>BSBN01000907.1:4217500-5417500 GCA_027924645.1 Cunninghamia lanceolata | reverse complement strand
ACAACAAGATAATTTTACTCAAGGTTAAAGGATTGCAGAGGTTGCCACCCTAATTATGGATAAGAATGAAAAAGATTTGTAGCCATCTAATTATCAAATTTCAAGAGTTGACTTGGGCAAACAAACAAGGTAATCAAAGATTGAGAATATGTAAATGGTTGTCACTTCCATTATCTTAAGAATGGACAATTATTATAAAACCATGCAATGGTTGAAAGATCAGGTTAAGTAGTTAACTTCTTATAATAAGCACTTATTTCAGCCTCTGCAATCCTCTCAAGCACCATTTGTCCCACCATTACAATTTCTTGAGAAGATGCATTTGTTATTGATGAAATGAGGTGTATCTTTGATGTTATGAAGTAATGGACTAATGATTTAATAGTTCAAAGATAAAACATTACCAAAGATGTAATGAATCTACATGATAGAGTTACTGAAGATTTAGATTTGATAAAGAAGTTGTTAGCTAAACTTGAAGGGAAATTGGAAATCCACAAAGACATGATGAAATTCGATTTTGAGATACTTGTATCTAAAGGTATATTTGATAGAAATGATAAGCCTCTATTATTGGAGCGCTTGGAGGCTATAAAAATGAGAATTGACTTTCTTGAAGATGGGATGAATAAATTGGAATATGCTTATGTTTCATTGGTTGACCTAATTATGGATGTCCATGATCTCATTGATAAGACAACGTGGCATTTTTAAAGAGAAGATTATACAATCAACTCTAACAGTATCCTCAAGAATCATCTTGCTAAAATGATCAAGCACAAACTAAAACAACCATTGAATTTTGGTGCCTCCTCTTTAGACAAATTAATAAAGATAAAATTCATAATCAAAGATTTTATAGAAATAATTCCATATGAAGCATTTGAAAGCTCATAAAATCACAAATACTTATATTACCTATAATTTTCACTCAAATTATGTTGATAATCTAGATTTAGAAGCAATGAAAGAAGCCTTAAATACATTCGATGATTATCAATGGTGAGTTGATCAAGAAGAAAAAGAAGGCACTATCAATATTGAGGAAAGTGACCCAAACAAAGGACCAACTCTTAGCATAGATTGGAATTCTTTTGGGTGTCAATTTTAGACTAAAGAGTACTGATTAATCATATGCCTTAAGTTGTAATGCATAAATTATATGATTTCAAAGTATTCACCCATTGTAAAAATATTTTGAATTTTTTTTTTATTTCTTGTGACTATGCAATGATTCCAAAATAAAAGTTATATATAAGCGAGGGGTATCGTTCTAAAGGTATCAAACTTTAGACATTTTTTTTAAAGTTGTATGGGAGATTGAAAGACTTTATGCTTTTAGATTTTAAAAAATGATAAAATTCTATACTAGAACTTTGGGCCTCATTTGGTGTTTGAGTTGTGTATTTTCTTATATCAAATGCAATTGTTATTTTCAAAATTTTCTCTATAGCTTGTAAGTTTGGTTTTAAGTTTATTTATTTCTAGATAATTTATTTTGTGTAGGATTAATCAAAAACTAACTTCTACTTGATTAATTCTGCACTTTTATCCCTATTTTATATTAAAATTATTTCCTTTCTAAAATCTATACAAAAATTCATAAAACCCCCAAATGTGAATCTTGTGAAATGTATAGTAGTATACATATGCTTTTGGTTTTTGAATAAGAGGTAGCCTCACCTTTCTTGAGGAGGGGATTTTACCCCAATAATTGTTAGGAATTGACAAGCACCAATTTATTCACCAATAAATAGCATGAGTTTTCATGGAGGAGGATGTTCACTTGCATGTATTTCTTTGCAAGACCACTTCATGTAATGACCACACTTGAATCATTAGAAATAAACTTAACACATAGTGTTATAAAAGTTAGAATTTTAAATTTATGTCTATTGATTGGTAGGAGAACCAATTTTTGGTGGGATCTTCTGATCTAAATCTTTTGTATATTAAAAATGAGAAAAAAGATGTTTATAATTTACTTAAAAATAAGTTTAAAAAATATTGAATTATAGATGAGGAAAAATTACACCTTGACTAAGAGGTATTATCCAAACGAATTTTCCACTACAACTACACTAGGAACTATTTTAGTTTGCTATCAATTAGTTTTCAATAGACTAATGTTACTAGTCCCTTTTTCACTAAAAGATATGGATGAAAACTATACTAACTGTTTGAATAATAAAGAAGAACTAATAAAATACTAGAAATGAAATGATGTGAATATAATTTAGAAATTTTAGGTACATAAGAGAAAAGAAGAAACACTGAACTTGGAGTCAAATAGGGGAGCCCTTTGCTAGGGATGCCAGCACGTCATAGGGACGTCTGCACATCACATTATAGTTTGAGCCATACAAAAAAATAAAAAGTTTCAAACCTTCTTTGCTCCCAGTCACTTGTACTGCACAACACCAAATAAAACACAACTCCAACAGTCTCTAGGTGACAAAAATAAGTTAAAACTACGAAGATACATGAACAATATAACTTGAAATAATTAAAATAAATAATAAAAATAAGAGGAGTTTGGAGTGAGAGATCACAAAAGAAAAAAGAAGGAATGGAGCTTCCCCACTCAAATCTATAACCTACAAATAAAAGAGGAATTTGTTGGGGCTGCTTGGGAGCTTGCCTTTAGGTCAAGCCTCTTTTTTCATCTTTTGATCTCCATGGGCAGACAATATGAAAACATTGAGAAAATGTGTGTGTGTGTTGTTACTTTCTATCTATGTGTAGAATTGAATAACAGTAGTGGCAAGCTATTTTACAAAAGTAAAGTAAAAGAAACTAATATACTTAATCTAGAGAGCAAACTAGTGTGGTTGATTCAAAGAGAGAAAGGAAGGTGGAGGTAACCCACACAGCCACAATAAACAAGATAATGGATTACACTAAAAAAGAAAAATAAGAGAGGGTAAATGAAAATCAATCACCTAGTTAATAGAGGTGAAAACTACTCATGAAAATAGAGAACTCAACAAGCAATGGTCTCAATAAACCCCACGAAGAAGACAAAAAATCCTCAAGAAATCTCACATAAGCATGTATACAACAACACTGCCATGGAGGATCCTTGAGAATACCAAAGAGAATATTGTATATGAGCACAACAAAGAAATAGTTCACAAATTTCTCACAAATTTATAGAAGAGAGCCAAAGAGTTCAACAAATTTTCTTGTAAATGTGAAAGAATTGATTCAAAATGTAAGAATAGAGGGGAAAATGAGGAGGGTCAAAGAAGGACATTATAGGAGGTGCAGAGGCATTACAAAAAATCTCTAACATCACTGAAGGCAACTAGTAATACCCAGAAATGGTCACTTGGCACCACATTTATGTGGGACGCTAACATGATGCATGGATGATTGTGTTAAGCACTAGCGTGTAAGTGTCTCTAGCTCTTGGTCACATGAAACACCTTAGGAATAAGAGAAGAACAATAAACTAAAATAGATTTTCATGAAAATAAGCACAAAGGCTCAAACATAACACAAACACGTGTGGATTAGGGAAAAAGGCTAAGGTAGGGCCAAAATGATCCTAAAAACATACTAGGGGAGTGGGCACCAAAATGAGCATAAAACATAGCATGAAATTGACATTGCAGAAATTAATTGAGAGATTTGTATTTAAGAAAGAGAAGGAGAAGAGAATAGATTTATTGTACACTTTGAGAATTTACATCTTAAGTGAATATTTTGGCATTCCAAGTGAATACAAAATAATGAGATTTCTAATCAAAATTTCTTATAGAAGGGCCACCCTCAGAAAGGAATCTTTCTCTCTTCACCTTATAGGGTATTAGAATTTTTTTCTTCTCCTTATAGAATCTAAATTTATAAATGTAATGACCATAACAAATTTTTAATATAAAATATTACCACATTCTGATCACCCAGATCACATCAAGGTGAGGTGAGAGCATACAAGTAAATATTATTATTCACCACTTTTTTCTCACCCATATCCCATGAGGGCAAGGTGAGATAAATAACTACAAATTGCAAAAGTACTATAAATATGTTGAAGCTTCAAAGAATAACACACACCCAAAAAGACAACATAACTTATTTGGAATGCTTCCCATTTTCTCTATTAAGAATTGTATGTTCCCATAACTCTCTTGGCTATAAAAACTTTCTTTTCCTGAAATTTATGTGTCTCCAAACACAAGGCTCAAACTATCATATAAACAAGAGATAAAAAAACAATCCCCCTTAGTGTATGCAAGCACCTCAATAAATAGCACTATCAACACATAAATTTTGATGTACTACTTTCCCTCTTAAAGATAGAAATTAAAATATTAATGAGATTCCCTCCTAAAAATGGCTCCACTTCTCCTTATTAAATGTCTTACATGGGGAAACTATCATAAATCTATCTTGTAACTTCTCATTAATATCTTACCATGGAATCTATCATGTCTGTCATAATTTTTATAACTTCCTCATAATGCTATGTCATAGAATTTGCATGCCAAGTGTCATGACTTCCTCCAAGAAATGCAAATTTAAATTATTAATTAAAATTATTAACTCTTAATAAATTCTAAAAAATAAAATAATTAGTTTTTGTTCTTTTACAATTTTTACATCATGCACAAATTAAATTAAATTCTCCAATTTAGTATTTTACAAATTTTTTTTGTTTAACTTTTAATTTTGCATGAACAATAATTTTTTAATATCAAAATTTTAATTATTTAATCTTTTGATTGAATTTTCTCATGCAAAATTAAATAGGATTTATTTTTTCAAAATCTAATTATATTTATCTTTAAAATAACAAAATTCACTTATTTTAAATTTAGTCATTCATTAAAATAGAACTTTAATTCTTGTTATCAAGTAAAATGTGTACACTAGCATTTTACAGCTAGTTTAGCACCTGGGTGGACTTAAAATGTTTGCACTTGTTAAGCAAGACCTATTTTAACACCTTTTTGAACACTAAATGATTAATTCTCAATCCTGGTGATAAAATCTAACAAAAAAACAATGAGGCCAACCTAAGCACACTTAAAAGGACTTATGATGAGGTTTTTGGGCCAAAGGACAAGGACGCCTCATTTAGCCTAGACCTAATTTAAAGGTATATCGACTTAAGACATCTTGAGTGGTTTCTCATGTTAGCCCCATTTGGTTTTATTCATCATTGGTGAGTAGGAATGCATAGAAAAGAAAGTTAGTTTGGTCATTTGAACATCTCTAAGCTCTCTAAGCAATCTAGGCATTCTTGCACTCTCTCTTCTTCTCTCCCATGCTCTCTATTTCTCTCTAAAGCTCTATATGGTGGATTATTGTTGTTACACTAACTTCTTGCAGGACTTGTGAATATTTTTCTACTTCTTTGGGCTACACTAACTTCTTGAGTCAAGTTGTGATGCCACATCAAGCATGCTAGGGTTTCCATGCTCATGGTGACTTCTTTCCTTCATGCTTTGTTCTAGCATTCCATTCTACTTCAACTTTGTCTCTTCCCTCCTAGGGCATGTAGTCTTTGAGATCTCATCATTTCTATTGTGGAGGTGGAAACACCATTCATGGAGCTTGAAATAGGCAATCTCCTAAATAGAACCCAACCATTTTCCTTCTTATGTGTGTGCAAGTAGTATTCGGAAGAATCTACAAAAAACAAGTTACAGGAAGCAGGAGCACAAAAGGGGGAAGACACAAGAAACTTCACATTTTGTCAAACCCTAATCAGGGTCTAGGGCACCCAAGCACCTTGGTCTTTTGGCCCTCAAATCCAGATCTAGGTTCACATCTATCCTTTTATCCTTATTGTGGTGTTAGATTTTTTATATCTATTTTTGATAGTCTGTTATGAGTAAATCTTTGTCAACTAGGGTTTAATAATTTGCCCTAGTTTACATGGTTAGATTTGGTTGGATTTGGTTGACACTCCTCTATACAATTTAGGGACAAAACCCCTATAGTTTGACTCTTCTTCTTGGCTAGAAGCCAAGATCAGTTTGTGTTCCAAAGTTAATAGAAGAGGGTTTGACCTAGTTAACCTTGTTAGGCTAAGTCACTCTTTTCTAACATTTTGGTGAACCGACTCTTCTTACACTTTGGCATCCTTTGTGCTTTAGATCTGAGTCATTTTCTACCCTAAATCTGATTATATTTCATCCATTCATCATTTTACATAGTTATATAACTTAATTTTGCATTATTTCATTGTTAGGGTTTGTAAAAACCTTGCATTTCTAGGAAATATAGCAATCTCCAACCTAGGGTTTGTAGATTAATGTGTTGTTTCAAATATTGTTGAATTAAAGGGTTGATTAAAGGGATTTAATTTTTTGTACCTTATCATCCTTGTTGTTTTAGAACATTCTTGCATCCTTGCATGCTAAATTTGGAAACTAAGCATTTCATTTTAGATTTTGAAAAAAGCATATTTGTTACCTTGTTTGCATTTCATAAACTTTGGATCATCATAGCATGAATTAAATTTCTGATTTTTATATCAGAGATGATTTTAATAACAACAATTATTCATTTCATAATCATGCATCTTGCATTTAAACCTCTTGTTTGCTAAGGTTTTGTCAAAAACAAGTTGCATTTTTGGAAAACCTAGTCAAATTCAAAACCTAGGTTTTGTAATTAATATCTTGTTTCAAAATTTGCTGCTATCATTTATATTTCAAATTTGATCTTTCATTGTTGTAGCATGTCATAAATATCATTTGTTTTCAAAAAGAATTCTTGCATCAAAAAATTGTGATTTAGAGAGTAAGCATTTAATATCTAGGGTTTTTTTTGGTAATAAACCCTAGCTAGTCTTGCATTTAGTGCACCTTCATTAAAGAAAAGTTCTCTCAATATTTGTTGCATTTAAGTGGATAAATTAATTAGGCACTTCTTTTTCACATACTACACATCCTAAATTTACAAGACTTAGTTGTTGTGGTTACCAATAATATCACATTTTTGGAAGACCTCGCTTCTCTTGCAATTGTAGGTCTTTGATTATAATCTTATTTTCATATCAGTGGTACTTGATTAATGAATAAATATGATTGTACATTTTTGTTCCATAGAATATTTTCATATACTAGACAAGTCATTTCATTATGGACCATTCTTGTTCTTCCTCTTTGGTATCTTTGCATGCATATATCATAGATTTTGAGAAAATTTCATTAATATGCATCCTTATGCCTTAAATCACATAGAATCCATGTATGATATTAACATTTATAAATGTTCTATATATGAAATCATTTTATATATATCTGATTTTGATAGCTTCACAACTCTCATGGGTGTGTATCCTTCAATACTAGAAGTCCTTACTGAATTCATCTCCATGAATTGTCATGAGAAAGATGATCATGATGGTTCTTCTACTACAATTCATGATAATACCATTGACATCATCTCTAAAGCATGTTATGGTGACTTGGCTTTTCCTACTTCACCCTATGCTTTGGATCTCTCTCCCAAAAATGAAGACATTTTGGCATAAGAGGATGATATAATTGACACATTCCTTAACATTACTTTACCTTCTCTTCATTTTAATATATCTTCTAGAGATGCATCATTAGATGATGTTGAGCATACTAATTCTATTTCTACCATAGTACATGAGGTTTCTATGGTTCATCCTATGGATCTTCTACATTTGATTGAATGTTCAAGTACCTTGGATATCACTAAGGATGTGAAGACCCTTGATCTTCCTCCTTTGATTGAATGTTCAAGTACCTTGGATATCACTAAGGATATGAAGACCCTTGATATTTCTCGTTTGGTTTCATGTTCAAACCTCTTGGACATCACTAAAGATACCATTATTAACAATTTTCTTAACAACACTTTACTCTCCCTTCATTCTAATGCTCTCCCTTCAAAAGATGAAGCATTATTGGATGAAGAGTAGTATCTCACATTAAATCCCTCATGGATGGATGTTGAGCTTCCTTAGAAGGAAAATAATGTCAATTCAATCATCATTAATAAATTTATTCCACCCACTAAAGGGATAGTGAATAAGTGCAATTCACCTCTCTTCTCTAAAGTAGTAATTACGGTTCAAGGTGATCCAACACCACCTCGACCCTCAGGTTACATCCTCAATTATGCAAAGTAAATTACTCCAATAAATAAAGGTGTTCAAAATGTGTCACAACATCTCATAGTAATGTATTTACTCACACATACAACTCCTGCAATAACAAGTGTAGACACCCTAAAATGACCAAGTCATCACATCACTTGCACTTCATCAAATCACCTGCATTCAGCGTTAATTAAATAATCTAATTATTTAATTAATTTCATCAAGATCATCAATTTCTTCTAAAACTCCTATTTTCAACATTAATTAAATAAATCCTCTTTAATTTCATTAAATTCCTCTTTATTCTTCCAAAATTAAATAATTTTTATTATTTAATTAAATCATTATCCTCTTTCAAATTTGAAGTCTACATTAATTAAATAAATCCAATTATTTAATTAATTCATCACAAATCCTCTTATCTACAATTAAATAATTCTACATTATTTAATTAAATCAATTATTCTTCCAAATTTAAATAAATCATGTAAATTTATTTAAATTATCTCAATCTCTAAAAATAAAATATAATCAAATATTTTATTTATTCTTCTATCATGCACAAACAATTAAATAAATTTATTTATTTAATTTGTTTTTTAATCTTCCAGTTCCTCTAAAAATAAATCTTGTTCATCATGCACATAAGATTAAATAATTTATTATTTAATTTATCTCAAAACATGCAAAAAGCAAATTACAAGTTGAGTTAATTGACTTAATCAATCTTGTTTTTATCAACAACTCATGAATTAGAAAAAAAGCATTCTAATTTATGAAATCAAATCCTATCTTTATCAAAAAAGCAATTATCTTAATAAAAATAGCTTTTTCTGTGACACATGTCAGGTGCACATTCAGCATGAGTTATTTGATTTATCTCAACCATCCATTCAATGGATTTATTTCATCCCTTGATCGATCATGTTTGAAACCTATATAAACCTCCCTCATCTCCATAACAAATTCTCTTCGATCATTTAGCTATTGAGCACTCTTCGATTAGTTATTCTTAGGCATTCCTTATCAACGAATTGAACATACATTGTATCATTGAGCACATCAATCTTTTGAACATGAACACAACATACATTTGCTTGTTACAAACATGGTTTCACAATGTTATTGAGCAATCTACATTCATACAAACAGAACTATACAATCTAGGTGAAGTCTTTCTTGTTTTAATTTGATTTATTCATTGATATTCGATTTTTACTTAGATCAATCTCTTTATGTTATGGGTAATTGAGTTGTTATTATCATTGCTTTGTGATCTTACCATTCGGCCTCTCAATTTTTCCTATACACATTATGGCATTCCTTAACAACGAATTGAGCATACATCGTATCATTGAGCACATCGATCTTTTGAGCATGAACACAACCTACATCCACTTGCTGCAAACATGGTTTCGCAATGTTATTGAGCAATTTACATTCATACATAGAGAACTATACAATCTAGGTGAAGTCTTTCTTGTTTTAATTTGATTTATTCATTGATATTGGATTTTTACTTAGATTGATCTCTTTATGTTATGGGTAATTGAGTTGTTATTATCATTGCTTTGTGATCTTACCATTCGACCTCTCAAATTTTCCTATACACATTTTGGCACACCTGGTGGGACCCACAATCACTCTTTTTCTTTAATAAATTGATTTTTTTGAAGTACAGTACAGAATAGCGCACATCAACATAGGAAAGCACTTTTGGTAGCATAGTGCAGCACTCCTGGTATAACAGTACAATGTCTTAGGGTGATATTGTAGTGCCTTTGGCAGCATAGCATCATGCTCTTGGTAAGATAGTGCAACGCACCTGGTCCCACAGTAAAGTACTTTTGGTTTATTAGGGTTTCTGATCTTGTTTTGTGATTTACAGTGTCTATAACTCATCATATCTATCATTCATTGATTGACAAGCTAATTTATTTGTCTTTCAATTATCATTTATATTGCCTAAGCTGATGTATTTAGGAGTATTGTCATTTGTTGAGTTAACCTATCTTTTTGCAGAATCTTGTGAGTTGTTCTTGATTCCAGGCTACATATCTTATCATCTATTACATCCCAGGTCGGCAATTCAACCATTAAATCATCTTTTGATCTAGCTTTTTTGAAAAAATATAACTTTTTTTAGATCTAGGGCAGCAAAGCACTTTTGGTAATATAGTATGATGCTTTTGGTAGCATAGTACCATGCTTCTGGTAGCACAGTGGATCACTTTTGGTTTTGCAGTAACTTGCCTTCAATAACACAGTGCAGTGCTTTTGGCAATATAGTAAGATGCCTTTGGTAATACAGTAAAGCGCTTTTGGTCAATTGATTTATTTTTGCTAACTTTTGAGTTTGTGTGGAACTAATCAACTTGTTGCAGCTTCTTATCACTCAAACAGAGCAAATGGGTTTCTCTAACATGTTCATGCAAGACGAGCGCTGAAGAATCTCAATCTATCATACTATGTCTTGGAAACATACTGCTTTCTTAAGGGACAATTGAACAAATCATCTTTTACAATCTAAGTCTTAGGAACATATTGCTTTCTTAAGGGACAAAACATTTTTTTTGCAATCTTAGTAATAGGAACATATTGCCTTCTTAAGGGATAATGGACTAGAATGCAAAAAATACTTCAATTTTCTAAGGGACAATGGACATGAATGAAAAAATACTTCAATTTCATCAGGGACAATTGATAACTACAATCATGTGTGTGCTTATTCTAGTTGCACCTTATTTTTCTTATAATGGGACAATTAAACCTTTGTTTAACGTGCTTGATCTTACATATCAGTTATTCCTTTAGAAGGGCTTGTTTTTGGATTGTGCTTCATCCAAAAGGGATGACCCTAAGAGGATTTTTCCTTTGAATCGCTATATAAGAGGGATAAGGCGAAAGCTAAGTCCTAACCGATGTTAGCCTTACCTTGTGGTGCCAAATCGAAAAGAGGTCTAGTACCTTGTGGAAACAATTTTCACATTGTGTAAAGTGTTTGATACTCTTAGTAGGATTGGTTAAAGCTTTTAGTAGCTTGTCATATTTCTCATAAGGCATTGGTCCTTCAAGGAAACTAAGAACTAATCTAGATAGTGACTATCCGATCCACCTCTAAATGTTGCGGTAATCATCAATGCAAGGGGAATCAATTTAAGCCCTCAAGATACTCACCATTGTCTTCCTAGAGAAGAGATAGTATTCCCTCAGCCATAAAGCTCTTATGACATGCTTGAGCTTTTTGAGGGGAGGATGAGATATCCCTACCTATTGTCTCTCGCAAAGATACAAATGTCTGACACCTTTATGGAATGACATTTGGTCGATGGAGAATTAAGTTGTGAGCTAATCTACTGCAATGAAACCTTGTCTCTAGGGATAAAAAGTGCTTGATATTGTTTGCAATTGTCTAAATACCCATGGAAAAATTGGGCTTTTTGTGAGCCTTGAACATACACTATATGTTGTGTCAGTCCTTTTTGATACTTTGTTTGATGTGTTTTCTCTTGCCAAAACAAATTCAATCAAAATCAAATCCAAATCTATCAAAATTTGCCTTATAAACATCACTGACACTACTTCAATCCCTTTGGTATAATAGCAGCTCACCTTTGGTATAACAATAGCTCGCCTTTGGTATAACACTAGCTCACCTTTGGTATAACAGTACTTTGCCTTTGGTAGCATAGTCTAGCACCTTTGGTAACACAGTAGCTCGCTTTTGGTAACACAGTCCTATGCCTTTAGTAACACAGTAGCTCACTTTTGGTAACACAATCCTATGCCTTTGGTCAAAAATTATAGTGCCTTTGGTCCAATAAACTATTCATCAAAATTGCCTTTTCCAAAACATAGCAAAATCTTAAATATATTGTCCTAGTGCATCCCATGGTAACCACTAGACTCTTGCAAACTATGAAGGCTAAGCAAGTTATTACAAGGAAGCACAAATTGACTCGTCATACACCTCACCAAGCCAATCCAACATGACTCCAAAGGGTACTCCAAAAACACCAATGGAAAGACCAACCAACTTTCAAAATAGGCCGCAAAATGACCAACCAAACAATCCTCAAGAAGGTAATGTTCCTTTGGTAAATGCACCTCAATATACAACCATGCCTCAAGATTTTGTTCCACAAGGTTATACCATAGGTCATGTCCCATCTCAAGAAGAACGACACTTTAAAAAAGGTCAATCCTCTCAAGAAGATAGACAAGACCTTGATGAAATTATGCAAGATCCTAGAGCCATAGTCACATTTGACAAAATCCTTAGTGAGAACTAAGCTCATTTCTTTCGTTTACTAGTAGAACAAGGAGCCAAATTACCTCAAGATTTTGATCTATCCAATCTCAAGGACCCAAACAAAACCCATAAGGCCATAACTGTGGTTCAAACCATGTCAACTGTGACCACTCCTATATCTGAACAAAGCTCACAAGGGAGAATACCTACGCCTTTTGCCACTCAATATGAGAATCCTCTTTATCAAAATCCAATGGTAGAGAGACCCATATCACCATTTATGACTCCTATGGAGATCTACAAACATCAACAAGAGACTCTACAACATCGAGTTGAATTAGAGAAACAAGTTGCTCTAGCTAGGTCAAACACACAGCAACCTCCTAAAATGCTGATGAAGGGGGTAAATAATAGAACGCACAACAACAGAAATTGCATACAGAAAATAGAAATTTCTTTATTGATTTGGACAACTTATTACATTACTGAAGCTCAAATACAATCAGAGGAATCAACCCTCCTTCGCCAAAGGTCTTATTTTAAGCAGTTTGGAAAAACTAAAAGTTCTACATCATTATTCAAGCGATTATGGAACCAAAACCACAAATTTTGAAAATAAATGGAAAAAACAACAATTTTGAAACACATCTTTTTTTGGGTGATGCAAGATTGCCCTTACAACACTGGATACTCCTGCATCAGACACACAAGGTAATTTGAGAAGTGACCCTATCACGTCTCATGTGTTTGTGTGAGGAAAACCCAAACGGTCAACCTCTGCCTTAGACAACCAAGAAGAATCTTCAACAGACCTTCGTTTCCGTTTCACCAGATATTCTTCATATTGCCTATTCCAAATACTTCTTCCCACATGACTATCCAAGATCTCTTCTATCTCCTTAGTTGAAGTAGATGCTGGAATACTCCACTGTTCTTCTATTGGTCCATCCTCTATTCCACCTTCATGATATTTTGATAAGTTAGAAATGTTGAAAATAGGGGAAATGTTGATCCCACTCAACAACTCTACCTCATATGCATTTCCTGAATCATGTTTCTTTAAAATTCTGCATGGTCCAAATTTCTTCATTTTTAGCTTATTGTATGTTCCAATCGAGAACCTTTCTTTTCTCAAGTGAACCATGACTTCATCCCCTACCTGGAATTCCTTATATCTCCTCTTCTAATCCACCTTAGCCTTGTACTAAATATTCATCTTATTAATGTGCTTTTTCACCTCTTCATGCAAATTCTTCATGTGTTCTACAAAGTCTTCAGCCTCGGCACTTGTCTTTTCTCCTTTGTCCAGATTCCTTAACTCTAAAGTATTTCTTGGACTATTCCCATGTACAATCTGGAATGGTGATTTACCAGTACTCCTATTGATAGAATGGTTGTAAGCAAATTTTGCCTATGGTAAAATCAAATCACATCCCTTGGGTTTATCTCCTACTAAGCATCGTAGCAGGTTACCCAAACTCCTATTCACCACTTTCATCTGTCCATCAGTCTGTGGATGGTGTACATAATTGAACTTCAAATCTGTCTTCAGTTTCTTCCACAATGTCCTCCAAAAATAACCAACAAACTTAGTATCTCGAACTGAAACTATGCTCTTTGGTAGACCGTGTAATCTCACCACCTCCCTGAAAAATAATTCAGCAATATGAATAGCACATTAGTCTTCTTGCAAGGAATGAAATGTGCCATCTTTGAGAATCTATCCACCACCACAAAAATAGAATCATGTCCTCTCTATGTCCTTGGTAAACCAAGAACAAAATCCATACTAATATCATCCCATGGCTTCTCTGGTACAGGTAGTGGTTGATATAGACATGTATTCTGACTTGCTCCTTTCGCCATCTGACATACTCTACAACTCTACACAAATTTCCTCACATCCTACTGTAACCATGACCAATAATAATTTTCACCAACAATAGCAATGGTCTTATCTCGACCAAAGTGTGCAACCAATCCTCCACTATACTTCTCCTTAATCAGGTTCTCTCTCATGGAACTCCTTGGAATGCACAACTGGCTTCCTCTAAACAACATGCCATCTTGGATTATGAAATCCAACCATTTTGTCCTATCCAAAGTAACAAGTTCCAAACAAGCTTTCTAGGCCTCTGCAAAATCTAGATCTTTAGGATACAAAATTTTGAGCTCATCGAACCCAACAACCTCTATCTTCATTTCTGTTAACAAAATTTGCCTTCTGCTCAAGGCATCTACAACTCTGTTAGACTTCCCACTCCTGTGCTTCAAAACAAAAGTATAGCTCTGCAAAAACTCAACCCATTTTAAGTGTCTTTGGTTTAACTTCCCTTGACTATTAAGATACTGCAAAGCCTGATGATCAGTATATAAAATAAACTCTTTTGGCAACAAATAATGTCTCCATTTCTTCAAAGCCTAAACTATTGCATAAAATTCTTGATCATAAATAGAATACTTTTTCTTGGCATCATTAAGCTTCTCACTAAAATAGGCAATGGGCATACCTTCTTGACTCAAAACAGCTCCTATAGCACTACCACTAGCATCACAATCTACTTGAAATTCCTTATTGAAATCTGGAAGTGCTAAAACAGGTTTCTCTGTAACTTTCTGCTTCAATGTGTCAAAACTTTTGTCTACTCGTTTAGTCCATCTAAACTCTTTTCTATCCCCTCTCATTTTCTTAGTCAGGGGTGCACAAATGCTACTAAAATTTTTGATAAAATTTCTGTAAAAACTTGCCAAACCATGAAAAGATCTTACCTTTGTGGCACTCCTTGGTGTAGGCCATTCAATGATAGCCCTTACTTTTTCTGGGTCCATCTTAAAACCTTCTTGTGAGACAACAAATCCCAGGTATACCAACTCCTTTGCAAAACTACATTTCTTCAGATTAATTAGCAACTTCTCCTCCCTCAACTTCTCTAAAACTCTTCTAATATGCATCAGATGCTCATCCCAAGTTTTACTGAAAATCAAAATATCATCTAAATAGACAATAACAAAACTTCCCAAAAATTCTTTCAATACCTCGTTCATGAGCCACATGAATGTGCTCGGTGCATTGGTTAGCCCAAATGACATGACTAGCCATTCATACAAACCCTCCTTTGTCTTGAAGGCTGTCTTTCATTCATCTCCTTCTCTGATTCAGATCTGGTGATACCCACTCTTCAGATCAATCTTCATGAAGTACTTGGCTCCACTCAAACAATCTATTATGTCATCCATTCTAGGTAATGGAAATCTGTACTTGATAGTGATCTTGTTGATGGCTTGAGAATCTGTACACATTCTCTACTCCCCATCTTTCTTTGGTGCTAGTATTACAGGTACCGCACATGGACTTAGGCTCTCTCTTATCAGTCCCTTCCTTAACAACTTCTAAACTTGTCTATTCAACTCTTCACTCTCTACTAGGGTCATTATGTGGGCTGCCTTATTCGGCAAACTAGCTCCTAGTATCAAATCCATTTGATGACTTATCTTTCTCACTAGTGGTAAACCTTCTGGTACATTATCAGAGAAAATATCTTGAAATTCTTCCAACATTTTTGAGACTTCTGATGGTACATCATCACATTTCTCTTGACTAATCTTAGGAATCAATGCAAAGAAATGACGCTTATGCTTCATACCTTCCAAAAATTTCCTACCATCTACCAAGCAAATTCTGGCATGGCCCTTCAACTTTGTTTTTGTAAATTTGACCCGATATGGGTCCTCCACATCTTCATACTCAAAATACTCCTCCATGTCATTGATCCAACCAATAAGTTGTTCTGGATTCAAATCTCCAGAATATGTAGAAACTTTTATCCTAGGCCTCTTTCTGATCTTCGAAATGGCCCTCAACAACCTAACTTCTGCAGGATCTCCTCCAACTTCGTGTTCTTCCTCAAATAGCTCTTCTTCAGCTTCATCCTCACTTTCTTCTCTTGTTCATGGATCAAACCCTCTTCACAGCTTCTCATGCAATGCATCGATTTTCCTTTACAAGGCTCTAAAACCCTCTTCTGTCAAAGCATTCCTCCTAATACGATTTCTTCATGGAGGCATCTTGATCTCCGCAGCAAACCCACAACCTCAGGTCCTGGTGCAAACTACCTCACAGTCAGTGATCTATCTACACACTCAGGAACTTAGCTCTGATACCACTTGATGAAGGGGGTAAATCATAAAATACACAACAACATAAACTACATATAGAAAATAGAACTTTCTTTATTGATTTGGACAACTTATTACATTACAGAAGCTCAAATACAATCAGAGGAATCAACCCTCCATAGGCTGCAACACATTACAGCTTCCTATCACAAGACTCTGGAATCATCAGCCTTCTCTAATCCCAAATTAGCTAGGGTTTATGTTTTCCCCACCTATTCTTGACTCTACACTTTCCCCCTTAACTCTACTACTGCCCAGGGTTCCCAAAAATGGTTATCAATAGCCTTTTTGGCGGCCAACAACCTAAATTCAAAATTTGTATCTCCCTCCAAAAATAGGTCAACTTCCAAGAGCCATAATTTTTGATCCAAGTGTCCAATTGATAAAATTTTTTATGCGTCGGAAAGCTCGCGGAGTGCTCTACGCGCTAAGAACTTGCTCTACTAGTTCTAGCCATTTTTGGGCTCATACGGGGCCGTTTAGTACCTTAAACCTGAGTTTGAATAATTTTCAGGCATTTTTCGAGAAACAAAAACTTTAATATATTTCATCTCACAAATGCTCTTTGCATGATTCCTTCTCCAAAGGTCGTATTTTTCAGTTATGTAACTTCCTATAAATTTTCACTTCATTCTATGCCCAAATGCAAACTTTCTAAAAATAGCAGGTTGTTATTTTTAGTAGTTTGAAAAAATTTAAAGTTCTACATCATTATTCAAGAGATTATGGAACCAGAACCACAAATTTTGAAAAAAAATGGAAAGAACATCAACAATTTTGAAACATCTTTTTTTGGCTGATGTAAGATTGCCCTTACACCACTGGATGCTCTTGCATCAAATGCCAATACTAATCGCAAGTGGAACATTGGCTACCCCATCACGAGAAGGTTTCCCACCAAATTACAATTCGGGAAATACTTATGTAGCCATGCAACAAGGGCTGCAACCAACACCACCCCCAACATCATCCAATCTCCATATCATTAACCCAAACAATGTCATGGAACCTCAATCATCACAAAATGTTAACACAACCTATGTCCCTCCACAACATTCTTCTACCCTCAATCATACCTATCCCCATCTTAGTCAACCCCAACCATCACCAAACTCATCTACCTATGTACCTCTGCCACAAAGATCATCTACACTAACCTTTTTCAACACATATCTCAATCAACCCCAACCATCACAAAACCCATCTACCTATGTCCCTTTACCACAATGATCTTCCACTCTCAACCTAACCCACACCTATCTCAACCCTCAACATTCCCAAAACCAAACTTTGCATAGCTATATTCCACCATCGCAACCAAACCCAACAAACTTTATCTTCCCTCAACCAAAATCTTTCTTCACACCACCTCCACAATACCAACAACAAAACTCTTACCTACAACCATCGCAAAGCCTACATTCTTACCTAGCACCACCCCCACCTCCCCAAAATCAAAACACCCAAATCCAACCCAATCCAAACCAAACATATAACACATACGACCCTTACAACACCAATGCCCATGGCTTCCACTACAATCTTCCATATGGGCAACAACAACCACCTCTAGGACAACAAAAGATGTTTCCAACCCCTCCTACAACTATGGGGCTAAAACTTACTGAAGTTCAACAACAACTATCTGATCTTACGTTTGGCCACACCAAGAAGACCTTTTCTTTGGAAGAAGTTTATCCTTATCCATTTGATCAGTCATTACCCATGATCCCTTTTCCTCATAACTTCACTATTCCCAAATTTGACAAATACAAAGGAAAAGGAGACCCAAAAGACCATCTTAGAGAATTCTATCTTGCTTGCTTCGAGGTCTCACATAACAACACATATCTTATGCACCTCTTTCCTCACAGTCTTAGAGGTCAATCTATAGAATGGTTCTCACACCTACCCACGGGTATCAAATCTTTCAACAAGCTTGCAGAGAAAATTTCCACCAATTTCTCTTACAACACAGAATATGATGTCTCTATGACGGACCTATGCAACAATAAACAAAAAAATGGGGAAATTCTCATCTCCTTCCTTTAAAGATGGAGACAAATGGTTAGCAAATTTCCATTCAAGATACCTAAAAAGTAGATTGTTAGCATATTTGTGTAGAACCTCAATCAAGAGTTAGGTTTTCATTTGCAAATACTTAGTGCTACAACCTTTGACAAAATTACCTATAAGGGCATCAACATTGAAAAGGTCCTTATCGCTAAAGGCATGGTCAAAATCTTCAAAGAAACTAAAGACAATGCTCCTCAACAACAATCAAATGACAAACCAAAATTTTGGAACAAAAATAAAAATGTAGTCAATGATTGTGTGGTAGACTCCAAACTTGTCCAAACACTGCAAACACCCCTTCATCTTTCAAAACCAAGTCAACCTCTGCCTCAAAAAAACCAACAACAACAAAGACAACCCAACCAAAACTAACAACAGTGACAACAAGAGCAACCTCAACAAGATTACCCTCTACAATGTCAATTCAGTCCCTTGGGAGAGCCTATAGAGACTATTCTACAAAAACTTATAAACAATGGACTCATCACATTACCAAATGCTCCCCCATATGGTGAACCTATTTACAAAACCACACAATACAAAGAAAATTAATTTTGTGAGTACCATAGAACTAAAGGACACCGAACCATAGGATGCATGAAACTCAAACACTTGATCCAAAACTTTATTGATAGAGGACAAATCACATTTGGTGACCCCCCTAATCAAAATACAAACAAGGATCTCAACACGTACAAGGAACCATTCCCTAACCATGGTCAAGGTCCACCTCTGGATAAAGGTAAAGGTGTTAACAAAGCTTCAACTTCCTATGACTCTATTGTGGGTTGTTTTGAAGAGATTTGGGTGTCTACCCTCATAATTAAAGGCAAATCTATGGATTGTGTTGTTACAACTCATCATGGTCATCCCACCATTTGTGGTCCTACAACAAGTCTCCCAACTCAATCTGATTACAATCTTGTTGAACACCTTGGACCCCCCAAACAGATCTCCATTTTGGACCTTCTACGATCATCACCCACACATAAATCTATGCTAGAAAAAGCCTTACAAGAGTCTTTGATTCCTAATAATATAGTGGTCACAGATTTCCAAGCTATAATAGGTAACATTGCCTCACCTTACAATGTGGTCTTTTTTGAAAAAGACCTCCCATCCCATGATCCATGTCACAATGATGCCCTTCACATTGAGGTTCTCATCCATAAACGCAAGATCAAATGCATATTTATAGATGGTGGTGTTGGTTTCAATATATGTTCTCTAAAGTTACTCAAACAATTGGGATACTTTGAGGATCATGTCAACATTGATCAAAGTATTACAATCAAGGGTTATGATGATGTTGAGCGCCATTCAGAAGGTATTATCCACTTGCCTATACAAGTAGGCCCTATCATGCTAGAAACTAGGTGCCAAGTCCTTGATATTGAGCTACCTTACAACATTATCCTAGGACACCCATGGATCCATGCCATGAAATTTGTTCCCTCAATATACCATCAGTCTCTCAAGTTCCCATTCTATGGTACAGAGATCACTATCCTAGGTGACCCTAATCCTTTTAAATTTTATCATGTCTTGCAAGGCAGTTATAATAATTGCAACCAAGTGCCCAATAAAGACAAAGCCCATGAATCCCCATTATATATCGATTCCAAAAATCTAACAAAAGCCTCTGTAGCTGCACCCAATCCTCATCCTATTCCTGAAATCAAAGCTCACGTCCGTGATATAGGCTTTGGAGAATATGATATCTCAAAATCTTGTTCTATAGGGTGGATGCCCCTATCTCCTAAATCCCATGGGCAACCTCCCATAGCCAAAGCAACTAAGAAAGCAACTATTCCTCCCCTAGCATCTCTAACCCAATTCCAAGAGGGAAAATAATTGGCAAAGGAAACTATTGAAGATATCTTTTCTTTGCTCTACAAGGAGAAAGAACCAGTCACAATACCAGTCAAACAATATGGAAATGACCTAATAATTGTGAAAAACATAGGCTACAAAGGCAAAGTGGCCTTGCAAGACATAATCAAGGAACAAGGGAACCCATTGTTGTGTAGAAGAAACTAGACAAGAAGGGGTTAGGATTTGGTAGGAAGGTGCACACACCTTGGACATCGAGGGTATTCTTGACAAGGTGGCACAAACTTCTCTTACCAGTTCAATGTCTAATGAGGATATAATCGATGACTCTTCCCTCCATATGACTGACCTATTTATAGAATCCTCCATATTCATGCTATCATCTGTATCCTTCACATCCAACACCAACACCCAAATTGTAACACTTGTATACCCTGAACTTATCGATTGGCACCAACAAGAGGCCCTCGTTCTAGATGTATTTTAGAATGACAAAGCTATTGCAAAGTTCATGGGACTCTGGGATGATATCCCTCTTGGCAATCACAAAGTTGGTTTTGTCATGGAACTAGAGAAAACTACTTATTTGGTGAGAATGCCGAATCCTCCAATCGTAAAAGTAAAAATAAAGAAAGATCTCTATGTGAAAAACACATTGTGGCACCTCCTAATCACAAAATAGTAAAAAAAAAGGACATATCCAAAGGTGAAAACCCAACTATGGTACTTGAGGATGGAGGATTGACTTTCCCCTACCATCTAAGTATCAAGAGAAATTAGCTCTCCTAGTGGAAGATTCTACAGAGATAAACCTTGGCACAGATAAAAATCCTAAGACCACATTCCTTGCAACATCATTATCAGAACAAGAGCACAAGAATCCTACCAACTTCTTATAGTGAACCATCAAATTTATGTGGACCTATGCTGATATGCTAGGGTTCGACCCCTCTCTAGTAGTGGACTATCTTACAGTTGATCCAAAATTTGAACCAATCAAGAAAAAACTAAGGAAGATGCATCCACAAATAGCTCTCTTAGTAAAAGTGAAAATACAGAAACTGTTAGATGCAAAGTTTATCAAGCCTATTGATTATCCAGAATGGGTCTCCAACATTGTACCTGTGGCTAAACCAAATAGGGGCATCTACATGTGTTCTGACTTCAGAGATCTTAACAAAGCATGTCCCAAAGATGACTTCCCACTACCAAACATTGATCTCATAGTAGACTTGACAGGTGGACATGAAATTCTTTCTCTCATGGATGGATTCTCCATCTACAATTAGATAATGATAGAAGAAGAAGATCCACATAAAACAACTTTCACTTGTCTTTGGGGTACCTATTGTTGGTGCGTCATGCCATTTGATCTAAAGAATGCAGGTGAAACTTATCAAAGAGCAATGATAGTGATATTCCATGACCTCTTTCATCACATCACGGAGGACTATGTGGATGATATACTTGCAAAGTCTTCTAGGGTAGATCACATACAGGTTCTAGGACAAATCTTTGACATACTCAAAAAATATCAAGTAAGACTCAATCCAAAGAAGTGTGTCTTCAAGGTAACATCAAGAAAACTATTGGGATAAATTGTATCTCGCAAAGGCATTGAAGTGGATCCAGCAAAAGTCAAGGCTATCATGGAGATGCCTCCACCAAAGAATCTCAAAGCATTAAGGAACCTTCAAGGAAGGTTACAATCCATTAGGTAGTTTATCTCACAGCTAGTAGATAAATGTCAACCATTTCAACACTTGCTCTGAAAGGATGTCTCATTTCGATGGGATGCTAAGTGTCAAGAAGTATTTTATCAGCTCAAATAATATCTAGCTACACCTCCTATTTTGGTACCACCAGTCGCCGATATGCCTTTGATCTTATACATCTCAACTACAACTGCAGCCCTAGGGGCTCTTCTAGCACAACATGATGAGTCAAGAAAAGAGCATGCAATCTATTATATCAATCAAACCTTGGTGGGTTATGAACTCAATTATTCACCTATGGAAAGAGCTTGTTTAGCCTTAGTGTTCACTTCCCAAAAGTTTCTACATTACATGCTAAACCAACACACAAATATAATAGCCAAAATTGATCCATTGAAGTATCTCTTAGCAAAAGCAGCCCTCACAGGTAGACTAGCTAAATGGGTCATGACCCTTAGTGAGTTTGACATTGAGTATGTGGATCGTAAAGCAATCAAGGGACAAGCCCTAGTAGATCAACTAGTAGAAGCACCTATAACAGATGTACATCCTATGGTATCTAACTTTCTGGATGAAAATTTCTTCACTCTTTATACCTCAGCAATGTGTAAATTGTATTTTGATGGTTCCTACACACAACATGGATCAAGGGCCAGCATTCTTCTTATCACACCACAAAATAACTATATCCCCAAGTCATATCAGCTTGCATTTCCTTGCACCAACAACATAGCTAAGTATGAAGCACTCCTCATAGGTCTCAATACAGCAGTTCAATGGGACATCACAAAACTACAGGTATATGGAGACTCACAACTAGTCATTTGACAAGTCATTGACGAGTACCAAACAAAAGATGAAAAGTTGGTCCCCTAAAAGCAATTAGTGGATGCCTACAAACCACACTTTTCTAGCATCACTTTTGAGCAAATTCCAAGAGAGCATAACAAAGCTGTAGACTCTATGGCTTCTGTGGGGTCACTTGTAGACATTTCTTCAAACACACAGAAATCTAAGTTCTTTATCGAGCAATTGTTGATACCAGCTATTGTGTATGAGGAATATTGACTATGATAAACTAACAAAATCAAAAACCAATAACATAAAGAGAACTATCTAAATTAAAAGCCATTATCAACAAATCAAATGAAATAAAAAAGCTTTTACCCAGATTGTGTTGTTCTCTTTGTTCGAATGCAGATTGCTCAATAATGTTGCGAAACCATGTTTGCAACAAGCAAGTGTAGGTGCTCAAAGATCAATGTCAAAAGATCGTAAAGTTGCTCAATCGATGCGATGTATGCTCAAAGCGCTGTAAAGGATACCTGAGAATAAGTGATTGAAGAGGATTTGTGAAGGAGATGAGGGGGGTTTATATAGATTTCAAACATGATCAATCAATGGTCCAAATAATTCAAAAGAATCAACGGAGGAGATAAATCAAATAACCATGATGAACGTGCACACTTGTGTCAATTCATAAGGATATTTTTATTAAAATATGATGAAAACAAGATTGATTGAATAAATAACTCAACTTGTAATTTTGCCTTTTTTAGAGTTCTAAAAATAAGACTGATTCTGCACATGAGTTAACAAGATATTTTAAGAGGAATTGGAAGATAACTGAAATTAAATAAATTTATTTAATTGTTTGTGCATGATAGAGGAACAGAAGATTATAAATAAAATATTTAATTTTATTTATTTTTAGAGGAAAAAGTAAATTAAATAAATAAATTTATTTAATTGTTTGTGCAAGATTAGAGGAATATGAAGATTATAAATAAAATACTTGATTTTATTTATTTTCAGAGGATTGAGATAATTAAATAAATTTGCATGATTTATTTAAATTTAGAAGAACAATTGATTTAATTAAATAATGTAGAATAATTTAATTATAGGTAAGAGGGAATTTGGATGAATTAATTAAATAATTGAATTTATTTAATTAATGGAGACCTGAAATTTGAAAGAGGATAATGATTTAATTAAATAATAATTTATTTAATTAATGGAGACTTCAAATTTGAAAGAGGATAATGATTTAATTAAATAATAATTTATTTAATTAATGGAGACTTGAAATTTGAAAGAGGATAATGATTTAATTAAATAATAAAAATTATTTAATTTTGGAAGAATAAGGTTGATTTTGCTGAAATTAATTAAATAAAGGGGATTTATTTAATTAATGTTGAATTTTGAAGTTTTGAAAGAATTTGATGAAATTAATTAAATAATTAGATTATTTAATTAATGTTGAAATGCAGGTGATGCTATAGATTAGACGAAATGCAAGTGATTCAAAGACATGGTCATTTTAGGGTGTCTACATTTTGCCCCTCTTTAATACGATGCAGTTTATAGCGTTGCGTCAAAGAAAATGATTGTTGAAGACATGATACAATTTATTGATGCCCTAATGTAGCTAGTTGCCCCAACATAGCTAGTGTAGGGTGCCCCCTCGAGAGGAAAGATAGGGAAGCGACAGAAGAACTGTGTTGACGCTCGACTAGAAGGTTTTGTTGGAGACAGATGAGGTTGGGTTGATGATAGATAGAAGAAAGGAGATAGGAGAGAACATGAGAGAAAGATTGTTGATCGATCATTTCTTTGAAAACAGTATAAGGCAATGGGTAAATGGATGGGTAAATGATGAGCTTGTTGCATTGGTTTCACAATTGTATATAAAGAGCAATCCTTATTTTTGATATAGCATGTGGATAGTTCGCCACCAAGGTATAAAAGACCCAGGTGCTGTAATATCCAAGTGCGTGGACGTTGACTCTGCAAGCAAGTGGCTTGAACTTAGATCCCTTAGCCATAATATGACCTTCTTGTCCATGTGAATGAGCCGTAGTCATGAACATAAAATAAACTTCAATACATGTAAATGCAAGAAGGATATTAATATGTAAGATGCTAGGTCGTAACACACACAAGATAAATATGATGTTAAGAAAGATACTAAAGATCATTCCTCGAACATGGCACACAAAAATAATGACTATGTCCCCAATCCGTACTACATCGTAACATACCAAGATTATAGATAAATCAAGGTAGCCTTGAATAGGTAATGGATAAAGGAACAAAAGATAAACCATAAAGAGAAATGACTGACTTACAAAGTAAACATATAGCCAACATAATCTCTTGCCAAAGAGGTTGCTCATGATAGATTGGATAGGTAAGATAACAGCCTTATCGTAGGAGCTAGGTGTCTATTAAAGGGGTCCATCTACCTAAAAAGACAATGCCTTGCTGCAGGAGATGCTACATGTTGTAGGAGACGCGTGTGTTGGTCTCAACAATGGAACACTCGGTAGAAGACAAGCTTTGTTGATCTTGTGCTTTGTTTAAGTTAGACTTAGCTGATGTTGGCAATCAATATGCAGGATAGTAGATGACTCTAGAAGTAAGCTGCTTTACTTCAGGTTTGTGAAGAACTTTTGCTTAGGAAGGATGCACTTGTTCATTGTTTTCCTGCTTGAGTTAGTCAAGTTGAGGTAAATGGTTTTGATAAATGGAAGACTAGAAAGATGACATGTCAACGGGTTGAAATGGGTGAAGAATGATGAATCGTATGTGCCTGAGTACTGGATACATCCTTCATATTCCAGACTGCCTACATACCCTATATCCAAGGGATCAAGGTACATTACGAGGAAAGATCAAAAATTATAATATGTAGTTCTAGATAGAGTGATGAATGGGTCAAGGTGGTGAGGGGGAGATCTTATGTATCTGAGTACTGGATACTTCCTTCATATTCTAGAGTGCCTACATACCCATATCCATGGGATCAAGGTACCTTAAGATTGAAAAGAGATGATATGTAGTTTTGGTTTGTGTGATGATGTAGAAAATGTGTTGGGAAGATAACAGCCTTATCGTAGGAGCGATTAGTTTGTAAAAGGGTGTTATCTGTGGAAAGAAGAAAAGATTGAAAAGCGTGTTGTGAACCACGAACAAGGATCCATTCCTAGACCTTGGTTAAGGAAAGAGTTGCCCCCATTCCAGTAGAGGAAAAGGCATAGGTGACTGACGAAGAAGATAGAAAGCTTGACCTAGGACAAGACAGTGTTAACTGTTGACGCAGATCAAGACGCAGTATGATGATGGTGGACATTGACAAATTTTCAAGCTATACTAGATAGGGAGATGGAAATGCAAATAAGCTCAATGGTTTTATTATGGATGAGTGGATGCAGTATGTTGTGAAAGGGACATGGAATGAATAGGACTCGATAGATGATGGATGTTGACTCTACACATAGTGCCTGTTTGCCAGGTTTTCACTATGGTACTTATCCAAGGCGCCTATTTACTAGGTTTTCACCATAGGATGGATTATTTGTTGGATTTTTTTTTGGGAATATTCTAAGGATCAGGCATAGAACTTCTTGATATGAACACTGTTAAGTGGCTCATCCAGAGCAATGCCACTAGGTGTGGCTAAAGTGTAAGCACCTAATCCATATGTTGCTGTCACAATAAAGGGACCTAACTAGTTAGGCTCAAACTTGTCCTTCTTCTCGCAGTCTGCTTGATTTCTCTGATTCTCTTTGAGTATAAGATCACCAATTTGAAACCATCTTTCTTTCATCTTTTTGTTGTATTTACACCAGAGGTAGTTTTGATAGATATGGAGATGATTGAGAGCAGCAAGGTGTCTTTCATCTAGTAGTTCTAGCTCAGCTAATCTAGAAGTGCGATACTCCTCTCCATTAATCAGGTCCTGCATAAATATTCTGAGGGATGGGATCTCGACCTCTATAGGTAGGATGGCTTCAGAGCCATAGACCAAGGCATATGGTGTGGCACCGGTTGGTGTTCTGATACTAGTGCGATAGGCCCATAGGGTGGGATTGAGTTATAGGTGCCAATCACGACCAGCTTTATTGACTGTTTTCTTGAGGATGTTGAGAATGGTTTTATTGGAAGCCTCAACTTGGCCGTTACTCTGTGGATAGTAGGGAGTTGAAAAGTGATGTTGGATATTGTATTGTGTGCACAAGGCATGGACATCTTGATTCGTAAATGGTCTCCCATTATCAGTGACAATGGCTTGAGGGATACCATACCGGCAAATGAGGTCGTTAAGGATAAACTTGGTTATTTGCTTACTGGTGATATAGGTCATGGGAATGGGTTCAACCCACTTCGTAAAATACTCAGTGGCAGTAATGATGAACTTATGGCCATTAGATGAGGGTGGGTGGATTTGTCCTACAAGGTTGAGACCCCATTGAGAAAAAGGCCATGGAGTTGTTATAGGTTGTAGTTCATGAGCTGGTGCATGAATCAAATCTTCATGCTGCTGGCATTGTAGACACTTCTTCACAAACTATACAGCATCTTGTTCTATTGTAGGCCAGTAGTAACCTATTCTGAGTATCTTCTTAGTGAGATTAGGATCAATAGAATGCGTGCCACAGACACCTTTGTGTATGTCTCTTAAGGTACCTTCAGCTTCTTCCGCATTAAGACATCGTAAGAGGATACCATCGAGACTCCGGTAATATAATGTATCACCCAAAATGGTGTAATGGGAGGATCGACGGATAAAGGTTTTGTGTTGGGTGGAGGATAGTTTAGAGGGAAAGGTATTGTTTTTAAGGTATTCATAGATATCATTGTACCATGGGGAATTGGGACCAACAAGTTCGCAGATGATTTCAATAACTGGAACATCGACGGCTGGTATCAATAATTGCTCGATCAAGAACTCACATTTCTGTGTATTAGTAGGCATGTCTATAAGTGACCCTACAGAAGCCATAGAATCTACAGCCTTATTATGATCTCTTGGAATTTGCTCAAATGTGATGCTAGAGAAGTGTGGTTTGTAGGCATCCACTAGCTGCTTGTGGGGGACCAACTTTTCATCTTTTGTTTGGTACTCATCTGTGACTTGTCAAATGACTAGTTGTGAGTCTCCATATACTTGTAATTCTATGATGTCCCATTGAACTGTTGTATTGAGACATATGAGGAGTGCTTCATACTCAGCAATGTTGTTGGTGCAAGGGAATGCAAGCTGATATGACTTTGGAATATAGTCATTTTGAGGTGTGACAAATAAGATACCAGCCCCTGATCCATGTTGTGTGTAGGAACCATCAAAGTACAACTTCCACATTATTGAGTGGGTAATAGTGAAGAGATTCTCATCTGAAAAGTCTGCTACCATAGGGTGTGTATCTGTCATGGGTGCTTCTGCTAGTTGATCTGCTAGGGCTTGTCCTTTGATTGCTTTATGATCCATGTACTCAATGTCGAACTCACTAAGGATCATGACCCATTTAGCCGATCTGCCTGTGAGAGTTGCTTTTGCTAGTAGATACTTCAAAGGATCAATTTTGGCTATAAGCTTTGTGTGTTGGTTGAGAATGTAATGCCGTAATTTTTAGGAAGCGAACACTACTGCTAAATAAGCTTTTTCCATCAGTGAATAATTGAGCTCATATCCCACCAAGGTTCGACTGATATAATAAATTGCATGCTCTTTCCCTGATTCATCATGTTGTTCTAGAAGAGCCCTGAGGGCTGAAGTTGTAGTTGAGATATATAATATCAACGGTTTATTAGCAACTGGTGGAACCAATACAAGAGGTGTAGCTAGATACTTATTAAGCTGATCAAATGTTGCTTGACACTTATCATCCCATTAGAATGAGACATCCTTTCAGAGCAAGTGTTGAAATGGTTGACATTTATGTGCTAACTATGAGATGAAATGCCTAATGGATTGCAACCTTCCCTAAAGGCTCCTTAATGCTTTGAGGTTCTTTGGTGGAGGCATCTCCACTATAGCCTTTACTTTTACGGGGTCTACTTTGATGCCTCTATGAGATACAATGTATCCCAATAGCTTTCCTAATGTTACACCAAAGACACACTTCTTTGGATTAAGGCATACTTGATATTTCTTGAGCCTGTCAAAGATCTGTCCTAGAACTTGTATGTGATTTGCCCTATAAGATTTAGTGAGTATGCCATCCACATAGTCCTCCATGATATGATGAAAGAGATTGTGGAATATCACTGTCATTGCCCCTGTGTTCTTTATGTTGATAACTGAGAGGGGGGGTGAATCAGTTATCCTAATTAATTCTTCCTTTTCAACTTTCTTATTAATCAATGCAACATTAATTCAAATAAGCAAACATTACCATGAAAAGGAAAAACACATGACACAGTATTTTTGACGTGGAAACCCTATTAAGGGAGAAAACCACGGGGTGATTAACCCAAAGATTATTCTCTGTTAGAAGAATAAGGAAATATAGAATGGCACTTGCCAATTAGGGCTCACTGCCCAAGCACACTACTCACAAAGGAGGCACACTGCCTACAAGGAGACACACTGTCTACAAAAGAATGTTATACAATACTTGAACTGATTGGAAGCATCCAGATATGCTGGAGTTCAGTTCCGGTTAGGCTTAGTACACTAATCTACTGCACTTCATCTTTCCTCTTCTCTTATGCTGCTTTCCTTTCACATATCGGACCTTCCTTACTGCTTCTACTCTGCTCTACTTTTATTCACATATAACAACACACAACAACATCCTTCACAACTAAATCCATCGTGTATATATATCCACACAAGTAATTTCATCACTTTTCAAGTCGGCATCCGGAATAGTCAATTCTTTTCACAAACTCTGATCTGTCGGCTGAATCCTTCCACACCAAGTAATGCGGATCAAAACTATGCTTGTATAAATCATTTATCATGTCAGCCAAACATGATTCATGCCTTCACAACCTTTACCACCATCAGTAACACATCCAAAAAATAGTCTGATGTTCTGTCAGTCAGTTCTTCCTCTGTTCACACTGTCACTCAGGAACCCAGTACTCAAGTATTCATATCTTTTACCTCATCTATCACTGGAGGCTCCAACCTCGGAATCTATTACTCAAGGTAGACCTCTTGACTTCCCCAAAACTGCACTTTACCAAGATACTTCCTCTAAGAGATCCGGACCAGTCTGTCGGACCTTGCCACATGCTCTGTTCTTGTTTACCAGACCATAATAATCTTCATTCTGACTTCCAGTAGAGACACACCATGTCCTACAGATGTGTGGGATGACCTTTGTTACCATCAATGACAACAAACATGAATCCATATAGTGTCTCTTGCCAACAATCTCCCCCTTTGGCATTGATGTTAATACTTAGTGAAAAATGACTAAGTGTTTACACTATGCTCCCCCTTAACCGATGCTCTGTCTTTATATACATTTTCCAGAGCTCCCCCTTAGTTGGATTCCTCATTTTTCACTACTCCTCACTCCCCCTTTGACATCAATGACAAAGGGTAGGGTCTGCACACCAAAATTTTCAAAAATTTTACTATACTTAGCCGTATATTACATATTCACATAAACTGAAGAATGTCTGCAAAGGATGTCTTCAACTGGATGAGTTCTATAGCCCAACTTTGCTTCATTCTATCCAAAATTGAAATGTGACCACTCAACAAAAATGCAAAAGCTTCTGCCCTCTTAAGATCTGTCGGATCATTGGTTTGGGCGGTAGTCTGAGCATCACTTATGGCCTCATGCATGGCCTCTAACTTAGGGATAATAATCCTTCTAAGTTCTCCCATCCGGTTGATTATATTCTTCCTTTCCTTCTCAAAATTCTTTATTGCATTTGTGATTGCAATAGTTTGACACTCTTGATTTATTATGGAGGAAGAGAGAGGATTAAAATTTTGAGACAAACTTAGTAGTTTATCCTCTTCCTCTTTTATTTTCTTCTCAATTTCTATTGTTGCTTTTGACTAGGAGATACAAAATTTGTAAATGTCACCGCCATCCTTAAGAGCATTTTCTAAGCTCTTTATTCCAATACACATATTTCTCCTATCATTAGAAATTAATCCTTGTACCTCTAAGAATCTTCTACCCAAAAACTCTTTTCAGACCTTTTCTTCAGCTGATTTTTCTAGAGAATCAAAATGTGTACTAACACTGCTGACTAAGGTTTTGAGATTACCAGAAGAGGAGGCTATGGGATCCTTCTGAAAGGATGGTATGATCTTTTCCAGCACTCTGGATGTAGCTTCTATCAACTCACAGTCTTCCATATGAGACTTTAGGAGTTTTTCATTAGCCTTAGCATTTGCAAATGAAGCTATTTTCATTGTCTGTACCAGAGAAAGAGAATCAAAATTGAATGGACCTTGTAGAAGTTCCGGTTCATCAATCTCTACTATTTCTTTGCTCAGGAATTCTTGGACAGTCTATGTAGTGTATCTTGCTGGAGACAGATGTTTCTTCTCTTCTGCAGTCTTGGAGCTGTCCTTTGGAATTTTCTCTCCCTCTACATTCCCACCACTAGCAGTTGTGGTTTTCTCTAGTGAAGTCTTCTGTCCTTCTGCAATCTTTGCACTGTCAACTTCTTTTTCCTTCACCACTGCTTCTTTCTCCTATAATTTCTCTTCTTCTTTGGATCCAGAGACTGTAGAGGAAACTAGAGGAGAAATGTTGGTCTATTTAGGGCCCACCTCTTCTGTCGCTTTCTCAGAAGTTTCTTCTGCAACACTTGTGGATGAAGGATCAGTACCCAAGTCCTCTACAATAGGAAGATTAAATCTTTTGAAGGCCTTTCAGAGGATCTCTTCTATATCCTTGGCCACCTTGTCAGTCTCACCAAGCATGAGTTGATTCATCCTTGCTTTGCTCCTGAACTCATCCTTGCAGTCTTTGAATATTATGTTCATTGTCTTGGGATCAATTTGAGGATATAGCTGAATAGCTATCTGTTCCTGGATCTCAAGATCTTTAGCTTGGGCATTGGACTTTCTCATTTCCAACTCCTTTTCTAGACTTTTAGGAATTAAGGAGATAATTTCAATAAAAGCTTTGTTGTAAATGTTCAAGAACTTAACTGTGGCTTCCTCTAGAATACTTTTATCTGCTTCATTATAGTCATCATAGAATTCTGTTAGGGGTTGAAGGTTGCCATCTACAGTAACTGCTTTTACTATATCATCCAAGGAGAGAGTAGGTTTTTCAACAAATTCCTCTTCCTTCTCTTCATCTCCTTGACCAGTAGAGTGTTTACCGGATGATTTCTTCTTCTGTTTCTTTATCTCCTTTACCCCCTCATCTGATTTGGTTTCCTCTTCATCTTTCTGACTTGCATAAGCCCTTGTGGCTTTTATTTTAGACCTTTTCTCTCCTTTACCGGATGTTTGACCTTCTGGTTTTGATGTTTTTGAGCTTTTGGTTGTGACAGGTGTAGATCCTTTTGATGATCTGGTCCAGGTTGAGGTTTCCACCGGAGTACTTTTCTTGCTTTTCTTTTCTGCCTCTTTCTTATCTTCCTCAGCCTTTCGCCTCTTTTCCCGGTTGGCATCAATTGCCTCCTTTGAGATCCCAAGGCCTTGGGCAATATGTTCTACTTCTTTTCTCACCTTCCTTTTTATCTCAAGTTCTCTAAGTTCCACATGGATCTTCACACTCAGCTCCTCAAAGGTTCCAAACCTTTCTGCTTTTGGATCTTTGGGCTGACTCAGCATGTGTTGAACATGCAATTCCACAATTTGTTCATCAACTTCATACCCCATGGGCATGATCCATACAGTTCTTGGTTCTACTGCCTCCATTAGGCACTGATCTATTTCTACCATAAAGCATACTGTGTCTTTGTATTTCTCTACAAGAGACTGGGGAATTCTTTCTCTTGCTTGCATCATGCTCTGAAAGTTCTTAAAATATCCCCACAGGGCTGTATTTCTTGCTTTGGCATCCCCAAGTCCATGTAAATAAACTCTGATCTGGACTGCTACTGGTTTGTCATTCTGCCATACCCATCCACTTGATCCGGGCAGCTCATTCATGAAGTAGAAAAATAAACATAATATAAGTGTACCATACTTGAAAGAATTCTTTTTGTCCTTTTTGATCTTTTGTATATTTTCCATTAATTGGCTTAAAAGAAGTTCACAGATATCATAATCTGCATTCTTTCTCAGCATCTCATAGGCAGTATATACTGTAGTTTCAAATACTAAATTCTCCCTACTGGAGCGATAAATCTTGTATCCTATTATCATAGATGCAAACTTGATATCTGGGTCAGAAATATCTTCAATGGTCATTGCCCTCTTATCAAATTTTGATCCGGTGGACTCAGTTATAATGTTATTTTTGACAGATTTGAGGATAGGTATCCCTCTGGAAGAGTATAGACCAGTTACTACCCTAATTGCCTCTTTTGTGATCTTGCAGGGTCTATCCAGCCATAGGAAGTTGTCATGCACCCTACTCAATACGTACTGGACCCATTCATCTTCTTCAAAGCAGGGGAAATGAATGAATTGATCAAAATGTTTCTTCTGGATACCCTTATACTCTGGTTTAAGCTCAAAAGCATTGTCTATCAGTTGTTTGTGATAGATATCTCTTAATTTGAATTCCCCAAATTCCTCAATAATTGCATGTATGTAAACCCTAATGTCTTCTATGTGTAAAACGCCATGCAGAACACTGGAAAATGCACCTAGGGGATCTACCTCCAAGGATTTGTATGGATGTTTCTTGAATGTGGGGCGAGGTCTATCAGAGATCTTAACTATATTTGGAGTTGCCATTTTTCAAAAGATTTGCAGTGAGATATTGAAAACAGGAAATACCTCAAGCGCCTTCGGTTACATGGAGTGGTTGGATAGATTTCTGTATGTAATGACTTCTGCAAATGATCTTTGGTGAACTTGATGAATTTTGTTGCAGAGCTCCACTTTTCGCTTCTTCTTGAGTGTAGAATGAATAAGTGATTAAAGAGAAAACCCTTATATCACTCCGCAAACCCTAATATCTACTGCAATAAATGCTCAACCTACATTTTTTTGATTGGCCTTATTCGAATGACTTGAAGAACCGGATCTGTCCAGATCTATGAACATCATGCGAATCTTCCAAAACATGAACAAATCGAGATGACACATCATAAGGACATCCCAAACACTCTGTCCAATCCACAAAATAGGATAATGCACTTCCGAATCTCACCAGATCTTTTTGTAATCCTTTGTTACTCCGGAGCATCTCCCGGAACTGATTCTACTTGATTGATCACAACTTCTTCACAACTTCATGCGGACCTCTGAAATCTTAACTGGATCATCTCAGGACTCATATCTACAAACCCCTTAATCTGCATCCTTTTCTTGTGTCAATTCCGGCACCACTTGACTTGCTGGGGGAACAAGGTTTTCTTTGTCTCCCCCTAAGCCAGAGCTCACTTTTTAATTTCCAGAAGGAATATCAGCACCAAAGTCTGGTCCAGATCCAACCTCTATATTCTCTGTACTTTTCTTCACCCAAATCTTGCTCATCTCACTTTTAACTTCATCCATATTCACTTTTTGTTTACCCTTATCTTGATTCTGATTATGATATACCAGACCTCGTTTGTCCTGAATCTTGTTTCTGCAGAATTTTGCACTGTGACCGGATCTATTGCAAATTTGGCAAACAACATTTCTTTGCATATTTGACTGATATCCTTTTGATCTGCATTGATTAGCCATATGACCTATTCTATTGCATGCAAAGCATCTACCATTGAATGATTTGTTTATTTGCATATTTCTACATTCATGAGATTTGTGACCATACCTTTTGCAGTTAAAACACTATCCGGAGAAGGAAGAATTAGTCTGATTCATTCTCTTTCTACATTGATTAGCTTTGTGACCAAAGAGATTACAACTGTGGCAGTATCCATTGAAAGATGGATATCTTTGAGCATTGGGCTGTCTTACCGGAGGTCTTCTAGGCCTGTTCCTTGGATTTTCTAATCCAAAATTCTTCTGACCGGATCCAAAGCTTTCGCCTTTCTCATATCCCAAACCACACTTGTCATCTGCCCTTTTTTGACTTCCAAGAAGAACTTCAAGTTGAGCAAAACTTATCTTGAATTTCTCTTTATATTCATTTGCTGATTGAAGATCCCTTTTGAGAGAGACAATTTGATCCTCAAGTTTTTCTTCATTTTCTTTAGCATCTTCAAGATCAGATTCAAGATGTCTGATAATTCTATCCATTTGGTGGCAATCTTCTGATTTCTCCTTGAGAGATTGTCTTAGATCATCTTCAGTTTTTCTTTTCTCTTCAATCTCTTGGGTAAACTTTATAACTCCTGATTCCATTTCATGTCTTACCATAATGACTTCTTTTGATAACTTTTCACATAACTTGGTTTTTTCAGTCAGCTCTTCATTTGCATCATTAGCTTCACCTTGTCTTGCCAATTGCTGAAGTAGCTCCTTTCTCTTTTTCATAGAGAGACTTAATTTGTCTTTTAATTCTCTCATGAAATCATCAGCCTGTTTGAGTCTTTCCTTTAATTCATTGACTTCAGAGTTTGACTGTTCAAGATCCTCAAGGGCAGTCTTGTGTTGTTCCTTTAAACCATATGCATCCATTTGGATTCCTGGATCTTCCTCAAGCTGTTAGACTCTTGTTAGGAGGAACTTAGCTTTGATACCAATTGTTGATAACTGAGAGGGGGGGTGAATCAGTTATCCTAATTAATTCTTCCTTTTCAACTTTCTTATTAATCAATGCAACATTAATTCAAATAAGCAAACATTACCATGAAAAGGAAAAACACATGACACAGTATTTTTGACGTGGAAACCCTATTAAGGGAGAAAACCACAGGGTGATTAACCCAAAGATTATTCTTTGTTAGAAGAATAAGGAAATACAGAATGGCACTTGCCAATTAGGGCTCACTGCCCGAGCACACTACTCACAAAGGAGGCACACTGCCTACAAGGAGACACATTGTCTACAAAAGAATGTTATACAATACTTGAACTGATTGGAAGCATCCACATATGCTGGAGTTCAGTTCTGGTTAGGCTTAGTACACTGATCTGTTGCACTTCATCTTTCCTCTTCTCTTATGCTGCTTTCCTTTCACATACCGGACCTTCCTTACTGCTTCTACTCTGCTCTACTTTTATTCGCATATAACAACACACAACAACACCCTTCACAACTAAATCCATCATGTATATATATCCGCACAAGTAATTTCATCACTTTTCAAGTTGGCATCCGGAATAGTCAATTCTTTTCACAAACTCCGATCTATCGGCTGAATCCTTCCACACCAAGTAATGCAGATCAAAACTATGCTTGTATAAATCATTTATCATGTCAGCCAAACATGATTCATGCCTTCACAACCTTTACCACCATTAGTAACACATCCGGAAAATAGTTTGATGTTCTGTCAGTCAGTTCTTCCTCTGTTCACACTGTCACTCAGGAACCCGATACTCAAGTATTCATATCTTTTACCTCATCTATCACCAGAGGCTCCAACCTTGGAATCTATTACTCAAGGTAGACCTCTTGACTTCCCCAAAACCGTACTTTGCCAAGATACTTCCTCTGAGAGATCCAGACCAGTTTGTTGGACCTTGCCACATGCTCTGTTCTTGTTTACCGGACCATAATAATCTTCATTCTGACTTCCGATAGAGACACACCATGTCCTGCGGATGTGTGGGATGACCTTTGTTGCCATCAATGACAACAAACATGAATCCATATAGTGTCTCTTGCCAACACTTTAGACCAAATGACATGACACACCAACAATAATTATCCCAAGGACAAGTAAAAGTTGTTTCATGTTGATATTCTTCTGCTATCCTTATCTAATTGTAGCCAGAGAATCCATCCATGAGAGAGAGCATTTCATGACCTGCTGTCAAGTCTACTATAATATCAATGTTTGGTAATGGAAAGTCATCTTTGGGACATGCTTTATTAAGATCTCTAAAATCATTGCACATGCGGATGCACCCATTGGGTTTAGACATAGGTACAATGTTTGAAACCTAGTCTAAATAGTCGATAGGTTAGATGAACTTTGCATCTAACAACTTCTGTATTTCCACTTTTACCAAGAGGGCTATCTGTGGGTGCATCTTCCTCAGCTTTTGCTTGACTAGCTTAACTTTTGGATCAACTGTGAGATAGTGAACAACTAGCTTAGGGTCTAACCCTAGCATATCGGCGTAGGTCCACGCAAAGTTGATGGTTCTCTGTAAGAAGAAATTGTTAAGATTCTTGTGCTCTATTTCTGATAATGATGCTGCAAGGAATGTGGTCTTTGGATTTTGCTCAATGCCAAGATTTATCTCTGTAGAAGCTTTCACTAGGAGAGTTGACTTCTCTTGATACTTAGATGGTAGGGGAATGTCAAATCCTCCATCCTCAGGTGCCACAGTTGGGTTTTCACATTTGGATACATCCTTTGTTTTTACTATTTTGTGATCGGGAGGAGCCACAGTGTGGTTTTCACCTAGAGATCTTTCTTTATTTTTATTTTTGCAACTGGAGGATTTGGCATTCTCACCAAAATAAGTTGTTGGCTCTAGTTCCATTACAAAACCTGCTTTATGATCACCAAGAGGGATACCTTCCCGAATCCCATGAACTCAGCTAAAGCTTTGTCATTCTGAAATACATCTATAACGAGGGACCCTTGTTGGTCCCAACTGATAAGTTCAGGGTAGACAAGTGTTACTTTCTGGGTGTTTGTTGTGGATGTTAGGGATACGGAGGATAGCATAAAGATAGAGGATTCTGTAAATAGGTTGGTCATATGGAGGGAAGAGTCATCGATGGTATCTTCATTAGATGTTGAACTGACGGGAAAAGTTTTTGCTACCTCGTTGAGGATATACTCGATGTCCAAGGCGTGCGGTACCTTTCTACCAAATCCTAACCCCTTCTTGTCAAGTTTCTTTGTCACAATAATGCATTCCATTAATCCTTAATTCTATTTCCCAAGGCCACCTTTGCCTTTATAGCCCATGTTTTTGACTATCCTTAAGCCATTGCCATATTGCTTGACTGGTTCTTTCTCCTTGTAGAGCCAAGAAGAGATGTCCTCAATAGTTTCCTCTTCCAATAATTTTCTCTATTAGAATTGGGTTAAAGATGCTGGGGGAGGAATAGCTACTTTTTTAGTTGCTTTGGTGATGGGTAGTTGGCCGTAAGATTTAGGGGATAAAGGCATCCGCCCTACACAACAGAATTTTGAGATATCATACGTTCCAAAGCCTATATCACATATGTGAGCTTTGATTTTAGGCAGAGGATTAGGATCACTTGTAGAGGCTTGTGTTAGATTTTCAGGATCGACATATAGCGAGGATTCAAGGGCTTTGTCATTTTGAGGCATTTGGTTGCAATTCTTATAACTGCCTTGCAAGACACGGTAGAATTCAAAAGGATTGGGGTCTCTTGGGATAGTGATATCCATACCATTGGATGGGAACTTTAGAGACTGATGGTACATTGAGGGGACAGCTTTCATTGCATGGATCCATGGGCGGCCTAGGATAATGTTGTAAGGCAGCTCAATATCAAGAACTTGACACCTGCTTTCAAGCATGATAGGGCCCAGTTGTATAGGCAAGTGGATAACACCTTCTGAGTGGCGTTCAGCATCATCATACCCCTTGATTGTAATAATTTGATCAGTGTTGACATGATCCTCAGAGTATCCCAATTGCTTAAGTAACTTTAAAGAATAGATGTTGAGACCAGCACCACCATCAATGAGTATGTGTTTGATTTTGCACTTATGGATGAGAACCTCAATATGAAGGGCATCATTGTGACATGGATCATGGGATGGGAGGTCTTTCTTAGAGAAGACCACATTGTAAGGTGAAGCAATGTTACCTACTATAGCTCAGAAATCTGCGACTGCTATGTTGTTAGGAACCAAAGACTCTTGGAGGGCTTTTTCTAGCACCACTCTATGTGCGGGTGATGACCGTAGAAGGTCCAAGATAGAGATCTGTGCTGGCGTTTTCCCTAGATGTTTGATAAGATTATAATTAGATTGAGCTGGGAGACTAGGTGTAGGACCACGAATGGTGACACGACCACGAGTTGTAACAGTGCAATCCATAGATTTGCCTTTGATTATGAGGGTAGACACTCGACTCTCTTCAAAATGATCCACAATGGAGTCAAAGGAAGTGGAAGCATGATTGACACCTTTACCTTTATCCTGCGGAGGAGGCGAACCATGGTAAGGGAATGGTTCGTTGTACATGTTGAGGTCTTTGTTCATGTGTTGAGTAGGAGGTTCATCTTCAAAAGAGATTTGGTTGCCCTCACTGAGATTTTGGATTAGGTGCTTGAGTTTCATGCATGATGCAATTTTGTGCCCTTTGCTCCTATGAAAGTCACAATATTCATTGTCTCTGTATCGTGTGGTTTTGTAAATAGGTTTGCCATATGGGGGAGCATCTGGTAAGGTGATGAGTCCTTTGTGTAAAAGCTTATGTAGGACAGATTCGATGGGCTCTCCCAAGGGAGTGAATTGACGCCGCGAAGGATAATCTTGTTGAGGCCGCTCTTTTTGCCTTTGCTGTTGGGTTTGACATGGTTGCCTTTGTTGTTGTTGCTGTTGAGGTGGAGCTTGACTCAGTTTGGAAAGTTGCAGCAGTGTTTGCAATGTTTGGACATGCTTAGAGTTGACCACCCCATCATTGACCACATTTTTATTTTTGTTCCAAAACTTTGGTTTATCTTTTGTTTGTTGTTGAGGAGCATTGTCTTTAGTTTCCTTGAAGATTTTGACCACACCCTTAGCAAATGAGGGCCTTTTCAATGTTGATTCCTTTGTACGTAATTTCATCAAAGGTTGTAGCACTAAGAATTTGCAAATGAAAACCCAATTCTTGGTTGAGGTTCTACACAAATATGCTAGCGAGGTGCTTTTTGGGTATCTTGAATGGGAATTTGCTAGCCATTTGTCTCCATCATTGAAGGAAAGAAATGAAAGTTTCACCTTTTTTCTGTTTGTTGTTGCACAGATCCGTCATGGAGATTTCATGCTCTGCGTTGTAGGAAAAATAGGTGGAAAATTTCTCTGCTAGCTTGTTAAAAGATTTGATTCCCGTGGGTAAGTGTGAGAACCATTCTATAGCTTGACCTCCAAGACTGCGAGGAAAGAGACGCATAAGATATGTGTCGTTATGTGAGACCTCGAAGCAAGCAAGATAGAATTCCTTGAGATGGTCTTTTGGGTCTCCTTTTCCTTTGTATTTATTAAATTTGGGAATAGTGAAATTGTGAGGAAAAGGGATCATGGGTAATGACCAATCAAAAGGATAAGGACACACTTATTCTAAAGAAGGGGTCTTCTTGGTGTGGCCAAACGTAAGGTTTGATAGTTGTTGTTGAACTTCTGCTATTTTTAACTCCATCATTGTGGGAGGGTTTGGGAACATCTCCTATTGTCCTAGTAGTGGTTGTTGATGCCCATATGAAAGATTGTAATGTAAGCCATGGGCATTGGTTTTGTAAGGGTTGTATGATTGGTTGGGGTCATGCATGTTGTATGTTGGATTTAGATTATGTTGGAATTGGATGTTTTGATTTGGAGGAGGTGGGGGCAGCACTAGGTAAGAATGTAGGCTTTGTGATGGTTGAAGAAATGAGTTTGGTGGCGGAAAGCTAAAGTTCATTGGGTTAGGTTGTGGTTGTGAAACATAGCTTTGGGAAGTTTGGTTTTGAGAATGTTGAGGGTGGATAGGCAATGTGTTGAAAAAGTTTAGCGCTGATGATTGCGGTGGTGGGAGGACATAGATAGATGTGTTATGTGAAGGTTGAGGTTGATTGAGGATGAGCGTAGAAGAATATTGTGGTTGTGATTGCATGACCCTGGTTGGTTGAGAGATACGAAGATTTGATGATGTTGGGGGAGGTATTTGTTGAGACCCTTGTCGCATGGATACCAAAGTGTTTCCCAGATTGTAATTTGGTAGGGAAACCTTCTCGTGATGGGGTAGCCAAGTTTCCACTCATGATTGGTGTGGACATTCTAGGAGTTTGTTGTATATTTGATCAAGCTAAGGTGGCTTGCTTAGCTAGCTCCGCTTAATGTTAGAGAGTTTCTTGTTGATTTGTGTAGATCTCCATAGGAGTCAGAAGCGGTGATATGGGTCTCTCTCTTGTTGGATTTTGATAAAGGGGGTTCTCATATTGTGCAATCAATCTCCTTTGTCAGCCTTGTTTAGGTAAAGGCATGGTCACTATTGACATGGTTAGTACTGCTTGTATGGTGTCTTTGTTAGGTTTGCTAAGTTTTGATAGATCAAAACCTTCAGGTAATTGGCTCCTTGCTCTGCTAGCAAGCGAAAGAAATGATCTTGGTTCTTGCTAAGGATTTTGTCAAAGGTGGATATGGCTCTAGGATCTTGCATGAATTCATCAAGATCTTGTCCATCTTCTTGAGAGGATTGACCTATTTCAAAGTGTCACTCTTCTTGAGATGGGACTTGATCTGTGGTATAACCGACAAGATCCTACGGCATGCTAGTGGTATAGTGAAGTGTGCTTTCCAAAGGGACCCTACCTTCTTGAGATGGGGCTAGGTCGATAGTATAACCTTGTGGAACAAAATCCAAAGGCATATCGGTGGTATAGTGAGGAGTACTTACCAAAGGGACCCTACCTTCTTGAGGATTGTTTGGTTGGTCAAGCTGCAACATGTTTGGAGAATTAGTTGACCTTTCCGCTGGTGTTCTAGGAGTAACTTTGGGAGTAACGTTGGATCAACTTGATTGTGGAGTGTGAGGAAGTGATTTGCACTTCCTAGGGACAACTTGCTTGGACTTTATAGTTTTCTAGAGCCTAGTGGTTACCATGGAATACACTAGAACAAAAAATGTTGGGATTCTTCTTGTGTTTTGAAAAAGACAACTCTGATGCATAATTTGCTGGACCAAAGGTGCTATACTGTTTGACTAGAGGAGCAAGAATGTGTAACCAAAAGCGTGCTACTCTAATACCAAAGGTGATGGACTGAGCTACCAAAGGCAAGGTACTGCTATACCAAAGGCGAGCTACTATGACCAAAAGTGAGCTACTGTTATACCAAGGGCACTGAAGTAGGGTTGCCAAAGGTGAGGTACTATTATACCAAAGGTAAGCTACTGTACTACCAAAGGTGAGCTGTTGTAATACCAGAGGCGCTGAAGTAGTGTCTAATGCTTTAAAAAGGCAAATTTTGATAGATTTGGTTTGGTTCTGATTGGATTTGCTTTGGCAAGAGAAAACACAGCAAATAAAGTTGGCAAAAGGGACTGACATAACAGATAGTGTATGTTCGAGGCTTCACAAAAAAGCCCAATGTTATATCAAGCACTTTTTATCCCTAGAGACAAGGTTTCATTGTAGTAGATCAGCTCACAGCTTAATACTCTGTTGATAAAAATATCATTCCATAAAGGTGTCAGACATTTTGTATCTTTGTGAGAGACGATAGGTAGGGATATCTCACCCTCCCCTTGGAAAGCTCAAGTAGGTCATAAGAGCTTTATGGCCAAGGGAATACTATCTCTTCTCAAGGGAGCCAATGGTGAGTATCTTAAGGGCTTAAATCGATTCCCCTTGCACTAATGATTACCGCAACGTTTGGAGGTAGATCGAGTAGTCTCTATCTAGAATGGTTCTTAGTAACTTTGAGGGACCAACGCCTTACGAGCAATGCGACAAGCTACTAAAAGCTTTAACCAATCCTACTAAGAGTATCAAACACTTCGCTCAATGTGAAAATTGTTTCCACAAAGAGCTAGTACACCTCTTTTCAGTTTGACACCACAAGGTAAGGTTGACGTTGGTTAGGACTTGGCCTTCGCCTTATCCCTTTATATAGTGGTTCAAAGGAAAACTATGTTTAGGGTTGTCCCTTTTGGATGAAACCTAATCCAAAAGTAGGCCCTTCTAAAAGAATAACTAAAATGTAAGAGCAAGCACATCAAACAAAGGTTCAATTGTCCTGTTATAAGAAAAATAAGGTGCAACTAATTTAGGCACACACACACATTTGCAGTTATCAATTGTCCTTTATAAAATTGAAGTGTTTGGCATTCATGTCCATTGTCCCTTAGAAAATTGAGGTGTTTTCGCATACATGTCCATTGTCCCTTAATAAAGCAATATGTTCCTAAGACTTTAGATTGCAAAAAAATATGTTTTGTTCCTTAAGAAAGTAATATGCTTTCTAAGATTTGTAAAGATGATTGTTCCACAAAAACTCACAAGTTAGCAAAAATAAATCAATTGACCAAAAGCACTTAACTTGTTAGGTGAAGAATAAGCAATATAAAAAAATCTAATAATAATGATTAGGTATAGCAAATTGGATATTATGATCAGATTCTATATGACATTCTATACAATTTCAAAAAAAAATTCATGAAAATTGAATAAATTTTGCACAAGTTATGACAGTTTGAAGTTTGCAAAGAAGGGTTGACTTTGACTGAATGTACCTGATAAATCTAATAAAATTACCTCAAAATTCTTTCACCACAAAAAATTTGGGAGAACCAACTTTTCAATACCATTAGTTTTGCAAAAATTTGACTCCGTATGCAAAAGATATGCCCGATTTCATGAAATTGCTAAAAATAGGCCCAAAAAAACAAGCATGGGCTAAAAATAGGGACACAAATTGGGATCTATTTTTCTCAAAATCTATGCACTTCCTGCAAAAAATAAGAGATACCAAGATAGAATTTTGATGTTTTTGACAAACCCAGAAATCTTTTGAGCTAAAGTTGCACAGATATGCCTGATTTCATGAAATTGCTAAAAATGGGCCAAAAAAGAGCACAAAAAAACATAGGCTAAAAATAGGGACACGGATTGGGATCTATTTTTCTCAAAATTCGTGGACTTCCTACAAAAAATAAGAGATACCCAGATAGAATTTTAATGTTTTTGACAAACCTATAAATCTAAAGTTACCCCATTTGAATGCTCAATGCCTATTCTCTCAAACTAGTGAACAAGGATCTTTAAATTTTCTGCATCGTGATTGCACTTTTCCATACCTAGCTTCCAAAAAATTATTTTTTTCTGAAAAAAACAAGGTTAGTGGGTCCCACCGAGCGTGCCAAAATGTGTATGAGGAAAATTGACTATGATAAACTAACAAAATCAAAAACTAATAACATAAAAAGAACTATCTAAATAAAAAGCCATTATCAACAAATCAAATAAAATAAGAAAGTTTTTACCTAGATTGTGTTGTTCTCTTTATTCGAATGTGGATTGCTCAATAATGCTGCGAAACCATGTTTGCAACAAGCAAGTGTAGGTGCTCAAAAATCAATATCAAAAGATTGTAAAGTTGCTCAATCAATGCGATGTATGCTCAAAACGCTGTAAAGGATGCCTGAGAATAAGTGATCGAAGAGGATTTGTGGAGATGAGGGGGGTTTATATAGATTTCAAACATGATCAATCAACGGTCCAAATAACTCAAAAGAATCAACAGAGAAGATAAATCAAATAACCATGATGAATGTGCACACGACATATGTCAATCCACAAGGATATTTTTAGTAAAATATGATGAAAACAAGATTGATTGAATAGATAACTCAACTTGTAATTTTATCTTTTTTAGAGTTCTAAAAATAAGACTAATTGTGCACGAGTTAACAAGATATTTTAAAAGGAATTGGAAGATAACTGAAATTAAATAAATAAATTTATTTAATTGTTTGTGCATGATAGAGGAACAGAAGATTATAAATAAAATATTTAATTTTATTTATTTTTAGAGGAAAAAGCAAATTAAATAAATAAATTTATTTAATTGTTTGTGCAAGATTAGAGGAATATGAAGATTATAAATAAAATACTTGATTTTATTTATTTTTAGAGGATTGAGATAATTTAAATAAATTTGCATGATTTATTTAAATTTAGAAGAACAATTGATTTAATTAAATAATGTAGAATTATTTAATTATAGGTAAGAGGGAATTTGTATGAATTAATTAAATAATTAAATTTATTTAATTAATGGAGACCTGAAATTTGAAAGAGGATAATAATTTAATTAAATAATAATTTATTTAATTAATGGAGACTTCAAATTTGAAAGAGGATAATGATTTAATTAAATAATAATTTATTTAATTAATGGAGACTTCAAATTTGAAAGAGGATAATGATTTAATTAAATAATAATTTATTTAGTTAATGGAGACTTCAAATTTGAAAGAGGATAATGATTTAATTAAATAATAAAAATTATTTAATTTTGGAAGAATAAGGTTGATTTTGCTGAAATTAATTAAATAAAGGGGATTTATTTAATTAATGTTGAATTTTAAAGTTTTGGAAGAATTTGATGAAATTAATTAAATAATTAGATTATTTAATTAATGTTGAAATGTAGGTGATGCTATAGATTAGACGATATGCAAGTGATCCAAAGACATGGTCATTTTAGAGTGTCTACAGCTGTCAATGTTCCAACTACTGAAATCATCTATGAACTTGTTGGTCCCAATTCCCTATGGTACTAAGATATCTATACATACCTTAAAAATGGTACCTTTCCCTTTGAGCTATCTACCACACAATACAAAACTTTTATCCGTCAATCCTCATGTTACACCATTTTGAGTGATACACTATATCACCTGAGTCTCCTTGGTATCCTCTTACAATGTCTTAGCACAAAAGAAGCCAATGATACCTTATGATACATATATGAAGGTGTATGTGGTGCACATTCTACCAGTCCTAATCTCGCTAAGAAGATACTCCGCACATGGTATTATTGGCCTACAATAGAGCAAGATGCTTTACAGTTTGCTAAGAATTGTCTACAATGCCAGCAGCATGGAGATTTGATTCACACACCAGCTCATGAACTACAACCTGTGACTACTCCATGGCCTTTTTCACAATGGGGTCTCGACCTCGTAGGACAAATCCACCCATCCTCATCTAATCACCACAAATTTATCATTACCGCCACTGAGTATTTCACAAAGTGGGTCGAAGCCATTCCCATGACCTATATCACTGGTAAGCAAATAGCTAAGCTTATCCTTAACTACCTCATTTGTTGGTATGGTATCCCCCAAGCCATTGTCACTGTTAATGGGAGACCATTCAAGAATCAAGATGTCCATGTCTTGTGCATCCAAAACAATATCTAGCATCACTTTTCCACTCCCTACTATCCACAGAGTAACGGTCAAGATGAGGCTTCCAACAAAACCATTCTCAAAATCCTCAAGAAAATAGTCAATGAAGCTGGTTGTGATTGGCATCTGCAACTCAATCCTGCCTTATGGGCCTACCACACTAGTATCAGAACACCAACTGGTGTAACACCCTATGCCTTGGTCTATGGCTCTGAAGCCATTCTACCTATAGAGGTTGAGATCCCATCCCTTAGAGTATCCATGCAGAACTTGATTGATGGAGAGGAGTATCACACTTCCAGATTAGTTGAGCTAGAACTGCCTTTCCTTGCTTAATCATCTCCATGTTTATCAAAACTTCCTCTGACGTAACTATAACAAAAATATCAAAGAAAGATAGTTTCAAGTTGGTGATCTTGTCTTCAAAGAAAATTAGAGAAATCAAGTAGATCAAGAAAGGAAGGGCAAGTTTGAGCCTAATTGGTTAGGACCCTTTGTTATCACAGCAACATATGGATCAGGAGCTTATACTTTAGCAACACCTAAAGGAATTCCTATAGATGAGTCACTCAATAGTGTTCATCTCAAGAAGTTCTATGTCTGATCCTTAGAGTATCCGTGTCAAAAAAAATCCATCTTCTGGTGAAAACTTGGTAAATAGGTGCCTTGGATAAGTACTGTTGTGTGGTTACACAACACGCCTCATTTTGACTTGACAAAATAGGGACCCAACTTTTTGCTACCTTTGCTTGTGTTATTTTTCTACTTTTGGCAGTCTGGTAAAATAAGTCATGCAGATAGCCCTTCAGGGGGTGGATATAAGTCATCATCGTGAGGTCATTTGGTCAAAGTTACTATTTCATATCAATAACCTCATGGTTGGAAAGACCATTAAATTTCATGTAGGTTTGCCTTTTGGATCATCCTGATATTCCTTAGGGAATGAAAGTTATGAGTAGTCAAAGTCCTGGTCAAACCTAATATTCCTTGGGGGGTCATATTCCTTAACATCAGTCACCTTCCGTTAGATCGCCCCAATCTAATTTTATCACCTGATAATCATTTGGTCTGTGACCTGTGGACGTCAACTTTATGTGAGTGGTATTTGCATGTTAAACACCTTTATATACTTTGTGGGGGTGATATTCTGAATATCACTTGATCTTCCGAATATCACCTGATCTTCCAAATATCACCCTGTCATGAAATATCACCCCGGTGCCAATATCATGATGACATCACATAATCCCGATGAACAAAGACAATCACCCTGACGATGACATCATCATCTTTTTTACATCGTGGAGGTATGTTTCCAACAATCACCCCATCTAACAACATGACGATGACGTCATAGTGCTACAATGATAAACCAAGTCATCAACCTAATGACGTCAACCCGATCTTCCAAGAGGGAGGTCACTTTAGTCTTGAGGGGTCACATTTTAAACATGACCCAATCTTTTAAACATGACCCGATCTTTTAAACATGACCCGATAATCAAAACATCACCCTATCCTTCGGCATCAATTTTCCTGCTCAAAGGCGAAGGGTTATATTACATAGGGGGGTCATATTTCAAATATCACCTGATCTTTTGAAGATCACCCCCCTTCTCCTGCCTCAAGACATTTAATGCACATAAATGTAGTAGGTGGATTCTCGCCTAATGCGAATACGATACATACACCTGGCAACATCCCAAGATTTAGTACAGAAGATTAATGGTTTTGATTGATTTAATCTGCTTTTGCCCTAATATGCCATACGGATGAGATTTAAAGTAAGTTTCCACGGTCATTTTGCATTAACCTTGCGAAGAAAAGAGAATTTGTAGAGCAGAACATTCAAACCCTCACACCAACTACCTGCAAACGGATAAGAACTTGCAGCAAAACAAAACACGTGGTTGTTATCGTTTGAGACCCCTTCTTCATAATCATCAGCTTAATTCAGGAGATAAGCATGATCAAGTAAGTAATTAAGAACCCTCCTGATTATTATTTTTTACATGTCTAGGTAATGTGATGTTGCTTTTCCAGTGGTTCAGTTCTGTAATATGTATATCATGATGAAGTAGAAATTAAATGATATAATATGCATGATGCTGTAAAAATATAATGTTATATGGATTCATGTGGATATTGTGGTAAGACCATTCGTTTCTATTGTAGGAGTCCATGGTGGACAAAAGGTTAAACAAGTCCATAGTAGAATTTCTCAAACCTATGTTTACTCAGCCTGAAGGAGTCCAATTTAAGTATGGTGTCATCAGTGACACTCACCAGGGAGGAACAGATTTAGAGGCATGGTTGTCTAGGATGCATGATGACAAGGATAACACCCTACTAGATGCCATATTTGTGTTTGGAATGTGGCATGTTGCTAGATTTCCATATGCTATGGAGACCCCGGAGCTGATTTTGGAATGTGCAAGAAATTATAACACTAAGACAAGGAGGGTGGAGAAACATGGCAGGGTCTATGCAGATTTGTCAGTCAAGGGGCTTACATCTACCTTTAATCTCCCGGTTGGAAAGAAGGTAGTTAGTATGGATCTACGTAAATTGGAGATTGAATATGAGAACAACAAAAAGACTGCCAGAAAGAGGATGTACCAGTGGAGAGAAAAGAATAGCACATACACTGCCTCTGCTAAATTGCCAGTGTATCTATACAAGTTTGACTTTGATGATGAGTATCAATATATGATTACCCTACTCAGCAGAATGACAGGCCAGCGTAATACTAGAAGCTTCAAGAACTGGATGTTTAGAATCATCCAGATGTGCCTATACACACAGAGCAAGCCATTATGGGCCAAAATCATTAGTGGTGCCCTAAATGAGCAGATGATGAACTTAGGAGGCTTGGAGTGTTCATTTTATATGACACCATATGTTGTTTATTCATGTGCTTATAAAGGCACCTTTGATGCACTGACAACAGTAGGGAAGATTGGTGGCACTACAAATGATGCCAACATATGGGGTCATCACCCTCAGTTACAGAGGCAAAACTATCTTCAAGATTATAAATTGGTGAATGATGCATTTTCTATGCATCTAGTTAGAATGATGGAGGAAGATAGGACCAAAAGGTTGAGCATGGAAGCTCAAGAGGTGATATATAAGCATGGTGCCTGGTTTATCAAGTATGCCACATTCTCTTACATCAGAATAGAAGGCTTTGAAGGATAGCCACTTATCCTGCCAAGGTACCCCACTGATGTAGTTGTTTTGATGGAGTTTCTAAGACAGATATCCACAATACTGGATGCCTACAAAGCAAGTAATAAGCTACCTCCAGTGCTATTTCTGATAACCATGGGCTGGTACATGTGCCAAGATTCAAAAAATATAAAGAAGTCCATAGTGGGTTTGAATCTCATGAATTTACAGCCATTTCCATTGGCTAGATCATATGACCCTTATGGAAGAATGCAAAAGATAATGGGGAAGCCCATACACCAAAAGCATCTTGAAGATTTATGGACTGATTGTGAGGATGAGGCAGAAGTGAGGAGAAGAAAATATCAAAGACTCACCCTCAATCAGGAAAGGACATTTGACTGTATTCCAATGCCTGCACAACTCAGAAAAGATGATGGCAAACTTATGTCAAATGAATATGAGGATAATAAGGTGTATAATGACACCATTTTAGCCCCTGACCTAACAAAGCTTGAAGACATATCATTGGATAAGGTTACAAGTGGGGTGATGTAGTTAACCCAAGCAGAGGGGAGTTGCCATCTAGTAGACAATAAGAAGAAGAGATAGGATATTCCTGATGATGAATATGACAACTTTCTGGTTGAGAAGAGAAAGTCTAATGGAGAAAGGTTGCCCCTACAGCAACAAAGTAAGAGACCCCCCAAAGGAAAGAAGATTGATAATGAACCTAAGGGGGTAATAATTGAAAGAATAGTTGTATCAGCTGAAGGTGCATCTACATCCAGACAGGCATTAGCCTCATCCGCACTGCCTCCCATGGATAAATCAAAGGCTAAAAGAATCCAAAGGCCAACTATAGAAACTCCAGAGGTACCAGATAAAAGCCAAGCCTCAAAACAAAATGTGGAAGAGGATATCCCTCTTGATGAGGAGCCTACAGAAGAAGACCCTCTGGTGGTAAGCAGAAAAAGGAAAGCACCTTAGGTGATGTCACCACCCAAGAAACAAAGGACATCAATCAGAGGTGAGCTTAGGATGGACCCCATAGTATTGAGGGGAACTAGTGGTGAAGTATTCAGGAAAGAAATGCAGCATGAAGTGCAACTTCCCACCATAATTCAATTTAAGTCTAAGAAGGCTGAGGAGCAGATGAAAGAAGCCTCAAAAGTAGTTCAAAGTGGTCTTGTCTCACTGGAAGAGACTGTTGACCTATCTGATGATGAAATTGTACAAAATGTAGCATCTCAGCAAATGGAGACCCTTGCTGCTAGCACTCGCATGACACCGCATGGAACCCCATCAGTATAGATGGTGGTGTTAGAAGAATTGAAGTAAGTAGAACAAGAGAAGGAAAGTAGCCCAGAGAGGGCAGACCAACAAATAGGGCTTGATTAGTAGATCAAGTGACTAGCCCTGTCATGATAGATGTCGCATATAGGGAAGATGTGATACATCCTAATGACAAAGCAGATGCAGTTGATAATGAAGAAATAGAAAGCTATGCTCTAGATGTAGGCCAGCAATAGCATGATATACCTGCTAGACCTAAAATGGTTGAAGTCAAACAAAACAGCGAAGATAATAAAGACACATCAGGTGATGATGTTGCCTAGACTCAACATACCCCAGGTGATAAAGATATATCAGGTCATGAGGACCTTAAGATGTTGGAAGTAGACACATCAGGTGTGGAATATAGTGTAGGCCCAGATCAGGGTGATGCACCAAGTTCAAATACAATGACATCCATAGAGATAAATATGCCTTAGGCAGGGGAAATTTCTAGAGTAGATGATACACAAAAGGAGGTAGTACAGGATCAGGCTCAGGATCATCATGCAGGTACATCGCAAGATCCTCCTCCACAAAAGGAAGTTCCTCAAGAAGAGGAAATAGAACAAGATCACCCTCATGAGGAACATCATGAGGAAGAACAAAGAAAATCACCCTCTCCATCAATATCAATGACAGATATCGAAGATCAGGGTAGACATGATCATGATGATGGATGACAAGGATCTGGAGACCAAATACCTCCATGGCTTGAAAAGGAAGTAGGTATGGAAGAAGGATTTGAAGTACAAGAATTTGATGTCTCTAACTTGTTTGCAGAGACTATCATGAAGCCTAAGAGGAAATCCAAGTTAACCTTGGCAATAAGAAGAGATCCTGCTACAGGCAGAAGGACTACCCAGGTAACACTTCCCACAGTTGAGAAGGAGAAAGGAAAAATAACCCTAGAAGAATTCTAGATTACTATAGTGGATTTGGGTTTTGCCAATGAAGACCAAGAAGGTCAGGAAGGGAAGGACATTATAGATTCTTTGACCCAAAGGGTAAAGAAAGAAAAAGAGAAGAATAAACAACATAAAGAGCACATTGCTCAATTGCATGCATACATAAAAGGGTTAATTAACCCTAATAGCACATCAGTTGATCAAGCAGTCCCATTGACTGCAATTTCTCAAGAAGAGGTCAATAAATTAGACCTTATGAGGCATGAGTTAGTAATAATGATAAAATGGATGTCATCAGCACTTGCAGGAGCTGAGGAAGTAGTTACAGCCTCTTTGAAGAGGTGGAATTCTTTGGGCACATCAAAGAAGAAGGTTGATAAAATGCAAAATGAAGTAGGTAGGAGATCATTTCATTTGGAAAAGGCCTTGAGTACTCTTAGTGAAATAAAAAGGATTAATCCTTAGATCCTGATTAATAATCAGGTGTTGAATAATAATACTGCCATGCTAATAGATATTTGGTATAAAGACATCAGGTTTGAATGTGATGTATTGAAGAAGTGCAATAGTAAGTTAAGAGATATTAGTGTGAAATTGCACAGCATGATGTCTTATGAGGCATAAGTTCTAGAGGCCCTATAGGGCAAAGTGGAAGGAAAAATTGAGAATCAAGATGAAGACTTTGCTATAAAGGCTCTGCATAATAACTTTCACCCATTGGTTGATGATCCTCTTAACCACCTGATAGAAGAAGCAATGAATAAGATCATGAGGATCAAAGTCAAGGTGGAGAACTACAATGAAACATTAAGCAACAAAAAGGGTAAATTGGAAGCCCTCCGAGATAAATATCAGGTCCATAAACATGCCATTACTAAAGCAAAAACTCAGGATGGTGGAGAAGTTGATAAGATAGTGCAAGCATATGAAAATATCTGGACATCTATGAGGGTCCATATACAAGGTTATATTTATCAAGGTGATGAGGATATCGAGAGTGAGGATCATGATGATCATGAAGATGAAGAAGAAGATGAACCTGAGGAGTAAGTAAAGATGCAATACAAAGGAAGGCATAAGCATCCGATACTTAGAGGAAAATAAGTAATCCAGATGGTTGCTAGTTGGCAACCTATGCCACATGAAAGGAGTTGAGTAAGTCAAAAGTGAATATCCACCGTTGATCTTAATTGATAAATCATGACTGTAGGTCAATTGTAACCACTCCCTTACCTTATTCTATAAAAGGTACAGGGATGCTTTATTTCATTCATTCAGAAGCTTAATTGAAATTTGTTTTCTGAAATTTTAGGACCTATTTCAAGGTTATTGTAAACATATATGTTCTTACATACTTAATGAAAAAGAAGACAATTTTGATTACAATCTATCATAAATCTCAAGTAATTAGTGTTTGAATTCCTGATACACCCTTTGATTTGCTGCGTCTCTTGGAGTGCATATTAGTCTGCATGTGTTGTCTTCATTCCTTTTCCTTTGAAGTTAGCATCAACTGTATCTAGTTGTGGAATGTCCTAGTGAACATATGGTTTGATTTCTTCTCTCCATGACTGTATCAAGTGTGTATGTGGCTCAATAACTAAAGATTCATTATAATTTGAAGTATTCTTTTAATTTTCCTTGAATTTCATAACAATTCACCATCACAATTGCAAACAACAAACAATCAGAAGCAAATAACAAAGAAATATGCTGATATCTCATAGATAACTGAAAATTAGTAGCATATTTGAGTTAAAGCATGTTAAATAGACAAATGTCATGCAAAGATTTAAGTATAGACACATTATTTGAGGAATATAATGTGTAGAATAACCTTTCTATGCAGCATCATTACAGAAATGAAGTCCTGCTGATGAAGTAGAATGTAAGGCCCCTTAATGGAAAATAGCAACACACATCAACCACTGAGTAACATCGGTAGACTAAGACCTAATCAACGGAGACTTGGGATCATGAATTCTTTGAATTCATCGTATCTTTCAAGATGAGTAAAGGTTGTTGTGTAACTTTTATTCTATGTTTGCTTATGACTATCATCATGATCAACATAAATTGGTGCTAGGAGGAGCGCCATCAGTCATCAATCCATCACTGCCTCTCATTCCATAAGGTTTTGTACAATTTGACAATGCAGACAGTAAGGTAACACTGAGACACCTCTAATTTCTAGTCATACATAAAGTTTTGCTATTTTGACCTTGTGCATGCTAATCCTTTGCAAAGATTCAAAATTGATGGTAAATATTGTAAGCTTTGTGGCCGATCATCATGTATTTGGAAAGATAAGTCTTATTTCAGGTAAATTTGTGAGGTCACCTACTTTAGAAACCTGATATCTGGTTGTATGTGTCACTAGACCTCAATATCACCTCATATTTGCATTCTCCTACAAATATTCCATAAATATCTGATTAGTTTCCATTTCTAACCATAAATACAGCCTTTGCTAGTGAATTCCAACTAATCTTTACAGATTTCCAACCAATTTTCCTTAAATTTGAGAAATCTTGGCTCTCAGGCCAAACACCAAGTCCAGATCCAATGGACTCTTTGAAGAATTACCTATCAGAGGATTTAGACCTAGAACTATAGACATTCATCACACTCTTGGTTCTAGTGCATCAGGAGCTTCACCAGAACATCCTCCTGTAACTCCTGTTGGCTTACAAATACCTACAAGATTACCTATCACACCTCAGGTCCAACCTTAGGTACAACCTCAGCTAGTCCAACCTGAAGTTCAACCTCCACTAGTTGCAATGTCATTCTTTGCAGTAGAATCACCTTTAACTTTCAATGCATATCACAAGTTGCCAAAGAATCCTGATAAAATTTGCCCAAAGTATCATCCTTATCAGGATACTGAAGATCATGTTAGAACTTTCAAAGAAGTCTGTTGTAGGGCTAGAATTAAGCATTAGGATGTTGTATGTAGGTTATTTCCATTTTCCTTAGGGGAAGAAGCCTATAACTGGTATATTAGTCTTGGTCAGGGTTCAGTCAATTCCTAGGCTGTCTTGGAAAAAGCCTTCACTGATAGGTTCAAAGTACCTATTGATCCTTCAATGAACTATCACTTGTTTGCCACGATCAAATGATTTGAAGGAGAACCTATCGCTAACTTCAATGCTAGGTTCCAAAAGATGCTATCTAAGTTAGTTGCTCCTTATGTCGTAACTGATGAGGCTGCTAGGAGCATCTATTATTCAGCTTTGGATCCTTTGACTTCCATGTTTATCAGGAGAGCTCATCCAGGTGTCACAACTTTAACAGGGGCTTTCCAAGAGGCTATCAAAGTTACTCAGCAGTTAGTACCTACTCCAACACCAAACATTGCCTTTCCTACACTTCCTAGATATCTTGTACAATATCCTAATGGAGCTGTGATACCTCTAGCAGTCATGCCAACACCCTTACAAATACCTCCTTTGAGTATCATGCCACCTCAAAATGGAAATGGCCAGATGTTACAGTATCCTAGACAAACACAAACACCTTAGAGTGTTGACCAGCCCAACAATAACAATGGATCTTCCTTTTTCAAGCCCCAAATAGAAAACGTAGTGGCCAAAGTTTAGGAAGAGAAAGAAGAAATCAAAGAAATATTGGCTCAGTTAAGGAAACTTACTACTAAGATTACTCATCTGAGGAGTCAGAACTTCTATTCTCAGCCTAATCAGAATAGAGGTTATGCCAATGACAGACCTAGTTATCCTGACAGGGGATATAACAACAATAATTACAATAACACTGGTAACAACAATCCTCCTAGACAGCCTAGAGTGTGGAACACCAGGCCAAATAATGGTTCATTACCATCACCCCTAGACAATCAGCCCCCTGGTGAACCCAAACATACTACTAGAGTTAATCTTACTGAAGCAGCCCTTACTAATTGGTGTAGGATACATAACACCAATGCTCATGCAGAGCTAGACTGTCCACAATTCAGGATTGCTGCCAGTATATTTCAGACTGAAGTGTCCAATACTTTAGGAAATCCACCTCATGTAGAAGGAAATGAACTTGTTCCTCGTGGATATGACTTAGCTTTAGTATTGGAAAGTTACACTAATCAGCAGACTATGTCATCTCACCAGGATTATACCCTGGCATGTGAGGAATCTACTATGGCCTTTGAGACTAATTATGTTTTCCCCTTTGAGTATGAGAATGAGTCATCAAATGAACATGAGGAGGTACATGCCTACCAGCAGCAATATCAGGGTAAGCATAACTACAATCTGAGAAATAATTCCAACAGACCTGCTAGTCCATTAACCAGTTCCTTGCCTTCGAATAATTTTAATACTCCACTTGATCCCAAGGCAAGCAACAACCCTGGATTTCCCAAGGTTAATGCTCAATACTTAGTAGCCCCACAAAATACAGCACTGAAAACTGCTAACCTACCTTCTGAATCTGAAAAATTAGTCACCTATTTGGCAGACGAGATGAAAAAGATAAAAATCAATCTGTCATTATCAGAGTTGCTGAAAACCCCTGCCATTAAGAAAGCTTTCATGAAATCACTAGATGATCCTACTCCTAAAGAGGACACTCATACCTCAGGTCAGTCTGGAGGTAAGGATCATGTTGTTAGGGAAGCTAGTGTTAAACACAAGGTACCAACTACTATTCAAGCTGTAGAAAGCTCCCACATGACCTTGTATAGAGACAAGAATGAGTCCCCTCCTTTCCTCCTTACCATAAGGATGTTTGGTAAAAATTTGCACAACTATTTAGTAGATTCAGGTGCATCTACAAATGTAATGCCCTTGTCTATATGCAATGCTTTAGGGTTGCATCCTGCTAAATCTTTAAAGAAAGTGACACAACTAGATAAAATAGGAGTGAGTGTGGTAGGAGATCTAACTCATATTCACATGCAATTGGCATCTGATCCCAGAATCCAGTATTATATTGATATCCAGGTAGTTGATATACTTGATACATACGGGATGTTACTCAGCAGGGACTGGTCCAAAACCCTCAATGGATATATGTCAACAGATTTTAGTCACATGTGGCTGCCTTGGAAGGGTATACCAAACCAAATAAGAATAGATGCAGAACCCTGCATGAAGCACATGATCACTGAATATAACAAAACTAATGAGATCATGTATGTGGACGTAGAGCCTGGAGTTTACTCCATCAGACCTCAGACTGTCAAAATAGAAGAGATCCTGATGTACGATGTTCATCATCATGATGATGACCCTCAAGATAATATAATTGTTTTGGAGTCTTCTTGAAATCTTGAAAATGAGAATGAGTTAGATCATTTTAAGAATTTTGAGATGCACCTGTCCAAACAGGTAAAACGCTGTCAATTGCTAAAAAAACATGTTCATGATATTCTGATTGATGGATGGTGCAGGTTGCATGATGAACCTCATTCTGAAAAGACTTGTGATGCATGCATGGACATGATGGAGCTAGAGCAAGCCTACAGTGAGGTAGCATCATCATCATCAGAGGTAAGTGCTGAAGACAATAATATTGATACTGATTTGTGTTTGTCTTCTGTAGGAACAGGGGAAATAACAGATCAGGATGGAGGTCATATCCAGATAACAGAAGAGATTCTGATATGTAACTAGAACAATGTTAAGAGGAAAAAGAGAATCACCCCAGGGAGTGATTGCTTAGTTGAATCAGATTATGAGCTATCTAATGAAGATAGAGGCAATAACCTGACCAAATTTGAGGATTTTTTATCCAAAGAAATTCAAAAGATGACACAACAACAGAGGTCTCTACAAGATGTCTTGATTGAAGGATTGTGCAGGTTACATGAAGCATCTCATTCAGAGACTACTTGTTCACTATGTCTACATATTTTGAGATGACAGACATCACCTAGTTTAGACGATTGTCGTCCTGATGAAAAAAGAGAAAAAGAGATATCAACTTCACACAAGACAAATGGGGTGAAGTCTAAAAAAATTGAGATACCAAAGCTCAAATGGATATCAAGTGGTGTAGTTGCCAGAGCCACAAAGAAAAAGGAAGGCTCAGTTAAGCCTCCAACTAAAGATAAGCCATGGATCCTTAGATTTGATGGATCCAAGTCAAAACAAGGAGCTGGAGTGGGGATAGACCTCATTGATCCATCTGGAAGATCTTACTTAGCAGCATACAGACTACAATTTCCTTGCACAAACAATGTAACAGAGTATGAAGCTCTAATTCATGGGATATTGTTTGCTCTAAAGAAGAAAGTAAAAATTCTACATGTCTACGGAGACTTAGAATTGGTTTTCTGATAGGTAAGAGGTATATACTCTTGCAAATACAAAAAATTGTCCAACTATAGACACAGGGTGTGGGACTTGATTGAAGATTTTGATGCATTCAATATCACCCACGTACCCAGAGAATAGAATCATAGGGCAAATACTTTAGCCCAGGCTGCCAGTACACTAGAGCCACTATCCATATCTGGTCTAAAGAGATTTTCAATAGAACTAGTATCAGTGCCATCAGTGCCAGACAATGTGACCAACCTCCAAGTATTTGATGATGACTAGCATATACTAGATTTCATTTCCAACAAAGATGTATTTGATGCCTAGATCATAGATGAGAATAATGTGGGGGAGCATGTCTGGGAAGAGGAAGAAATTTTGGAATTGCCCAGTAACAAGATTCCCAAAGGGATGATAAAGCTAGAAAGGGTATTTGATTTGGATAATATGCTAAAACAGAAAGATCTTCCAAAAGCTGATGGAGGACAATACTCACAAGTTAACATTGGACAAGGTGATGACAAAAGAAATGTCCTGATTGGCAAGGTTTGCACAAAAGAAGAGTTAGAAGGAATAACTCAAGCTCTCAAAGATTACATCCATGTCATTGCTTGGAATTATGATGAGATAAAAACTTATGACACATCAGTCATAACTCATACCATACCTCTGAAGCCAGATGTCAAACCCTTCAGACAGAAGCAAAGACCTATCAATGCTTTGCTGGAGCCTATAATTTTTTAAGAAGTCAAGAAGCTGCTAAATGCCAGGATCATATTTCTTGTGAGGTACTCCACCTGGGTGGCTAATCTAGTGCCAGTAAGAAAAAAGAATGGCGACATCAAACTATGTGTAGATTTTAGGAAATTGAACAGAGCTTCAGAGAAGGATAATTATCCTTTGCCTTCCCTAGATGAGGTCCTGCAAATTGTTAATGGTGCCAAGATGATGTCCTTTCTGGACAGTTTCTCAGGTTACAACCAGGTGATGGTTGATAAAATAGACAGATTGAAAACTATGTTCACCACCAAGTGGAGAATATTCTCTTATAGGTGCATGCCGTTTGGGTTAATAAATGCTAGAGCAACATTCCAGTGAGCAATGGACATAGCCTTCAGAGGCTTAATTGGAAAATGCATAGTCATATACATGGATGACTTAACAGTGTTCTCAAAAGAAAGAGGAAGCCATGTAGAGGACCTCAGAAGGGTGCTCAAGAAATGTGAATAGTATGGGATATCTCTAAACCCCAAGAAGTGCATATTTGAGGTCACAACAGGAAAATTACTAGGCCACCTGATAACTAAAAATGGGATCATTATTGACCCTGACAGGGTGGGGTCCATCATGGAGATACAGCTTCCCAGAAGCAAGAAGGAGCTCAAGTCTTACTTTGGTAAGATTAATTTTGTTAGAAAATTCATCATTGGCTTTGCAGAGATTGTCAGACCTTTAAATGCTATGCTAAAGAAAGATGCCAAGATTGAATGGACACTAGAAGCTAGAGTAGCTTTTGAAGACATTAAGAAAGCTATATCAAATGCTCCCATTCTAATCAGCCTAGACTACACCAGAGACTTTTACATCTACTCATTTGCTTCAGAGCATACTTCTGCAATAGTGTTGACACAGAGAAATGAAGAAAAAGAAGAAAAACCAATTGCCTTCATAAGCTACCCTTTCAAAGATGTAGAACTCAAGTATATGGATGTTGAGAGGCAGGCACTTTCTCTAGTTTGAGTAGTAAATAAGTTCAGGCACTATATTCTGAGAAGTAAAGTGATTGTTGTGGTACCTGATGTAGCAGTGAAGATGCTACTAATGCAGAGTGAGCCAAGTGAGAAAAGAGCTAAGTGGATCACTGTTCTTTAAGAATATGACATGGATATCACACCTATGAAGCTAGTAAGAGGACAGGCCTTAAGCCAGATGATATCAGAGATTGATCCCAATATCATGAGCCAACAATATGTTATAAATGAAAAGGATTATAGAGAATGGTATTTAGATATCAGACACATCTTGATTACTGGGAGATGTCCTCCAAGATTACAGGCCTCACAAAGGAGAGCCTTAAAGATTAGATCACAGAAGTACATGATGAAAGGAGGAGTCCTTTTCAAGACAAATTATGAAGGGATATACCTAAGATGCCTAGAAAGGCCAGAAGTAGATAAAGTGCTCTCAGAACTGCATGATAAATTTGGGACTGCACATGGGTCATCCTTAGCCACAACTCATGCTATCCTCAGGGCAGGATACTATTGGCCCACAATTTTCAAAGATACTTTGATGCAGAGTCACCCGCACTATAACATTTGCCTATAGCATGAATGTCTGCAGACCAACCTCATCATCATCATCTTCGCCATCATCATCATATTCCCTAAAACCACCAACAGCATCATCATGCTTCTCGTTACACAGTCAGCATCATCATATTTCGGACGATCACCAGCATCTGCCTGCCGACTACTGTTCACCTCCGCTTTCCTTCTAACATCATCATCATGATGTTCAGCGGGCGCACACATCCTCCGGTTGCACTGTTCATCGGGCGCTGGACTCCATCATCATCATAACATGCGACAACTCCTTCGTCAGCAGGATATCCCAAATATCCGGTTGTTCAAGTATCCTGATGACGTCCACTTCAGCAGCTTACCTTCGATGCTCCGCTACCCGACGATACGAGCAACAGCATCATGATATAATTTATCCGGTTCTCCTTGAAACCTCCTGATGATGCTTCACACTTTCTGCCACAGACTTCCGCCGATACCTTAGCACTTAACGACGGCAGGATAAACTTGCCTAAGGGGATATCTTAATATCCTGATGACGATGACGTCATATCCTGATGACGATGACGTCACCCAATATCCTGATGACCTTCTCAACACTTAGTCGAAAACCACGAACTTTCTCTCCCGCATCTACTCGCGATATGCGGATGTTTGGCACTCCCAATATGATGATCCTGATGCCGATACATGCACTTAGTCTATGTCCGACTTAGAACATCCTGATGCACACGCAACATGAAAACTCCAACAGTTTCATGACCCGATCTTCTACCTGATACCGATGCAGTCCTCCTCGGCTCCTCCAGATGATGATGACCACCCGACGAACTTGCACTTCATGCAATTGACATCATCATGCCGATCTCCTCCATTTATCCGGATGATGATGTCCGAGCTGTCTGCAGGATATTTGCAGAAATATCCTGATGATGCCGTTTTGGCAAACTTCTTCACTTAGTGAACTTTCCCTTCGCCGATCCTCCAGGGATGACCTGATCCAACTCAGGGTGATCTTCCAACTCACTCAGCTCGACCTAGCACATGAAGATGCTAGGCTTCTCAACATCTGTCGATCGCGATCCTGCACACCTGCATGCAAACGGAAAACAATCTACAGCCTACCCTACTGTACATTACCATTCCACCGATCAGATGAGTCAACCGGTGGAATGGATCAGTGAATCCATGAAACCACTCAAACCAGCAGATCAATTGCACAAAGGAGACCAAACAGAAAATGAAACAGGATCTTTATTGATTCAAAGATGCAATACAAATATGATGTTCCCCACACAGGACACTCAATTCCTCTGCTTGATGCAACACTAGACTGCCGATCGATGATCTCTACAATCAACCGATCTCATGCTTAAATAGACTTGCTTTCGAGTACTACTGACCCGACTCCAAGCGGCTGGGAACTCTCCAGGCGGCTGGGAGATCCCACCGAACATACATCATGACAGCTGTTATAACTAACTAGCTAAAAATAGCAAAAGCCTGGTCAGCATGATCTTATCATGATTAGCTTGACCTTATTACATGCAATTGGTCTAACAGACCTTCTTGGAAACACAAACAAGACCTAAACTACTAACTGCCTCATGAAGGCCAGCTGTCAGGTAGGTGCTCCTGCACCATACTCCCCAACAGAAAAGAACTCATGTCCCATGAGTTTAGTATGTGGAAGTCTTCCACCTGTACACCTTGCTTTGTCAATCTGCTGACCTGCTCCAGCTTTATCTGCTACTGTCTCTTGGCTGCTCCAAGTCATCTGAACTGTAACTTGCTTTCTGGCAAGTAAATCCTCATGCCTGTTGATGTAGGCCTTTCTCTCACATACCTTGTGTTCGTCAGGTTTCCTGACCAAATCCTCTGTCTGAACTACCTCTTGAACTGCTGAAATGTTCAACTCTATTTTCCTGTCAACCTTTAGAGGACAAGCAATAGTCCCAATCATGACAACATCCTTGTCATTCTTTTCAACTGGTTGCTGTTTACACCCCTGTTTCTGAACCTGCTGCTGACCTCTGTCAGTCACAACTGAAACTTTCTTCATCTTGGTGTCTGTAACAACTCCTTTCCCTGCAGTATCCTGAACTGCCTTCATGCCTGCTCCTCTAAGCATCTGCACAAATTCCTTCTTTCCCATTAAAATGATTTGGGCTGCCTTCTGTACTGCAGCTTTTGCCTGCAATGGCATCAACTTAATAGTCTTCCCATCCTTCTTGATGGTGTAAGTATTAGCATACCCATCATACAGTACTCTTCTGTCAAATTGCCATGGTCTACCTAACAGTAGGTGACAACATTCCATAGGCAAAATATCACACAAAATCCTATCCTGATATGGCCCAATCTGGAAATCCACATATGCCTGTTCAGAGACAAAAAATGAATGTCTAGCACTCACCCAAGATGTCTTGTAAGGGTGTGGGTGTGGAATCCTTTCCAACTTCAGTTTATCCACCATCTCCTGAGATACCATGTTGTCTGTTGAACCAGTATCTATGACAACTTTACATACTTTACCTTTACTCTTGCATGTGGTCTTGAAAAGAGCTCTTCTTTGCATCATATCCTTTGATGCCTGCAAACTAATTCTCCTTAACATCAACGATTCTCCACTCTCTGGATATCCAAAATTCTCAGGACCCTTGTTTGAACTCTGGGCACTTTCTTCTTCTTTCTCTTCTTGCACCAGTTGTACTCTCTTGTCACTAGTTCTATCATTTCTGGATGATGAACCTTTGTTTTCGGGACATTTGAAAGATGGATGACCAAACTCTCCACAGGTGTAACATTTTCCTGAAAATGTAGTAGAACCTCTACCACCTCCAAATCTTCCTCTATTACCTTTCCATCCACCTTTGAAATCAGACTGTCCCTGTCCTTTACCAGTGTCTTCTTGACCCTCATTGTTTTGCTTTTGTGCAGGGGCTGCTCCTCTTCCCCTATTGTTTCCTCTTCCTCTCATGGACTTATCATGTCCTCTATTCAGCTTTTCTTCAATCCTGATTGCCATTTGATAACAATCCTCCACATTCTTAGGGTTAGCTAAAACTAACTCATCCTGTATGTTAAACCTCAAACCAGCCAAGTACCTAGCCACCTTTTCTACCTCATTCTCATGATGACCAGATCTCATACTCAACAGATAAAATTCCTCAGTATATGCTTTCACATCCCTATCTTTCTGTTTTAAAAATTGCAGCTTCTTAAACATCTGGATTTCATAATCCCTTGGCAAGAATTTACCCTTTATCCTTGCTACCATCTTATCCCAAGAAGTGATCTTAGACTTCCCTTGTTTCCTTCTCTCAGATTGTACATAATCCCACCAAACCAAAGCATGACCTCCTAACTTGGTCTTTGCAATCTTTACCTTCTGATCCTCAGCAACATCTTCACATTCAAAGTGATTATCCAGTGCAGCAATCCAATCCAACAACTCATCTTCATTCAAGCTTCCAGTATACTTGGTAACATCAACCTTCACCTTAGGTTTTTCACTCTGCACTGCCTTTAACAGTTTTGCCAATCTCTGGTCTTCAACATCCAGATCTTCAGCTACCTCTTCATACTCCTCAACAGTATCTGCATCTTCTTCAGACTCACTGTCTTCCACTTCCCTCTTTTTGTTCTTTTCCAGGGCTGTCAGCCTGGCTTGAAGTGCTTCAGCAAGCTCCTTCATCTTCCTCATCTCTCTAGCATGTTTCTCCTTCAGTTCCTGCAATTCCCTTGCAGTACCACTACCTTTAGGAGGCATTTTGTCAACCTCTCAATCAACACACAACTCAACTCTATCTCTACCTCTGCCCTTTCGGTGACAGAATCAACACACAACAGCCCAGACCTTTTGCTGAGCTCTGATACCACTATGATGCAGAGTCACCCGCACTATAACATTTGCCTATAGCATGAATGTCTGCAGACCAACCTCATCATCATCATCTTCACCATCATCATCATATTCCCTAAAACCACCAACAGCATCATCATGCTTCTCGTTACACAGTCAGCATCATCATATTTCAGACGATCACCAGCATCCGCCTGCCGACTACTGTTCACCTCCGCTTTCCTTCTAACATCATCATCATGATGTTCAGCGGGCGCACACATCCTCCGGTTGCACTGTTCATCGGGCGCCGGACTCCATCATCATCATAACATGCGACAACTCCTTCGTCAGCAGGATATCCCAAATATCCGGTTGTTCAAGTATCCTGATGACGTCCACTTCAGCAGCTTACCTTCGATGCTCCGCTACCCGACGATACGAGCAACAGCATCATGATATAATTTATCCGGTTCTCCTTGAAACCTCCTGATGATGCTTCACACTTTCTGCCACAGACTTCCGCCGATACCTTAGCACTTAACGACGGCAGGATAAACTCGCCTAAGGGGATATCTTAATATCCTGATGACGATGACGTCATATCCTGATGACGATGACGTCACCCAATATCCTGATGACCTTCTCAACACTTAGTCGAAAACCACGAACTTTCTCTCCCGCATCTACTCGCGATATGCGGATGTTTGGCACTCCCAATATGATGATCCTGATGCCGATACATGCACTTAGTCTATGTCTGACTTAGAACATCCTGATGCACACGCAACATGAAAACTCCAACAGTTTCATGACCCGATCTTCTACCTGATACCGATGCAGTCCTCCTCGGCTCCTCCAGATGATGATGACCACCCGACGAACTTGCACTTCATGCAATCGACATCATCATGCCGATCTCCTCCATTTATCCGGATGACGATGTCTGAGCTGTCTGCAGGATATTTGCAGAAATATCCTGATGATGCCGTTTTGGCGAACTTCTTCACTTAGTGAACTTTCCCTTCGCCGATCCTCCAGGGATGACCCGATCCAACTCAGGGTGATCTTCCAACTCACTCAGCTCGACCTAGCACATGAAGATGCTAGGCTTCTCAACATCTGTCGACCGCGATCCTGCACACCTGCATGCAAACGGAAAACAATCTACAGCCTACCCTACTGTACATTACCATTCCACCGATCAGATGAGTCAACCGGTGGAATGGATCAGTGAATCCATGAAACCACTCAAACCAGCAGATCAATTGCACAAAGGAGACCAAACAGAAAATGAAACAGGATCTTTATTGATTCAAAGATGCAATACAAATATGATGTTCCCCACACAGGACACTCAATTCCTCTGCTTGATGCAACACTAGACTGCCGATCGATGATCTCTACAATCAACCGATCTCATGCTTAAATAGACTTGCTTTCGAGTACTACTGACCCGACTCCAAGCGGCTGGGAACTCTCCAGGCTGCTGGGAGATCCCACCGAACATACATCATGACAGCTGTTATAACTAACTAGCTAAAAATAGCAAAAGCCTGGTCAGCATGATCTTATCATGATCAGCTTGACCTTATTACATGCAATTGGTCTAACAGACCTTCTTGGAAACACAAACAAGACCTAAACTACTAACTGCCTCATGAAGGCCAGCTGTCAGGTAGGTGCTCCTGCACCATACTTATGAACATATCAAAAGTTGTCATATGTGTCAGGTTGCTGCAAACAGATAAAAATATGCTACTCAACCTTTCCAGCTAGTGATGGAAGCACACCCATTTGCTCAATGGGGCATGGATTTTATAGGACCAATTAATCCTCCATCATCCTCTGGCCATAGGTATGTTTTAACTATTACTAATTATTGTACCAAGTGGACCGAAGCTATCAGCAACAAAACATGTAATGCTCAAGAGGTCATCAGATTTCTGGAAAGCAATATAGTCACCAGGTATGGAGTTCCCTATGCCTTGGTATGTGATAATGGACCTGCTTTTGCTTCAATAAGACTGTCAAGTTGGGCTTTTGATTATGGGATCATATTCAAATTTTCCTCTAACTACTATCCCCAAGGGAATGGATTAGCAGAATCCACAAATAAAAATTTACTGAACATCATAAAAAAGCTGATAGAAAAGAACCCTAGGGAGTGGAACACCCTACTAAAATATGCCTTATGGGTAGATAGAACCAGGATGAAGGTTGCATTAGGAAATACACCTTTTCACTTAGGATATGGGGTGGATCCCATCCTCCCTATTAACTTAAAGATTCCTACCCTGCAGTTTGCACAAGAGTACCTGGGCATAGACAATAAACAAGAAGTTAGGTTACTTCAGTTGATGCACCTAGAAGAGAAAATAAGTCAGGCAATAGATCAATTTGCCAAACATCAGGCTATTGTCAAATGCTAGTTTGACAAAAGAGCTAGAGTCAAGGCCTTTAGAATTTCAGACCTAGTCCTTATGTGGGACAAAGCTCATGAGAGGAAGGGAGATCATGGAAAGTTTGATAAACTATGGATAGGTCCCTTTCAAATTTTAGAAATTCTAGGAGACAGTACCTACAAGCTTAAAACATTGATAGGTGAGGATTTTCCATTACCAGTTAATGGACTGTTCCTTAAACATTATTTCCAAGCCTAGGTCAGCTTCATGAAAGTCATGTGTATCATAGTGTACATGTTTGTATAGTTGTTTGTATAGTTTTGTTTTGTTTTGTTTTTGCTTGTTTGCTGGTTGAGTTTTGTTTTGGTTAGTCAAGATGATGCAGCTCATCACCCTAAGAAAATAACCAAATTGTTAGGATTCAAGTGATGAGAACAAATTCAGATATAGGTTGTGATTCATTTTGAGAAGTACTTATGATCAGGTCTGTGATATTTTTTCATCAAGGTGCCTTTTCTTGACCAAAGTGATTCTATCACAATGACTCACCTAATAACCTTGGGTTTGTTGAACACACAAGTATATGTGTTAAATGAAAAATCTAAAGGGACTCCCTTGCTACCAATGCAATCTCCAACCTAAATTAGCAAGTGACCATACCTTGCAATACTAAGCTTACATGATGATATCATATGAATGTATATATGGAAATATTGAAAATCCCAAAAATATAATAAAATTAGGCCATCTAAGTAACTCTACTGGGGCTATAGATGCCTGCTGGCAGTGGGGCTCTACTTAGGGGGATTGTATAGATAACCTTGCCGGGGCTATGCACGCCTGCTGGCAGCAAGGCTCTATCCAGGTTGGCCATGAGGGATACTCCCAAACTATGTAGCTTAACATCACTTACTCATGTTTTCAACTTGCTTTCAAGATGAGGATAATTAATCATTTGCACACAACTGATCCTTTGTTAGCACTGTTGCCATGAGGAAAACTATATCATTCAGAAAGATTATGATGCTTATATTTAGAAAGAATTAGAATATTATGTTAGAATGTGATCACATCACTTGAATCATTGGAATTTGGTTGTTTTCCTTGGTGGCAAGTTGTGTGGTTACACAACACGCCCCATTTCAACTTGACAAAATAGGGACCCAGCTTTTTACTGCTTTTGCTTGTATTATTTTTCTACTTTTGGTGGTCTGGTAAAATAAGTCATGCAGATAGCCCTACAAGGGGTGGATATAAGTCATCATCATGAGGTCAGTTTTTCAAAGTTACTATTTCATATCAATAACCTCATGGTTGGAAAGACCATTAAATTTCATGCAGGTTTGCCTTTTGGATCACCCTGATATTCCTTAGGGAATGAAAGTTATGAGTAGTCAAAGTCCTAGTCAAACCTGATATTCCTGGGGGGGCTCATATTCCTTAACATCAGTAACCTTCTGTTAGATCACCCTGATCTGATTTTATCACCTAATAATCATTTGGTCCATGACCTGCGAACGTCAACTTTATGTGATAGTGGTATTTGCCAGTCAAACACCTTTATATACTTTGCGGGGGTGATATTTCAAATATCACCTGATCTTCTGAATATCACCCTATCTTCCAAATATCACCCTGTCATGAAATATCACCCTAGTGCCAATATCATGATGACATCACATAATCCCGATGAATAAAGACAATCACCCTGACGGTGACATCATCATCCTTTTTACCTCGCGGAGGTATGTTTCCAACAATCACCCCATCTAACAACATGACGATGACATCATAGTGCTACAACGATAAACCAAGTCATCAACCTGATTTTGTCAACCCAATCTTCTGAGAGGGAGGTCACTTTAGTCTTGAGGGGTCACATTTTAAACATGACCTGATCTTTTAAACATGACCTAATCTTTTAAACATGACCCAATAATCAAAACATCACTCTATCCTTTGGCATCAGTTTTCCCGCTCAAAGGCGGAGGGTTATATTACATAGGGGAGTCATATTTCAAATATCACCTGATCTTCTGAAGATCACCCCCTTCTCCTGCCTCGAGACATTTAATGCACATAAACATAGTAGGTGGATTCTCGCCTAATGTGAATACGATACATACACCTGGCAACATCCCAAGATTTAGTGCAGAAGATCAATGGTTTTGATTGATTTAATCTGCTTTTGCCCTAATATGCCATACAGATGAGATTTAAAGTAAGTTTCCCTGGTCATTTTGCATTCACCTTATGAAGAAAAGAGAATTTGTAGAGCAGAACATTCAAACCCTCACACCAGCTACCTGCGGACGGATAAGAACTTGCAGTAGAATAGAACACATGGTTGTTATCGTTTGAGACCACTTCTTCATAATCATCAGCTTAATTTAGGAGATAAGCGTGATTAGGTAAGTAATTAAGAACCTTCCTGATTATCATTTTCTACATGTCCAGGTAATGTGATGCTGCTTTTCCAGTGGTTCAGTTCTGTAATATGCATATCATGAGGAAGTAGAAATTAAATAATATAATATGCATGATGCTATAAAAATATAATGTTATATGGATGCATGTGGATATTGTGGTAAGACCAGTCATGTCTATTGCAGGAGTCCATGGCAGACAAAAGGTTGAACAAGTCCACAGCAAAATTTCTCAAACCTATGTTCACTCAGCCTAAAGGAGTCCAATTTAAGTATGGTGTCATCACTGACACTCACCAGGGAGGAATAGATTTAGAGGCATGGTCATCTAGGATGCATGATGACAAGGATAACACCCTACTGGATGCCATATTTATGTCTAGAATGTGGCATGCTGCTAGATTTCCATATGCTATGGAGACCTTGGAGATGATTGTGGAATGCGCAAGAAATTATAACCCTGAGACAAGGAGGGTGGAGAAACATGGCAGGGTCTATGCAGATTTGTCAGTCAAGGGGCTTACATCTACCTTTAATCTCCCAGTTGGAAAGAAGGTAGTTAATATGGATCTACATAAATTGGGGATTGAATATGGGAACAACAAAAAGACTGCCAAAAAAAGGATATACCAGTGGAGAGCAAAGAACAGCACATACACTGCCTCTACTAAATTGCCAGTGTATCTATAAAAGTTTGACTTTGATGATGAGTATCAATATATGATACCCTGATTAGCAGGATGACAGGCCAGTGTAATGCTGGAAGCTTCAAGAACTGGATGTTCAGAATCATCCAGATGTGCCTATACATAGAGAGCAAGCCATTATGGGCCAAAATCATTAGTGATGCCCTAAATGAGCAGATGATGAACTTAGGAGGCTTGGAGTGTTCATTTTATATGACATCATATGTTGTTTATTCCTGTGCTTATAAAGGCACCTTTGGTGCACTGACCACAGTAGGGAATAATTGTGGTAGTACAAATGATGCCCACATATGGGATCATCACCCTCAGTTACAGAGGCAAAACTATCTTCAAGATTATAAATTGGTGAATGATGCATTTTCTATGCATCTAGTTAGAATGATGGAGGAAGATAGGACCAAAAGGTTGAGCATGGAAGCTCAAGAGGTGATATATAAGCATGGTGCTTGGTTTATCTAGTATGCCACATTCTCTTACATCAAAATAGAAGGCTTCGAAGGACAGCCACTTATGCTGCCAAGGTACCCCACTGATGCAGTTGTTTTGATGGAGTTTCTAAGACACATATCCACAATACTGGATGCCTACAAAGCAAGTAATAAGCTACCTCCAGTGCTATTTCTGATAACCATGGGCTAGTACATGTGCCAGGATTTAGAAAATATAAAGAAGTCCATAGTGGGTTTGAATCTCATGAATTTACAGCCATTTCCATTAGCTAGATCATACGACCCTTATGGAAGAATGCAAAAGATAATGGGGAAGCCCACACACCAAAAGCACCTTCAAGATTTCTAGACTGATTGTGAGGATGAGGTAGAAGTGAGGAGAAGAAAATATCAAAGACTCACCCTCAATCAGGTAAGGACATTTGACTATATTCCAGTACCTGCTCAGCTCAGAAAAGATGATGGCAAACTTATGTCAAATGAATATGAGGATAATAAGGTGTATAATGACACCATTTCAGCCCCTGACCTAACGAAGCTTGAAGACATATCATTGGATAGGTTTACAGGTGGGGTGATGCAGTTAACCCAAGCATGGGTGAATGAACAAATAAATGCTCTAAAGAAAAGGGAAGTTGCCATCATAGTAGACAATAAGAAGAAGAGATAGGATATTCCTGATGATGAATATGACAACTTTTTGGTTGAGAAGAGAAAGTCTAATGGAGAAAGGTTTCCCCTACAGCAACAAAGTAAGAGACCCCCCAGAGGAAAGAATATGGATAATGAACCTAAGGGGGTAATAATTGAAAAAATAGTTGTATCATCTGAAGGTGCATCTGCATCCAGACAAGCATCAGCCTCATCCGCACTACCTCCCATGGATAAACCAAAGGCTAAAAGAATCCAAAGGCCAGCTGTAGAAGCTCCAGAGGTACCAGATGAAGTCCAAGCCTCAAAACAACATCTGGAAGAGGATATCCCTCTTGATGAGGAGCCTGCAGAAGAAGACCCTCTAGTGGTAAGTAGAAAAAAGAAAGCACCTCAGGTGATGTCACCACCCAAGAAACAAAGGACATCAATGAGAGGTGAGATTAGGATGGACCCCATAGTATTGAGGGGAACTGGTGGTGAAATTTTCAAGAAAGAAATGTAGTATGAAGTGCCACTTACCACCATAATTCAATTTAAGTCTGAGAAGGCTGAGGAGCAGATGAAAGAAGCCTCAAAAGGAGTTCAAAGTGGTCTTGTCTCACTGGAAGAGACTATTGACCTATCTGATGATGAAATTGTACAAAATGTAGCATCTCAACAAATGGAGACCCTTGCTACTAGCACTCGCATGACACTGCATGGAACCCCATCAGTACAGATGGCAGTGTTAGAAGAATTGAAGCAAGTAGAGTAAGAGAAGGAAAGTAGCCCAGAGAGGGCAGCCCAACAAATAGGGCTTGATAAGTTAGTAGATCAAGTGACTAGCCCTGTCATGATAGACCTCGCATACAGGGAAGATGTGATACATCCTGATGACAAAGCGGATGTAGTTGATAAGGAAGAAATAGAAAGCTATGCTCTAGATGTAGGCCAGCACAGCATGATATACCTGCTGGACCTAAAATGGTTGAAGTCCAACAAAAGGGTGAAGGTAATAAAGACACATCAGGTGATGATGTCGCCCAAACTCAACATACCCTAGGTGATAAAGATATATCAAGTCATGAGGACCTTAAGATGTTGGAAGTAGACACATCAGGTGTGGAACATAATGTAGCCTCAGATCAGGGTGATGCACCAAGTTCAAATACAATGACATCCACAGAGATAAATATGCCTCAGGCGGAGGAAATCTCTAGAGTAGATGATACACAAAAGGAGGCAATACAGGATTAGGCTCAAGATCATCATGCAGGTACACCGCAAGATCCTCCTCCACAAAAGGAAGTTCCTCAAGAAGAGGAAATAGAACAAGATCACCCTCATGAGGAAGAACAAAGAAAATCACCCTCTCCATCAATAACAATGACAAATACCAGAGATCAAGGAAGACATGATCATGATGATGGACAAGAAGGATCTGGAGACCAAATACCTCCATGGCTCGAAAAGGAAGTAGGTATGGAAGAAGGATTTGAAGTACAAGAATTTGATGTCTCTACCTTGTTTGGAGAGACTATCATGAAGCCTAAGAGGAAATCCAAGTTAACCTCGGCAATAAGAAGAGATCCTGCTATAGGTAGAAGGACTACCCAGGTAGCACTTCCCACAGTTGAGAAGGAGAAAGGAAAAATAACCCTAGAAGAATTCTAGATTACTACAGTGGATTTGGGTTTTACCAATGAAGACCAAGAAGGTCAGGAAGAAAAGGACATTATAGATTCTTTGACCCAAAGGGTAAAGAAAGAAAAAGAGAAGAATAAACAACATAAAGAGCACATTGCTCAGTTGCATGCATACATAAAAGGGTTAATTAACCCTGATAGCACATCAGTTGATCAGGCAGTCCCATTGACTGCAATTTCTCAAGAGGTCAATAAATTAGACCTTATGAGGCATGAGTCAATAATAATGAGAAAATGGATGTCATCAGCACTTGCAGGCGCTGAGGAAGTAGTTACAGCCTCTTTGAAGAGGTGGAATTCTTTGGGCACATCAAAGAAGAAGGTTGATAAAATGCAAAATGAAGTAGGTAGGAGATCATTTCAGTTGGAAAAGGCCTTAAGTGCTCTCAATGAAATAAAAAGCATTAATCCTCAGATCCTGATTAATAATCAGGTGTTGAATAATAATACTGCCATGCTAATAGATATTTGGTATAAAGACATCAGGTTTAAATGTGATGTATTGAAGAAGTGCAATAGTAAGTTAAGAGATATTAGTGTGAAATTGCACAACATGATATCTTATGAGGCAGAAGTTCTAGAGGCCCTATAGGGCAAAGTGGAAGGAAAATTTGAGAATCAAGATGAAGACTTTGCTATAAAGGCTCTACATAATAACTTTTAGCCACTAGCTGATGATCCTCCTAACCACCTGACAGAAGAAGCAATGAATAAGATCTTGAGGATCAAAGTCAAGGTGGAGGACTACAATGAAACATTGAGCAACAAAAAGGGTAAATTGCAAGCCCTCTGAGATAAATATCAGGTCCATAAACATGCCATTGCTAAAGCAAAAACTCAAGATGGTAGAGAAGTTGATAAGATAGTGCAAGCATATGAAAATATCCAGACATCTATGAAGGTCCATATACAAGGTGATATTTATCAAGGTGATGAGGATACCGAGAATGAGGATTGTGATGATCATGAAGATGAAGAAGAAGATGAACCTGAGGAGTAAGTAAAGATGTGATACCAAGGAAGGCATAAGCATCTGATACTTAGAGGAACATAAGTAATCCCGATGGTTGCTAGTTGGCAACCTGTGCCACGTGAAAGGAGTTGACTAAGTCAAAAGTGAATATCCACCATTGATCTTAATTGATAAATCATGACTGTAGGTTAATTATAACTGCTCTCTCACCTTATTCTATAAAAGGTGCAGGGATGCTTTATTTCATTCATTTAGAATCTTAATTGAAATTTGTTTTCTAAAATTTTAGGACCTATTTCAAGGTTGTTGTAAACATATATGTTCTTGCATACTTAATGAAAGAGAAGACTATTTTAATTACAATCTATCATAAATCTTGAGTAATCAGTGTTTGAATTCCTGATACACGCTTTGATTTTCTGTGTCCCTTGGAGTGTATATCAGTCTGCATGTGTTGTCTTCATTCTTTATCCTTTGAAGTTAGCATCAACTGTATCTAGCTGTGGAATGTCCTGGTGAACATATGGTTTGATTCCTTCTCTCCATGACTGTATCAAGTGTGTATGTGGCTCAATAACTAAAGATTCATCATAATTTGAAGTATTCTTTTAATTTTCCTTGAATTTCATAACAATTCACCATCACAATTGCAAATAACAGACAATCAGAAGCAAATAACAAAGAAATATGTTGATATCCCATAGATAACTAAAAATTAGTAGCATATTTGAGTTAAAGCATGTTAAATAGACAAATGTCATGCAAAGATTTAAGTATAGACACATTATTTGAGGAATATACTGTGTAGAATAACATTTCTATGCAACATCATTATAGAAACGAAGTCCTACTGATGAAGTAGAATGTAAGGCCCTGAATGGAAAACAGCAACACACATCAACCACTGAGTAACGTCGGTAGATTAAGACCTAATCAACAGAGACTTGGGATCATGAATTATTTGAATTCATCGTATCTTTCAAGATGATTAAAGGTTGTTGTGTAACTTTTATTCTATGTTTGCTTATGACTAACATCATGATCAACAAGTACCATAGTGAAAACCTAGAAAATAGGTGCTATATGTAGAGTCAACATCCATCATCTATCAACTCTTGTTCATTCCATGACCATTTTATAATGAACTTCACCCATCCATCCATAATAAAACCATTGATCTTGTTTGCATTTCCATCTCCCTATCTAACATAGCTTGGAAATTTGTCAATGTCCATCGTCATCATCCCATGTTAGTTATCACTTAGCCATCATCAGCTATCCTATGCCATTCATCCATACAGCCACATCTACCAGAATGGGGGTAACTGTTTCCTTAACCTAGGTCTAGGAATGGATCCTTGTTCATGGTTCACACAAACACAAACACTTCAAACACTTCAAACACTTTCAAATGTTTCCAACACAAACACAAAAAAACTTTAACCTCCAAACACAAACAAAAAAACAAAAAACACATCAACAATAAAAACAAAAAAACAAGCACTTCAACCATCTCCCCACAACGACAACACTTTTCCTACATCATCAAACCACCCAGAACTACATATCATCTCATCTCAATCTTAAGGTACGTTGATCCCATGGATATGGGTATGTAGGCAGTCTAGAATATGAATGAAGTTTCTAGTACTTAGGTACATGAGATGTCATCATTTCCCCTACCTAAGCTCAAACACCTTGACCCATTCATCACTCTATCTAGAACTACATATTATCATTTTTATCTTTCATCGTAATGTGCCTTGATCCCATGGATACAAGGTATGTAGGTAGTCTAGGATACGCAGGAAGTATCCAGTACTCAGGCACATACTATTCATCATTCTTCTCCTACCTCAATCCATTGACATGTCATATTTCTAGTCTTATGTTTATCACAATCCGTTCACCTCAACTTGACTAACTCAAGTAGAAAAACAACAAACAAACGCATCCTTTTAAAGCAAAATTCCTTACACAAACCTGAAGCAAAGAAACTTACTTACATAGCCATATGTTGTCCTACATATCGATTGCCAACATCAGCTAAATTAATCTCAACCAAACAACAAATCAACAAACTTGTCTTATACATGATGTTCCATGATCAAAACTAGACTAGACGTCTTATCTGACATGTTGCATTTCCTGAAAATAGACATTATCCTTTCAACAGATAACACCCTTTAATAGACACATCATTCCTACGATAAGGCTGTTATCTACCTAACCAATCCAATCTATCTTGAGAAATCTCTTTGGCAAGAGAATATGTTGGTTGTATGTTTACTTTGTAAGTCAACCAATTTGCTTCTTGGTTGATCTTTTGTTCCTTTGTCCATTACCTATTCAAGGCTACCTTGATTTATCTATAATCTTGGTATTTTGTGATGCAGTTTGGATTGGGGGCATAGTCATTACTTTTGTGTGTCGTGTTTGAGGAATGATCTTTAGTATCTTTCTTAGCAGCATATTTATCTTGTGTGTGTGTTATGACCTAGCATCTTACATATTAATATTCTTCTTGCCTTTATGTATTGAAGTTTATTTTATGTTCAAGACTATGGCTCATTCACATGTCCAACAAGGTTATATTATGTCTAAGGGATCTAAGTTGAAACCGCTTGCTTGCAGAGTCAATGTCCACGCACTCGGATATCACAGTACCTTGGTCTTTTATACCTTGGTGGCAAACTATCCATGTGCTATATCAAAAAAAAGGACTACTCTTTATAAACATTTGTGAAATCGTTGTAACAAGCTCATCCATTTACCCATCCATTTATCCATGGCCTTATATAGTTTTCAAGCAAAGATTGATCAACAGTCTTTCTCTCATATTATCTTTTGTAGCCTTTCTTCTATCTCCATCACCATCTAGTGTATATCTGCAAAACCCACATGCTAGATATCGCATGTCATAAACATCTATATCATTATCATATCATCATGTCATCATGTGTCATACATCTATAAGAATCATATAAGCATATACATCATCACTTAAATCCATAATCATACATACATGTAATCACATCCATATCATAAAGAAATGCATAAACAAATGCATGAACAGAAGTGAGTATAACATGTCATCACATATCATCATGTGAAGCTCATCAAAAATTAAATGTTCGTGTCTACATCAACAGTCCATATGTATAAATCCAAATATACATCATGGCTATCAAGAGCCTACAAAATATACATCAGATGCACGTAGGCATCAATCAAAATATACAATGTCCATCATGATACAAAATTGATACATATACAAAAATGAATGCTCTAGTGGAAGCTAGTGGGTAGAACTACCCTCTTGTTGTGATCCATGTTCTCCGCCTGTACTTGAAGAAGGTCCCCATCTAGTCCTCCCCCCTGGCGGCATAAAGGGTCCTCTAACTAATGACATTGACTGCCCTATCCTACATGATGGAGATGTCCCTGACCTGCTCTACTCTCTATAGCTAGGTGCCTACTGATCTGCTGGCATCACCCCAATGTAGAGACCCTTATAACACTCAACCTCTTGGCCTGCTGACACCAGCTCTCCCTGCATGCAGATGAGCTTGCTGTACAAAGTCCTTTGATCGACACCCAATGCGTGGTGTGCCTCATCTCTCTCATGCCTAACCCTCTATAGGGTGGCCTCTGCTATCAAATGTAGTTGTACTATTGTGTCCCTCTCCAAAGTTAACTGGGCAATCTACCCATCATCTGATGGTACAGGCATGGCTTGTACCACTGCCAACACTCTCTGTGCTACTAATGCTACCTGTGCATGCACCTGAGCCTAGGCCTTGACCTATCTAGCCTCTGGCCTCGCTGCATCTCTATCCCTCCATAGCCTCACCATCTGGAGCTCCAAGCGAGTCCTCCATGCAATCTCTTTCTATAGAAGCCATTGTGCCTACTGTAGCTCTATCTCTGCAACTGGATCCTCTACCTCTGCCATCTATACCTCAGCCTACTAGCCTCTATCCTCATCACCAGCCTGTTGTTTAGCCTACTCTCTAGCCTCTTGCCTAACCCTCACCTCTCCACCTGGCACTAATACCTCTCACACTGCTCCTGTCACCCTTGATGTGGTCAGTCTCACTAGCTTGTGTGTCTGCCAGTATCTATCATACTCTAGCAGTGTCCCTAGATCCGTCGATCCTAAATCCCAACCCCACCTAACTGGGGCAAGTCCCTGTACCTCTACCAAAGTTGTGGCCACTGGAATCTCAGCATCCTAATCCCCAACCTCCCACCGTGTCCTCGCATGTGTCACCTCTCCAACGGGCAACCCCTGTGGAAATCCAAACTATCTCAATACCCTCTCTAGAAGGTACCTCTTAATCATCTCCGTGCATCTGCCAAATAAGTATCAAGCCTACCTACAATACATTAGTTTCTCATGCTCATCCTCCCATGCCTTGTATAGTAGCCATGGTCTCCAAACAAAGATGTCCATATTATTAATCTGTCACCTCCAGAAGCTCACAGAACCAAGCTGCCTATGTGTGATCACTCCCTCATATAGAAAAGCATATGGCTGCCCCCTCTTGCAGTAACACTGAGTCATCAGTTTGATAAATGGGATGTGCTCCCAAGCTCATACCTATAGCAAGGTCACACCAGCTGATAGGCTCCGTCCTCTCTGGTAGACACAGTCATGTAAATCATAGTATAGCTGACCCAATACGCAAGAGCTCCATGCATAATGGATGCCATGAGTAAACATTCCTGATAATACAGTGCCCCATCCAACAGATAACCCTCAAGATCACCTATCTAGGCAGAGGAAGCCACCAACCAAAGCAACCATAATCCATCTAATCTTGTGGCATAGTCTTGGAATGTCAGCCCAATGGATCTCGTGATCCTCTATCCGAAGGTCGTCAGTACAGAACACCTCTATCATGCCAGCCTCGCCTCACTCTGGGTCATAGTCAACTATCTCTCCATCAATCAAGATCTTGAGGATGTGATATAAAGTAGCCTCCCCTGTCAGAAATGGAATGAGCAAGTCTCACTGTGATATCGCTCCATAATAGTTGTCAAGAGTGCTAGATTCATCCTAATGTGCATCAAATGTGCCACATGCCATAATCCCATATGCTCTAAGAATGTATCCTCCTCCCATGTAATCTGTACCACCTCATCTGTAATGATGTGGTGTCGCTCCCTCGACATCAGAGGAGGAAGGACTCTCTGCATCCACAAAACCACTTGTCAGATCTTTTTTGAAAATTTTCTAAATTTACTCATGTCACTAGGGACATATACAAGCACAACACTATGACACAAACCCTAGGTCAACCCTACACATCTCTAACCTAACTAGGTCAACTCCTAAGTCAACCCTAGAGACTCGTGTGTAAATCCATCTAGGTCAAACTAGCTAAAAGCCAAAAGTGCCTTGTTTTTCCCAAGTACACTTCACTTTCCTACTAGACGTGCTTTATGGTTTGCACAAAATTGCTTTACTGTCAAAACCAAGAGTGACTTGTTTTACACAAGTGCACTTGACTATTGTACCAATCATACCTTACTGCATTGCAAGTACAATGTGTTTTTTTGCAACCCTAAACAAAAGTGCCTAGCTACCCATGCAATAGCGCTTTACTGCACTACCAACAATGCTTTACCTATCTACCAACTGCACTACAGCACGAAACCTAAAACCAAAGGCATTGATCTTTGTCCAATAGAGCTTTACTGCACTACCAAGTGCGCTTTAGCATGCCAAAAGTGCTTTGCCCAACCACCAAAGGCATGCTGGCATTGCGCAATGCTTTTGGATGACCTAAAACAAATCCTAGAAATGACCTAGAAATTCAACACAAGTAGGTTATCGAACACTTACCACTACTGGTGCTCCCATTGGTTTCCTGTAGGTCCGCACCCGCTCTGCCAAATGCTTATGCATAGGGATTAGTATCTCTACAAGCTACGAACTCTCTCCACTCAAAGCTCTCACAAACTAAGTTAGGAGGCTACAAGCTCTAACTTTTGACAAATCTAAGTGTGCAAATGAGGTGTGTTGACCCCTTAGGACCTATTTATAGTGTCCCTCTCCTTTTTATTCCCACCACATGTCGTATTTTTCCTCATGTCTGCTATTTTCTACATTCCACCACAATCTTCTAGTCGAGCGTCAACCTAGTTCTTTTGTCACTTCCCTGTCTTTCCTCTCGAGGTGGCATCCTATGCCATCTATTCTGGGGCATCTAGCTACACTAGGCATCAAAAATTGTATCATGTCTTCAACAATCGATTTCTTTGAAGCAATGTTATAAATTGCATCACATCAAAGAGGGGCAAAATGTAGACACCCTAAAATGACCAAGTCATCACATCACTTGCACTTCATCAAATCACCTGCATTCAATGTTAATTAAATAATCTAATTATTTAATTAATTTCATCAAGATCATCAATTTCTTCCAAAACTCCTATTTTCAACATTAATTAAATAAATCCTCTTTATTTAATTAATTTCATTAAATTCCTCTTTATTCTTCCACAAGTAAATCATTTTTATTATTTAATTAAATTATTATCCTCTTTCAAATTTCAAGTCTACATTAATTAAATAAATCCAATTATTTAATTAATTCATCACAAATCCTCTTTTCTACAATTAAATAATTCTACATTATTTAATTAAATCAATTGTTCTTCCAAATTTAAATAAATCATGCAAATTTATTTAAATTATTTCAATCTCTAAAAATAAAATATAATCAAATATTTTATTTATTCTTCTATCATGCACAAACAATTAAATAAATTTATTTATTTAATTTGCTTTTTTATCTTCCAATTCCTCTAAAAATAAATCTTGTTCATCATGCACATAAAATTAAACAATCTATTATTTAATTTATCTCAAAACATGCAAAAAGCAAATTACAAGTTGAGTTAATTGACTTAATCAATCTTGTTTTTATCAACAACTCGTGAATTAGAAAAAAAAAACATTCTAATTTATGAAATCAAATCCTATCTTTATAAAAAAATCAATTATCTTAATAAAAATAGTTTTTTGTGTGACACATGTCAGGTGCATATTTAGCATGAGTTATTTGATTTATCTCAACCATCCATTCTATGGATTTATTTCATCCATTTGTCTATTGAGCACTCTTCGATCATTTATTCTCAGGCATTCCTTAACAGCGAATTGAGCATACATCATATCGTTGAGCACGTCGATCTTTTGAGCACGAACACAACCTACATCCGCTTGTTGCAAACATGGTTTCACAACATTATTGAGCAATCTACATTCATACAAAGAGAACTATACAATATAGGTGAAGTCTTTCTTGTTTTAATTTGATTTATTCATTGATATTGGATTTTTACTTAGATCAATCTCTTTATGTTATGGGTAATTGAGTTGTTATTATCATTGCTTTGTGATCTTATCATTCGACCTCTTGATTTTTCCTATACACAATAAGAAAAGTAAGCATGCACCGAGTGTGCCCATTTCTCTTCCACCTTCTCAACCTATCCTACCTCAAGCACCTCGTCTTCCTCCACATATTGGTAAAGAATATGATCTTGTCAAGAAGCTCCATGCTAATCCGTCTAAGATCTCACTATGGGATTTAATACAAACATCACCTACGTACCACAGAATGCTCCAGGAGGCTCTACAAAAGGTATTTATTATGCCTTCTATTAGACCGAATGATGTAGAATCTCTATTTTGTTGTATGCATGCGACGACATCTGATATCAACAGCATGAATTACCTCCCATAGATGTGGAAGACTGATATGAACCTCTTATTATATTCATCATCATTAATAAAATGAGGATGAGATGCGCCATGATTGATGGTGGATCGAGTCTTAATGTTTGTGGCATAGACTTGTTACATAAACTCAATAATGGTACATCTTTCATCAAACTATATAAACTCAACATTTATGGATTTGCTAATGTTGGTAAGCAATTATTGAAAGGCACAAGACAACTGAGAGGGGGGATGAATTAGTTGTTACAAGTATGGACCTAACTGGTATTGTCATTGATGTCAATATACTTCTATTGCATTAATGATAAGGATTGGATGAGTTATATGTTGAGGATACTGAGAAAATTAGTCTCAATCAGGAACAGTGAAGAACAGTGATGATAGCAAGGTAAAAGCTCAAGACAGGTTAAGGATAAGAGGATACAGATTAAAGGGTTTGTAGATACGGGTCTTAAGATGTTCTAGTAGAGATTTTAGAGGTCCGCATGAAGATATGAAGAAGTTGTGATCGCTCAAGTAGAACCAGTTCCGGTTGATGTTCAGAGGTGACAGAGTGTTACAAAAAGGTCCGGTGAGATCTGGAAATACATTTTCCTATTTTGTGGATTTGAAGGAGTGTTGGAGAAGTCCTTATGATGTATAATCTCAATTTGTTCCTAGTTTGAAGATCCAGAAGCATCTATTCCTTTATGACAGCAATGGCAGACTGTGCTCTTAAGGTTCTGGATGAAGAAGAGAAGGATTTCAGTAAGTAGAGGAAGTGGGGATGTTCTTGGAGATTTAGGAAAGCTTGTGGAGGTCCTTGGATCGTGTTCAATTCATGTTGCTGATCTGCATTAGAGTTGGGGCCTAGAAATGAAGAATAACTTCCGGATAATGGTGTTCCTTCTGTGACTGGCCAACCAGATGAATTATACATCTTGCGAATGTTCTTATGAGTGTTAGCTGACTTAGATGATCATTCCTAAGTTTATGTAGTGTATAAATAAGGGATTGCAAGGTCATTTCAAGTGTGGGTGTGAAATATGAGTGTGTGGTAGTGAGGAAAAGAGCGAAAGGCAGAGCAGAAGGTTTGGGCTTAAATGGAACTGACTCAAGCATGGTGAAGATGCTATTTACCAGTTCAAGTATGTAATACTTATTCTTTTGTAGACAGAGAGTCTCTTGTAGGTAGTGAGCCTCTTGTGAGCAGTGTGCTCGAGTAGTGAGCCCTAATTGGCATGTGCCATTTTATTCTTTCTATTCTTCTAATAGAGAATACATTCTTGGGTTAATCACCCCGTGGTTTTTCCCTTAACTGGGTTTTCCATGTCAAAAATCTTGGTGTCTCATGTGTTGATGTGTTTCTGCTCTTGATTTGTTACATTGTGCTTTCATGGTTGATCTTCTATTATGCTGCTAATTAACAATGTGGAGTTAAGTATTTAAAATAAGAGAAAGTTTTGTACAACTGATTCACCCCCCTCTCAGTTGTGTGCCCTAAATCTAACAATTGGTATCAGAGCCAAGTTCCTCTAAAAGGAGCTTAACCACTTGAGGAGATCCAGGATGTCTTTGGAAAGGTCACATGAAATGTCACTTACAGTGTATGGGAATGGCGTACTGGTCCATGGTTACAAAACTGTATGTACCTCCACAGGGTGGTCTGACAACCCTAAATGAAATCACAAATGCTGAAAACAATCTGTGGACCATAGAGGCTCTTCTAAGTGCATTATGTGACTCAGAGCTCTCAAATGTTATTGAACTTCCAACTACTTTTGAGATTTGGAAAAAACTGGAACTTTTGCATGAAGGAGACCAATATGTTAAAAGTGCAAGGTTACAGAGTCTAAAAAGGAAATTTGAAAAACTGAAGATGAGAGATGATGAAAATATTACCACTTTTATGCCAAGAGTGAATGAGCTAGTTGGTGGAATTAGAAATGCAGGTGGAATCTTGAGTGAAGATGAGATTGTTGGCAAAATTCTCAGATCCCTTCCTGCTTCCTATAAAATCAAGGATGCTACAATTGAAGAAGTCAGAGCTCACACAACTGTCACAAGAGATCAATTGGTTGGTAAATTGGCTACTTTTGAGATAGCCGAGTTTGGAGATGATCCCCCAAAGACTGAATCTGCATTCAAAGCCAGTGCCTCTGTAAAAGAAAAACAAAGGTTTGATCCGGGAGAAAACTCTTCAAGGAAATCATCATGATATGAAAATGCAAGAAAAGACTTGGAAGAAGAAGAAGCTGAAACTGCTCATCTTGAAGCTCTTATTGCAAAAAGACTGCCAAGAGGATCCGGTAAGTATGAGGGGAAATTGCCTTTTAAGTGTTTTAACTGCAATAAGATTGGTCATTTTGCATCAAGGTCTCCGGAAAGATTTTTTAGGCCAAACACTAATAGACCAAGATTCTAGAAGAATTGTTACTATGCTCATGAAGGAGATGATGAAGGAGTAACAGATGATGAATCAGAGAAAGGAGACAAATCTAGAAGTGACTAGGTGCTCATTGCCATCGAGGAAGAAGATCCAATGCCCTCTGAATCTGTCAATCATAATGTTGAAGAAAAAGCCCTGGCTGCCCAAGTTGAAGAGAAGGATGATTGGGTCATTGACAGTGGTTGCTCTCACCATATGACAAGTGACAAAAACAAGTTCATAGATTTGGAAATATATGAAGGAGGAGTGGTAAAGTTTGGTGATAACTTTGCTGGTAGAATCAGAGGTAGAGGAACTATTTCTTTTGATGGAAAGAACAAAACCGGTAATGTATTATATGTTGAAGGATTGAAGCATAATCTTCTCATTGTTGGACAGTTGGTGGACAAAGGCTATGATCTCAGATTCAGGAATGGAAAGTGCATAATTTTTTAAAGTTCTAGAACAGAGATTACGTCCAGTACCCAAACAAAAGGTAACATCTTTCACTTGGTTGGTACTAGTAAAAGTTGTTTATTTGTTCAAGTTGATCAAAGTTGGTTATGGCATAGAAGAATGTGTCATGTGAACTTTGATAATATCATCAAGATAAGCAATACTCAGGCTGTAAGAGACCTTCCAAAATTGGTAAAACCTACAAATAGTTTGTGCAAAGAATGTCAGTTGGGAAAACAAAGCAGAATCTCATTCAAAAGCAAGGAACAATCTTCTACTGGATTATTAGACTTGGTTCATACTGACTTATGTGGTCCGGCAAGAATCAGGAGTGTGCAAGGTGATAGATACTTCATGTTGCTAATTGATGACTATTCCCGGATGATGTGGGTAACCTTTCTGAAAGAGAAATCAGAAGCTCTTGAGAAATTCAAAATATTCAAGGGTATGGTGGAAAATGAGACCGGATTGAAATTGAAATGTCTAAGGTCTGATAGAGGTTGTGAATTCACATCTGGTGAGTTCATAGATTTTTGTGAGAAACATGGAATAAAGAGACAATTATCTGCTCCCAGGACACCATAGCAAAATGGAGTGGTTGAGAGAAAGAATCAGACCATCCAGGACCATGATGATGGAAGCAAATGTTCCCTAGATCTATTGGAGGGAAGTTGTTAGCATTGTAGTCTATACTCTCAATCGAGTTCAAATTAGAAGCAATACTAGTAAGACTCCTTATGAACTTTGGTTTGGTATTACACCCACTGTAAGGTATTTCAGAGTGTTTGGTAGCAAATGTTACATCAAGAGAGATGAAGATCTAGGCAAGTTTGTTGCTAGAAGTGATGAATGAATATTTTTGGGTTACTCTACTCAAAGCAAAGCATACCAGTGTTATAATAAGAGATTGAGAAAGATTATAGAAAGTACTAATTTGAAGGTTGATGAAGGAATTAAAAAACCCTCAAGGTTTTATGAGTATGAAGAAGATGATTAGAATAATGGTCTGATTCAAAGTGTTCAAATCTCTTCTAAAAAACATATTGAAACTGATCCGGTAAGTCAGGAAGAAGAGATAAGATTCAATGAGCCTGATCAAGAGTTAGAAGTACAAAAAACTCCCAAAGTTCTGAGGTATGTGAGACTGAACCATTCTAAAGACCAGATCATAGGTGACAAAAGCAAAGGTGTACAAACAAGAAGAAGAATTGCTCAAGATTCAGATGAGTATTGTCTGATTTCAAAGATTGAACCTAAGATAGTAAATGAAGCCTGCAATGATGAAAACTAGACTAAGGCAATGGAGGAAGAACTGATACAAATTGAGAAGAATCACACTTGGGATCTTGTTCCCAGACCTAGAAACAAAAATGTGATTGGAACCAAATGGGTCTTCCAAAACAAATTGAATGAAGCCGGTGAAGTGATCAAAAATAAGGCCAAATTAGTTTGCAAAGGTTACTCTCAAATAGAAGGAGTTGACTTTGAAGAAACTTTTGCTCTGGTGGCAAGAATTGAAGCAGTCAGATTATTTCTTGCATTTACTACCTTCAAAGATTTCAAAGTGTATCAGATGGATGTCAAGTCTGCCTTCCTGAATGGTGATTTGGAAGAAGTGTACATTGAGCAACTGGAAGGATTTCAATTGTCTGACAATGGTGATATAGTTTGTAAGTTGAAAAAGGCATTGTATGGACTGAAGCAAGCCCCAAGAGCCTGGTATGAAAGACTAGATAAACATCTCTTGAAGATTGGTTTCAACAAAGGTACTGTTGATAGTAATTTATATTTCAAAATTGATCATGAAAACATCTTAGGTGTTGAAGTGTTTGTTGATGATATCATTTTTGGAGGAAAAGATAGTTTGTGTAAAACTTTTGCAAATCAAATAAAAAGTGAGTTTGAGATGTCCATGCTTGGTGAAATGAATTTCTTCTTGGGTCTACAAATCACTCAAACAAAGAAAGGTACCTTCATTTCTCAGTCCAAATATGCAAGAGAATTGTTGAAGAAATTTGGGATGGAAAACTCAAAGCCAATGAACACTCCCATGGCAACCGGATGTAAATTAAGAAAAAATGATGACTCTCCTAGGGCTGATCAAACAAAGTACAGATCAATGATTGGAGGACTGTTGTATCTCACTCAAACTAGACCAGACATTATGCAAGTTGTTGGTCTTGTTGCAAGATTCCAGGCTGATCCTAGAGAATCTCATGTCATGGCAATCAAAAGGATTTTTAGATATTTAAAAGGGACAGTTGAGTATGGCCTGTGGTATCCCAGAGATCATGATTTTTCTCTTCATGCATATACTGATGTAGATTGGGTAGGAGATGTGGATGACCAGAAGAGCACTAGTGGAGGAGCATTCTTTTTGGGGAAGAGATTGGTTTCTTGGCTGAACAAGAAACAAGAGGCAATATCTCTGTCTACAACTAAAGTAGAATATATTGCAGCAACAAGTGGTTGCACTCAAGTATTGTGGATGAAGCAGATGTTAAGAGATATCAAAGTGGAGTATGAGGAGCCTATCACAATTTTCTGTGATAATTCAAGTGCAATAAACATATCTAAGAATCCAGTGTTGCACTCAAAGACTAAACATATATCCATCAAGTTTCACTTCCTGAGAGAACAAGTGAACAAGAATGAAGTCAGATTGGAGTTTGTGCCTTCCAAGGATCAGATTGTAGACATCTTTACTAAACCTTTGGCTAAGGACTCTTTTGAGTATCTAAGGGAGAAGTTAGGGGTTATTGCCCCTACGATGATGAACTAAGATGCACTATGGTGCATTAGTCCGGTGCATATCATAGTCACATCTTGTGGTCCGGACTGATGATGGGGAGCTGCTACTCAGGGGGAGCAGCAGATATGATTCTGAAGTGGTAGAATTGCAAGTATGTGCCCTTTGCCATTGATGTCAAAGGGGGAGAGAAGACATGTGAAAAACAAGTGGTTGCTGATCAAAGGGGGAGCAGTAATAGGAGAGAAGAGATATGAATGGTTGTTGCTAATAGGGGGAGTTGTGATAGTAAGGAAAAGTTCTTGTCTTGATGGTCAAATCAATTTTTCACATCATATGTTGCCATCAATGACAAAGGGGGAGATTTTTGTAAGTATGGGCCTAACTGGTATTCTCATTGATGTCAACATACTTCTGTTGCATTAATGATAAGGATTGGATGAGTTATATGTTGAGGATATTGAGAAAATTAATCTCAATCAGGAATAGTGAAGAACAGTGATGATAGCAAGGTAAAAGCTCAAGATAGGTTAAGGATAAGAGGATGCAGATTAAAGGGTTTATAGATATGAGTCTTAAGATGTTCCAGTAGAGATTTTAGAGGTTTGTATGAAGATATGAAGAATTTGTGATCACTCAAGTAGAACCGGTTCCGGTTGATGTTCAGAGGTGACAGAGTGTTACAGAAAGGTCCGGTGAGATCCAGAAATGCATTTTCCTATTTTGCAGATTTGAAGGAGTGTTGGGGAAGTCCTTATGATGTGTAATCTTGATTTGTTCCTAGTTTGAAGATCTGAAAGCATCTATTCCTTTATGACAGCAATGGCAGACTATGTTCTTGAGGTTCCAGATGAAGAAGAGAAGGATTTCAATAAGTAGAGGAAGTGTGGATGTTCTTGGAGATTCAGGAAAGCTTGTGGAGGTCCTTGGATTGTGTTTAGTTCATGTTGCTGATCCACATTAGAGTTGGGGCCTAGAAATGAAGAATAACTTCCAGATAATGGTGTTCCTTCTATGACTGGTTGACTAGATGAATTATACATCTTGCAGATGTTCTTATGAGTGTTAGCTGACTTAGATGATCATTCCTTAGTTGATGTAGCGTATAAATAAGGGATTGCAAGGTCATTTCAAGTGTGGGTGTGAAAGATGAGTGTGTGGTAGTGAGGAAAAGAGCGAAAGGCAGAGCAGAAGGTTTGGGCCTAAATGGAATTGACTCAAGCATGGTGAAGATGCTATTTACCAGTTCAAGTATGTAATACTTATTCTTTTGTAGATAGTGAGTCTCTTGTAGGCAGTGAGCCCTAATTGGCATGTGACATTTTGTTCTTTCTATTCTTCTAACAGAGAATACATTCTTGGGTTAATCACCCCGTGGTTTTTCCCTTAACCGGGTTTTCCACTTCAAAAATCTTGGTGTCTCATGTGTTGATGTGTTTTTGCTCTTGATTTGTTACGTTGTGCTTTCATGGTTGATCTTCCATTATGCTATTAATTAACAATGTGGAGTTAAGTATTTAAAACAAGAGAAAGTTTTGTACAACTAATTCACCCCCCTCTCAGTTGTGTGCTCTAAATCTAACATCAGTTGTATCAGAAACTTTTTCTTTAAAGAAAAATCACTTTCACATTCATTTTAATTTAACTCATTATTCTATTATGAACATTTAACATGAACATTAGAATTAAAACATGAACACATCAATACCATGCACACATGAACACCAAATTTTACATGGAAAACCCTAAATAGGGAAAAACCATAGTGAGTGTTAGCTCACAATATAATGTAGTAATAATACCAAATATCAAAAATAGCTCACTGCCAAAGGGCTCACTACCCCAAAGAATGGCTCACTACCAAAGGGTGGCTCACTACCGAGGGTTGGCTCACTGCCAAGGTTGGCTCACTGTTGAGGTTGGCTCACTGCCGAGGTTGAATTGATATATTAGCATCTACAACATGCGTGAGTTCAGTTCCATTGAAGCACAATACAACACCTCTACTATGCTCTACTTTTACAACTCACACTTTATCTTTGAATCTTTGATACTACTCCCCTCAATCACAAATTCATTTCATACATTTATACCTATCATCAACCTTGGGATGTACATCAAGGTTGGAATTACATTCTACAACCGTTAGAACTATCTCGAAGGTCAACATACATACATAAATCAACTTAGGACTAGACCTATACAAACTTGTGGAGTAAATGAATGAAGGATGAACACATCATGGCTTAGCTCAGACCCAAATACATCCTCACAAGCTTGGACATGCTTCCACAATCCATGAATCACCTTCACAACAAGTGTGACAAACCAAGGTGGCCAAAACTTATGCACATATCAAGAACACTTAGAAACATGCTTGCAAGATCTTCATTGTAGCTTGCGGATCAAGCACATGCCTTCAATAAATTATAGAGACATCTATGAACAACATAGAATCACTTGGGATCTGACAAATCTAACCACAACAAATCTCACTTGATGTCAACAAATATCACTTGAAGATACATCTCAGACTGCTTCTCAACAGACACTGTCAAACTCTGTTAATTACTAACTTTTCTTCTAGAGCACCAAATGACAAATCCTTTTGAATGAAGATAACTAAGGACCTTATAAGCTTAAATCCAGAACCACAAAGTGAAAGTTTAATCTATGGAGAAATATGGAGCAAAACACTTTCTCCCTATCACTCTACACACATTACCAGGCACAGTCTTCAAACTAGTGAATGGAACTTTTTCTGTATAGTGATCTAGACTGCCAAACTCTAGGTTTAGTGAATTCAAACACTTCTCTAAATCATATCCAAATCTCATACTCTGGTCTTGACTATAGAGAAAATACGGACCAAAATACTGAGATAGTGTTCTTCAATCAGTCAACAAACAGTAATATCAAAAGATACAGTTGGCACCAATGACAACACAAACATGTCGACATCAATGACAACATCAGTTAGCACATACTTGAAACATCAATCACTAGGTACAATCACCTTAGATGTTAAGGCTGGACCTTCGACATTGCCTACTCTTATCCATGTCATGCCTAATTCTCTTTCATACAATCTTCTTCTTGGTAGACTGTGGATTCATGACATGGGGGTAGTCCCGTCTACCCTTCATCATTCAATAAAATTCATTTTTGAAAATAAACCTTATACAATTAAAGTTGATTTGGCTTATGAAAATTGCTTGCAAATGGAAGTGAGACATAAAACTCCTTTAAGTAGTTTGATCCCTTATTTAACACAACCCTTCGCTACTAACAACAGTATTGTTCAAGATAGTGTTGGTCCTTTGGATGCAATTTTTGTTGATGATTGGGGTTCATTAGATTTTACACCCTCCTTTGCAAGTGAATATAAAATATCACCCCACACCCTAAAATCTTGAAGGTAAATGAAGTTTATTCAACACAAGCTCACACTTCTCAAAAACTTAAACTCAAAAGTAATAACGATGGAACTTTTGATACCGATGAAGATCTGCTTTATTCTAAAGAAATGGCAACCATTTGTGATAAAGTATCATCTTAATCTAATGAATCATCTCCTTCTGATGCATGTCTTAGTAATGATGAGGTCCCTTTAGATTTCAACCACCATGGGCTTATTGAAACAAAGGTTGACCCTCCTCACCATGATGAAAAGAATTATCCTTCTTCTTTAGCACATGATGACAATTCTCATCTCAACAAAGCTAGCCTTATGACCTCTCCTCTTCCTTCAGATTTGGAGATACGTAATGGGCATGGATTCAAAATTATTTCACAATAAGGATACAATGGAAATGGGTTAGGATGTAAAGAACAAGGAATTAAGGAACATGTGGAACCAACACCGCACTTGTCTAAAGTAGGTTTAGGTTTCTGACCTTCTCCTATGTTCTCTCCACCATGTTCACAACAAAAAGGATTACTTCCTACTCCACCTAAATCTTCTCTTTTATCTCAACAAGAGTGTATGTTGTTAAGTCTACTTAGGGACTGCTTAATCACTCTTCCTCCTCTAGCACACAAAAAGATTCAACAAAATAATCATTCAACACCTCATTATTGTGCATATCATTGAGTACTTGGCCATTCCACTAAGGAATGTTTAGTATTGGGTGACAAAATTCAAGAGCTTCAAAAAAGTTATGGCTTTAGCACTCTTCACCATGCTTGATGTAGTACCTAGAGAATCTTGTCCTCCATCCACTTTATCATAAGCAAGTTGGGGGAGGATGATTTGTTATAGACCGACTCACGAGTATGGTCCCTCCTCATTTCTTGTGTTATGTTTGTATGTAATTTTATCCTTGTATGGTGATGTCTTATTAGTTTGAGCCTATTGACTCCCAAAATAAATGCAACCCAAAACCCTAAAACATTTCACAATCACCAAGGCTAGGGATGTTGTCAAGGTGACTGAAAAAGGTTTATCAACAAGTTCTAGGTGATTTTGGACAACCTACGGGAGTGGGTAGGCTCCTCTGCACTTTGAGCTCAGCTTAGACTCAAGAGGGATATTCCAAGGGGTATACCTAAATAGGTATTGAGTTCAAACCAGATGAACAACTAAAATATTGGACAACCCCAACTCATCATCTTGACTCCAAAGACTGTCACTAAGTCAAGAATAACTAGTTGTCACATGACCCCTATACAATTGATTCAACTATGTGAATGTACATGCACAGGAAAGATGGTTTTTACCCTGAACCACAGATCAACATTTGTTTGATTTAAAAGAGTGTTTGATCCCTCTCCAATGTGGACCGGTGCCTACTCTATTGGGCAACAAAGTCATAAATAATAAAGAGGACAGAAAGGGCAAAACCAACATCAACAGAAAACTAAAATGTATTCACATACATTTCTTAGATTATATTTCACATATTGGACATTCTTAATGATTCAGAACCAAACTACAAACACCCATTTGCAATAAAGAGATGACTCAAAACAAAGATTGAATTAAATTTAAATGTTGTCACACTTATCAATTCTATATTAAAATTGCACCAACAAATGTGGTGAAAGAAAATATACTACGATTATTCATTCCCCTGAATCTTTACAAATGGTCATGGAGACATACCAATGCATAAAATATGCTTTACAATACATTCCTACACTGCATCAACACACAATCCTCCATTCACTGCCTAGATTTGCCTGATTTGAAGCCCTAAAATTCTCCTAAGGCACTGCAGACCAAACAATTGGCTCAGAGACCAACCCCTTGAAAAGAGCTTCAATCATCTATTTATATTCTTCATAGGGAGGTCTAAGAATGAAAAGGGCACCCTAATCCTCAACCACCCCAACTACTGCATTCAAAACATTTAATCATCTAGCTACTTTGCATTGATGGTGATTTGGAGAGTCAGTGCATTTCCAGGCAGTCGGGGAAAATAACAAGGCCAAGAAACCACTGAGATTGGGGTTCAACCTACTACCTTTGCATTTTTGACAGACAACTACCCTTTTTGTGGTCTTGTTGAAGGCTGGGAGCATCTTTAGTGAAGGGAAAGAGTCCCCACAAAGATTCCTAAGTCACCAGAAACTCCACACTGGCAGTCACGTTGCATATTTGGGGAGTGTCTGCAGCTTCACAGAAACAAGTTTGGAGGGCCTCACGAAGACTCTACCCTTAGTGAAATGCTTGTTCTTACCGCTTACTCCCAAGTAACTTTGTCCCTTTAACTTTTCCTTTCAAACCTTGGGGACTCATCATTTCACCACGTGGCACCATTGTGCAAGCCAGGAGAGTCTTTGCCTTTATATTACCTAGAGTTTCTCCTTAAGAGTTTTCTTAAGAGTCTGCACAGGGGCAACACGTGGAGGCTTCCGCAGCACCCTGCACCTCAACCAAATGGGATGCGTGGCAAGCAGGCACATTGTGGGAGAAAATTTGCCTCCTCTCTTCCTCAAAAGAGTGCAAGGATGACACTTGGTAGCTTCTGCATAGATCCTTCCTTAAAAGTCTTGGGCTTCATGGTGGGACGTGTGGCAGGTTTTTGTAGCATCCCTAATTTAAAAGAAATGAGACTCTTAAACAAGTGTCAATCCAACATGTGGCATGCTCCATTTTATTTCATTCTTTTAGAAAAAAGGGACCCCTCATTACATGTGGTGCTGACACACAGTGCCTTTTGTGGTATCTACAGAGACTCAAGACTTGTTAGTGACCAATGATGATGTCACAAACCCTTTCCTTCACCTTTTAAACTTAGAGACCCAACACTCCACCACGTGGAGCCCTAGTGCAAGCCAAGAGGGTCTTTGCACTTCAAGCCTTTTAAAAGAGCCCCAAGCTAATATTTGGCACTATTCATAGCCTCCTTTAGTCAGGCCCTCCATTATTTTATAAGACTCATTGTGACTCACATGACTATTTTCATTTACTCAGCACTTATTATTAAATCTTGATAAATTTTTAATAAAAAGGGACTCCTTGGCTGTAGGCCTGTTGCAAATATGTACCTAAGTGTTGTTGTCATTGATGTCAACATATTATTGTTTCCATTAGTGTCAACTATTATTGTCTATATAGAAGACCAAATTGTTGAGGATATTGAGAAAATTAATAACAATCAATTCTTGTGGACCATATAGCTATGTAGAGGATTGTCAGAGGTTGCTCTAGTTAAGATTTTAGAAGTCCACATGAAGATTTGAAGGAGTTATGACCATCTAAGTTGAACCAGTTCCTACAATACTCAGGAAAGATAGATTGACGGGAAAGAGGTCCGGATTGCTCCGGTAATATAAAATTGTTATCTATGGATCTAAAGGCATGTTTGGGAAGTCAGTGTGTATCATCAACTCTAGTGGTTTGTGGTTTGGAGGTGGTGCAGGAGCACCTTCTCTATGGTGCAGGAGTCATGTTTTGTTTTTGTTTTCAATAAGGCTTTTTAAGCCACATCATGTTTGTAATAAGGTTTTTTGTGTCAATTTGATCACTAGACCTATGTAGACCATGTTTTGGTTTTATGTAATAACACAAGGAAAACATACAGTTTTCTTGTGAGAGGAGAGCCCCAATGGGTAACTATATTTCAAATTAGTTTTGCACCGTTGGAGGAATGTAACTGATGTTCCAATCCTTCTATAGGTGAAGGAGTTGGATGTAATTACAGGGAGAAGCATGCATGAATGAAGATCTAGATTTTTGGTTGTATTGAAACTTTGTTTTGCTCTGAATAATTTTCTGTAACAGTCATTCTGTATGGATAGTTGTTCATCTAAAACTAATTAGAAATGTTCTTGCAGTGAAGTAGCTTTCATTTAAGAGTAGTCTGGTGTCTAGAAGTGTTGTAGTTTGTGAGTTTTTGTTCTTTTTGCAAAGACTGTTCTGAAGACCTAGAAACTAGGTTTCTATGAATAAATGGACTGTATCTCCTCTGTCCACTGAAACCAAGATTCTAATGTTCAGTATGATGGAGGAATACAATGTAAGCTTTATGTTTTCTATTGTTCTGAATCAGATACCCAAGGATCCAAGGAGTTTGGCATAAGTCGACTAGGCATCTCTATGTGACTAGTCATTGAAACAATAGGAAAAGTGCTATTGTGGAGTGGTCAAATTGACAAGGTGATCAAGTGTTTGCAGAGGATTGTAGTCCTCTTATGTTCTGTTGAGTTCTCATTGAATGTCTGTGAGTTGCAGAGTTACAAAGTTTCCATCGGCGTAACATAACCCTCGGAGAAGCTTTTGAAAGTTACACTGATCAGCAGTGTTGGGCCTATAGTAGGAGGTTCATCGGTGAGGAACGACTTTAGTCTCACCGAAGGTGTATTGTGAATGCATATCGCAAATGTATGTTGAGAATGTATGTGAGAATATACATTTCGTTAGATACAAAAGTTGACTGGTAGTAATGATGAAATCAAGGTAAAGAAACATTAGTTCACCAGCAATAACAAGTCATGTAAAGCATATACAATATTATGGCATATTGGTGTGAGTGGTAATATTGGGGGACAAGTGCAACATCCCACTAATGAAGGAAGTCTTGCCAAAGGCTATATAATGTATCGGCATAGCGAGTGAAGGCCTTAAGGCTCCACCAATGTTTGGAGTCTCACCGATGATGGTTGTATCGGCACATCAGCCTATGATCTCAAGGGTTCACCAATGAGTTAAGTCTGGTCGATAGGGTCACAACTAACCGTTACAGTTAAGTAAGTGTAAACCTAACCGCCATCGGAGTATCGACAGGAAGTTTGGAGACGCCGCTGATAGAGGAAGTCTCTCCGAAGACTAAGTAGAGTTGGCTGTTAGGGAGAGTTGATAGATCAGGCAGAGAAATAGCAAGGTGGCTGATAGGATATGTTTGATCAACAAGGTTTGGTCACCAAGACATAGGTCACATCTCACTGATCAGTTTATTGATAAGTTTGAACACTTCCTCTAGTGTTTTGATCACTCTTTCTTTTTAATTTCTCCTCTGCCCTAGAGGCTAATTGAAAACACTCATCCACTGTTTTAGGAACCACCATACTGAATTCATCTTGTATGTTATACCTCAAACCATTGAGATATCTGGCCACCATCTCTTTCTCCTCCTCCTTGTGATTGGCTCTCATGCTCAATCTATGAAATTCTTCAGTATATGTAGCCACATCCATATCCTTTTGTCTAAAATGATTAAACTTCTTGATGGTCTGCAACTCATAATCAGATGGCATGAACTTGTCTCTTAGCATGGTCACCATTCTACTCCATTTGGTGATAGGGTTCTTTCCAACTTTCTCCCTTTCACATTGTGTATAGTTCCACCAAACTAAGGTAGAACCTCTCAATCTTGTCTTAGCAAACTTGACTTTCTTGCTCTCACTATACTCCTTGAAGTCAAAATAGTTGCTCATGGCTTCAATCCAATCCATGAGGGCATCTCCATCTAGTTTCCCATTGAATGTAGGAACATCCATCTTTGGATCACCACTATCTCCATGAGCACCTTTGAGTGCATTCAAGAATGCCTTTTGGTCTGCAGACATACCTTGTTCTTGAGGGCTCTCCTCTGTCTCTTCTTCTTCTTCTTCATCAGAAGTACTTCCATCCTCTTTACTCTTACCCTTGTACCTCTCTTCTTTCAACCTTGCTTGAATCATCTCCTCTACCATCTTCTTGATGGCTCCCTAGCTCATAGACTTGGGAGGCATTGTGCTAGCCTCAATTTCTTTCTCCTCATCTGACATATACTACTCCAATTCAAATATTGGATCTATGATGCAGAGTGCACAGAGGAAGGGTTCAAACTTATCAATAAACTAATTGGTGAGATGTGACCTATGTCTTGGTGACCAAACCTTGTCAGCCAAACATATCCTGTTGGCCACCTTGCTATTTCTCTGCCTGATCTATCATCTCTCCCCGACAGCCAACTCCACTTAGTCTTTAGAGAGATTTCCTCTATCGGTGGCATCTCCAAACTTCCTGCTGATACTCTGATGGCGGTTAGGTTTACACTTACTTAACTGTAACGGTTAGTCATGACTCTGTCGGCTAGACTTAACTCATCAACGAACCCTTGAGATCATAGGCTGATGTGCCGATCCAACCGTCATCGGTGAGACTCCAAACATCGGCGGAACCTTAAGGCCTTCACCTGATATGTTGATACATTATATAGCCTTCAGCAAGACTTCCTTCATCAGTGAGATCTTGCACTTGTCCCCCCATATTACCACTCACACTGATATGCCCAAATATTGTATATGCTTTACATGACTTGTTATTGCCGGTGAACTAATGTTTCTTTACCCTGATTTCACCGTTGCTACTAGTCACCTTTTGTATTTGATGAAATGTATATTCTCACATACATTCTCAACATACATTTGCACTATGCATTCACAATACACCTTTAGTGAGACTAAATTCGTTCCTCACCGATGAACCTCCTACTATCGGCCCAACACCGTTGATCGATGTAACTTTCAAAAGCTTCTCCGAGGGTTATGTTATGCCGATGGCAACTCTGTAACTCCGCAACTCATAGAAATTCAATGAGAACTCAATAGAACAAAAGAGGACTACAATCCTCTGCAAACACTTGATCACCCCATCAATTTGGCCACTCCACAACAACACTTTTCCTATTGTTTCAATGACTAGTCACATAGAGATCCCTAGTCGACTTATGCCAAACTCCTTGGATCCTTGGGTGTCTAATTCAAAACAACAAAAAACACAAAACTTACACTGTATTCCTCCATCACACTGAACATGAGAATCTTGGTTTCAGTGGACAGAGGATATACAGTCCATTTATTCATAGAAACCTAGTTTCTAGGTCTTCAGAACAATCTCTGCAAAAAGAACAAAAACTCACAAACTACAACACTTCTAGACACTAGACTACTCTTAAATGAAATCTACTTCACTACAAGAACATTTCTAATCAGTTTTAGATGAACAACTATCCATATAGAATGACTGTTACAGAAAATTATTCAAAGCAAAACAAAGTTTCAAAACAACCAAAAATCCAGATCTTTATTCATGCATGCTTCTCCCTGCAATTGCATCCAACTCCTTTGCCTATAGAAGGCTTGGAACATTAGTTACATTCCTCCAATGGTGTAAAACTAATTTGAAATACAGTTAGCCATTGGGGCTCTCCTCTCACAAGAAAACTGTATGTTTTCCTTGTGTTATTACATAAAACCAAAACATGGTCTACATAGGTCTAGTGATCAAATTGACACAAAAAACCTTATTACAAACATGATGTGGCTTAAAAAGCCTTATTGAAAATAAAAACAAAACATGACTCCTGCACCAGGAGGTCCACAAGCTATCCTTCTAGTTTGACAGTCATGGTAGATAGTGTTCTTGAGGTTCCAGAGGAAGATACAAATGATTCTAGTAAATTGGTTTAGAATGAATGTTATTAATGATTTCAATGTGCTTGTGGAGGTCTCTGGATCGTGTGGATACTATGTTGGAGGTCCACATTAAATTTTGAGCCTTTTCATTCAAGATTTCTTCTTTAAGGTTGATTTTCTTCCCAGCCTTGGCTGACTGGATGTTCCTAGCATGTTGTGGATGATCTAAGAGCATTTTATGAAGCATGGCATTGTTATAGAAGAAGATTCAAGTCCCAATTGTGTTTGGCCGACAGTGTGATGATCTTCATCAAGTTTAACTGACCTTGTTGATCACTCCAAGGTTGATGAAGCATCTAAATACTTGTTGAAGAGTTGTTGAAAAAACTCCTTGTACACAATGAATTAAATCCAAAGAAGGGATCAAAAGAAGAGCAGAGAAGAAGAGGAGCGAAGGGAGTATAGAGTGAAGAATTTGTGAAGAAGATTTTAAAGATAAGAGTAGAAGTCTTGAGCCTTCAAGGGGACTAATTCAAGCATAAATGTAGATGTTATTTCTCAATTCATTATTTCTGTATAAATCATAATTTCTTATAGGCAGTGAGCCTCTTCTTGAGTAGTGAGCTTTGGGCAGTGCGCCTGAAGGCATGTACCTTCTATTTTCTTAAGTAATTTTAATAGGGTATGCATTTTTGTTGGTTAACCTCCACCGTGGTTTTTCCCTTAACTGGGTTTTCCACGTCAAAATTCTAGTGTTGTGTGTTCATGTTGTTTCTACTCATATGTTGATTTATGGTTAAATGTTTACATCATTAATCTGATTACAAAGAAGATTTAAAAGATTCATAAAAGGTTAAAGTTTAGGGACAACTGATTCACCTCCCCTCTTAGTTGTCCAGACTATTTCCAACAATTGGTATCAAAGCCAAGTTCCTCTAAAAGAAGCCTAACTACTTGAGGCAATCCAAGAACTACAAGAAGGAAAGTCTGAGATTTGATGGAATAAATTACTCCCTCTAGAAAGTATGCATGCAGTGTCATCTAGAATGTATGGGTGATGGATTTTGGACAATTACCAAGAATGTGTATAAGATTCCAAAGAATGGACCTTCAAACATAGATGAACTCAGAGATGCTGAACACAACACTCAAGCCAAAGAAGCATTGTTGAGTGCCATGTCTTATATTGAATTGGCAAATGTCCTGGATTTGCAAACTACTCATGAAATCTGGAGTAAACTAGAAAATCTATATGAAGGTGACAAATATGTTAAATGTGCCAAGCTATAAACCCTGAAGGGTAAATATGAAAGATTGGTAATGAGTAAAAATGAAAACATTACTTCCTACATGCAGAAAGTAAATGAGCTTGTGACCAGTATCAGAAATGCAGGTGAAGTATTGGATGAATTAGAAATTGTTGCCAAGGTGTTCAGATCCTTACCTGTAACTTATAAACACAAGGCTATAGCCATTGAAGAAATCCAGATAGTAACAATAGTCACAAGGGATCAATTAGTTGGTGAGTTTTCTACATTTGAAATGAGTGAGTTTGGAGATTCTCTTCCTAAGTCTGAGTCTACATTCAAGGCCAGTGTGTATGGTGTTGATTTTGGTAGCTAGGTTGGATCCCTTCTAGAGACCGACCTAGTCACAAAATGCTGAATGGCCTATCGGCCTTAGCATTTTGAGAACCTTAGTTGTAGTATCTAATTCAAGGTAGGCCCGAATTGGGCAAACTCAACATTCTATGTATCTTGAAATTACAAATAGGTTAGGACCTATTTCAAATGTAATGTATATGTAATTTGGTGCCAAAACAGTTGTGCGATCTCATATAAATGAAGAGTGACTAGCAGTCACAATACACAGCATTCACTGACCCCAATTTTTGCTCTGCAAAAATTCTCCATCGGCAATCTATCTCAAGTTCTTCACTATTCATCTGCGACAGTTCAAGAGCTTCACTGATCATTGAACCATTTGATAGGTTCAATGGTTCAACGCTTCCACTGGTTCAAAGGTGCATCAAGTTCATTGAGCTCCTAAGGCTCAAAGGGTTCGGTGGCTCAAGGTTGAACCGTTTGATAGGTTCAATAGTTTAAACGGTTCAAAGGTTCATTGATTCAATGGTTGACTGAGTTCATTGAGCTCCATTGGTTCAAAGGTTCAACGGTTCGATGGGTTCATAGGTTCGGCAGCTCAATAAGTTTTGCAGATAGTTGAACCAGTTCATTGGTTCAATCAGTTCAACGGTTCAACAGTCCATAGGTTTGACAGCTTAGTAAGTTCTGCTGACAATTGAACCGGTTCATTGGTTCAATTAGTTCAACGGTTCAACAGTCCACAGGTTCGGCGGCTTAGTAAGTTCTACCGACAGTTGAACCAGTTCATTGGTTCAATTAGTTCAATGGTTCAACAGTCCACAGGTTCGATGGCTTAGTAAGTTCTGCCGACAATTGAACCGGTTCATTGGTTCAATTAGTTCAATGGTTCAACCACTTCATTGATTATCGACTGCCAAATCTCTGTGTTACTGTGTAACTACGTTGATGTTCACGCAAGCTTCATTCTGACCAGTTTGGATCAGGTTCAAATAAGTTGTAATTTTTGATATCTATGTTTCGTGCCTTAGCTGGGCAAAGTTGTAATCCGTTTCTGCTCTTAATATAAATTGGATCTGAGATTTCTTGTTGGGTTTTTCACCTCCAAGAGGGAAGTTTTCCCAGGGTATATGTGTGTTATGTGTGCATTTGAGTTTTGTTATTTCTTACTGTAAATTTGATTGCTAAAATTAACATATGGAAAGCAAAGATATGATCTAGGTGAAAGCTCTTCTGCAAGATCAAATAGACTTATGAAGACAAGAAAGGATCTTGAAGATATTGAATTAGAAACTGCAGATCTTGAAGCTCTCATTGCCAAACAGATGCCAAGAGGATCCGGTAAGTATGAAGAAAAGTTGCCACTCAAATGTTTTGCTTGTAATAAGATTGGTCATTTTGCCTCAAGATGTCCGGAGAGGTTTTCAAAACCAAACCCTAACTGGTACAAGGGTCAGAAGAATTGTTACTATGTCCAAGAAGCTAGAGAAGAAGGAATCATAGATGATGAATCTAATCATGGAGAAAGTGATTGGGTGTTCATTGTGATTAAAGAAGAAGATTCAATGTCTACCAAATCTGCTAGCTGTGCAAATGTAGAAAGTGCCTTAGCTGCTCAGGTTGTTGAAAAAAATGAATGGGTGATTGATAGTGGATGTCCGTATCATATGACTAGAGACAAGAGTAAGTTTTTAAGCTTTGCAAATTATGAAGGAGGACTTGTGAAATTTGGAGAAAACTTAGCTGGTAGAATCCGTGGCAGAGGATCCAGTCTCTTAAGAACAGGACTAATAATGTTCTGTATGTGGAAGGACTGAAGTATAATCTTCTCAGTGTTGGATAGTTGGTTGACAAGGGTTATGATCTTCATTTGAAGGATGGAAAATGTAGAATCTTGGAAAGCTCTGCAATTGAAATTGCATCTAGTACTCAGACTAAAGGTAACATCTTTCACTTAAGTAGTTCAGGCAAAAGTTGTTTGATTGCTCAAACAGATCAAAGTTGGTTATGGCATAGGAGGATGTGTCATGTAAATTTTGATAACATTGTCAAAATAAGTTCCACTCAAGTTGTGTGAGATCTTCCAAGACTTGTGAAACTTGATAGTATATGTAGAGAATGTCAATTGGGTAAATAGAGCAAAATCTCATTCAAAAATAAGGAACAAGGTTCAAGTGGGGGATTGGAACTGGTACATACTGACCTCTATGGTTTTGGTAAAATTAGGAGTGTGCAAGGAGATAAATATTTCATGTTGTTGATTGATGATTACTCTCAGATGATGTGGGTAACCTTCCTAAAAGAAAAATTAGAAGCTCTTGATAAGTTTAAGGTGTTCAAGATGATGGTTGAAAATGAGATTGGTGGGAAATTGAAATGTTTGAGATCTGATAGAGGTGGACAATTCACTTCCGGTGAGTTTGATGCTTTTTGTGAAAAGCATGGGATAAAAAGACAATTATCTACTCCTAGGACTCAACAAAATGGAGTTGTGGAAAGGAAGAACAAGACATTCAAGAAGCTTCCAGGACCATGATGATGGAAACAAATGTTCCTCAAGTTTATTGGAGGGAAGTTGTGAGTACCATTGTCTACACTCTTAACCGGGTGCAAATCAAAGGAAATTCTAGTAAAACTCCTTATGAACTATGGTTTGGTCATCCTCCTACTATAAGATATTTCAGAGTTTTTGGTAGTAAATACTATATCAAAAGAGATGAAGATTTATGCAAGTTTGATGCAAGAAGTGATGAAGGAATATTCTTGGGATACTCTACTCAAAGTAAGGCTTAACGGTGCTTCAACAAGAAGTTGAAAAAGATTGTTGAAAGTGCTAATGTTAAAGTTGATGAAAGCAAATAAGGTTATTCCAAGTATTGTGGATATTATTCAGATGATCAAGATGAAAGTCAAAGTCAAGGAAGGGAAGATCAAATCTAGACTCAGATCCAAATTGATCTGGTAACTCCAGTAACTCAAGAGATTTGTGCAAAAGATGAGGAACTAGCTCAAGAAACAGAAGTTCAAGCAATTCCCAAAACCCCCAGGTATGTGAGAATGAATCTTCCTGAAGATCAAATCAGAGGAGATAAAAATAGATGTGTTTGAACTAGGAGAAAAGTTGTTGAAGATCGAGAAGGGATTTTTTTTATTTCAAAGATTGAACCTAAATCAGTAAGTGAAGCTTGCAGTGATAAAATCTGGGCTAAGGCAATGGAAGAAGAATTGATGTAAATTGAAAAGAATCACACTTGGGATCTTGTTCCCAAACCTGAGGAAAAAAATGTGATTGGAACCAAATGGGTCTTCTGGAACAAACTGAATGAAGATGTTGAGGTTGTAAGAAACAAGGCAAGACTGGTATGTAAAGGCTACTCTCAAGTGGAAGGAGTTGATTTTGAAGAAACTTTTGCTCCGATGGCAAGGATACAGGCAATCAGATTATTACTTTCCTTTGTTGCTTTCAAAGATTTTAAAGTTTACCAGATGGATGTCAAATCAACATTTCTAAATGGAGACCTGGAGGAAGAAGTCTACATTGAGCAACCAGAAGGATTTTAGTTGTCTGCTCAGGGAGATATGGTTTGTAGACTAAGAAAAGCCTTGTATGGACTCAAGCAAGCTCTAAGAGCCTGGTATGCCAGATTGGATAAGCATTTGCTTAAGCTAGGATTTAGTAAAGGTACTGCTGATAGTAATTTATACTTCAAGATAAATCATGAGGGCATTCTAATTTTTGAGGTCTTTGTTGATGATATCATTTTTAGTGGAAATGAATGTATGTGCAAAGTGTTTGTTGATCAGATGAAAAGTGAGTTTGAGATGTCAATGTTTGGTGAGATGAACTTCTTCCTAGGTCTGCAAATTGTTCGGTTAGATAAATGTATCTTCATATCTCAATCCAAGTATGTGAAAGAATTGTTGAAGAAGTTTGGAATGGAAGATTCAAAGCTAATAGGTACTCCTATGGTAACCAGATGCAAGCTAAGCAAATATGATGACTACCCAAAGGAAAATCAGAAAAGGTATAGATCAATGATTGGAGGATTTCTCTATCTAACTCAGACCAGACCTGACATCATGAACGCAGTTGGACTTGTTGCCAGATTTCAAGATGATCCAAAAGAATCCCATGTTATGGGAGTCAAAAATTTTTAGATATCTCAAGGGGATAATTGATTATGGACTGTATTATTCAAAGGACAATTATTTCACTCTTCATGCATATACAGATGTTGATTGGGTAGGAGATGTGGATGACAGAAAAAGTACTAGTGGTGGTGCTTTCTTCTTGGGGAAAAGATTGGTCTCTTGGATAAAAAAAAGCAAGAGGTAATATCTTTGTCTACTATAGAGACAGAGTATATAGCAGCAACAAATAATTGTACTTAGGTTTTGTGGATGAAGCAAATGTTGAAGGACATCAGAATTGTGTTTGAGGAGCCAGTCACAATTTTCTGTGATAACTCAAGCGCTATAAGCATTTCCAAGAATCCAGTATTGCACTCAAAGATAAAGCATATATCTATCAAGTTTCATTTCTTAAGCAAGAAAGTTAATGAGAATGAAGTCAAGTTGGATTTTGTGTCTTCCAAGGATCAGATCGCAGATATCTTCACTAAGCCTCTTCCCAAGGATGCTTTTGAGTATCTCAGAGAGAAGTTAGGGGTTATTACCCCTCCTGATCAAAACTAAGATGCACTAAGGTGCATCAGTCTAGTGGAATTCACATTCATATCTTGTGATCTAGATTGATGTTAAGGAGGTACTACTCAAAGGGGGAGTAGTTAATATGCAAATATGTGCCCTTTGCCATTGATGTCAAAGGGGGAGAGAAGTCATGTGAAAAACTAGTTATTGATGTAAGGGGGAGTAGTAAAGAAATTAGTTGTAGAATTTAGAAGAGAAATGGGGAGAAGTTCTTGTCTTGATGGTTAAATTTAGTTTTTCACATCATATGTTGCCATCAATGACAAAGGGGTAGATTGTTGCAAATGTGTGCCTAAGTGTTGTTGTCATTGATGTCAACATATTCTTATTTCCATTAGTGTCAACTATTGTTGTCTATATAGAAAACCGGATTGTTGAGGATAGTGAGAAAATTAATAACAATTAATTCTTGCAGACCATATAGCTATGTAGAGGATTGTCAGAGGTTGCTCCAGTTAAGATTTTAGAAGTCCACGTGAAGATTTGAAGGAGTTATGGCTATCTGAGTTGAACCGGTTCCTACAATACTCAGGAAAGATAGATTGACAGGAAAGAGGTCCAAATTACTCTGGTAATATAAAATTGTGATCTGTAGGTCTGAAGGCATGTTTAGGAAGTCAGTGTGTATCATCAACTCTAGTGGTTTGTGGTTTGGAGGTCCGTAAGCTATCCTTCTAGTTTGATAGTCATGGCAAATAGTGTTCTTGAGGTTCTGGAGGAAGATACAAATGATTCTGGTAAGTTGGTTTAGAATGAATGTTATTGTTGATTTCAATGTGCTTGTGGAGGTCTCTAGATCGTGTGGCTACTATGTTGGAGGTCCGCACTGAAGTTTGAGCTTGTTGATTGAAGATTTCTTCTTTGAGGTTGATGTTTTTTCTAGCCTTGGCCAACCAGATGTTCCTAGCATGTTGTGGATGATCTAAGAGCATTTTATGAAGTCTGGCATGGTTATAGAAGAAGATTCAAGTCCCAGTTGTGTTTGGCTAATAGTGTGATGATTCACGTCAAGTTTAGCTGACCTTGTTGATCACTCCAAGGTTAATGAACCATATAAATACTTGTTGAAGAGTTGTTGAAAAGCATCCTTGTACACAATGAATTAAATCCAAAGAAGGGATCAAAAGCATAGAAGAGAAGAAGAGGAGCGAAGGGAGTATAGAGTGAAGAATCTGTGAAGAAGATTGTAAAGATAAGAGCAAAAGTCTTGAGCCTTCAAGGGGACTGATTTAGGCATGAATGTAGATGCTATTTCTCAGTTCATTATTTCTATATAAATCATAATTTCTTATAGGTAGTGAGCCTCTTCTTGAGTAGTGAGCTCTAGGAAGTGCACCTGAAGGCATGTGCCTTCTATTTTCTTAAGTACTTTTAACAGGGTACGCATTTTTGTGGGTTAACCCCCACCGCAGTGTTTACCTTAACCGGGTTTTCCATGTCAAAATTCTGGTGTTGTGTGTTCATGTTGTTTCTGCTCATATGTTGATTTATGGTTAAATGTTTACATCATTAATCTGATTACAAAGAAGATTTAAAAGATTCATAAAAGGTTAAAGTTTAGGGATAGCTGATTCACCCTCCCTTCTCAGTTGTCCGAACTATTTCCAACAAGGCCTTCCGCAGTGCCCATGTGTCATGATGGCACTCATTCTTGAGAAATCCCTCTTTGTTTTCTTCTCCTAATGCACCATTGAGCCACGTGTAGTGTCACTACCCCTTAGAAATGTTCATCGTGCCACTAGGACTTAAAACAGGACCCAGCGAAGTGAAGGAGTCCCCACAAAGGTAAAGAGCCTATGCCACGTTAGATCCCATGGGCCATTGGGACTCAAAATAAAGCCCAATGAAGAGGGAGCTCTCGTGAAGGCTGCCACATCAGTCTGAAGTGCCACTTCTGACTGTAGGTAAAACTTCGAGGCCCTGCAGAAGCAATTTGTAAGGCCACGCAAAGGCAAAATTTTGAAGGCTAATTTTTAGGTGTCAACACTAGCTCTGGTTAGGGACATGTGCCAAGTAGTGGCATAGTAAGAATCTAGAATCTCTAGGTAGACCAAAAGAATAAAAAACAAATAGGGGGAACAATGTATTTACATCAAGGGTGTATATACAAATCATACAGTCATAAGCATGGGGGCACTGTAAGAAAGTTTACTGTAATCAAAATTTGCATGCACTTGCAAGTCAAACCTGCACAAGATGACCAAAACTACTTTCCTCTATCAAAGACAAGTTGAATAAAGGAGTTGATCTCCCTCAAACCAACTTTGCATTTCTCACCCAACTACAACAACTAAAAATTGTCTTCAACATATGCCAATCTGCAAAAAAAATTCTAAAATGGAGATGAGCCTCAATATTGAAAACAACATTGCTGGATGGTAACCATAAAAAATAGGTACTTGACCTATTCACATTAATTTCATGCTTGTTTCATGTAGCTAGGGGTGAGAAACTAAGACTCAGGTCAGCACCAAAAGTGAGATGGAAGGAAACATCCACCATCAACTGCCACACTGTCATACCTGCTGACCTCTTCATGCACGATGAGGGAAAAAGAGAACACCTCCAATTCACATGACAAGGAGAAATGTGCCTAAATGCACTACTAATCCATAAGAGAAGAAACTTCATCTTGTAGAATAAATTGGAAAGATTCCATCTCAGGTACACATACGAGTTGGACAGGAACATGTTGATCTTCAACTTGGCACTCATGTAGATGCTCAATGTCATTAATATGTGTATGTTGGGCCCAAACAAAAACCTCAAATTCAAGAATTCCATCATTACCCATAGCAGTAGACACTTGACCTTCATTGCAAAGGAAACATTCATACTCACAAGTGTCAAACTCTTGGATAATAGGCAGCCAGCATACAACATCTTCACATATGTTGATGTCTTGTTCCATACTTGTATCACAAACCTGATCCATATCTTTATCATCACCAGCATAAGCATCATAATGAGGCTTTTCAAATGATGGACTACATCCATCCCACAGCCTCTATGTTTCAATCTTATTAGGCAACTCAATGTATTACAGTTCCTACTACATACAGGTACAAAATTGTCCTCCACACTACCACAAGGAAATCTCCATGTCGCCTACATAACTAGATTAGAAACAAAATGTACATCATTGTGGCTACTCTTACTGATGTCAGTAGTTATAGGCTAATCCAACTGGGACCATTTGGTACATAAATCATCAGTAAAGGAAGAACGAGTGTAAGAAATATCACTTGAAGCACAAGACACCTTGTCTTCCACACAAGCATCCCCATCACTATCAACCTTATCACAATCAAAATAGACAAAACCTGGGAGCTCATTAAATAAAAGCTCATCATTGCCATCACTCCCATGGATTGACCCATCCAAATGCAAATAAGTACATTTGGTACTCTCAACTTCTACATTGCCAAGGGACACTGCATCAAACATCTCTACCCTAATGTCCTCACTATCAAATTGCACCTACCTGATATTGCATTCACCAACATCACAACCCATAGTAAGGCCCTCAAATTGAAAATGAATGTCTACACCTTCACTTTCCTCAGATCAATTTTCATCAGGTGCACAAATACTGCAGTCACCTTTAATTTCAAATTGGGGATCACAAGCCAAAACAACAACATCATCATCATCCAGGGATGATGCATCCAATTGAAGATAGGTAGCCACATTATATTCACTCTCATCACAACTATCATATGATGTTGCCTCGCAAGGGTTCATTTTTTTGATAACACATTCAACTTGATATGTTCTATCATTGCCTTCCTTACTCTCACCATTCACAGAATTTACCTTGGGGGACAATAATCAAGCAACATATTCATTTCTCATTTCAACCAAGGCATCAAGGGCAAGGTAATCCTATTGCAAATTAGCCAGCCTCAAATCTTCCTGGGTTGAGCCCAATCCAACTTAATAAGATTCAAAAAATAAATTAATGCAAGCTAGAATAGAAGGTTTGAAGGCATATGGAATTCTAGATAGTGCAACAACAAACTGGTGGCTAAAATTCATGCTGAATTCACCCTCATGGCTTCTGATATTTTCAAGTTCTTGGACAAGAAGAACAGAGTCTAAACTACTTGCAAACTTTTAAATACAGCCACTAAATGGTCCTAGGAAGCAAAGTGATGATTAGGGAAACCAATAAGCAATTTCCATGCCAATCCACAAAGTGATCTAATAAAAACCCTCATCCTCATCCACATCCTCAAATTGGAAATTTTCCATGAAATCTGAAAATACAAGAATGTGTTCCCTCCCATCATAAACATCACACCCATCAAAAATTGGCATCTGATATTAGACCTTATTGTGCATGGATTTCTTCTCATAATTGACCCATGAAAGGTCCAGCTATTTGTATGTGGTCTCATTAGCAATGGGAGGGGGCCAAAAAAAAACTATTGACAATAATAGGAAGGGCACTAGATTGCACCCTGGATTGATGCAACATGATTTAATTTTCTAATTATTTTTCTTGTTGCTGCAATGACTGTAATAACTACTTGGTTCTATCAACTTTATATTGCATCCCAACAAAATCATTCTGATTATGCAGGGGTGTTTGACATTGAGATAGGGGAGTGCATGATGTAGGGCAATCTGAGTAATAGGATGAATCATCATCATAAGAATAGTAAGCATCTTCATCCTCATCATAGCTAGGGCATGAGACATAGGATGATGCACAAGAAGGATCTATCCTAGGGCCAATAGTATACCAAGAAGCCATGACTAAATTTTTCTACCATGCAGGGCAGCAAAAGACATAATAGAATAAATGCTTTTGTATTTTGGAGGAAATTAGAAATGGCTATAAATAGAAACCATGTGTGTATCTTAATTTTCCACTTGTTGTTCATAAAATTAGGGTGTTTGAATCATCAACAACACAACTAGAACAACAACAAACAAACTTTTGGTTCTCTATCTTCAATAACGAAGTCACCACCTCACTAAATGAGGAAAACCCTTGAAGTGTGACACTCTTCAAGGCCAAAAATTGATTCTAGGTTCACGGCTCACCAACAAAGTCTTCAATTCAATTCTACCCAACAATAATCTTTCCCCAGCAACGGCACCAGAAATGTTGACTCCCAAAATAACTACAACCCAAAACCCTAAAACATTTCACAATTACCAAGGCTAGGGATGTCGTCAAGGTGACTAAAAGAGGTTTATCAACAAGTTTTGGGTGATTTTGGACAACCTACAGGAGTGGGTAGGCTCCTCTGCAATTTAATCTTAGCTTAGACTTAGGAGGGATATTCCAAGGGGTATACCTAAATAGGTATTGAGTTCAAACTAGATAAACAACTAAAATATTGGACAACTGAACCCAACTCATCATCTTGATTCCAAAGACTGTCACTAAGTCAAGAATAACTAGCCATCATATGACCCCAATATAGTTGATTCAACTATGCTAATGTACATGCACAAGAAAGATGGTTTTTACCCTGAACCACAGATGAAAGATTTGTTTGATTTAAAAGAGTGTTTGATCCCTCTCCAATATGAACTGATGCCTACTCTATTGGGCAATAGAGTCATAAATAATAAAGAGAACAAAAAGGGTAGAACCAGCATCAATAGAAAACTAAAATGTATTCACATACATTTATTAGATTATATTTCACATATTGGACATTCTTAATGATTCAGAACCAAACTACAAAGATTCATTTGCAAAAAAGAGATGACTCAAAACAAATCTTGAATTAAATTTAAATGTTGTCACACATTATCAAATCTCTATGACAATTGCACCAACAAATGTGGTGAAAGAAAACATACAACTGCGATTATACATTCCCCTGAATCTTTACAAATGGTCATGGAGACATACCAATGCATAAAATATGCTTTACAATACATTCCTATGCTGCATCAACACACAATTCTCCAATCACTGTCTAGATTGTCTTGATTTGAAGCCCTAAAATTCTACTGAGGCACTGCAGACCAAACAATTGGCTCAGAGACCAACCCCTTGAAAAGAGATTTGATCATCTATTTATAGCCTTCATAGGGCAGTCTAAGAATGAAAAGGGTTCCCTAATCCTCAACCACCCCAACCACTACATTCAAGACATTTAATCAATTAGCTACTTCACATTGATGGCGATTCAGAGAGCCAGTGCATTTCCAGGAAATCGGGGAAAATAGGAAGGCCAAGAAACCACTGAGACTGGGCTTCAACCTACGACCTTTACATTTCTGACTGATAACTACCCTTTTTGCAATCTCACTAAAGGTCAGGAACAGCTTCAACAAAGGGAAAGAGTCCCTACAAATATTCTTGAGTCAATAGAAACTCCATGCTAGTAGCCACGTTGGATATTTAGGGAGAGTCTGCAGCTTCATAGAAACACATTTGGAGGGCCTCACAAAGAATCTACCCTAAGCGAATTGCTTATGCTTGCCACTTACTACCAAGTAACTCCATCCCTTTAACTTTTCCTTTCAAACCTTGGGGACCCATCGTTTCACCACTTGGTGCCATTGTGCAAGCCGGGAGAGTGTTCGCCTTTATATTGCCTAGAGTTTGCTCCATGCAAACACGTGGTACATTCTTCTTCTAGCAAGGGTCTCTACTTTAGTCTCCTTAAGAGTCTACTTAAGAGTTTTCATAGGGGCAACACGTGGAGGCTTCTGCAGTGCCCTGCGCCTCAACCAAATGGGACGCATGGCAGGCAGGCACACCATGGGAGAAAATTTGCATCAACTCTTCCTGAAAAGAGTGCAAGGATGACACTTGGTATCTTTCGAATAGATCCTTCCTTAAGAGTCTTGGGCTTCATGGTGGGATGTGTGGCAGGTTTTTGCAGTGTCCCTAATTTAAAAGAAATGAAACTCTTAAACAAGCACCAAGCCAACACGTGCCATGCTCCGCTTTATTTGGTTCTTTTAGCAAAAGGGACCCCTTATTACACACATTGCTAACACATGACACCTTTTGTAGTATCTGTAGAGACTCAGAACTTGTTAGTGACTGATAACGATGTCACAAATCCTTTCTTTTGCCTTTTAAACTTAGAGACCCGAGGACATTCCACCACGTGGAGCCCTGACGCAAGTCAAAAGGGTCTTTGCACTTCAAGCTTTTTAAAAGAGTGCCAAGCTGACACTTGGCACTATCTGCAACCTCTTTTAGTCAAGCCCTCCATTATTTTATAAGACTCACCTTTGACTCATCATGAATCACGTGACTATTTTCATTGACTCGACACTTATTATTAAAATCTTGATAGATTTTAATAAAAAGGGGCTCCTTGGCTACAGGCCTTCCACAGTGCCCACGTGTCATGATGGTGCTCATTCTTGAGCAAGCCCTCTTTGTTTTCTTCTCCTAATGTGTCAATAAGCCACATGGAAAGTTGCTATCCCTTACTCAGAAAAGTTTGTTGTACTGTTGGGACTTAAAACGGGACTCAGTGAAGTGAAGGAGTCCCCACAAAGGTAAAGAGCCCATGCCATGTTGGATCTCATGGGCTACTGGGACTCGAAATAAAGCCTAGCTATAGTGCCTCCCTAGTCCTGGTCCATTCGAGGCAACATCGAGGTATAAGTTATTGTTTTATATAATATTGAGTTTCTGACTTTTCATTCATGTTGTGATCTGATGATTAGAGCTATTGTGATTGTTTATGGGGTAATAACTATATTTCTATGTTTACATTTCATATTGTGAATTGGTGTACATGTGGAGAGGGTGACACCGTGACATTGGCACACTATGTGAATGATCACAAATGTTGGAATCCTCCTATGTTGATTAATTATGCTTCAGATATTATATGATGTATATGTGCATATGTTGTAATGTGTTTTGAGTGATTTAGGTATAGGGCTTCAACTCAGCCTAACTTCACAAGTCTGAATGAGCCCAGTTAAGTCCCAATGGTGGTTATGTGGAGATAGTCACACATTGGCCATATACCTCAGCCTTGTCATCATCTCTATGTTGAGATGAGCTTTTGATGTCATGTCTCACCTTAGACATCGTCTGGTTACTATTGGATTGTGCTATCCTTCGGTGAGTCAGATCAGTATGACTTTTGGTGTTGAGTTGTCTCGGTGGCGTTGTGTTAGCAACCTGACCTTGTGTTTTGCCTTCATGTGTTTGGTTTAATTATAATTTTATTGTGGCTTAGAGTCAGTGAGTTGGCTGAGTGGTCAGTTCTGTGTGGGATTCCTTTTGTGTGCATGTTCGTTTAGTTTTTACTTATTGTGGCTTAGTGTTAGTTTTGGTCAGGGTGGTTTTCTTCCCATTGGTGTTCATGAGATGGCTTATTTCTAATCTTATGGTTGTGTTTGTAAGTTAACAACCAAAAGTAATTTTAGGGTTAGTCGGGGTGTTGACTAAAAACAAATGGAATGAATTCCTTTAAAAAAAAGGAAAAAGAAGATTAAAGGGGAATCTGGGGGGATGGAGGCCGACTCATGCTCTAGATTTGGGGAAAATGAGGGGGAGATAGGGTTTGAATGGGAAGGAGGGCAGTTGGAAGGCAGGGGGGATGCTGTCAACATTTGTTTGTAAGTTTTTGAAGTCCTTTTAAAATAATCCAGTTTGTGCTTATCCTACATTCTTTTTAGTGCAGGAGATGGCATCATTTTGAGGCACTCTATGTAACAGTTAACGTGCCTCCTCTATGCTTCCAAAATTTGCATGAATGTCTATTGTAGAAATTGCAACCAAACACCTACTAGCTTTCCCTTTCATCATATTTTGTTGGATGACCATACCCTATTTCAAAGCTCTCATTCTATTATAGGCAGTGAAGATGCTAGCAAAGGTTTAGGAATTTGGCTTTATGCTTACTAGTGGATTTTATTTAAAGTTTCTAAAAGCCTTCTTAAACATATCCATGGCATGCATATCCTACGATCATTGCTAGCTTTGAGTTCTTTTTCTTTTAGGCATTGTGTGAATAGTTCGTGTGCCTTGTCTATGCACCACAATTGCATATATGTCTACCAGAGCATTTCCAACTAAAACATCCCACAAAAGTTCCCCTTCTGCAATGCTTTGATGGATGCCCATACCCTGTTCCACCGCTCCTATTCTGGCACTAAATGTGAGGATGCTGGTGGAGGTTTAGGATCTGGCCTTACATCTCCATCTGCATTAGTTTGAAAGTTTCTAAAGTCTTTTAAACATATCCATTTTTGTGCTTATCTTGTGATCATTGCAGTCTATGAGACCACATTGCCTTTAGGCATTTTACGAACCAATTCATGCGCCTTCTCTATGCTTCCATTCGGCACAGGCAGTGAGGAAACAACAAAGGTTGTGGAGTCTGGCTTACACCTATCAGTTGTATTTGCATGAAAGTTTCTGAAGCCTATTTAACAAATCCATTTCCTACTTATCCTGAGATCATTGTGTTCCATGAGAACGCATCTCTTTGATGCATTTTCTGAAACATTTCACTTGTCGTGTCTTTGCTCCACCTTTTTCATTCATGTTTATTGTAGCATTTGCGACTGTAACCTCTGACACAAATTCCCCTTCCATAATGCTTCAATGGGAGCCCATTCCCTATTTCAAAGCTCTCATTCGAGTGCAGGAAGAAAGGATGAGCTAGCATAGCACCTATTCTGACTAGATAATTTGTGACTACTCTATGGCAATGTGACCTTGGTAATAAATCCATGATATCATGCGGCATGGGGTGCATATGCAATGCAAGTGGTGTACTATTATAGTCATTGCTTCCATCCCATATAACTCCACACAAACAAAACAACCTACAAGTAAACAGGTGTAGCAACATTATTTTGGTATATCCAAGTATACGTTATGAACTAAGTACACAGAGGCCTTTATATACCTATTTAGGATTGACAGCTAGAAGTATGGTCTTTGCAAGATGAAGTAGAATGATAACAATATATGGAGGAAAGAGTCTAGCTATTGTCTTGAGTGCCATTAGTGATCTTATCTTGCTAGTGCTAATTATAGTCATAGTTTCTATCATAGTCTTTCACAAACTTGACTGAGAGTTTGAGCAGGAGGTGAGTTTTATCTCTTCTCTATCCTGTGCTAAATTTCTAGCATATGCTATCATCTTGTTACTTGTCAATTAGTTTTCTTTCTACATGTAATTGATGCTTCCTTGTTTCTGTTTAAAAATTATTGATGGATTGTGGGATAAAAATTGTGCAGTTCTCCATTTTTTTCTATACTCAATCCATTGAATACTTTTAGGATTGAATGTATACTTGCATGCTATTTCTAGAATTATGTCATCATAAAGTTCATATTGCACAAAGCTGCCTATCAAGCTAATGGGTTTTCTTCAAAATTGTTTTGAAGTCTTTTTTTTTACTTATAGGCTATAGTATTCTGATGTGATAATGATTTTTAAAATTTCTTGAATACTATAAGATATTTCAAATTCTTTGTTTTGAACTAACTCACAATTGTAGAGTTGTACTAGCACTTGTTTAGTTGTGCTTAGGAATACTAGATTCTTAGATAATTCTATTATACTTTAGCTTTCACAAAAAAGATGAGGTGGCTGCTTTTGTTGCATATTAGATTGCTAGGAAACTTGATTTATGATTAATCTTGATTAGAGGTGTCTTATTGTGCCCTCTATGAACCATGTGCTTTGGATGTGCTCATGTGAGCTTGTAACCTTGAGGTCTTCCTTGTGTGATGGTGTATACAAGTCTTCCTTTTCCACTATTTTTATGCTTGTGTATGGGCCTTGTGCCTATCTCCTTGCACAAGGGAGTGGACCTTTTTGGATCAACGTGGTTGGGTGGTGTGCAACCACTGCCATTGGGGTCTCATGTTCCATCCTTGATGTGACTTCATAGTAGTTGTCCTTCACTTTCATCTTGGGAGCATTATATATATTCTTCTGTCATCTAATTGTAATCTTTTACTTGTAACATTGTAAAGTGCATTTGTATGAGACTCTAGTTGGAGAATGTTGTAATCATTTTATGTAATGTAATCTTATTGGCTATAATTTATTTGATCTCATATGATTGATCAGATTTTATTCAATCTTATAAGCTGTCCATTAATTGTTGTTAACACATATCTTTTTTGGTGCTTAAAAGAAAATAAACAATGTTGGTTTGATAATCGATCTTAGACTTTATCAGAATGCTCTAGTATGCCTGAATGTTTGAAACTATGTATCATCTCCTCGAATGGTTTATCTTAACTGTAGACATAGGAATGTTTCCTTTACTCCTTTCTGTATGGATGTATGTTTCAACGCAGGACTTTAGTTTTTCCTTGGTTGGATTCACCTGACAAGGTGTCGTGGATATCATATCCTGCACCTTGTTTTCCTTCCCCACCCTTGTGCGACGGGGTTTTAGGGACAGGTGGAAAAGTTTTTGGTGGTTCATGTCATGACCACATGGCAAATGTGGACATGACATGTTGTCTTTTGTGTCATGGCCACACGAAAAAAGTGGGCATGACACTGGCGAAGAGGGAGCTCCCGCAAAGGCCGCCACATCAGTCTAAAGTGCCACTTCGGACTACAGGTGAAACTTTGAGGCCCAACAAAACCAATTTGTAAGGCCACATGAAGGCAAATTTTTGAAGGCTGATTTTTCAAGTGTCAACAGAGCCCTTGGCACCCTTGTTAGTACAAAGTTACAAGGTGAAGGAATGTGTTATGTCATTCCTCTATATGTATCTTCATTCTTCTATATGTCGTGATATACAATTGTGTTATTTTTCTTGGGCGATCTAGCATCCTTTCATGAATCAATTTATGTGTACTCTACTTTCATGTGATCTTTCCTCCATCATCTTTATAAGTTATGATATTTTATGTATGTGGCACCTTGTTGCAATGCTCGACGTCATACCATGACTACACAAGCCATTATGTATCATGCCTGTAAGCATCGCCTTTATTTTCTCATCCTAGGGGCAACCCTTTGTCACGATGTAGATTGTGAAAACACATATCATTTGGGCATGTGCTTTTAGAAAGCTTTCGTGCCTATTTTATATTTCTTCCTCACTCTACCTTAAAGGAAATTGCTCCCTGATGGAGTTAGCAATTACTTTAAGGTGGGGGCATACATCATGCTATGAACCTTACTCTCATTTTTCTATCAAAATAATTATTGATTACTTGTTGAAGCTCCTTGAATGTTTTGGAGAAGGGTTGCGCCACTAACTAGAGTTTGGTAGTAAGGTTGCTTCACCTTATTATTCTGCAAGACTTTGAGTAAATCCTCTTGTAGGAGGTAGACTATGTATTCCCTTGAGTCGAAACACTTCTCTTTAGATAGATTATGTGTATGATGTGTTTATTTATAACTAACCCCTTAGCATTCTTCTTATTGCATCTTGGGGAATGATGCATGGTGATTAAGACAACCTTTTAGATTGAGGTCTCTTTTGTCATGCTGACTCAAGGTCTTTTGTTATGCGATTTTTGTGATTGATGTATGATGTTTGTATTCTCCTCATGTTCTTCACATCTCACATGTGCCTTGCATGTATTCTCTCTATATGTTCCTTATATGTCTCTTGAGTGCTTCATGTGTATTCCATGTGTGTTTCATGTGTATGCTTCATGTCAATTGTGTATACATTGTGTATTGCGTGTATGCATTGTGATTTCTAAACTGTGTGCCTTGTGTTTGTCTTGTCTTATCTCATGTTTCTAAGTGCTTCATTTATGAGTGAATTATGTCATGTGTCTTATCTATAGACTCCTAGAATCCTAAAACTTGGGGGCTTGATCACCCCTCAATGTTGGTGACATTCTACGGTTTCTATGTTTGTTGTGTTTGAAATTTGTCTTCTCCTTCTCTTAGTGTGAGTTTGAATGTAAGTTTGTACCCATGCTATGTTGGCAAGAGACACTATGTGGCCTCTTTATTGTTGTCATTGCTGGCAACAAAGTTTATCCCACACATCCGCAGCACATAATAAGTCTTTACCGAAAGTCAGACTGAAGAGTGTTTTGGTCCGGTGAACAAGAACAAAGCATGCAGCAAGGTCTGACAATCAGGTCCGGATCTCTCAGAGGAAGTTTCTCAACAAAGTGCAGACTTGGGGAAGTCAAGAGGAGTACCATGACTGCAACATTCTAGAGATTGAGCCTCGGATGATGAAAGAGAGAAAAGATATGAGCATCTAAGTGTTGGGTTCCTGACAGACAGAGCAAACTGAGGAAGAACCAACTGGCAGAGCATCCGACCTTAATCTGGATGAGAAATTAATGATGGTCAAACAATTTGAGGGATCATTCATGGTTGTCCAACATGATTGATGACTTCTATAACTATCTTGTTGATACACATCACTTATTCAGCATGGATTCAGCCGACAGACCAGAGTTTGGGAAAATCTTGAGTATTCCGGATGCCGACTAGAAAGATGTTGAAATCCTTGGTGTGGATATATATACCAAATAGATTTTGATGTGAAGGATCAAGTTATGTATATAGTATGCGAGGAAAGGCAGAGATAAGTGTGGAAGCAGGAATACAAGTCCGGTATGTGACAGAACAGCAACACTAAAACAAAGGAAGAATGAAGTGTAGTAGATCAATATATTGAGCCTAACCAGAATTGAACCTCAGCATATGTGGATGCCTCTGATTAGTTCAAACACCTGGTTACCTACCTTAACTTTGTAGATAGTGAGTCTCTTGGAGGTAGTGAGCCTCTTGTGAGCAGTGTGCTTGGGTAGTGAGCCCTAATTGGCAAGTGCCATTTTGTAATTATATTCTTTTAATAAAGAATACAATCTTGGGTTAGTCACCCCATGGCTTTTCCCTTAACAGGGTTTTCCACGTAAAAATCCTTGTGTTATGTGTGTTGATTTCTTCTCTGCTCTCATGTTCATGTATGCTTGTATGTTTTGATACTGCACTAATTATTAAAGAAGAAAAGAAAGTTAAATAATTGAAGATAACTAATTCACCCCCCTCTCAGTTATCAACAATTGGTATCAGAGCCAAGTTCCTCCTAACAAAGCCTAACAACTTGAGAAAGATCTGGGAATTTCAATGGATATGTATGGTATGAGGGAACAACTTCAATTTTCCCTAGATGATCTTGAGCAATCTCACTCTGAAGTCAATAACTTGAGGGAAAGACTCAAACAAGCTGATGATTTCATAAATGAACTAAAAGAGAAACTAAGTATCTCTGTGAAAAAGAGAAAGGAACTACTTCAACAATTAGCAAGTCAAAGTGAAGCCAATGATACTAATGAAGATCTGAATGAGAAGAACAAGTTATGTGAGAAGCTATCAAAAGAGGTCATTATGGTAAGACATGAAATGGAATCAGGGCTTATGAAGTTCACCCAAGAAATTAAAGAGAAGAGAAAAATTGAAGATAATCTAAAATAATCTCTCAAGGAAAAGTCAGAAGACTGCCACAAAATAGATAGAATAATTAGGCATCTAGAATATGATCTTGAAGAAGCTAGAGATAATGAAGAACAACTTGAGAATCAGATAGACCCTCTTAAAAGGGATCTTCAAACAGCAAATGAATACAAAGAGAAATTCAAGATAAGCTCTGCTCAACTTGAAGTTCTTCTTGAAAGCCAAAAGAGGGTAGATGATAAGCAAGGCTTGGGGTATGAGAAAGTTGAAAGCTCTAGATTCGGTCAGAAGAACTCTGGATTAAGAAATCCAAGGAACAGGCCTAGAAGACCTCTGGTAAGGCAACCAAATGCTCAAAGATATCCATCCTTCAATGGATACTGCTATAATTGCAATAACTTCAGTCATAAAGCAAATCAGTGCAGAAGAAGAATGAATCAGACTAATTCATCCTTCTCTGAACATTGTTTTAACTACAAAAGGTATGGTCACAAATCTCATGAATGTAGAAATATGCAAACAAATAATTCATTCAATGGTAGATGCTTTGCATGCAATAGAATGGGACATATGGCTAATCAATGCAGATCAAGAGGATATCAATCAAATTTGCAAAGAAATATTGTTTTCTACAATTCCAATAGATCTGTCATATTGCCAAATTCTACAGAAGTAAGAATCAGGATAAAAGGGGTCCAGTGCATCATAATCAAAATCAAGACAAAGGAAAAGGAAAAGTGAATGTGGATGAAGTTCAAAGGGAGATGAACAAGATTTGGGTGAAGAGAAATATAGAAAATGTTGGGGATGGATCCGCACCAGAATCTGGTGCTGATATTCCTTCTGAAAACTAAATTAGATGAGCTTTGGCTCAGGGGGAGTCACAAAGGAAAATAAATTCCCCTAGCCAGTCCATCAGTGCCTGAAATTGGCACATGGAAAGTTGCGGATTAAAGGGTTCTCAGAGAAACATCCAAATAACCCTTGGTAAAAATATGAAAGATCCACAAGGAGTTTGAAGAGGTTAATCATCCAAGATTAATCTAGTTTGACAGTCATCTGGCAAAAGCAGGATTCTCATAGTTAGATCCGGTATGATTCAAAATTGAATTATTTTGATCTGCGGATAAATGGAATGATTGGAGAAAGGAAGATACATTGTCAATTATCACCAAGAATAAATCTAAGTGCTTCTCAGTGATTAGGAAAGATCTCTCTCAGAATAAGGGAACCAGAATGACTTAAGGTATGCATTTATTGTAATAAGAAATTAGGGTTTGCATAGAGATATAAGGATTCTTTTATTCATCATTTGCACATTTGCACTCAAGAAGAAGAAAGAAAAGGCTTTGCAAATAAGATTGCTTCAACCCTCTCAAAGATCAACCGCAGAATCTGATTCAACCAGCGATCTTTTCCAGCTCATATCGTGAACCCTAGAAACGTCAAGAGGTATTTCCATTCTTGAATATCTCTCTCTGAATCTTTTTGCAAGATGGCTACTCCAAATGTTGTTAAGATCACTAATAGGCTGCGTCCTAAGTTCAAGAAACATCCTTACAAATCCCTAGAAGTTGATCCCTTACGTGCATTCTCCATCATTCCGCATGGGGTTCTGCATGTAGAAGATGTTAGGGTATACATACACACAAATATTGAGGAATTTGGGGAATCCAAACTGATGGATATCTATCACAAGCAATTAGTAGATGAAACATTTGAACTTAAACCTCAATACAAGGCCATCCGGGATAAGCATTTGGGACAATACATCTATTTCCCCTATTTTGTAGAAGATGAATGGGTCCAATATGTTCTTAGTAGTATACATGATAACTTCATATGGTTATTGAATCCCTTCAAGATAACCAAGGATGCAATTAGGGTGGTAACCAAATTGCACTCATCCGGTGGGTTGCCTGCTCTCAAATCAGTCAAGAACTGAACTATAAGTGAGGCTACCGGATCCAAATTTGACAAAAGAGCAATGACAATAGAGGATATCACACATCTGGATATCAAATTTGCTTCTATGATAATTGGTTACAAAATATATCACTCCAGTAGGGAAAATTTTGTATCTGGAACAGCAATATACACTGCTTATCAGATGCTAATGGAAAATGCTAATTATGATCTTTGTGGGCTTCTCCTGAACCAAATGTTAGAGAATTTGCAAAAAATAAAGAAGGATAAGAAGAATTCATTTAAGTACGGTGGCTTGATACTATGTCTATTCTTTTACTATATGAATGAGCTACCAGAATCCAATGGTTGGGTATGGCAAAATGACAGACCAGTTGCCATACAAATCAGAGATTATATGTATGGGCTTGGTGATGCCAAGGCACAAAGTACAGCACTCTGGGGTTACTTCAAAAACTTCCAAGGCATGATGCAGGCCAGTGAGAGAATCCCCCAATCTCTAGTTGAAAAATACAATGATACAGTGTGCTTCATGGTAGACACTGATCAATGCCTAATGGAGGCTGTGGAACCCAGAATAGTTTGGATTATGCCAATGGCTATGAGGTAGATGAGAAAATTTTGGAGCTACATGTTCAACACCTGCTAAGTCAACCAAAGGACCCTGAGGCAAAAAGGTTTGGAACCTTCCAAGAGTTGAGTGTAAAAATTCATGTTGAACTGAGACAGCCTGAGATCAAGAGAAAGGTGAGAAGGGAAGTAGAAGAAATTGCCAAGAGATATGGGATATCAAAGGAGGTAGTTGATGCCAATAGAGAGAAGGTACAAAGGGTAGAGAAAGAAAGGCAAGAAGCAGAAAAAGAAAGTGCTCCAGTGGAAGCCCCCTCCGGGACTAGATCCTCAAAGAGCTCTGCACCTACCACTACTAAGAGCCCAAAAGCCTCAAAATTGGAAGCAAAGACATCTGGAAAAGGAGAAAAGAGAACAAAGACAAAGGCCACAAGGTCATACATAAGCCAAAAGGATGATGAAGAAACAGAATCTAATGAAGAAGTTAAGAAAATGAGGAAGAAGAAAACATTTGGGAAATCCTCTGCCGATAAACATATAGAAGAAAAGGTAGAAGAATTTGTTGAAAGGCCTACTCTCTCCATTGATGATCTCATCAAGGTAGTCACTGTGGATGAAAATCTACAACCAATGACATAATTCTATGATGAATATAGTGAAGCTAACCAGAAGATCTTGCAAGATGCTACAGTCAGCTATCTAAACATCTATAATAAAGCATTCATTGAAATCATATCTCTAATTCCCAAAAGCCTAGAGAAGGAACTTGAAATGAGAAAGAACAATGCCAAGGCAAAGGACCTAGAGATCTGGGAATAGATCGCTATTTAGCTATATCTTTCCATCACTCCAAAACAAATGAACATGATCTTCAAGGATTGCAAGGATGAGTTTCGGAGCAAAGCTAGAATGAACAAGCTTATGCTTGGAGAGACTGATCAGGTGGAAAAAGAGACTAAAGACATCCTCTAGAATGCATATAAAAGATTCAATCTTCCTATTATAGAGGACATAAGTGATGAACCTTCTGCCATGGATGTCAAAGGATCAAGTGCATCAAAGGAAGATTCTATTGAGAAAATTGTAGAAGAGTCAAAGGAGATAGGTGAGGAGAAGACTAAGGACTTGGATTCCTCTATTCCTGAAGGAGAAGTCCATGAAGAAGTAAACATCTCTCTTTTGGATTCCCCAGCAGACTCTGGAACTGAAGGAGAAGCAAGAAAAGAGGAGAAAGCAAGTCAAGAAGAGGATAAAAAGGGAAGAGAAGATCAAACAGATAAGATCTCGGATGATAGTTCTGAGGTGGGAAAAAAAAGAAGACTCTATCTCTAAAAAGAGACACTACAGAAGTAGTTAAAGACTTCCTGACCAAGGAAATGATGGAATTAGATGAACTGGAGTTGTTTCAAGGACCACTCAATTTTGACTCTCTCTCTCCAGTTCAGACAATGAAGGTAGCATCTTTTGCTCAAGCCAAAGCAAAAGAAAAGCTTCTGAAGTCTCACATGGAAGACTGTGAGCTGATAGAGATTGCATCTAGTGTGTTGGAGAAGATCATGCCATCCTTCTAGAAGGATCTTTCAGCCTCTTCATCTGGTAACTTGAAATCTCTTGTTAATTCTATTAGCACACATTTTGATTCTTTGGAGAAGTCAGCAGAAGAGAAAGTCAAGAAAGAGTTTTTGGGAAAGAAATTCTCTGAAGTATAGGGACTTATAGCAAATGATAGGAGAAATCTGGATATTGGGATAAAGAGCCTAGAAAATGCTCTTAAAGATGGTAGAGATTTATACAAATTTTGTTTATCTTGGTCCACAGTGATAGCAGACATTGCCAAGAAGGTGGAAGAACAAGAGAGTAAACTATCAAGTTTATCTCAAAATTTTGATCCTCTCACCTCTTCCATAATAAATCAAGAGTGTCAGACTATTGCCACTATTAATGAAATAAAGAGGCTTAAAAAGGAGAAGAAGAATAGAGTAAGCAAGCTAAGTGAACTAAGAGGGATAATTATCCCTAAGTTAGAGGCAATGCATGAGGCCCTAACTGATGCTCAGACCACAGCCTAGACTAGTGATTTGTCAGACTTAAAAAGGGCAAAAGCTTTTGCATTTTTGTTAAGTGGCCACATATCAATTTTGGACAGGATGAATCAGAGTTGGGCGACAGAAGTTGTACAGTTGAAGAATACCTTTGCAGATATCCTTAAGTATATGTAAGTAGAACATGTATATATACTTATCGAGCAATGTACAGGTTATTTTTCTTTATGAATTTTGGTGTACGGATTTCACCCTTTTCCATTGATGTCAAAGGGGGAGTGAGGAGTAGTGAAAAATGTGTAATCTAGTTAAGGGGGAGCTCCGGTAAAAAGTGTACATAAGATAGAGCATCAGCCAAGGGGGAGTGTGCTATGATAGTCATTTTTCACTAACTGTTGCCATCAATGCCAAAGGGGGAGATTGTTGGTAAGAGACATTGTGTAACTTCTTTATTGTTGTCATTGATGGCAACAAAGTTTATCCCACACATCCGCAGCACATAATAAGTCTTTACCAGAAGTCAGACTGAAGAGTGTTTTGGTCCGATGAACAAGAACAGAGCATGCAACAAGGTCTAACAATCAGGTCCGGATCTCGCAGAGGAAGTTTCTCAGCAAAGTGCAAACTTGGGGAAGTCAAGAGGAGTACCATGACTACCACATTTGAGAGATTGAGCCTCTGGTGATGAAAGAGAGAAAAGATATGAGCATCTAATTGTTGGGTTCCTGACAGGCAGAGCAGACTAAGGAAGAACCAACCAGCAGAGCATCAGACCTTAATCCGGATGAGAAATTAATGATGGTAAAACTATTTGAGGGATAATTCATGGTTGGCCGACATGATTGATGACTTCTATAACTATCTTTTTGATACACATCACTTAGTAAGCATGGATTCAACCGACAGACCAGAGTTTGGGAAAATCTTGAGTATTCCGGATGCTGACTAGAAAGATGTTGAAATCCTTGGTGCGGATATATATACCAAATGGATTTTGATGTGAAGGAGAAAGTTATGTATATAGTATGTGAGGAAAGGCAAAGATAAGTGTGGAAGCAGGAATACAAGTCCAGTATGTGACAGAACAGCAGCACTAAAACAAAGGAAGAATGAAGTGCAGTAGATCAGTATATTGAGCCTAACCAGAACTAAACCTCAACATATGTGGATGCCTCTGATCAGTTCAAACACCTGGTTACCTACCTTAACTTTGTAGATAGTGAGTCTCTTGTAGGCAGTGAGCCTCTTGTGAGCAATGTGCTCGGGCAGTGAGCCCTAATTGTCAAGTGCCATTTTGTACTTCTATTCTTTTAACAAAGAATACAATCTTGGGTTAGTCACCCCGTGGTCTTTCTCTTAACAAGGTTTTCCACATAAAAATCCTTGTGTTATGTGTGTTGATTTCTTCTCTACTCTCATGTTCATGTATGCTTATATGTTTTGATACTGCACTAATTATTAAAGAAGAAATGAAAGTTAAATAATTGAAGATAACTAATTCACCCCCCCTCTCAGTTATCAACATGCTAAACTGGGGACTAAATGTTATATAGTAAAATGTGTACACTATCATTTTACACCTAGTTTAGTACCTAGGTGGACCTAAAATGTTTACACTTGTTAATCGAGACATATTTTAACACCTTTTTGAACATTAAATGATTAATTCTCGATCCTGATGATAAACCCAACAAAATAACAATGAGACCAACCTAAGAACACTTAAAGAGACTTATGTCAGGGTTTTTGAGGGTAAAGGATAAGGGCACTCCAAGCGCCCTGGTCCCTCATTTAGCCCAAACCTAATTTAAAGGTATGTTAGCTTAAGACATCTTAAGTGGTTCCTCATGTTGGGCCCATTTGGTTTAATTTGCCATTGGTGAGCAGGAATGTATATAAAAGCAAGTTAGTTTATTCATTTGAACATCTCTAAGCTCTCTAAGCAATCTAGGCATTCTTGCACTCTCTCTTCTTCTCTCTCGTGCTCTCTAATTTTCTCTAAAGCTCTCTATGGTGGATTATTGTTGTTGCACTAACTTCTTGTAGGTCTTGTGAAGATTTTTCTACTTCTTTGGGCTACACCAACTTCTTGAATCAACTTGTGATGCCACATCAAGAATGCTAGGGTTTCCATGCTCATGGTGACTTCTTTCCTTCATGCTTTATTCTAGCATTCCATTCTACTTCATATTTGCCTCTGCCATTCTAGGAGATGCACTCTTGGAGATCTTATCATTGCTATTGTGGAGGTGGAAACACCATTCACAAAGCTTGACTTAGGCAAGCTCCTAAATAGTACCCAACCATTTTCCTTCGTGTGTGTGTGTGTAGGTAGCATCTAGAAGAATTTGCAAAAAACAAGTTATAGGAAGTAGGAGTACAGAAGGGCGAACACACAATAAACTTCATATTCTGCCAAACCCTAATTAGGGTTTAGAGCACCCAAGCACTCTGGTCCTTTGGACCCTCAAATCTAGATCCACGTTCACATCTATCCTCTAATCCTCCTTGTCCAGTGTTAGATTTCTAATATCTAAATTTTTGATACTCTGTTATGAGTAAATCTTTGTCAACTAGGGTTTGATATTTTCCCTAGTTTGCATGGTTAGATTTAGTTTGATTTGGTTGAAACTCCTCTATACAACAAAGGGAAAAAACCCCTATAGTTTGGCTCTCCTTCTTGGGTAGAAGCCAAGCTTAGTTTTTGTTCCAATGTTAATAGAAGATGGTTTAACCTAGTTAACCTTGTTAGGCTAAGTCACATTTTTCTATCTAACAATTCTAACAATTTTTCTCTTTTACCATTTAAAATAACATCAAGATTAATAATAATTTTTTGATTAAATCCACACAACTAATTCAAATAAGATTGGGGGTTAAGAAGGAGGATTATGACTCTTTGGATCATGATCTCGTGTTTGTATCTTTGTTTTGGACATCATTTTAAGATACACATGGTGGTTAGCTTAACTTTAGTTCAACCTATCACCTTGAGAGAGATCGATAAACTTAGTAAGTGAATTGGAGGATATGCTATGCATGTATGTGATGGATTAGTAGTCCAACTACAAGGACTATTTCTATCTCATTGAGTTTGCTTATAACAATGATTATCATAGCTCCCTGAGCATGGCATTGTACTAGACTCTATATGGTTGACCATGTAGGACTCCTTTGAGTTGGGATAATCTTGAGTACTAAGTTGTTATTGGTCTTCAAATGCTACAAGATATGGAGTAGTAGGTGGTTTAAATCTAAGAGCAATTGTTAGTTACCAAAGATTGTTATAACAAGTATGTAAATGCCAAGAGATTGGATTGACACTTCTCTATTGGTGATCAAGTTTTACAAATAGTGTGACCACATAAGAGCCCTATCTAATATGGAAAAGGTTCTAAGATTACATCACACTTCATGGGACTATTTGAAATTCTTGAGAGGATTGACTTGTTGCTTATTGGCTTGCTTTTCCACCTAATTTATTAGGCATCCATGACATTTTCCATTTTTTAGTTATGAAGCAATACATTCTAGATTTTACATGCACTTGATTGGGGTGTTATATTTGGAGCCTATTCTTATTTTGTAGCATTAGATGTTGGGCCTTTGGGTTCAAGGCCTAAATTAAGTAAGGGTTCAGTGGGATAGGCATGGTGAGTCAACAACTACATGAGAGGATGCTACAACCTTTTTGGAGGCTTCCAAGAGTAATCCTAATTCTATGGGAGGGGAATGTAAGGTCCATATGCATTTGTTCCTTCATTCTTATTACATAGTTTTGTATCAGTTATATCTATGATATTTTCTGATCACTTTTTTCTACTGACACATTTATATACAAAACATATATTATTATTTTATGATTAAGCCATTAGGATATTTCCAATTTATTATTTTCATTATTATTATGAGATGTTAGTTGATTAATTTTGATGGTTAAGTATTATTGGTTTGACTAATGACTAAATGTTGTTTAACCATGCATCTTTGTATTATCCCAATTATGTTCTAACTGGAGGACCATTATTGATATGTGATGTATATAATGTGATTATGTGATATGTGTGTGCCTTACATGAGTGTATGCATGCATTGATTATTTACTATGTCATGCTTCATCTATCATTGTATTAGATATGCTTGATGTGTACTTCAGTTTACAAGACAAAGGGTAAACCATATATCTATGTTTCTTTGTGATCACTTTTTACTACCACAAATTTATATATGAGACATATGGTATTATTTTATGATTAAGCCATTATGATCTTTCTACTTTCATTGTTTTCATTATTATTATGAGATGTTAATTGATTAATTTTGATGGTTCATTATTATTGGTTTGACTAATGATTAAATGTGGTTTAATCATGCATCTTTGTATTATCCTTGTTATGTTATAATTGGAGGATCAGTGTTGATATGTGATGTATATAATGTGATTATGTGAGATGTATGTACCTTGTGTGAGTGTATGCATGCATTGATTATTTAATATGTTGTGCTTCATCTGTCATTGTATTGGATATGCTTGATTTGTTCTTGAGTTTACAAAACAAAGGGTAAACGAATAGTGGTAAATATCAAAGGTATTCACATGGGTTTGTTTTAGTTTGTGTACCCATATTTCTCCATGAGGAGTAATAAGACTTGATGTTTCATACCTATGAATCCATCTGTCCTAATCATGTACTATTTAGGAAATCCCCTATGATTAAACAAGTAAAGTGTGATAATTTTATGTGCTTTAATTATTTTTTATGAGAAAGGGGTTAGATGGATTTTAATTAATGAAATTATAAGTATTGAAATAAGTCTATTTTTTCATATTGTTGCAAAATATCTTGGGATATATATTAGTAACTAGATATAAAGGTGTTTTAGTGACTTGTTTGGAAAGTAGAAGGTCATATTAGATATTATGTTTTTGTTTGTTGTGTGTGAAAAGAAAAGAATTATTCTGGAATAGGTTTTGCTTATATAGTTAAAAACAGTTTCATTGTTTACTTTACCTTGTGTAGTTTGAGAAAGAAAGAGAGCCAAAAGAATGTTATTCTAAAACCTAGGAAGTGTTCTTAAATATTTTTGAGGAGGCTTTTTCTTAGAATGAGATTTGGATTCTTTGGAGTGGCTTGGTCTAATTTTGTGATCAAATATTCTTCAAACCCTTAGATTTCTTGTTTGAGAAGATTTAAGGTATTCATATTTTTATTATTAAATAATAAGGAAAGATTTATTTCCATTGCTATGTGTAGAATGAGTATTTTACATCATTATTTTTTTCATTATAAAAAATCTATAGACTCCATTAATGGAGGTTTGTGTGTATTTTGTAAACTTGCACAAGAAACTTTAAAAAGATAGATTTTGATTAAATGAATTAAAGGGAGGATTTAATTTATGGGTATTTCTAAAATGGAATGGAAAAGGAAAAGGTTGGGCATAGATTTTTCTTGTTTCTTTATTGTAATCATTTCACCCTTTGTAAGATCCATTTTATAGATTTCACATTCATAGATTATTATAGGAATTGAGGAGAAAGTAAGAGGATTGCAGTGTCCATTCTTGCCCAAACTCTATTGGATTCAATTTATCTTTCAAGGAAATAAATGAATTCATTAAATAAATTTAAAAATGGGTTCATTAATAAAAAAGAAATGGATAAGTGTAACATTTTCCCCAAATTCTATAGGATTCTATCTAGTTTTTGATGTAAATGTTAAATGAGAAGCATCCACAATTGATGGGTGTTTCAAATGAGACTTACTTTATCTTATTAACTCCATTATGTGTCTTAGATGGCCAAAGTGTTAACACTCCTTGTCTTGGTCTACCCTCTTCTTCCATGGTAGAGTTTTGTGGCCTCAAAAAGTGCATTATGAGCAACTTCTTTGCATTGTTGGAAAGATATCATGATTCCTTATCACTATTTTGGGTGTTGCAAAGGTTTCTTTAATGTGTTCATAGAGTTTTGTAATCCTCTATATTTGTATGTGTTGTAATGAAGGAATTAAATGAATTAACTTATTATTTGCATAAAGGTGTATGTTGTGTTATGATGTTGTTCCATTTACATACTTCTTTAATTATACTCAAACTAAGTAATCAAATAATAAATTATTCTTTAGCTTTTCTTGGTTTATATGTCTTGGTGGTGGGTAAAAGTACTTAATCATTGGTATAGGATGAGACCCTATCTCCCCTATCAAACTTCATGATGAGTTGTCTCACGATGGTTGAAGTCTTCTACTTGTGTAGTTGTGCACTTGTACATTTTTTCTAGTGTTTTGTTGTCATGCATGATGGCATCCTTGGTGTGTGAGAGTACATTCTAACATAATTATTTTGCAACTATTAACATAAAAAATTTGTTTGTTGTGTTTTTTACCCATTAATCTCCTTAATTAAATTTGGGCATTACACTTGCCCCATTTATAGGGATGACAGAGCTAAATCTTGTAAGGTGCAAGGATTAATATCCAAATGGATTTGCAATGTTTTAAAAATCAATTATGTTAGTGTCTTAAGAGGTGATTTAGGTTTATTTAGGGCTAGCTCTCTAATCAAAGATTGCGTTGGTAATTTGGTTTATGTTGCATCAAAGAAACTTCAAATTGGAACTAATAATGAAGTTGAAGCCCAGGTTTTGTTACTCAGTTTTAAGGTTTCTACCTATTTAAATAGAATTAATATGTTATACGTTGAAGAGGATTCAATACTTTGTTCAATATAATTATAAATAATGATTCAAAAAATTTAAAGTTGGAAAAATTTAAAGGCAAGTTTTCCCTTTGTTGGATTCACTTATTTTGTATTCTACAAGACATTGCTTAGGGAGACCATTGAGACTGTAGACTTCCTAGCTAATTATATCATCAACTCACATTAAGAATTATATTAGGAAATGGTGTCAATTAATGGGAAGGGTTGGATTCTAAGTTGGAGATCATAAAATCTTGATTTGGAGAGTAGTTTGACATACCATTTCATTCAATGTTGTGCATGCTAGGCATCCCTTCTAGAGGGGAGTGTTTAGCTAGAATTTTATTAATGACTATGTGATGGGGTTATGATATATTTCTCAATTTTGTCTATGGTCTTCTATTATGTGAAAAGTGATGGATCCAAAATTCTATCTCTATGGAGGCAAATGGGAAATGAAATTTTATAGTCCTATCTTAGATCAGTGGTTGGTGAATATTGTTGTGATATAGAATGGTGTGGAGAGTGCATTAAAGGTGGTGATTACTATTCCTTTTAGAAGGGAAAAATAAAGTAAATTATAATATCTTCTCTATGTTCATCTCTAATCTCTAACCTTATTCTAATATCTTATAGATTGGTTAAGACACTAGCATAACATTTTGTTAGCAAGAAAGGGGCACAAATTGAGGATCTGAGCCAGAGTTACTTGAGTTTTGTATTTATACCCTAGTGTTAGCGATAAGAGGAAGACTAGAGCTTATGAAATTATTTATAGAAGGTTACAACAAGAAATAATAATAGATATTAACAATATGTATACATTCACATATACATTATATCCCATATCATATCATATATCCATCAAATCATCATGCAATATATTGCATTCATCATATATGCAAAGTCCATTTGTACATCAATCTATATACATATTCTTGCTATTATTTTCATATCTCTATTCTTTTATTATATATTTTGTTTATCCTCTTTCTCTCTTTCTTACATATGTCTTATCTTCTTATTCATTTTCAAGTCTTTCTTATGTATGTACATCAATGAGTGTGTCTCTTAATCATGTTATGATCTTTGGATGTGTTGGTGGTTGACTAAGTGTGTTGCATCTCCTTTGTGGTGGATTAGCTTATTGTAAAGTTGGCTCTATCCAGCCAACATCATACCCCCTTTGAAATTATGTCATGTCCTCAAGACATGTTCTTAGCTTCATCTGCCACAAAATTCTAAAAATTCTAAATTAGATCCTACAAAATTGACTATTGCTATTTCAAAATGTGGAAGGTATCTTGTCTTCATGGTAGAATGTTCTTATAGATTCCTTTCAAGTGTGTATGTGTATTATCCCACTATGTAATTGTCTAATGTAATAGTTGTATGTGGTCATTAATTATCAACAAAGTATTTCCTCATCTTCTAGGGTGTCTAGTATTTGAATTATGGTGGTCACTTTGATAGCCTCTATCAATAAACCTATTACATGTGCAATTTATAGGCTGACCACTTCTCTAAGTTTCTTAATTTGTGCTCATAATCCTTCTCTATGATCCTATACTTGTTGATATTGGTTGTGGATAGTTTCAATTTGGACTCTAAGGTGCCCATCAAAGTCTTTCATAGTATCATTAGTATCATAAGTATTAGAGGCCTACATTATCTGTTGTTCGATGTTCTCTAGTTGTACCTTCAAACCTTATGTTGAGGTTGGCCATCCTAAACAAAATTGGTATAGTGTGTTAATATTTGTTTTCATAGTTTGCATATTTTTTACTTAGACCTTTGATTTTGCGTGTGTAGTAGCACACTTATTTCTCATCTCTTATATCTACTTCTTGATATCTACTAGTAGTCTTTTCTTAATATTATCTTCCTAATTCTATATTTCTAGCAACATATCATATATGAATTTCCTTAATTTCTAACCTAAGGAAGATAACTTGTACTTAATGACCTATGATGTTATTGATTATAGTGTATTAAGATCATGGTCAATGTTATCAACAATATCCACCTATTGTTTCAAGATATCTTCTCTTGTGGTAGTTTGTAGCATGTATCCTAGCTAAATTTCTATAAAGGAGATGTGGGAGAGATTAGTAATGGGGAATAGTAATTATGGAGGTTAGGGGATAGGCTAAAGTTGCCTTTATTATTCCAAGAATTTTTAATATATTGCATAGAGTCAGGTGATGGAGATGTGGGGGTGGATGGAGGAGGTTGCTTTGGTGATGAGGGATCTTTCTATTATACCTCTTATTGTGCTTTCTCTTCTTCTTTCTATTATGATACTTCCTCCTTATGTGTTTCCTTTTCTTCTTCTAGTAGTGCAATGTAGGCTTTCATTGTAGCCTATATGGTCTCCTATTTGACCTTCTCCTTTCCTTCTACCACCTATTATACAAGTGTATCCACCCTATGTTTTGACCTAAGCTCCTTCTTCTATAACTGTAGCAATCTTTCTTTCTTTTGTAGTGACAAATTTGCCACAAATTCAACTAACACCTCTTTTCTTATTTTATTTTCTTCCCTCAACGCTTCTTCTCATCTCCACTTCAATACTGTGGCCAATTCCTATGAAAACCCTTAAATTATATCTACCAAGGTATGAGATGCACCTGAGATGTGATTTAATATTTCTTGTTTAATTACTTGCTTTTTATATGTACCCACTTGTACATACATTTATGCAATCTACAACAATATTCCTAGTGTAAAAAGGGACCTATATAATATAGTATGATCCATTACTTCTTTAGTTTCTTTTCCCTCAATACTTTCTAGAGTTGCATCTTTTTGTACAGGCCCTTTTGCTTTCTTCTATGATGGGGGTTGCTTTATTCCTACCTCTTCTTCTATTTGTGTTACTTGTCCATGTTTTGTCTCCTCTGTATCCTCTATTTGTGTAGGGATATACTTGTGCTTATCTTTTTATTTTCTTTTCAATTTAGATGTTTCCCCTTTCTTCTTTTTTGCACTCATCTATAATAATGCCTCTATGGCTTCAATAACTGATAACTTTAGCACTTCTACTTGTGGTTGTAGTGATGGAATGGCTAATTTTCTCCTTGTGGAGATTTGTGATGAGTGTTTTTCTAGCTCCTATTTACCTAGTACCTTGGGTGTTTGAAAATATCTTATTTTGAACCCCAAGGATTCAAATTTTAGGCATTCAGGTCATCACATTTGGGATCGACCTACTTTAAGTGAGATAGGAGAGTTAGAGCTTTCTATAACCTCCAGTGGGATGGGATCCTTTGGTATTCTTCACATTTTGTGTAACTTCTCCTTGTTTTTCTCCATGTATTCAGGAGCCTTTTGTTTGATATGTTTGTCTATGAATTCCTTATATGTTCTAAATCTCTCTACTTTAGGATACTTAGGGAGAGCTAATAGTGCTTTAGTATTTATATGTACTAATTCATCACTTACTTCATAGGGTAACTAGGGCACCCATGATTCCCATGGGTCTACTACCTCCATAAAGACATGGTCTTTATCCACTACAAATGTGAAATTGTATATATACTTCCTTACCACATCATAAGATATATAGTCCCTTTCTTATATTTGTGATTGAAAATTCTTGAAACATCTAATAGACTTTGGTATAGGAAGTGGCATCACTGAAGTGTTTTACATGTGTGTTGATTTGGGTAGCTACTGGGGTGTCTTGCGACCAAATCTTGTGAGGAAAACTAGAGAGTTTATTCATAAAATAAAATTCTAGATAAATGATTAAAGAGCCATATCGAAATTGATAGTGTTCACTCCCTTTTATTCTGGTTATGTTCTCCATCAATTGTTCTTGAAGAATCTCACATAAATCAAATTCTTTCCCTTATACCACCATTTGGCAAACGATAAGTATGGTCATGCCTATGGAAGATCCTTCCTTGTTTGTGTAGTAGAAGTTGGCAATACCTAGAGTAGCATATTTGACTACATGGTTTTTTATTTTCTCTATTGCCAAATTCCTTCCATCTAATGTGACCCTTGTTAATTTTGTGACTTTTTGATTGCTCACATTATTCTTTAACAATAGGTCCCCTTTATTCCATAGCCCCATTATTATGTGGATTGCTTATTTGGTAATGTGGTAGGGTTGGTCTAGGTACATCTAGTCATCATGGATTCTATTGAAGATAATCTTGAACCAACCCTCTTCTAAATAGAAATCTAGGAAATCCTTCCATATATCATATTTAAATTCATCGACCTACTTGTATTGCTCCAAATATTCTTTTTGACCTAGTTTCAAAAAGGTTCTTCACAGTATCCCAAACTTGGTGTGATCTATTTTTTTAATGAGGTGTGGATGTACTTCCATACATACTCTATGTATATTTCATCAATAGGCACATTAGAGAAAGCACCATCAGGGTCTACCTCCATTCCTTTGAAAGGGTCTTTTTTGTATTTTGGTTGCAGGTCATTCTGCACATCTACAAGAATAGGAGTTGCCATTATCTCAATCTCTAATTCCTCTTTTCATTTTGTGATTGAATTCATAGCCAACAATCTCACTAGTATCTTTTTTATGCCTAGGATTTGTAGCACAGATAGTTAGCAAATTTCACAAGTGATTTATTTGTTTGTTCTTAGTTGCCTTTATAGATTTTTAATGGTGGGTTTTTTTTATTTATTTCACCTACCTACCCCTTGTCTTCCCACCATTCTTCTCATTAGATACTTTACTTCTTTTCTACCATGACTTTACTTGGTGGTTATGTTAGTCTATAATACAAACTATTATACATATGATCCACTTTTTAGGTTTTTAGTCCTTAAGTCCCTTCATGATAATTTTTTAACCTTACACGATTAAGATATCCAACCATCAATTAGTTTTTTAGTGTTTTTAATTGCACGACTCCTATAATGGCCCAAGATTACTCTCAAGACATTAACAGTTAAAAATTGATTAAATGGCTTTTTTTGTGATACAAAAGTGGCATTAAGCAACCACACTAAACTCTTACACACCCAAGGTATCATAGAAACATGTAATGACACACTTGGCATGTACACATTGCATGATGCAATATGACACAATTGGAATACTTAACGATACCATGGGACTAAACACCACTGCTAACATAGAAAATGAGATGTGGAGGAGAGTCAAATTTCCAAGGACACAAAATACCTACATCATCTCTACTAGGTCACCCCTTTGATATATCAAAATTACAAGAAGCATAAATCCAAGTCTTCCAAAGTTTATATTTTAGGGAAGGACTAGCACTCTAGGCCAAACTTCCGTTTTCAATCTTGCAACTCACCTTTGTAGCCAAGACTTACATTCTAAGTTTCATTTCTAATTTGCATTTGCACAAGGCTTTACCATTTCAAGCTTCAGCATTGGGATATAATTCAAAACCTACACCACTAGCTTGGTTTCATGTTTTGGGTTGTAGTTGCATTTTGCACCCTCTCGAGCTTCAAAGTCCATTTGCATATCACACTATGCAAAGTGTCAAAACAAATTTAGAATCTAACCTTGGAGCAACTTCAGATTTTATAAACTAATTGAAACTTGTAGTTTAGACTGGTAAACTCATTTTACATGCAATTTAGACTATGCAAGATGACTTACAAAATAGAGCATTGAAAAATAGCCAAGACACACAAACAACAAGGTCCATTTTCTCACACAACGAAGCATAACTTCCTCAATTTTTGTGTTGTTTAAAAATGGTTTGGACCAAATGTGCAAGGGATCATGGATCCAAATTGACCACATTAGAATCTCCTCCATGGTACAATTCCCAAGGAACAAGGTGGAAAGTGATGCTTACTTCCAAAACTTTAAAAGAAGAAACTACATGACAAATAAAGTAATGAGAAATAACAATTATCACTAAATGCTCGCCATGCAATCAAACAAAGAGATTCTCCACACACTCTATAAGTATCTTGTAGGTCCATGTGGTCCCCAATAGTGGTATAGCTCCACCCAACCATGTGGAACCATCAGGCCCATCCCACTTAATAGAGAGATGATCGCATGGGTACAAAACACACCCATGCAATACAAAGGGAATATGGAAACACACACACACACCACTCAACATGTATAAAGTATACCCATCCATATGAATGCACTAGAATGCAACAAATCACATAAGTATATATACATGATCATGTATCACATCACATGCAAAATCTGACTGAAGGTAAGGACGAGGATCATAGAGATAAGACAAGAGTGTCATCACAATAGCATGATGACCATGTAAAGTTTAGGAGTAAATATTCCTAATACAAAGATACTCATTGAAATTCACCATCTTCCAAGAGTTGTGACATGTCCTTCATGACCCTCATAAGGAATTCTATCATGGCATGGATATTTTTATTAATAATTTTAGTATCTAAATGTGTATTACATTATAACTTAATTAAAAATCTCCCTCACTCTACCTTCATGAATCACTCTAGATCACAACAAGTAGTGAGATCCACTCCTTTGCTAATCTATACATCAATCCTAAAAATCCAACATTCCAAATTCATAATTTGGGTGTGGCATAGAAATCAATGCAATGATTTTCATGACATCATGCCCAAAGATACAAAGGAGACTAATCTTTCCATGAAATAAAACCTTTATTTAAAGCCTAAAATGCAAATTTCCTATTTTTTCAAAATTACTAAAACCATAAAATATCCCCAAATTCTCCATTAATGGAGTTGGGATGCAACCTTAAATTTCTACTTTCTAAAATACAAGGAATTTGCAAAACTAAACATACCCTTTTATTGTTAGGAAAAGGGTGTTGTGCACCTTGAACAAGAAAGAAATATTTTAATTATGTAAATTAAATATTTATTTTTGGTGCATCTAGGAGATGTGTTTAGCCACATTAAGTATTTATTTGGGTCCACTTGTAAAGTTGTATGTAACATTGGTTAGATATTTTATGTGTGGGAGACATAAGACAAATATTTAATATTTGTGGTAAATATTTAATTTTGGGGTTAATAGTTTTGTTCTCTCATGATTTTGAGACACATATTGGTTTAGCCAATACCACTTGGTGGTTTTGTGTTAGATTGATTCTATAAAAGCAAGCACATGTTTAGTGGTTGAGGTTGGTTGTCATTTGGGGTTAGCTATCATTTGTATTGATCTCTCTTGAAGAATGCATATGTGAAGCATGGCATGGGATGTGTGGTTGCTTGGACACATTGAAAATGCATTGGAGGAGCTTAATGTTTAAAATTGTTCATGGAAACCTTGTAAGTGTATTGTAATGTTTCATTGTTGAATAATACATTGAGTGCAGATACTTTTGGAGGCTAGTTTTTCTCTCATGAAGGGTTTTTTTAGAGTACATCTTGTGTTATCTTGTGGTATGTCTTTGATCTTTGCATTATGTTTATTCTATAAGCTTGTATGCGTCATTTTTTCTTTTAGGTTTGTGTAGGAAATGGTTTGATCAACCTATAATTTCCTAACACTTATGTATAAAATACAAAACAAAAACATTCCTCAACAAAATAGGAAAAAGGGATTCCAAACAAATTTTTCCATATACAAAGCTCTATTTTGGACACATTGCAATTTCAAAACATAAACTCAAAACATATATTTCAATTAATTCAATTCAATTCCTACAACAAAGTGGTCATATGCAACCACCTATTGTGGGCATGGCAATGGAGAAACTTCATTTCATTTTCAACATTTAAAAGAAATTGCAATGGGGGAAAATTCCTTTCCAACACAAACTCACAACAATGGAAGAGAATTCCTTTGGAAGCAAACACTCCGCAATCAATCCTTTGCTACAGGCAAGCAATCTCTAACCCAAGCAACTCTCAATTCCTCTTTTCCAAGTGTAAGAACTCTTTTTCAAAGGGGAGAAGAATGGGAGGTTTATAAGCCAAATACAAAGTGACAATAAAATGCCTTTATTTTCCTTTTTGTTCAAAATTCCCTAAACCTCTTTCCACTTTTCCTTCCTTTTCACATTAAAACTATATATTTCAGAGATGACTTTTTTGAAAATTAGATATATCCAAAACTATTTTCTACACATTATTTAAATTAAATCTAATCCCTTGCAAATAATTATGATTCATATTCTCCATTAATATATTTAATCAAATTAAATTTCCAATTATATTACTGATGAAGGGGGGTAACTCATAAAACACACAATACCTGAAATTGCACACAGAAAATAGAATGATATTTTATTAATATGGGCAAAACCTTACATTACAGAAGCTCAAAAGCAATCAGAGGATGAATCCCCTATAGGCTGCAACACATTACAGTTTCCTCTCTCAAGACTCCGGAATCTTCAACCTTCTGTAACCCTAAATCAACTAAGGTTTCTATTTTCTCACCTTTTCATGACTCTACACCTTCCCACTTAACTCTACTACCCAAAGTGTTCCCAAAAATGGTCATATGTAGCCCTTTTTTGTGGCCACCAGCTTAATTTCAAAATTTGCATCTCCCTCCAACAATAGGTCAACTTCGTGGGGCCATAACTTTTAATCCAACCGCTGGATTTTCAATTATAATACCTTTTCGGAAAGCTCTCGAAAATATGATGGTGCAAAAACAATACTAAAAGGTAGACTGCTTGGGTTTCCCACCAAATTTTGGGCCCATCCGGAGCCTCTAAGTGCCTCAAATTTGACTTTGAATATTTCAATAGGATTTTTGGAATTTGAAATTTTAATATCTCACAAATGACAAATGATATTGAAGTGATTTCTTCACCATTAGCTTCAATTCACCATTCTAGACGTCTGTGTAAGATTTTGTATCCAAGTGTGCACAAATACAAACTTACTAAAAATAGTAACCCTTCCAAATTTAGCCCTTATTGAAAAGAAACAACATTTTTTTTCGGTTGATGAAAGATTGCTCTTACACCTTCGATGCTCCTGCATCAGACACCCTAGGTAATTTGAAAAGTGACCCTGTCACTTCTCATGAGTTAGAGGGAAACCAAAATGGTTAACCTTAGTCTTAGATAACCATGATGAATCTTCAATAGGCATTCCTTTCCATTTCACTAAGTATTATGTATACTGCTTGTTTCTTGTACTCTTACCCACACTGCTATCCAGAATGCCCTCTATCTCCTCCTTCTTTGAAGTAGATGCTAGAATGTCCCACTGTGTTCCTTTATCAAGTCCATCATCATGATCCTCTGTCAAATCTTAAATGTTGAACACTAGTGAAATATTGATGTCATCAGGCAACTCTACCTTAAATGCATTTCCTGAATCATGCTTCTTCAGGATTCTACACGGTTTGAATTTCTTCATTTTCAACTTATTGTATGTTCTAATTGGGAACCTTTCTTTTCTCAAGTGAACCATGACTTCATCTCCTACATGGGACTCCTTATATCTCCTCTTGTGATCTGCCATAGCCTTGTACTGAATATTCATCTTATTAATGTGCTTTCTCACTTCATGCAAATTCTTCAGGGGTTCTGCAAAGTCTTTGACCTCAACACTTGTCTTTTCTCCTTTGTCTAGCTTCCTTAACTTTAAAGCATTTTTTGGACTATTGCCATATACAATATGGAATGGTGATTTACCAGTACTCCTATTGACAAAATTGCTGTAAGTGAATTCCGCCTATGGAAAAATCAAATCCCATCCCTTGGGCTTATCTCCTACTAAGCATCGTAGCAGCTTACCCAAACTCCTATTCGCCACTTCTGTTTGTCCATCAGTCTGTGGATGGTGTGCAAAACTAAACTTCAAATCTATTTTCAACTTCTTCCATAATATCCTCCAGAAATAACCAACAAACTTGGTAGCTCGATCTGAAACTATGCTCTTAGGTAGACCATGTAGTCTTAGCACTTCCCTGAAAAATAACTCTGTAATATGAACATCATCATTAGTCTTCTTACAAGGAATAAAATGGGCCATTCTACCACCACAATAATAGAATCATGTCCTCTCTATGTCCTTGGTAAACCAAGAACAAAATCCATACTAGTATCATCCCATGGCTTCTCTGGTACAGGTAATGGCTAATATAGCCCTGTATTCTGACTTGTTCCTTGTGCCATCTGACACACTCTGCAACTCTGCACAAATTTTCTCACATCTTGCTATAATTGTGGCCAATAATAATGTTCACCAACAATAGCAATCCTCTTATCTTCCAAAGCGTCTAGCTAATCCTCTACTATGCTTCTCCTTAATCAGGTTCTCTCTCATGGAACTCCTCAAAATGCACAACTGGCTTCCTCTAAACAACATGCCATCTTGGATTATAAAACCCAACCATTTTGTCCTATCCAAAGTAACAGGTTCCAGACAAGCTTTCCAGGCCTCTACAAAATCTAGATCTTTAGGATACAAACTTTTAAGCTCATCAAACCAAACAACCTCTATCTTCATTTCTGTCAACAAATTTTGCCTTTTGCTCAAGGCATCTGCAACTCTGTTGGAATTCCCACTCTTGTGCTTCAAAATAAAAGTATAACTCTGCAAAAACTCAACCCATTTTAAGTGCCTTTGATTTAACTTTCCTTGACTATTAAGATACTACAAAGCCTGATGATTAGTATATAAAACAAACTCTTTTGGAAAAAAATAATGTCTCCATTTCTTCAAAGCCTGAACTATTGCATAAAACTCCTGATCATAAACAGAATACTTTTTCTTGGCATCATTAAGCTTCTCACTAAAATAGCCAATGGAGTTACCTTCTTGAGTCAAAACAGCTCTTATACCACTACCACTAGCATCAAAATCTACCTGAAATACCTTATTGAAATCTGAAAGTGCCAAAACAGGTCTTTCTATGACTTTCTACTTCAATGTATCAAAGCTCTTGTCTGCTCCTTTAGTCCATCTAAACTCTTTTCTATCTCGTCTCATTGACTTAGTTAGGGGTGCACAAATGCTACTGAAATTCCTAATAAACCTTTTGTAAAAACTTGCCAAACCATGAAAAGATCCTACCTCAAAAGCACTCCTTGGCATAGGCCATTCAATGATAACCCTCACCTTCCTAGGTCCATCTTAAGACCTTCCTCTGAGACAACAAATCCCAGGTATACCAACTCCTTTGCAAAACTACATTTCTTTAGATTGATCAACAACTTCTCCTCCCTCAACTTCTCTAAAACTCTTATGATATGCATCAAATGCTCATCCCAAGTCTTACTGAAAATCCAAATTTCATCTAAATAAACAATAGCAAAACTTCCCCAAAAAAAATTTTGTATCTCGTTCATGAGCCGCATGAATGTGCTTAGTGCATTGGTTAGCCCAAATGGCATGACTAACCACTCATACAAACCTTCCTTTGTTTTGAAAGCTATCTTCCACTCATCTCCTTCTCTAATTTGAATCTGGTGATACCCACTCTTCAAATCAATCTTCGTGAAGTACTTGGCTCCACTCAAACAATCCATTATATCATCCATTTTAGGCAATGAAATCTGTACTTGATTGTGATCTTGTTAATGGCTCAGGAATCTATACACATCCTCCACTCTCCATCTTTCTTCGGTGCTAGTATTGCAGGTACCTCACATGGACTTAGGCTTTCTCTTATCAATCCCTTCCTCAACAACTCCTAAACTTGTATGTTCAACTCTTCACTCTCTACTGGAGTCACTCTATGGGCTGCCTTGTTTGGCAAACTAGCTCCTGGTATCAAATCCATTTGATGACTTATCTTCCTTACTAGTGGTAAACCTTTTGGTACATTATCAGAGATAATGTCCTGAAATTCTTCCAACATATCTGAGACTTCTGTTGGTACATCTTCACATTTCTCTTGACTAATCTTAGGAACCAATGCAAAGTAATGATGCTCATGCTTCATACCCTCTAAAACTCTCCTACCATCTACCAAGCAAATTCTAGCAGTACTACATACCTTTTCTTCCATCTCTTTCAAGGGCTTCAACTTATGACGAACTCCATCCTTTGTTAGGGAATATGTGTTTGCCCGACCATCATGGACAGTGCTCCTATCATACTACCACAGCCTCCCCAAAAACATATGACACGCATCCATTGGTATGATGTCACACAACACCTCATCATGGTAGCCACCAATCTTGAACTTCACTAAACACTACCCATTGACCAAAGCTCTATGGTCCTTCTGCAACCATGCAATCCAATATGGATGCGGATGCTTTCTTCTTGTCAACTTCAACTTGTCAACCATCTCCTCTAAAACAAGATTATTAGTGCTTCCACTATCAATAATAATATCACAACACTTACTTTCACATTTACACCTTGTGCAAAATAAACTCTTCCTCTGATTGGGTTCTTTCTCCTCATTCAACAAAGTTCTTTTGACAACTAGGGTTTCTCCCCTTTCAGCATCTTCAGAGTGCTCAGATTGCACATCTCCATCGACATGTGCAACTCATGCATTACCTTCACGTGTTCTATTTGTCCTTCCTTGATGTTGCGGACACTCATATGCTCAATGTCCTTCTTCTCCACATTGGAAATAGGTTCATCTAAAACCTCCTCTTCCAAGTCCTTGCCCAGGTCTGCCTCTTCCTCTTCCTCTTTGCTCACCATTATTCTGGTCACAAGGGCAGTAGGTATTATCTCCTCTCTGATTTTGACTAGTGTCAGCTTCTTCACTTTTCTTTGAATCTTCATTTCGACCCCATAGGGTCTTCCACTAGTCCTTCTGCCTTGACCTCTTCCCCTTTGCTTGTTGTCAAATCTTTTATTCAGCTTATCTTCCACCTTCAGGGAAAACTGGTATACATCTTCTATGGTGGTCATTCTGACCAGGCTCAGCTCCTCTTAAATAATTGGCCTCAACCCATTAATGTAACGGGCTATCTTCTCCTTGTTGTCCTCTGCATGACCAGTTCTAATAGTAATCTTATAAAACTCTTTTGTATACTCCTCAACAGACTTGTTGCCTTGCTTCAATCCTTGCAGCTTCTTCAATAGCTCCATCTAATAATCCACAGGAATGAACTACTTCTTTAGTTTCTCCACCATCCGATCCCATCTGGTGATCTTTCCTTTTCCTCTTCTATTCCTCTCTAACTAGACCTCCTTCCACCAAATACTAGCATGGCCCTTCAATTTTGTTTTTGCAAACTTGACCCGATCTGGGTCTTCCACATCTTCATACTCAAAATATTCCACCATGCCTTTGATCCAATCAATAAGTTGTTCTAGATTCAAATCTCTAGAATATGTAGAAACTTTGATCTTGTGCCTCTTTCCAATCTTAGAAATAGCCCTCAACAACCTAACTTCTGCAGGATCTCCTACAGCTTCTTGTTCTTCCTCAAATAACTCCTCTTTTGCTTCATCCTCGCTTTCTTCTCTTGTTCTTCACTCAAACCCTCTTCACAGCTCCTCTTGCAATGCATCGATTTATCTTTGCAAGGCTCTAAAACCCTCTTCCGTTAAAGAATTCTTCCCATTACGATTTCTTTGTGGAGGCATCTTGATCTCCACAACAAACCCAGAACCTCAGGTACTGGTGCAAACTGACTCACAGTCGACGATCTGTCTACACACTCAGAACCCTTGCTTTGATACCACTTAATGAAGGGGGGTAACTCATAAAACACACAATAACAGAAATTACACATAGAAAATAGAATGATATTTTATTAATATGGGCAAAAAATTACATTACAAAAGCTCAAATACAATCACAGGATGAATCCCCAATAGGTTGCAACACATTACAACTCCCTCTCTCAAGACTCTAGAATCTTCAGCCTTCTGTAACCCTAAATCAACTAGGGTTTCTATTTTCTCATCTTTTCCTAGCTCTACACCTTCCCCCTTAACTCTACTACCCCAAGGGTTCCCAAAAATGGTCATATATAGCCCTTTTTGGCAGCCACCAGCTTAATTTTAAAATTTGCATCTCCCTCCAAAAATAGGTCAACTTCATGGGGCCATAACTTTCAATCCGACTGTTGGATTTTCAATTATAATACCTTTTCAAAAAGCTCTCAAAAAACTGATGGTGCAGAAGCAATACCGAAAGGTAGACTGCTTGGGTTTCCCTCTAAACTTCGGGCCCATCCAGAGCCTCTAAGTGCCTCAAGTTTGACTTTGAATATTTCAATAGGATTTTTGGAATTTGAAATTTTAATATCTCACAAATGACAAATGATATTGAAGTGATTTCTTCACCATTAGCTTCAATTCACCATTCTAGAGGTCTGTGTAAGATTTTGTATCCAACCGTGCACAAATGCAAACTTACTAAAAATAGTAACCCTGCCAGATTTAGCCCTTATTGAAAAGAAACAACATTTTTTTTTTGTTGATGCAAGATTGCTCTTACACCCTGGATGCTCCTACATCAGATACCTGAGGTAATTTAAAAAGTGACTTTGTCACTTCTCATGAGTTAGAGGGAAACAAAAACGGTTAACCTCAGTCTCAGATAACCGTGATGAATCTTCAACAGGCCTTCCTTTCTATTTCACAAAGTATTCTGTATACTACATGTTTCTTGTACTCTTACCCACATGGCTATCCAGAATGCCCTCTATCTCCTTCTCTGAAGTAGATACTGGAATGTCCCACTATGTTCCTTTATCAAGTCCATCATCATGATACTTTGTCACATCTGAAATATTGAAAACTAGTGAAATATTGATGTCATCAGGCAACTCTACCTCAAATGCATTTCCTGAATCATGCTTCTTCAGGATTCTACATGATCTGAATTTCTTCATTTTCAACTTATTGTATGTTCTAATTGGGAAACTTTCTTTTCTCAAGTGAACCATGACTTCATCTCCTACACGGAACTCCTTATATCTCCTCTTCTGATCTACCTTAGCCTTGTATTGAATATTCATCTTATTAATGTGCTTTCTCACTTCTTCATGCAAATTCTTCAAGTGTTCTGCAAAGTCTTTGGCCTCAACACTTGTCTTTTCTCTTTTGTCTAGCTTACTTGACTCTGAAGCATTTATTGGACTATTGCCATATACAATATGGAATGGTGATTTACCAGTACTCCTATTGATAGAATTGTTGTATCCGAATTCCTCCTGTGTTAAAGTCAAATCCCATCCCTTAGGCTTATCTCCTACTAAGCATCGTAGCAGGTTACCCAAACTCCTATTCACCACTTCTGTCTATCCATCAGTCTGTGGATGGTGTGCAGAACCAAACTTCAAATTTGTTTTCAACTTCTTCCACAATGTCCTCCAAAAATAAACAACAAACTTGGTATCTCAATCTGAAACTATGCTCTTAGGTAGACCATGTAGTCTCACCACTTCCCTGAAAAATAACTCTACAATATGAACAGCATCATTAGTCTTCTTACAAGGAATAAAATGGGCCATCTTTGAGAATTTGTCCACCACCACAAAAATGGAATCATGTCCTCTCTGTGTCCTTGGTAAACTAAGAACAAAATCCATACTAATATCATCCCATGGCTTCTCTGGTACAGGTAATGGTTGATACAGCCCTGTATTCTAACTTGTTCCTTTTGACATCTAATACACTTTGCAACTCTGCACAAATTTTGTCACGTATTTTTGTAATTGTGGCCAGCAATAATGTTCACCAACAATAGCAATCGTCTTATCTCGACCAAAGTGTCTAGCTAATCCTCCACTATGCTTCTCCTTAATCAGGTTCTCTCTCATGGAACTCCTCAAAATGCACAACTGGCTTCCTCTAAACAACATGCCATCTTGGATTATAAAATCTGACCATTTTGTCCTATCCAAAGTAATAGGTTCCAGACAAGCTTTCCAGGCCTCTACAAAGTCTATATCTTCAGGATACAAACTTTTGAGCTCGTCAAACCCAACAACCTCTATCTTCATTTCTATCAACAAATTTTGCCTTATGCTCAAAGCATCTGCAACTCTGTTGAACTTCCCACTCTTGTGCTTCAAAACAAAAGTATAACTTTGCAAAAACTCAACCCATTTTAAGTACCTTTGATTTAACTTTCCTTGACTATTAAGATACTGTAAAGCCTAATGATCAGTATATAAAACAAACTCTTTTGGAAACACATAATGTTTCCATTTCTTCAAAGCCTGAACTATTGCATAAAACTCCTAATCATAAATAGAATTTTTTTTCTTGGCATCAATACTTTTTCTTGGCATGATTAAGCTTCTCACTAAAATAGGCAATGGGCTTACCTTCTTGACTCAAAATAGCTCCTATACCACTACCACTAGCATCACAATTTACCTAAAATACCTTATTGAAATATGGAAGTGCCAAAATAGGTTGTTCTATGACTTTCTGCTTCAATGTATAAAAGCTCTTGTTTGCTCCTTTAGTCCACCTAAACTCTTTTCTATTCCCTCTCATTGTCTTAGTTAGGGGTACAAAAATGCTACTAAAATTCCTGATAAATTTTTTGTAAAAACTTGCCAAACCATGAAAAGATCTTACCTCGAAAGCACTCCTTGGCGTAGGCAATTCAATGATAGCCCTCTCCTTCTCTGGGTCCATCTTAAGACCTTACTCTGAGACAACAAAGCCCATGTATACCAACTCCTTCTTTGCAAAACTACATTTCTTCAGATTGATCAACAACTTCTCCCTCAGCTTTTCTAAAACTCTTCTGATATGCATCAAATGCTCATCCCAAGTCTTACTGAAAATCCAAATTTCATCTAAATAAACAATAACAAAACTTCCAAAAAAAAAATTCAGTACCTCATTCATGAGCCGCATGAATGTGCTCGGTGCATTGGTTAGCCCAAATGGCATGACTAACCACTCATACAAACCTTCCTTTGTTTTGAAAGTTGTCTTCCACTCGTCTCCTTCTCTGATTTGAATCTGGTGATACCCACTCTTCAAATCAATATTCGTGAAGTACTTGGCTCCACTCAAACAATCCATTATGTCATCCATTCTGGGAAATGGAAATCTGTACTTGATTGTGATCTTGTTGATGGCTCAGGAATCTGTACACACCCTCCACTCTCCATCTTTCTTTGATGCTAGTACTGCAGGTACCTCACATGGACTTAGGCTTTATCTTATCAATCCCTTCCTCGACAACTCTTGAACTTGTCTATTCAACTCTTCACTCTCCGCTAGAGTCATTCTATGGGCTGCCTTGTTTGACAAACTAGCTCCTGGTATCAAATCCATTTGATGACTTATCTTCCTTGCTGGTGGTAAACCTCTGGTACATTATCAGAGATAATGTCTTGAAATTCTTCCAACATATCTGAGACTTCTGTTGGTACATCTTCACATTTCTCTTGACTAATCTTAGGAACCAATGCAAAGCAATGACGCTCATGCTTCATACCCTCCAAAAATTTCCTACCATCTACCAATCAAATTCTGGCAGTATTACATACCTTTTCTTCCACCTCTTTCAAGGGCTTCAACTTATGATGAACTCCATCCTTTGTTAGGGAATATGTGTTTGCACGGCCATCATGGATAGCGCTCCTATCATACTGTCATAGCCTCGCCAATAACATATGACATGCATCCATCTGTATGATGTCACACAACACCTCATCATGGTAGTCACCAATTTTAAACTTCACTAAACACTACTCATTGACCACAGCTCTATGGTCCTTTTACAACCATGCAATCCGGTATGGATGTGGATGCTTTCTTCTTATCAACTTCAACTTGTCAACCATCTCCTCTGAAACAATATTATCGATGATTCCACTGTCAATAATAATATAACAACACTTACCTTCACATTTGCACCTTTTGCGGAATAAACTCTTCCTCTGATTGGGTTCTTTCTCCTCATTCAACAAAGTTCTTCTGACAACTAGGGTTTCTCCCCTTTTAGCATCTTCAGAGTGCTCAAATTGCGCATCTTCATCGACATGTGTAACTCATGCATTACCTTCAAGTCTTCTATTTGTCCTTCCTTGATGTTGCGGAGACTCATATGCTTGATGTCCTTCTCCACATTGGAAACAGGTTCCTCTAAAACCTCCTCTTCCAAGTCCTTGCCCAGGTCTACCTCTTCTTCTTCCTCTTTGCTCACCATTGTTCTAGTCACAAGGGCGGTAGGTATTATCTCCTCTCTGATTTCGACTAGTGTCAGCTTCTTCACTTTTCTTTGAATCTTCATTTCGGCCCCCATAGGGTCTTCCACCAGTCCTTCTGCCTTGATCTCTTCCCCTTTGCTTGTTCTCAAATCTTTTATTCAACTTCTCTTTCTCCTTTTGGGAAAACAGGTATGCATCTTCTATGGTGGTCATTCTAACCAGGCTTAGCTCCTCTTGAATACTTGGCCTCAACCCATTAATGTAACAAGCTACCTTCTCCTTTTTGGCCTCTACATGACTAGTTCTGATAGTAATCTTATAAAACTCTTCTGTATACTCCTCAACAAACTTGTTGTCTTGCTTCAATCCTTGCAGCTTCTTTAATAGCTCCATCTCATAATCCACAGGAATGAACTGCTTGTTCAGTTTCTCCACCATCTGATCTCATCTGGTGATCTTTCATTTTCATCTTCTATTCCTCTCTAACTGGACCTCCTTCCACCAAATACTAGCATGGTCCTTCAATTTTGTTTTTGCAAACTTGACCCATGTGGGTCTTCCACATCTTTATACTCAAAATATTTCTCCATGCCATTGTTCTAGCTTCTTGTTCTTCCTCAAATAACTCCTCTTCTGCTTCTTCCTCACTTTCTTACCTTGTTCTTGGCTCAAACCCTCTTCGCAGCTCCTCTTGTAATGCATCGATTTGTTTTTGCAAGTCTCTAAAACCCTCTTCTGTCAAAGCATTCCTCCCAATACGATTTCTTCGTGGAGGCATCTTGATCTCCACAACAAACCCACAACCTTAGGTCCTAGTGCAAACTGTCTCACAGTCGGTGATCTATCTACACACTTAGGAACCCTTGCTCTGATACCACTTGATGAAGGGGGTAACTCATAAAACACACAATAACAGAAATTGTACACAGAAAATAGAATGATATTTTATTAATATGGGAAAAACATTACATTATAGAAGCTCAAATACAATCAGAGGATGAATCCCCTACAGGCTGCAACACATTACAGCTCCTTCTCTCAAGACTCTGGAATCTTCATCCTTCTGTAACCCTAAATCAACTAGGGTTTCTATTTTCTCACCTTTTCTTGACTCTACACCTCCCCCCTTAACTCTACTACCCCAAGGGTTCCAAAAAATGGTCATATATAGCCCTTTTTGGTGGCCACCAGCTTAATTTCAAAATTTGCATCTCCCTCCAAAAATAGGTCAACTTCACGTGGCCATAACTTTCGATCCGACTGTTGGATTTTCAATTATAATACCTTTTCAGAAAGCTCTCAAAAAACTGATGGTGCAAAAGTAGTACCAAAAGGTAGACTGCTTGGGTTTCCTACCAAATTTTAGGCCCATCCGAAGCCTCTAAGTGCCTCAAGTTTGTCTTTAAATATTTCAATAGGATTTTTGGAATTTGAAATTTTAATATCTCACAAATGACAAATGATATTGAAGTGATTTCTTCACCATTAGCTTCAATACACCATTCTAGAGGTTTGTGTAAGATTTTGTATCCAACCGTGCACAAATGCAAACTTACTAAAAATAGTAACCCTGCCAAATTTAGCCCTTATTGAAAAGAAACAACATTTTTTTTTGGTTGATGCAAGATTGCTCTTACACCTTGGATGCTCCTACATCAATTACAAATGTATTTTCCATAGGCAAATTGTTCTTATTCCATAAAGCAATTAAATTCACTTTGATTTTCTTTTCACCTAAAATAATAAAATACCATAGGCCTTTTTCCATTAAATCACAATTAATATATTTTTCACAAACACGAAAAATACACATTTCCAAATAAATTAAAAACAAAAAATCAAGATAAAATAACCACATGCAAAGGACTCGCACACACTTTACGGTTTACCACAACATGTGGATTCTAGAATTAACACTGATTTGGATCCAGGGTTACACAAGGATTCACAAGATTCATCTCATACTCAAATTGAGTGAGATAAAGGTTAACAAACAAGTTCACCCAATGAAAACATCTCCTTCATAACCACTATTGGGGAAACCTAGTATCTACCTACTCAAGTAAAACATCATGTGTACTTGCACCATATAAAATAGCCAAAGCAAAGCATAAACACCCAGCGTGGCATAATATCATATGAATCAACTAAGAGTCACATCTAACATGAATCATTAACCATGAACATAAAAATGAAATAACCAACAGTAATCCAGATATTATCCCAAGTTTAATGAACACATATATATAATATATAGCAAAAGTAGTGGAATAGGAACACTGTAAACTCCAACGTATAAGGTCATAATATATACATCCATAGTTAGAAATCTAGATACCAAGACAAAACCTCATTAGAAACACATTGATGGAATAATAAAACACCATTGCTAATAATAGTAGCAGAACCAAGCAAAAGTCCATAATAACAAGGCACAAATTCTAAAGGCATTACATCCCTTCCCCTTAAAATTAGGTTTACTCTTGGCAGCCTTAAAAATGGTGAGGATAGAGAACCCTCAACTACGTGGCACCCTCCCAAGTAGCTACAAAATCATCAAGCGGGTCCTACTGCACCCTTACTTGATCCAAGTTTCAACCTTGAAGTGTCATCCTCCAATGTTGTAATATATGAACAGTGTTGCAAATATTTGCTTAATCGGTGTTGTCATTGATGTCAACATATCCTTGTTGCCATTAGTGTCAATTGTATCCTATTTTGTTTCTTGTTTAGAAGACTGGAATGTTGAGGATATTGAGAAAATTAATGAAGAAAAATGTATGTGGACCGTATGGATGTGTAGAGGATTGTCTGAAGTAGCTTCAGTTCAGTTTTGAGAGGTCCGCATAAAGATTTGAAGAAGATATGGCCTTCTGAGTAGAACTAGGTTTTGCAGTATTCAAAAGAGAGAGTGACAGGAAATTGGTCTAGATTGCTCCACATTGAAATATTATGATATGTGAATCTAGAGGCATGTTTAGGAAGTCAGTGTGTATCATCAACTCAAGTGGTTTATGGTTTGGAGGTCCGCAAGCAATCTTTCTAGGTTGACAGTCATAGCAAACAGTGTTCTTGAGGTTCTGGATGAAGATGTAAGTGATTCTGATTATTTGGAGGAGTGCAGATGTTTGTTGAATTCAATGTGCTTGTGGAGGTCTCTAGATGGTGTGACTGTTATGTTGGAGGTCCGTATTGAAGATTGAGATCCTTGTTGAAGATTTCTTCCTTGATGTTGTTCTTCCTAGTCTTGGCCGACAAGATGATTCAAGCATGTTGGGGATAATCTAAGAGCAATTCTCTAGAGCGTGGCATGCTAATTGGAAGAAGATTCAAGTCTTATCTATGTTTGGCTAATAGTATAGTGATCCACATTAAGTCAAGCTGACCTTGATGTTCATTCCAAGGTTGATGAAGCATATAAATACTTGTTGATGAGTTGTGGAATGATGTCCTTGTGCAAAAATGATAAAATCCTAAGAGAAGTACAGAGGCCTAGCAAAGAAGAGGAGAAGCAGAAGAACAAGAGCAGTGAAGGATGAAGATATAGTGAAGAAGTGTTTGGGAGACAGAGCAGAAGTAAGTGAGCTTTCAATGGGACTAAACCAAGCATGAAGAAGATGCTATTTCTTAGTTCATTATCTCTGTGTTAAACATAAATTCTTGTAGGTAGTGAGTCTCTTTTAAGTAGTGAGCTCTAGGCAGTGCACCCAAAGGCATGTCCCTTCTCTTTTCTTCTAAGTACTTTTAATAGGGTACAAATCTTGTGGGATAACCCCCACCGTGGTTTTCCCTTAACCAGGTTTCCACGTAAAAATTCTGGTGTTATGTGTGTTTCAATTTGCTTCTTCTCATGTGTTGTTAATTCATGCTTTAATGTTTACATCACTAGTCTAATTGAAAGTTGATAAAGAAGATTAAAGGAAGAAAGAGGTTAATTTGTGGGACAATTGATTCACCCCTCCTCTCAGTTGTCTGGACTAATTCCAACAATTTGTATCAGAGCCAATTCCTCTAAAAGAAGCTTAACCACTTGAGGAGATCCAGGATGTCGACTTACAAGAAGGATAGTCTGAGATTTGATGGAACAAATTACTTTCTTTGGAAGAGTTGCATGGAGTTCCATTTGCAATGCATGGGTGATGCTTATTGGTTGATAACTAAGGATGAGTATAATCCTCCGAAGAAAGGTCCTTCAACTCCAGATGAACTCAAAGATGTTGAAAATAACATTTGAGCTAAAGAAGCCTTGTTGAGTGCCTTGACTAATACAGAAATGTGAAATGTCTTTGGACTAAAAATTGCTCATGAAATCTAGAAGAAGTTGGAAAATCTTTATGAAGGTGATGAATATGTCAAATGTGCCAAACTACAAAGTCTGAGAGGAAGATATGAAAATTTGAGAATGAGTGAAGATGAAAACATCATGACCTACATGCAAAATATAAATGAACTTGTGTTTGGTATCAGGTGTGCTAGTCGAACTTTGGAAGAATTAGAGATTGTTGCAAAAGTGCTCAGATCCTTACCTGATTCATACAAACATAAAGTTATTGCTATAGAGGAGATCATGATTGTCTTTAAAGTTACAAGAGATCAGTTGATTGGCAAAATTTCATCTTTTGAATTGAGTGAGTTTGGTGATTCTCTTCCTAAGTCTGAATCTACATTTAAAGTCAGTGTTCATGGGAAGCAAAGATATCATCTAGGTGAAAGCTCTTCAAGAAGATCAAATAGATTTGTGAATGCCAGGAAGGATCTTGAAGATAATGAAACTAAGCTTGATGATCTTGAAGCCCTTTTTGCCAAAAGATTGCCAAGAGGATCCGATAAGTATGAAGGAAATTTGCCATTCAAATGTTTTGCTTGTAATAAGATTGGTCATTTTGCCTCAAGATGTCCAGAGAGGGGTTCAAGGACAAACCCTAATAGATCTAGAGGTCAGAAGAAATGTTACTATGTCCAAGAAGCTGGTGAAGAAGGAGTCACAGATGATGAATCTGATCATGGAGGTTCCATTGATAATGATTGGGTGTTCATTGCTATCAAAGAAGAAGATCTGGTGTATCCTGAATCTACTAGCTGTGCAAATGTAGAAAATCCTTTGGCTGCTCAAGTTGTAGAAAAGGATGAATGGGTGATTGACAGTGGATGTTCTCATCATATGTCTGGTGATAAAAGTAAGTTTGTAAGCTTTGAAAAATATGAAGGTGGACTTGTGAAGTTTGGAGACAACTCAGCTGGTAGAATCCATGGTAGAGGATCCATCTCTTTTGATGGTAAGAATAACACTAATGATGTTCTGTATGTGGAAGGATTAAAGCATAATCTTCTCAATGTTGGACAGTTGGTTGACAAGGGTTATGATCTCTAATTCAAGGATGGAAAATCTAGAATCTTGGAAAGCTTCAAAACTGAAATTGCATCTAGTACTCAGACTAGAGGTAACATCTTTCATTTAAGTAGTTTTGGTAAAAGTTGCTTGATTGCTCAGGTTGATCAAAGTTGGCTCTGGCATAGGAGAATGTGTCATGTGAATTTTGATAACATTGTCAAGATAAGTTCCACTCAGGTTGTAAGAGATCTTCCAAGACTTGTGAAACCTATTGATAGCATGTGCAAAGAATGTCAATTACATAAACAGAACATAAATTCATTCAAGAGTAAAGAACAATCATCAAGTGGATTGTTGGAACTTGTGCATACTAATTTTTGTGGTCCTACTAGAATTAGGAGTGTGCAAGGAGATATATATTTTATGTTGTTGATTGATGATTACTCCCGGATGATGTGGGTAACCTTCTTGAAAGAAAAATTAGAATCTCTTGACAAATTCAAAGTGTTCAAGGTCATGGTGGAGAATGAGATTGGTGTGAAGTTAAAGTGTCTGAGATCTAACAGAGGTGGAGAATTTAACTGAGGTGAGTTTGATACATTATGTGAGAAACAAGGAATAAAAAGATAGTTATCTACTCCTAGGACTCCTTAGTAGAATGGAATTGTGGAAAGAAAGAACTGGACCATTCAAAAAGTTTCCAAGACCGTGATAATGGAAGCAAATGTTCCACAAGTCTATTGGAGAGAAGTTGTGAGTATTGTTGTTTACACTCTCAACCGGGTGCAGATCAAAGGCAATTCTTCTAAGACCCCTTATGAACTATGGTTTGGTCATCCTCCTATTGTAAAGTATTTAAGAGTTTTTGGTAGTAAGTGCTCTATCAAAAGAGATGAGGATCTAGGCAAGTTTGAAGCAAGAAGTGATGGAGGGATATTTCTAGGTTACTCTACTCAAATAAAGGCATATCGGTGCTTTAACAAAAGATCAAAAAAGATTGTTGAAAGTGCAAATGTTAGAGTTGATGAGAGCAAAGAAGGACATTCCAGGTCTTGCGGATATGAATCAAATCATCAAGATGAAATTCAAAGTCAAGGAAGACAAGTTTAAACCTAGACTCAAATTTAGATTGATTCAAAAAATCTAGTAACTCAAGAGGATAGTGCAGTTGTTGAAGAACAAGTTCAAGAAATAGAGGTTCAAATAAATCCCAAAACTCCTAGGTATTTAAGACTGAATCATCCTGAAGATCAGATCATAGGAGATATATATAAAGGTGTTTGAACTAGGAGAAGAATTGTTGAATATCAAGAGGAGATTTGTTTGATTTCAAAGGTTGAACCAAAATCAGTAAGTGAAGCTTGCAAAGATGAAAATTGGGTAAAAGCAATGGAAGAAGAATTAATGCAACTTGAAAAGAATCACACTTGAGATCTTGTTCCTAGACCTGAAGACAAAAATGTGATTGGAACCAAGTGGGTCTTTCGAATTAAACTAAATGAAGATGGTGAAGTTGTAAGAAACAAAGCAAGGTTGGTATGCCAAGGATACTCTCAAGTGGAAGGAATTGATTTTGAAGAAACTTTTGCTCCAGTAGAAAGAATAGAAGCAGTCAGATTATTTCTTGCATTCGCTGCTTATAAAGACTTCAAGGTAAATTAAATGGATGTCAAGTCAGCATTTCTGAATGGAGAGTTGGAAAAAGTCTACATTGAGCAACCAGAAGAATTTCAGTTGTTTGATCAAAAAGATATGGTCTGCAGATTGAGAAAAGCACTGTATGGAGTCAAACAAGCTCCAAGAGCCTGGTATGCAAGATTAGATAAGTATCTGCTAAAATTAGGTTTTCGCAAAGGCACTATTGATAGTAATCTCTACTTCAAGATTGACCATGAGCACATTCTGATTGTTGAGGTATTTGTTGATGATATTATTTTTTATGGAAATGAGAATATGTGCAAGACATTTGTTGATCAGATGAAAAGTGAATTTGAGATGTCAATGTTTGGTAAAATGAGTTTTTTCTCAGGTCTGCAATCACTCAGTCAAATAAAGGTATCTTCATATCTCAATCTAAGTATGTGAGAGAATTGTTGAAAAAGTTTGGGATTGAAGACTCAAATCCAGTGGGTACACCCATGGTAACCAAATGTAAGTTGAGTAAAGATGATGGTTGCCCTAAGGCAAATCAGAAAAGGTATAGGTCAATGATTGGAGGACTACTCTATCTGACTCGGACTAGACCTAATATCATGAATCCAATTGGACTTGTTGCTAGATTTCAAGCTGATCCTAGAGAATCCCATGTAGTAGTAGTCAAGAGAATTTTTAGATATCTTAAAGGGACACTTGACTATGGATTGTGGTATCCAAAGGACAGTGACTTCACTCTTCATGCATATACTAATGCTGATTGGGCAAGAGATGTGGATGACAAGAAAAGTACTAGTGGTGGTGCATTCTTCTTGGGAAGAAGATTGGTTTCTTGGTTGAGCAAAAAGCAAGAGGCAATATCTCTATCTACTACAGAGGCAGAATACATAGAAATAGCAAGTAATTGCACTCAAGTTTAATGGATGAAGCAAATGTTGAAGGATATTAGAGTGGTATTGAGGAGCCTATTACAATCTTCTGTGATAATTCAAGTGCAATAAACATCTCCAAGAATCTGGAGTTGCATTCAAAAACAAAACACATATCCATCAAGTTTCATTTCTTAAGAGAGAAGGTGAATGAAAATGAAGTCAGAATGGAGTTTGTTTCTTCAAAGGATTAGATTGTGGACATATTTATCAAGCCTCTACCTAAGGATACTTTTGAGTATCTGAGAGATAAGTTGGGGGTTATTACCCTACCCGATTAGAACTAAGAAGCACTAGAGTGCATCAATCTGGTGGAATTTACAGTCACATCTTGTGATCTGGATTGATGTTAAGGAGATACTACTTAGGGGGAGTAGTTAGTATGTAAATTAGTAGAGATTTGTCTAGAACAAAGGGGGAAAAAAGATTGCAAATATGTGCCTTTTGCCATTAATGTCAAAGGAAAAGAGAAGTTACGTGAAAAACTAGTTGCTAATGAAAGGGGGGGCAGTGAAGAAAGTAGTTGTAGAAGTGATAAGAGAAAGGGGGAGAAGTTCTTATCTTGATAGTTGAATTAGTTTTGTAGACACCCTAAAATGACCGTGTCGTCAAATCACTTGCATTCCATTATCTGTCTAATCACTTTGAAGAAACAAACTCCAATGTGACTTCATTTTCATTTACCTTCTCTCTTAAGAAATGAAACTTGATGGATATGTGTTTTGTCTTTGAATGCAACACCTGATTCTTGGAGATGTTTATTGCACTTGAATTATCATAGAAGATTGTAATAGGCTCCTCAAATACCACTCTAATATCCTTCGACATTTGCTTCATCAACAAAACTTGAGTGCAATTACTTATTGCTACTATGTACTCTACCTCTGCAATAGACAGAGATATTGCCTCTTACTTTTTGCTCAACCAAGAAACCAATCTTCTTCCCAAGAAGAATGCAACACCACTAGTACTTTTCCTGTCATCCACTTCTCCTGCCCAATCAGCATCAGTATATGCATGAAGAATGAAGTCATTGTCCTTTGGATACCACAATCCATAGTCAAGTGTCCCTTTAAGATATCTGAAAATTCTCTTGACTACTACTGCATGGGATTCTCTAGGATCAACTTGAAATCTAGCAACAAGTCTGGTCTAAGTCAAATAGAGTAGTCCTCCAATCATTGACCTATACCTTTTCTGATTTTCCTTAGGGGAATCATCATCTTTACTCAACTTACATCTAGTTACCATGGGTGCACCCACTGGATTTGAGTCTTCCATCCCAAACTTTTTCAACAATTCTCTCACATACTTAGATTGAGATATGAAGATACCATTATTTGACTAAGTGATTGCAGACCTGAGAAGAAATTCATTTCACCAAACATTGACATCTCAAATTCACTTTTCATCTGATCAGCAAATGTCTTGCACATACTCTTGTGTATATGGAAAAATCGATTAAATTTAAACTAAAATAAAACCAAAGAACCCAATAACATAAAGGAAACGAATCTAAATAAAAGCCATGACAAACACCCAATGAAATAAAGACTTTTACCAAGATATGTGTTGTTTCCTTTTGGAGATGTGTGGATTGCTCAATGAAGTCGCAAAGCCATGGCTGCAACAAGCAAGTAGTGTGCTCAAGAGATCAATGTCAAAAGATCGTGATAGTGCTCAATCGACGAGTTTTGTATGCTCAATGCTCTGTTAAGTGTGCCTGAGAATACGATCGAAGAGAGAGAGGTAATGAAGGAGCTGAGGGGGGTTTATATAGGTTTCAAATAAGATCGATCAATGGTCCAAATAATTCAGAAGAATCAATGGAGGAGAACAGTTGAAGAACGTGCAACGAATGAGAAGAAGACATGTGTCTTGCTTTTTTTTGTATGAGAGGAGTTATCAAGAATAGAAGAATGAGTTAACTGAAGAGATAAATCAATTAAAAGATTAAAGCAATCAGTTAAGTGATTTAAAACAAGAAGAAGAGATTTGCATGAGAAAAGAAGATATTTTGCTTTATTAAATATAGAAATATTTAATTGATGAGCAAGAAAGCTTGAGTTATTTTAGAGATAACTCAAATTAGAAGAAAAAGCAATTTAAATAAATAATTGATTTATTTAAATTTAGAGAAGATATTTTGGAAGAAATAATTAAATAATTAGAATTATTTAATTTAGAAGATTTTAAAGCAAATTAAATAAATAAATTTATTTAATTGTCATGCATGATTGTGGAAGAATAAATTTTGGTTTAATTAAATAATTTAAGAATTATTTAATTTTAGATAAGAGGGAATTTGTTGAATTAATTAAATAATTGGGTTTATTTAATTAATTAATGTAGACTTAATTTTTGGAAAGAGGATAATGATCAAATTAAATAATTAAAATTATTTAATTATGGAAGAATATAGAGGAATTTAATTTAATTAATGTCGCAATTTTGTGATTTAGAAGAATTTGATGAAAATTAATTAAATAATTAGATTATTTAATTAATGTTTGCAATGCAAGTGATTAGACAGATAACGGAATGCAAGTGATTTGACGACACGGTCATTTTAGGGTGTCTATAAAACTAATTCAACCATCAAGATAAGAACTTCTCCCCCTTTCTCTTATCACTTCTACAACTACTTTCTTCACTGCTCCCCCTTTCATTAGCAACTAGTTTTTCACGTAACTTCTCTCTTCCTTTGACATTAATGGCAAAAGGCACATATTTGCAATCTTTTTTCCCCCTTTGTTCTAGACAAATCTCTACTAATTTACATACTAACTACTCCCCCTAAGTAGTATCTCCTTAACATCAATCCAGATCACAAGATGTGACTGTAAATTCCACCAGACTGATGCACTCTAGTGCTTCTTAGTTCTGATCGGGTAGGGTAATAACCCCCAACTTATCTCTCAGATACTCAAAAGTATCCTTAGGTAGAGGCTTGGTAAATATGTCCACAATCTAATCCTTTGAAGAAACAAACTCCATTCTGACTTCATTTTCATTTACCTTCTCTCTTAAGAAATGAAACTTGATGGATATGTGTTTTGTTTTTGAATGCAACTCCAGATTCTTGGAGATGTTTATTGCACTTGAATTATCACAGAAGATTGTAATAGGCTCCTCAATACCACTCTAATATCCTTCAACATTTGCTTCATCCATAAAACTTGAGTGCAATTACTTGCTGCTTCTATGTATTCTGCCTCTGTAGTAGATAGAGATATTGCCTCTTGCTTTTTGCTCAACCAAGAAACCAATCTTCTTCCCAAGAAGAATGCACCACCACTAGTACTTTTCTTGTCATCCACATCTCTTGCCCAATCAGCATCAGTATATGCATGAAGAGTGAAGTCATTGTCCTTTGGATACCACAATCCATAGTCAAGTGTCCCTTTAAGATATCTAAAAATTCTCTTGACTGCTACTACATGGGATTCTCTAGGATCAGCTTGAAATCTAGCAACAAGTCCAATTGCATTCATGATATTAGGTCTAGTCCGAGTCAGATAGAGTAGTCCTCCAATCATTGACCTATACCTTTTTTGATTTGCCTTAGGGGAACCATCATCTTTACTCAACTTACATTTGGTTACCATGGGTGTACCCACTGGATTTGAGTCTTCAATCCCAAACTTTTTCAACAATTCTCTCACATACTTAGATTGAGATATGAAGATACCTTTATTTGACTGAGTGATTGCAGACCTGAGAAAAAACTCATTTTACCAAACATTGACATCTCAAATTCACTTTTCATCTGATCAACAAATGTCTTGCACATATTCTCATTTCCATAAAAAATAATATCATCAACAAATACCTCAACAATCAGAATGTGCTCATGGTCAATCTTGAAGTAGAGATTACTATCAACAGTGCCTTTGCTAAAACCTAATTTTAGCAGATACTTATCTAATCTTGCATACCAGGCTCTTGGAGCTTGTTTGACTCCATACAGTGCTTTTCTCAATCTGCAGACCATATCTTTTTGATCAAACAACTGAAATCCTTCTGGTTGCTCAATGTAGACTTTTTCCAACTCTCCATTCAGAAATGCTGACTTGACATCCATTTAATTTACCTTGAAGTCTTTATAAGCAGCGAATGCAAGAAATAATCTGACTGCTTCTATTCTTGCTACTGGAGCAAAAGTTTCTTCAAAATTAATTCCTTCCACTTGAGAGTATCCTTGGCATACCAACCTTTCTTTGTTTCTTACAACTTCACCATCTTCATTTAGTTTAATTCGAATATGACCAAGATGTTAGAATAGTCCATCAAATTCTATATAATAGCCATAATATCTAAGACTCTATCTTGGCTCTAACCTCTTAATGCCAAGGATCCTCTTGAATCTTTTCCAAAATGCACCCCACAGATCAATGCTCAAGGACAAAATCAAGACCTCATATTGCCTCTTTCTTAAATCATCAAAAACTACATTCTCCTTTCCTTTGATGTACTAAACACTAAATTCATACTCGTACAAAAATTCCATCCATCGATGTTGACAAGCATTCAAGTTTGGTTGCATGAAGATGTACTGTAAGCTATGATGATTACTAGAAAGCTTGAATCAATGGGCCAAATGAAAATGTCTCCAATGCACAAGGTTATGGATGACAACTACCAATTCTAAATCATGGGTGGCTTAATTCAATTCATGATCCTTACAATTTCATGACTTGTAAGAAATCACTCAACCCTCCTGCGTAAGGACCACCCTTAAACCATCTAACCATGCATCCATGCAAAGAACAAAATCCATTGCAAGATCAAGCACTATAAGTGCACTAGTTAGCTACTCTTTGAGATTATAGAAGACTCTCTCACACTAATCTATCCAAGCAAACTTCTTAACTTTTATTTGAAGAGAAGAGAAGTGATTAGATGTGCCAACCTAGAAATTTTCATGACATATCAATAGTAATAACCTGCTAATCCCATCAAATGATAAACTTTAGAGACATTCATGGGCATTGGCTAATCCATAATGGCCTAAATATTTGAGGGATGGATTAAGATACCCTCACCAAAAATAACATGACCCAAGTACCTCACCTTTGACTAGAAGAATTCACACTTCACCAAGTTACCAAATAGTTGGTTATCATGCAAACATTGAAGAACTTGGTGCAAGTGGAGCTCATGTTCTTTTGTTATCCTTAAATAGATCAAAATTTCATCTAGAAACATCAGGACAAATTGGTCAAGGTAAGTATGGAATACCCCATTCATCAAACTCATAAACATAGAGAGCATTCGTTACCCCGAATAGGACTACAATGAACTCATAGTACCCATAGCAAGTATGAGATGTGGTTTGATGAATGTCTGCCTCATGGATATGAAGTTGATGGTATCTAGACTTTAGATCAATTTTAGAGAACACTCTAGCTCCCTTCATTTGATTGAAAAAGTCATTGATCCTCAACAAGGGGTATCAATTCTTCGCCATCACTTTATTCAACTATCGGTAGTTGATACATAAACAGAGAGATTTGTTCTTTTTTTTATGAAGATAATAGGTGCACTCTAAGGGGATACACTAGGATGAATGTGCCCCTTCTCTAACAACTCTAACTACAATTGAAGCTCATTGAGTTTCTAATTGGTCATATAGTATGACACACATGAGGTGGGATCTGCTCTTGGAATAAGATCAATGCAGAAGTCCACATCTTGTTTAGGTGGCATACCAGAAATCACACTAGGAAACACATTGGAAAACTCCCTTAAGAAGGAATGATCATCAAGAGATACTACATAGAACTCACTTTTACAAAGATCACTTACTAATACAACAAACATCTAACATACCTTATGCATTCTTTGTTTCAACTACATAGTATAAATCATGTGAAGAGATATGCATCTAAAAACCTTTGCTACCTTAATTGGATGACCAAGATCATCCACACTTAATAGGCTTACAATAACAATCAATGCTCGTCAATGATCCCCAAGCCAAACCATGCCAAGGATAATTTGGTGGGATCCCAAGGGTAGGACACACAAATTGATAGTGGTGGTGAAGGTTCTAAGATCCAATACACAACCATTCATAAGTGAGTCTACAACCACCTTAACATCAATAGCCAACTCAACCTACCATTTATCATCCTACCTTGTTTCCAAAAGCCTAAAACACTCTACTAAGGATGGGGAGATAGAATATTTTGAAGCATCGGAATCAAACAAAATAGAAGTGTGAACACCATCCAAAAAACTTGAGGTCTCCATAGTTGTATCATGATGATCTACTTGTTTAGTTGTATCCATAGTTGTATTTAATTGTTTACCATATAAAAAATTCTATGTGACCTGCCAACATTTCCCAAAGTCAAAATTGACATTATAGAACTTTGATCCTAAACAACTACTAATCCCCAAGTGCATGTTCTCGCATAGTGACCCTGCTAACCATAAGAGTAACACAATCCCACAATTTGAGTAGGAGTTGGTTGAGGTACACTTGACTACTAGAAGCTTGGGTGATTAGAAATGGTATGGAAGCCCTAGTCCTATTATTGAGACGTGAAAAAATTATCATGCTACCCCCTCTACTCCCCATAGGAATGTTTACTAGAGCCTTGACCACTCAGAGGAGCCTATTGGGGATTTTGTTGTCAAAAGGTCTTAGGTGGCATGGAAGGTGTTCTAAAAGATCCCTTGGTTTGGGGTTGAGATCCTCACACCCTCAAACCTGATTCATAAGGGACCACTACCTAAATCCCCACCTAATGACCATAGCCTTTAGCCAAATTCTCCTTGATTAACCTAGATTTGTCAACAACAAGCTCTAAGGTTTTCAATTCTAACGCATGAACATTGCCACTAATATTATCATTCAAACCTCTCATAAACCTCTCCACTAAAATCCATTCATCCTCCACTAGGCTCACATACTACTTAATTTCAAATAAACAATTCTCATACCAATAAACAGTCATGCCAAGCTATTAAAGCTCATGGAAATCATCTAAATAGCACTACCTAAAATGCTCAGAAAAGGTTGTTGGCAAGAGACACTGTGTGGTTTCATGAATGTTGTCATTGATGGCAACAAAGTCCATCCCACACATCTGTAGGACATGACATGTCTATACCAGAAGTGAGATTGAAGAATATCTTGATCCGGTGAGCAAGAACAAAGCAGGCAGCAAGGTCTGACAATCAGGTCCGGATCTCTCAGAGGAAGTATCTCAGAAAAGTGCAGACTTGGGGAAGTCAAGAGGAGTACCATGACTAATACATTCCAGAGATTGAGCCTTCGGTGATGAAAGAATGAAAAGATATGAGAACCTAAGTGTTGGGTCCCTGTTTGGTAGAGTAGACTGATGAAGAACTAACCGGCAGAGCATCAGACCTTAATCCGGATGAGAAGTTGATGATGATCAAGTTTCTTAAGGAATCATTCATGGTTGTCCGACATGATTGATGACTTCTATAAGTATCTCCTTGATACGCATCACTTAGTATACAAGGATTCTGCCGACAGATCAGACTTTGGGAAAATATTGAGTATTCTGGATGCTGACTAGAAAGATGATGAAATCCTTGGTGCGGATATATATACCAGATGTATTTAGATGTGAAGGGGTGTGTGGTGTATTATGTTGTGTGAAGAAAAGTAGAGAGTAGTGTGGAAGCTGCTATACAGGTCCGGAATGTGACAAGACAATAGCACCAAAAAGGAGGAAGAATGAAGTGCAGTAGATCAATGTATTGAGCCTAACCGGAACTGAACCTCAGCATATGTGGATGCTTCTCATCAGTTCAATCACCTAGTTACTTTCATTATACCTTGTAGACAGTGAGTCACTTGTAGGTAGTGAGCCTCTTATGAGCAGTGTGCTCAGGCAGTAAGCCCTAATTGGCAAGTGCCATTTTGTACTTCTATTCTTTTAACAGAGAATACAATCTTGGGTTAATCACCCCATGGTTTTTCCCTTAACAAGGTTTTCCACGTCAAAAATACTGTGTTATGTATGTTCAGTTTATTTATGCTTCCATGGTTATATATGCTTATATGTTTTGATATTGCACTAATTGATAAAGAGGAAAATAATTAAGATAACTAATTCACCCCCTCCCCCTCTCAGTTATCAACAATTGGTATCAGAGCTAAGTTCCTCCAAATAGAGCCTAATAGCTTGAGGAAGATCTAGGAATCTCAATGGATATGTATGGTATGAGGGAACAACTTCAATCTACCCTAGATGATCTTGAACAATCTCACTCTGAAGTCAATGACTTGAAGGAAAGACTCAAACAAGCTGATGATTTCATAAATAAACTAAAAGAGAAACTGAGTATCTCTATGAAAAAGAGAAAAGAACTACTTCAACAATTGGCAAGTCAAAGTCAAGACAATAATACTAATGAAGATCTAAATGAGAAGAACAAGTTATGTGAGAAACTATCAAAAGAGGTCATTATGGTAAGACATGAAATAGAATCAGGGGTTATGAAGTTTACCCAAGAAATTGAAGAGAAGAGAAAAACTAAAGATAATCTAAAACAATCTCTCAAGGAGAAGTCAGAAGACTACCACAAAATGGATAGAATAATCAAGCATCTGGAATCTGATCTTGAAGAAGCTAGAGAAAATGAAGAACAACTTGAGAATCAGATAGACACTCTAAAAAGGTATCTTCAAATAGCAATTGAATACAAAGAGAAATTCAAGATAAGCTCTGTTCAACTTGAAGTTCTTCTTGAAAGCCAAAAGAGGGTAGATGACAAGCAAGGCTTGGGGTATGAGAAAGGGGAAAGCTCTAGATCTGGTCAGAAGAACTCTAGATTAGGAAATCCAAGGAATGGACCTAGAAGAGCTCCGATAAGGCAACCAAATGCTCAACGATATCCATCCTTCAATGGATACTGCCACAATTGCAATAACTTTGGTCATAAAGCAAATCAGTGTAGAAGAAGAATGAATTAGACTTATTCATCCTTCTCTGGATAGTGTTTTAACTACAAAAGGTATGGTCACAAATCTCAAGAATATAGAAATATGCAAATGAACAATTCATTCAATGGTGATGCTTTGCATGCAATAGCATGGGACATATGGCTAATCAATGTAGATGAAGAGGATACCGGTCAAATATGCAAAGAAATATCGTTTGCTACAATTGCAATAGATCCAGTCATATTGCTAAATTCTACAGAAGTAAGAATCAGGACAAAAAGGGTTTGGTACATCAAAATTGAAACCTAGACAAAGGAAAAGGAAAAGTAAATGCAGATGAAATTCAAAGGGAGATGAACAAGATTTGGGTGAAGAGAAGTATAGAAAATGTTGAGGATGGATCCGCACTAGAATCTGGTGCTAATATTCTTTCTAGAAACTAAATAGATGAGCTCTGGCTCAGGGGAAGTCAAAAAGGAAAACAAATTCCCCCAGCCAGTCAATTGGTACCTAAAATTGGCACATGGAAAGTTGCAAATTAAAGGGTTCTTAGAGAACCATCTAAATAAGCCTTGGTAAAGATATGGAAGATCCGCAAGAAGTTTAGAAGAGGTTAATCTTCACAGATTGATCTGGTTTAATAGTCATCCAGTAAGAACAGGATTTTCACAGTTAGATCTGGTATGATTCAAATTTGAGGTATCTTGATCTATGGATAAATGGAATGATTGGGAAAAGGTAGATGGATTGCTAATATTCACTAAAAATAACTCTAAGTGCATCTCAGTGATCCAGAAAAATCTCTCAGGACAAGGAGAATAAAGCAACCAGAATAACTTAAGTTGTGCATTAATTACAATGTGAAATTAGGATTTACGCATAAATATAAGGGTTCTCTTGTTCATCATTTACACATTTGCATTCGAGAAGAAGAAAAGAAGAAGCTCTAAAGCAAATTGCCTCAAAACTTCTCAAAGATCAACAGCAGAAGTCGATTCAACCAGTAATCTTATCCGGCTCATATCGTGAACCCTAGAAGCGTAAAAAGGTATTTTCACTCTTGAAAATCTCTCATTGAATCTTTTTGAAAGATGGCTACTCTAAATGTTGTCAAAATCACTGATAGGCCACGCCCTAAATTCAAAAAACACCCCTACAAATCTCTGGAAGTTGATCCCTTAGGCGCATTCTCTAGCATTCTGCATGGGGTTCTGCATGTAGAAGATATTAGGGTTTACATACATGCAAACATTGAAGAATTTAGGGAATCCAAGCTGATGGATATCTACCATAAGGAATTGATAGATGAATCACTTGAAATTAAAACCCAATACAAGGCCATCTAGGATAAGCATTTTGGACAGTGCACCCATTTCCCCTATTTTGCAGAAGATGAGTGGGTCCGGTATGTTTTGAGCAGAGTGCATGACAACTTCATGTGGTTGAATAGACCATTTAAGATCACAAAAGATGCTATTAGGGAGGTAACCAGTTTGCACTCATTCGGAGGGTTACCTATTCTCAAATCGGTCAAAAGCCAACTGTGATTAAGGCTATCAGATCAAAATTTGACAAGAGAGCAATGACAATAGAAGATATCACTGATCCGGATATCAAGTTTGCCTCCATCATAATTGGTTACAAGATATATCACTCCAGCAGGGAAAATTCAGTGCTCAAAACTACAATTTACACTACTTTATGAATGAGCTCCCCAGATCCAATGGTTGGGTATGGCAAAATGACAGACCGGTTACCATACAAATTAGAGATTATATGCATGGGCTTGGTGATGCCAAGGCACAAAGCACAACACTCTAGGGTTATTTCAAAAACCTCCAAGGCATGATGCAGGCTAGAGAGAGAATCCCCCAATCTCTAGTTGAAAAATACAAGGATACAGTGTGCTTTATGGTAGACACTGATCAATGCCTAATGGAGGCAGTGGAACCTAGAATAGTGTGGATCATGCCAATGGGGTATGAGGTTGATGAGAAAATCCTAGAGCTACACATCCAACACCTGCTGAGTCAGCCCAAGGACCCTAAGGTAGAAAGGTTTGGGACCTTCCAAGAGTTGAGTATAAAAGTTCATGTTGAACTGAGACAACCTGAGATCAAGAGAAAAGTAAGAAGGGAAGTAGAAGAATTTGCCAAAAGTAATGGAATATCAAAGGAGGTAGTTGATGCCAACAGAGAGAAGATGGAAAGGGAAGAAAAAGAAAGGCAAGAAATAGAAAGTGCTCCAGTGCAAGCCCCCTCCCGAACCAAATCCTCCAAAAGCTCTACACCTGCCACCTCTAAGAGCCAAAAAGCATCAAAATCAGAAGCCCAGACATCTGAAAGGGGAGATAAGAGAACAAAGAAAAAGGCCACAAGGTCCTATACAAGTCAAAAAGATGATGAAGAGACTGAGTCAGATGAGGAGGTCAAGAAAATGAAGAAGAAGAAGAAAGTATCTGGTGAATCCTCTACCGGTCAAGTCAAGGAAGAAAAGGTAGAAGAATTTGTTGAAAACCCTACTCTCTGCATTGATGATATCATCAAATCAGTCGTTGTGGATGGGAACCTGAAACCAATGACTGAATTTTATGATGAATATAATGAAGTTGACCAGAAAATTTTGCAAGATGCTATAGTCAAGTATCTTAACATCTATAATAAAGCATTCATTGAGATCATATCTTTAATTCCTAAAATCTTGGAGAAGGAACTTAAAATAAGAAAGAACAATGCTAAGTCAAAGGACCTAGAGATTTGAGAATAGATAGCTATTCAGCTCTATCCTTCCATCACTCCTAAACAACTGAACATAATATTCAAGGATTGCAAGGATGAGTTCCGTAGCAAAGCCAGAATGAACAAGCTTATGCTCGAAGACACTGATCAAGTGGCTAAAGAGACTGAAGACATCCTCTGAAATGCCTATAAAAGATTCAATATTCCTATTATAGAGGACTTAGGTAATGAACCCTCTCCCATGGATGACAAAGAAGAATCTACTAAGACAGTTGCAAAAGAGACAAAGGAGACAATTAAAGAGAAAGATAAGGACTTAGATTCCTCTGTTCCAGAAGAGGAAGTTCATGGAGAAGTGGACACCTCTCTTCCGGATCCCCCTGAAGAATTTGGAATTGAAGGAAAAGAAAGAAAAGAAGAGAGCATCAATTAAGGAGAAGTGAAGGGAAGAGAAGAAGGTCAAACAGAGAAGACCACAAGTGACAGTGTTGAGGCTGCAGAAGGGAAGAAAACTCTATCTCTGGCAAGAGACACTGTAGAAGCAGTCAAAGACTTCTTGACAAAAAAAATGATGGAATTAGATGAACCGGAGCTACTTCAAGAACCATTCAATTTTGATTCCCTCTCTCTGATCTAGACAATGAAGGTAGCATCTTTTGCTCAAGCCAAAGCAAAAGAAAAGCTTCTGAAATCTCACATGGAAGACTATGAGAAAATAGAAATTGCATCCGGTGTGCTAGAGAAAATCATGCCATCCTTCCAAAAGAATCCTTCAGCCTCCACATCCGGTAATCTAAAGTCTCTTTTTAATTCTGTTAATACACATTTTGACTCTTTAGAGAAAGCAGCATAAGAGAAAGTTTGGAAAGAATTTTTGGGTAAGAGATTCTCTAAAGTACAAGGGATAATAACAAATGATAGGAGAACTATGGATATTGGGATAAAGAGCTTACAAAATGCTCTTAAAGATGGTAGAGAAATATATAAATTTTGTTTATCCCGGTCTAAAGTGACAAAGGATATGGGAAAAAAGTGAAGGAGCAAGAGGATAAACTGTCAAGTGTATCTCAAAATTTTGATCCTCTCACCACATCCATAATAAACCAGGAATGTCAAACTATTGCCATTCTAAATGAACTAAAGGAACTTGAAAAGGAAAGGAAGAATATAATAAGTAGGATGGGTGAACTTAGAGGGATAATTATCCCTAAATTAGAGGCCATGCATGAGGCCCTAACAAATGCTCAGACCACAGCCCAGACCAGTGATCCAATAGATCTAAAGAGGGCAGAAGCTTTTGCATTCCTGTTGAGTGGTCACATCTCAATTTTGGATAGGATGAAGCAGAGTTGGACAACAGAATTTGTCCAATTGAAGACAACTTTTGTAGATATACTTCAGTATATGTAAGTATAACATGTATATATACTTATGCGGCTAAGTATAGTTGGATTTTTGGGAATTTTGGTGTACGGATTCTACCCTTTTCCATTGATGTCAAAGGGGGAGTGAGGAGTAGTGAAAAATGTGGAATCTAGCTTAGGGGGAGCTCCAGCAAAGTGTACTTTAGAACAAAGCATCAGCAAAGAGGGAGTGTAGTGTGACACTTAGTCATTTTTCACTAAGTGTTGCCATCAATGCCAAAGGGGGAGATTGTTGGCAAGAGACACTATGTGGCTTCATGAATGTTGTCATTGATGGCAAGAAAGTCCATCCCACACATCCACAAGACATGACATGTCTATACTGGAAGTCAGATTGAAGAATATCTTGATCTGGTGAGCAAGAACAGAGCATGCAGCAAGGTCTGACAATCAGGTCCGGATCTCTTAGAGGAAGTATCTCAGAAAAGTGTGGACTTTGAGAAGTCAAGAGGAGTACCATGACTGATACATTCCAGAGATTGAGCTTTCGGTGATGAAAGAATGAAAAGATATGAGCACCTAAGTGTTGGATCCCTGTTTGGCAGAGTAGACTGATGAAGAACTAACTGGCAGAGCATCAAACCTTAATCCAGATGAGAAGTTGATGATGATCAAGTTTCTTAAGGGATCATTCATGGTTGGCTGACATGATTGATGACTTCTATAAGTATCTCCTTGATATGCATCACTTAGTATGCAAGGACTCAGCTGACAGATCAGAGTTTGGGAAAATATTGAGTATTTCGGATGCCAACTAGAAAGATGATGAAATCCTTGGTGCAAATATATATACCAGATGTATTTAGATGTGAAGGGGTGTGTGGTGTATTGCGTTGTGTGAAGAAAAGTAGAGAGTAGTGTGGAAGCTTTCTGTATGTGACAAGACAGTAGCACCAAAAAGGAGGAAGAATGAAGTGCAGTAGATCAGTGTATTGAGCATAACCAGAACTAAACCTCAGCATATGTGGATGCTTCTCATCAATTCAATCACCTAGTTACTTTCGTTATACCTTGTAGATAGTGAGTCTCTTGTAGGCAATGAGCCTCTTGTGAGAAGTGTGCTCAGGTAGTAAGCCCTAATTGGCAAGTCCCATTTTGTACTTCTATTCTTTTAACAGAGAATACAAGCTTGGGTTAATCACCCTGTGGTTTTTCCCTTAACAAGGTTTTCCATGTCAAAAATACTATGTTATGTCTGTTAAGTTTATTTCTGCTTCCATGGTTATGTATGCTTATATGTTTTGATATTGCACTAATTGTTAAAGAGGAAAATAATTAAGATAACTGATTCACCCCCCCTCTCAGTTATCAACAAAGGTATCATGAATGAACCATTTTATAAAGGTCTCCTATGAGATTGTAGCAATATATAGGTGACACTTTTTCTCCTCTTGGCACCACCAAGTGGAAGCAAACCAGTGTAAATTCATGATGGCACACTGAGCCTTGGTATTATGCAACACAAAACATCTATCAAGGTCCAAGAGCTATTTTTTAGCCTTTGATCCTTCTATATAACCTTTAAAGGAGGGTGAATTATCTTGTAGAAGGTCTCTCATGTGAACCATTGTCACATTATCCTCATTCAATAACTACCTATCTCCCTAATGGGGTAGATCTTGAAAGGGTACCTCCTCCACTCTAGACCAAAGAGGGATATTAGGGAACTCCCTTTCACCACCTCTAAGTAGACTCTCTTCACTTTCTTGAGAGAGGTGAGAACTACTAGAATGCATTCCCTCTATAAAGAAGGACCACTAATTGTAGTGCACCTAAAGGGTCTCTAGGTTAATCTTGTCTTATCATAGGGGAATGATCACTCTAAATTTTTAGTAACTTTTGATCACGATTAACATTTCCTCCCTGACAAGTATTGTAAGGCCTAGGAGGCACCTTTCATTTCCAACAAGTAGCATGGGTTAGAAAACATGTGACAATTTACAACACCACACTATTACATGTAAGGAACAAGGAAATATGAAAATAAAACACACTAACCAACACTTAAACAATCACATGAGCAAGCACATAAACCATAGATCCTCATTTACTAACCATAGATCTTAATAGATACCAAATGTAATTCCCCAATCTTACACTCAAGACATTAACAGTTAAAAACCTGACCGAACAATTTTTTTTGTGATACAAAAGTGGCATTAAGAAACCACACTACACTCTTACATTCCTAAGGTGTCATAACAACCTACAATGACACACTTGGCATGTGCACCAATGCATGATTCATGATGCCACAAGTAGATTGAACACCATAGTTAACATGGAAAATGAGAGATGGAGAAGAGTCAAACTTCTAAGGCCATTGAAAATCCCCTACATCATCTCTACTAGGTCACCCCTTTGATATCTTGGAGTTATGGGAAACATAAATTTAAGGCTTCTAGAAGTTCAGAGAAGGGCTAGCATTGGGTTGGACTTCCTTTTTCAACCTTGCAACAAGCCTTTGGAGCTAGGACTTGCATTTTGGGTTTCATTCTTGATTTGCATTTGCACAAGGCTTTACCATTTCAAACTTCATTATCAAACTACAATTTGTAACTTTTTTTTGGTAACTCAGAGATGTCCCCATGACTTAGCCCAATGACCCCCCTCACCTTACCTTGGTCTTACTTGCTGCCAAGTTGGGGTTCGGGGGGGTAGCTGAGGCAAGACTAGTCTTCTGGGGATGAGCGCAATAGCCCACAAGCCATGCTCATCGGGTGCACTTGGTGGGTTTCAAACCTGAGACCAAGAGGGAGCAAACCTCTGGCTTGGGTTGTCATGCCACTGTGTGGGCTCGAACTACAATTTGCAACTTACACCACTATCATGGTTTTAGATTTCAATTTATATTTGCATTATGCACCCTCTTGGCCTTCATAGCCCATTTGCATAACACACTGTGCAAAGTGTCAAACCAACTCTAGACTCTAACCCTAGAGTAAATTTGAATTTTAGAAACCAATTGAAACTTGTAAGTTAGATTGGTAAACTGAGTTTGCATGTAGTTTAAACTATGTAAGGCGACTTGGAAAACAAAGTGTTGAAAAACAAGCAAGGTATACAAATAACAAGACCTGTTTTCTTTTTCAACAAGACATAACTTCCCCAACCTTTGTGTTGTTTAAAAATGGTTTAGGTCAAATGTTCAAGGAATTATGGGCTCCAACTTGACCATATGAGAACTTTCTGAATGGAACAGTTCTAAGGTATAAGATGAAAAGTGATGTTTACTTCCAAAACTTAAAAAGAAGAAACATGACTAAGATAAAATAATGAGAAATAACAACAATCAACTCACCATGCCATCGAATAGAGAGATTCTTGGCATGCTCTCCAAGTAGCTCATAAGTCCATGTGGTCCCAAATGGTGGTTCAACACCACCCAACCATGTTGAACCCTCAGGTCCACCCCACTAAACTAAGAGATAGTCACATGGGTATAAAACACACACATACAATACAAAGGGAATATGGAAACACACACACACACACGACTCAACATGTATAAAGTATACCAAATCCACATGAATGTAACAAAATGCAACAAATCACATAAGCATATATACATGATCACAAATCACGTCAAATGCAAAATTTGACTTAAGGTAAGGACAAGGATCCTAGAGATAAGGAGTGTCATCACAGTAGCACAATAACCATGCAGGGTTTGGGAGTAAATCTTGTTGGAGCTAACATTTCTGTGACATCTACCAACATCGATGAGCCTTGGAAGTCAAGCAACCACATGCTCAACCTATGTGAGATAAAATGAACAATGCAATGAAAAAGAAAGAACCTAAAAATGGAATAAAATGGGGTGAATAATATTATGAACAAAATGTGTAAATATAGGGTGAAGTGGAGTCAAATCGGAAGTCAACTTCAACAATCCACTAGTGTTGGCAAGTTTTCTCCACCAAGTGGCAAGAAGGAGGTGACACATACCTTGGAAGAGTTTTGAACAACTCTCCAAGTCACCACATACCTACCTAAGGTGGCTTAATGCCATGTGTAAAATATACATGCATAATTACTTATTAATAATAAGTAATAACAATAATAATCTTCTACACTAACACCTCTCCTTAAGCATAGTTGGGTGGGCACAAATAAGGATGGGTCCCAACAACTAGGCCTAATGAGGTATCCATGTATAAATCAATCTCTCATAAAATAGAGATAGAAAGAAAACCCAATGGGAAAAATTCCTCCAAAAAGAGAAGAAATAAGAAGTGTGCAAGTGATCTTCCCATTCCAGATAGGAATATGTAGGAAGAAGTATGAATGTCTCTAAATTATGCACATGATTCAAAGACCTAGATGATGCCCATGATGTCTTTAGAAGCCGCTCAAGTATTTCCAAGCCAATAATGTCGATTGACAAGTGTTCATATGATGATTGAGTCAAAGATGTGGACTCATGAAAATCTATAGAATTTGTCACTATAGAAGCTGATATAGGCAAAGAAAAAGCAATACTGTCTGAAGAACTAATGTGTGGAATGACGATGCATGCCATGTGGATACAATCCAAATCCCACGTGAAGTCCTACTATGAAGAATCTTTGGAAGCCTTTTGTGAAGCAACTTAGAACTCTAATGCAGCAATAGCTTATGTCAATATCTTGGTGTAATGAATCACTAGAAGTTCTCAAGCAAGGATAACTTTAAGGAACCCCTCCAAAAAAACCTATAAAATCTTGGTGAATCTATGCCTATTTCAGAAAAAAATAAAAAATAAAAATAAAAATAAATTAATTTCCTTTGCGAATTTTTTAAAATTTGTCGACATTGTCTTTTTTGCTAGTGAATTGTATATAGATTTTTTTAAAAAAATCCTCGGCAAATCATAGTTGTATTCCAAAAAAATTAATAAATTATGTGGTGAATTATAGTTGTATTCCAAAAAGTAAATTAAATTGGGTGGCGAATTATATAGATATTAAAAAATATAAAATAAATTAGGTGGCCAATTTTATAGATATTCAAAAATATAAAATAGAATATTTGGTGATTGTGTTGGCAATTTTTTGAAAAGTCATAGTGTAGATGGAGAAAATATCAAATGCTATATTATAATGTCTAATCTTCTTGGTGAATTTATAGTTTATTCAGTATTAGAATCAATAGCATCAAAATCAATGGCATCAGTTGAAGTTCCATTCCTGGCTGCAGTTTTGACACGCCCATCTTTCTACATAAAGTCTCCAGAATAGAGACAAGTGTCAAGTAACAATGATTCTAATTAATGAAAATTAATAGATAATTATTTTATTAAAAAAAGAAAATTCAAAAGGATACATAAAAAGAATACATATTCATCCACTATAACACAAACTTTATGACTTCAGAAATCAAATCCTCAAGATTCTATTCATAATACATATATTGAAAATAACAAAAATATATAGTAACACTAAATTATATAAATATTGAAATATATAATAATAAGTCTTTTGCCACAAGAGTATTTAGAGCATGTTTAAAGAAATAACATAAAACTAAGAAATGTCATCATGTGGCAGTCATTTGGTCTTCCTCCCGAGTTGCTTCATTTTCCTTATCTTGTTCACCAGCAGCAGTCGAGTCCACCTATGCTCTCAGTTTCACCTTGTATCTCCTAAACCTACTAATTATGGGTTTTAAAGTCCTGTCACATTGTGTACAGGTATTCTTTGCCCGAACTTTCCACTTATCTATCATTCTCTGCGCATCTATTACTCTCTTATAGACATCATCAATTCCACGCCTGAAAGTTGTGAGATACGATGCTATATGTCCAAGCTTCCCTAGTGATTCACCATTAACTGTGGAAACATGCTCTTCAGTAAGCATCTTCTTAAAATTTTGCTTTACTTCCTTGACATCAAGCAAGTTCTCTCCACTTTCATTTGAAATCTCTACATCTATGATGGTACAATTGTTTTTAAGATCAGCCATATCAGTGAAATGTTGAGCCAAAATTCTTCTTATTTGTCCACTAAAATCCCCTAGCACAGACCTCTTCCACTCTAGTGCATCTAGCCAAGACACATAATCATTCTCATTTGGATCATTAAAAATTTTCTCAACTACAAGAATATTTGTATCAATTTTCATCATTTCTTGTATCTCTGTAAAGTTTGTGAGCAGATTTCTATCTTCCCTCTTTAAATTTTGTAACTCTACAATTAACCCTTTCCTTTTATCAAAAAGGAGGGGATATAGTTTCATGACCTCCTCAATATACAACAACACATCAATGGTGACTCACTCTACCCATTGGTCAATGGCCTTACCTAGAGTTTGATATCTCTTGATTTGTTCCAACATGCTAGGATCCATTCCATCAATAGAAACACTCAGAGTTGCTTCGAAGGATTGAGAAGTAATATTCAAAGTAGATTGAATGAAAGATGTTAGAGAATTCACCTAGGCTTGCAGCTTTGCATTCTCCTGTTGTTGAGCTTTAACTCTCTTTGCTAGCATGCATTGAGAGAATTTCACATGATATAAATCACATTTCGTCGTAGGAGGACCCATGTCAATCTTGGTCATATTGAAATCCACTTCTGTGACTTCATTTTCATTTTTATCCTTGATGGGGTCTACAATCTCCAAGATCCTATGCCCTAAGGAAGAATCTGTTATCATCTGAGACATCCTCTTAGCCTCATTAGGCTTAGGTGTAGTTACAGTGTCAATGTTTATGTCTTCTTTTGGGGGATATCTCCTCTTTTTCTAAAAAACTTTCTTTATCTAGGAAGGGGAAGACAAAATTGTACCACTCTCACTTATACCCAGGACAACTCTCTCTAGCTGATTAGGAGTATCTTGCATGGGAAGTTCATTTGATACAAGAGAGGCTAGATTCTCAAACAAGGAATGAAAACTAAAAGTACCCTCTTCAACAATCTGTTGATAAATAGAAGAATCATTACCAGGTGAAGGAGACACATCAGAAGTCATGTGATCTGCCTACAATTATTGTAAGGCATCCAACTTCTTCTCTGCTTGTGGTTTCATGAATGCAGGCTGACCACCCTACTCACATACACCTTTTAGTTTTAGTTTCCTATTATCTTCAGGCTTCTCTCCATCCCCACCACTACTAGATTATAAACCAACTCTTTGATGAGGTTTCTCCACACTAGTTGAAGTTTTCTAAATTTTAAAAGCCTGGGAGGTTCCTTGCTCTCTTGTTCCTGATTCTTTATGCACAGAAGAAGAACCATCATGCTCTTGAAATTTTGCCTTAATATCAGGATAATAGTTCTTTGCACATGCAACAACTAGGTTTGGACATGGCACAATAGGTGGGAAACCCTGAGCATGAACTAACCTGCTTGTTAGGATTTGCTGGGCTATAGGTGACTTAGGGTTTTGCTCTAATTGAGTCCAGAAATTCTCCAAGTCAAAATCTATATGACTTAGCTCGGTATCCTTCACCTTAGCTAAATCATTCTCAATAAACAAAAGCTTCATCTTTACTTTTTTGAGAAACTAGTAAAAAAGCTTCTGTAACTACTAAGAGTGCCAAATAAATCTCCAAAAGATTTTGGGTAATCAAATAGTCTGGACTCGGGAAGAATAATTGTTCTTCCCAATTCCCACCCATTTGACTTAAAGTATTCAAATTTTTCACTATAAAAAATAAGCAAGAAAGAGCACAAATTAGCCAACTTGGTTGCGAAAGTTCGTGTTCAACACCTGTAGAAGATGTAGTCCAGAGCTCCTCCAAAGCACACTAGTGAAAAATTAAAAATGCAGAATAACGTGTCTGCGAGGGTTGCAAACCCAATAAATTGTTACCATAAATTGCATTAATTTCGGTGGCATGTACTATTGTACAATTCATAATTGAGCTACATAAATTGCCTTCCCAAAAACGTGCAATTATGCTTTTCACAACATTCCTTATTTATTATGAAAGGACAGAGCTCACTTCTGGCGTGGATGTCACTAAATGGAAAATATTCTAATAGATTTTGATTGTCAGATCATCGTAAATCAACGGCATAAGTTCTATTTGGGGCAAAAGTACTAACACACCCAATTTCCCAAATTTGTAGTTGTACATTCGAGGACTTGTGCTCTGTCATGTTGCCACCTTGACCTTTGTACAATAATCAATATAAGTACATTATATATTTTATATATATGTCATCCATTGATCTAATAATATCTAATAGCTTCTAGTTGATTCCGGAGGATTTTGTTAGCAATGTGTAGCGTTGGAGATTGAACTACAACCATTCATCTTTTGTTCTAGGGTTCATCAAATGGTCAGTGGTGGTACGATTGATGTGATTGAACACACTTAACTGTATAGATTAGCCAATGCTAAATTAATTTCATTAATGGCAAGTGAGTCATGACAAACTGCACAAATTAGCCAATGTGAATTTTCACGGTACAATAGAGGCAATTAAATGGAGTAGCTTGTTATTTATTACCCATTTGTCACGGAAGTACATGTAATGTATATGATAGTCTTTATTGTTTCAACCTTATATTGAATTACTAAGTTTCAAATAGTAGAAGAATCAATAGACTGTAAAAGTTCAAAGTAATGGCTTTCATTACAACAGCTGTGCGAAGAAAGTAAGTTACCAAGTACTTATTTTGTGATCATTCATGATTTTGAATTTAACTCTGCAATAGAGTTCTCAGTTCACAGATGTAGAATAGTAATAAGAATGATGGAAATTTTTGTTTGTGTGTGGCTATTTAGGATGTTATTGCTTTGCATGTCTCGGAATGAAGAAATATGAGCATTCGTCAAGTGGAATAAATTGTGTCAGGAATCGACACTTTTAACATTTGCAAATGATGCATTCTATTTTGGGTGGTGGGTTGAATCTCCCACACATGCATGCATGTATGAGAAACTTGAAATTCAAATTGACGCATGGAATTGGTATTGCAACTCAATTTCTAGTGACCTTGATAAAATCAATTTAATTCTCCTTTACTCGCCTTATTGTTACCCATGCCTAGTGGTTTCTTATACATATAAAGCAAGGTTCTATAGTGAATCAGTGATTGTCATTGTGAATGAGGACATAATTGAATTTGTAATAGACCCATTGCCTATTAATAGGATAATTATGGACTATAGTGAAATATTCATTACACGTCATTGAAAAGGGGAACCAAAAAGATTTTGGAGGATCAAAGCAAGGTTTGAAGGTCGAAGGATAAAAGTTTTGTTTGGAACTTTGAGGTTGGTTAGAGGTTCATGTATGATGTAATTCCCCAATCTTTTTGAAGGGTGATGTTAAATTTTACTAAATAATATTGAAGTAATTACGGTTTGAAATTGACATGAGTTCAGTTGATAAGGGCGTGGTTTGGTGGTTAAGTCGCTCGGTTGTAGTGGTGGCCACCAAAGTTCAAAACCCTGCTGGGCCAACGAGCTCCCAGGCTTTATGCCTTCACTAGGCCAACGAGCTCACAGGTTTGAAGTGTTCTCTCTTGGGGATGAGGTCCCCCGTGTTGTGGCCTCATCGGCTCATAGCTCTGTGCAAAAGCATCATGGAGCCAGAGGGCATGTCGCACCAGTGTAATTGATCATGTTAAAAAGTTTACCAAGCGCATTATCTTTAAAAAAAATTGACATGAGTTCAATGGCAAATTACAATGTATATAGATCATATATGGTTCAAAGAATCAATTTTTCAATATTAAATAACATTGCGGTTGTTTTTGTCTAAGGCGTTTAGGGTTTATCCTTCTAATTCATCGTTGACTTGTGTAGTCGGTTTCCCCAACTTAAGTTTTTCTTTTATCCCCTTGGTTGTCGTCAAGTTACTGGCCCCTTTGTTCTAAGTTATGGGCCCCGAGCCCCTTTATTTTATTCTAAGTCTGACTATATAATAATAATAATAATTACATTATATGATTAACATCATATATTATATTATTATCAAATAATAATATAATATATGATAATAATTATATAATATATGATATTACATATTATAATATATATAATAATTATATTATATTATATATGATAATAATAATATAATAATAAATTTGTAGATTAGGTAAATGCAATAAAGGCAAAACACTAAATCAAATGCAAATGAAACACAAGATTATACCTCATAAAACACAACCTAATCCCATCAAGAGAAGAAGGAGCCTTTGCACCCAAAAGAAGCTCCCAAGACCAAGATTATCCCTAGACTATGGATTCAAATGTGAAGTGCTCTTCAATTGTGCAACTCACTAGCTACTCAAAGATGATTTTGGCATGGTAACTTTGCATGAGATTGGATGATGAAAATGACTTGTGAGAGGTTGTATTTCTAGACTTTTTGGAGAGATTTTGATCCAAGGGTGGAGATTGATTGGAGAGATCAATGGTGGAGGATGAAAATGATGTGGAGGGCCTAGATTTGATCTTGGAAGATGGAGGGCTAGGAATAAAAGTAAATCTTTTATTCATTTTTGGGAAAGGGGTGAATAAATGAGGTTGGGTGAGATGGATTATTTGTGAATTAAAAATTCACATGGGGAAGAGTAAAATGAATTAAAAATTCATTTAGGGAAGAGTGGATATTTATGAGTTATGACATGTGTAAGGGATGTGTAAGAGGAGTAAATGTGATGTGTGATTTATTTAAATTTTAAATTTGGGGGATGTGGAGAGAAGTGCTAATGAGGGTTTGACTCACTTAATTAGGGTGATTAACCTAATTAATGTGGCTGGAATAAATTAGTAGAGGGATTAGAGGGGGATAAGATTAATTAATTAGTGATTTAATTAATTAATCCTAAGGCTAGGATGAGGTAGGCTAGAGTAGGCAATTAAATAATAGCTATTTAATTATCTAGGGTAGGGATAGACTAATTAGTAGGCTAGATTAATTAGTTAACATGGTTTTAACTAATTAATTGGATTTAGGGAAAATGGGGGAATTGATTAATAAATTTTGTATATTTATTAAATCAATTGGCTAAGGTTTGGACTATTGAATTAACAGAATTAATTCAGTTTTGGGGATGAAATGGTGTGGATTTAGGAAATGAAAGGGGTAATTAATTAAATACAAATTTAATTAATTGGTTGGAAAGGAAATTGGTGTGTTTAGGGATGTCGAGAGTCAGTTTGGTGGTCGAGACATTTTTAGGTGTCTACATTTGCCCCTCTTTGACGTAGTGTCAGGACCTAGGAGGGAAGTGGCGTCAGGTCGAAGAAAAATATGCCCTAGCTGCCGGGAAGGAATGAGATGGATAGGGGATGCCCCCTCGAGAGGTTAGCGAGAAAATAAAAATTTTGCAGGTAAGCTCTCGAAAGGATGCGATGGAAGTGACAGTTGGAGAGGTGATGGAAAAAGAAGATGGTAGGAGGAAAAATGGAGGAAAAAGGCTAAGATCTGCACCCTGGAGGAAAACAAGAAGGGATGGAGGGATGACATGGCCCACTATATTAGGCAAAGTGGGCCCAAAGAGTGCCACATTGGCATACTTTTGACTTTGTAGAAGAAAAGACAAAGGAGAGATGGCTGAGTGCAACCCACAGTTCCCGCGACTGCATCACATCTCAGAGTGATTCCGAGAGCTGGACCCCAGGTAGGGCCTAACCCGAACTTTGTGATTTTTTATTTTACGCACATGTTTTTGGGTTTTGGGATATGGGTTTGGAGTGCGTGGCGCGAAAGATAAGGTGAATTAGTGCAATCCTACGGATTGGTGCTATCTGCCAGGGTAGTGTAGGGTGGTTTTGTCACCAGTTGGGGAAAATATTGGCACCATCGTCTGGATTAGCGCCAAAACTTAGGGAGAAAGAAACATAGCGTTTTGACGCTATCTTATGGTTAGAACGGTGCTATCATCTGGAATAGTGCCATAATGGGGAATAGCGCTATTGTTAGTTTTAGCGCTAAAAGGTAAATTGACGCTAAAATTGAATGCGTCGCCATCATCTGGGTTGGCGCTATATAGGGCGCGCAGTGGCGCCATTGTCTGTATTGGCGCAATAGGTAGGGAAAATTAGCGCTATTTTAAAAATAGCACTAGGGACTATCCGTGTGGGGCCACATGATTTGGGCTTGTGAGACATGTAGAAGAAAAAAAGTGTGTAGGGAATAATAAGTAAGTATCTAACGAAGAAGTGGTGGATGCAGGATACACAGCGATTTATACTGCAGTCGCGGGAGCGACGAGTGCGATCCGTGATGGCACTGTTTGATGAGGCATGGCGGCCTTGACTGGCGAGGCTTGGGCTGTGGACGGTGGCAGCGATGCCAGTGCTGCGAGCTCATAGAGCTCTGATGACGGCCGCAGTAGAGCGATACCGTAGCGAGACTTCCAGCTTTCTGCTGCCGACAGGAGAGATGACCATCACACTTGAGGATGTTTATCGCATCCTCAAGCTGCCAATTCTAGGTCGACATGTGAGATATGACATGAGGAGGGGGCAGACTGCATTGATCAGAGTGTTCAAAGCAGAGCACGTAGTTTTTTTGGCAGATGGGAGGGAGATGGATTATGATAGGACGCTGGCGGCGGGTGCAGATCCCTTTGCCTTATTTTTGTGTGCACTGATTGGAGGTGTGGTGCTGCCGGATAGGCGAGGCAGAGGTTTTCCTGTGGGCTGGGGCGGGATGATAGAGGGGATGGTGAGCCATGATATTGTCTATGCATGGGGGCCGGTGATGTTAGCACAGCTGCTGCACGAGATGCACACGGTCGCTTATCTCCATGACAGGGCTCTATCTACTGGGGTTACGCTGCTACACATATGGATTTGGGAGCATATCCCTGTGACTCAGCCGATATGCGGTTATTATCGGCGGCTGTTTGAGGCATTTGTGTTCTTGTATCGGGATGCAGAGTATACCTATACTGGATAGGTCCACCACTGGCGGAGGATACTGGATGATGTGATTAGTGTGGTATGGCGTGCATATATTGGTTGTGAGGAGTGGCCTGATGATGTGATTCATCTCCCATACACATTTCAGCAGAGATATCTTATGGCTCGTGCAGACCGTACCATAGAGATGTACCTACCCTCGCGAGTTATGTGTCAGTTTGGACTGATATAGGATACGCCTCAGCAGATGGTGATATATGCGTGGACGCCGCGGGATACAGCTTACTAGCCCTCACCATTACAGCCACAGGTTGCGCTGAATGATTGGGTAGCACTTCGGCCAGTTCAGTGGGATTGGAGGAGCACAGTGATGGATGTAGGTACTACGCCTGCTTATGAGGTATGGTGGCAGATGCATCGGCCCACTCGATTGACAGATCTGACAATGGAGGTGTCAGAGGATGAGGGAGATGGGGGTGGAGATGATCCGGATGGTGGAGATGAGGTTGTGGAGGACTATCTTGTGGAGGTGATGGATGATGGGGAGGACAGGGTGATTGCGAGAGATGGCCAGCGTGTAGAGGAGTTGGCAGCAGTGGCAACGGGACAGGGACAGGTGGGGCAGGTAGTTCCAGCACAGCAGGTTCCAGGACAACAGGTTCCTGCACAGCAGGTTCCTGCACAACAGGTTCCTGCACAGCAGGTTCCAGCACAGCAGGCCCAGGTTAGGGGCAGATGATAGCGTAGAGGACCGCGGCGGCGCGGTGGACAGCTGAGGACGGAGCAGGGTGATCTATCTCCATCACAGGTGGAGCAGCTGCAGGTCGGTAGACATGATACCAGGGCAGGGAGTTCAGGGGCAGGGGTGGCGGCAGAGGGGGAGAGGCTGACACCTCGGCGACATCCACAGGAGGAGACAGAGGAGGTGGAGACATTATGTACTCAGGTCGCCAGCCTAGAGGAGGCGTTAGGGCACCGAGAGGCCGAGTTGGGATAGCTGCAGGGAGTAGATGAGCAGGTGGCAGTGCTAGAGGCTCAACTGGCTCAGGCCAGAGAGGACATGGAGGATTTGAGGATAGAGCGGGATGCAGTGCTCATGAGAGCACATCAGGCAGAGACTGCATTGAGCAGTGTACAGGCTGCGGGTGGGGGACTTGCCCCGATTTTGGTAGGGATGCAGGCCCAGCTGGCTCAGGCGTAGACACATGCACATCAGATACAGGGGCAGTTGAGCCAGGCACAGGGACAGATATCTCGGGTACAGGGAGAGCTAGCAGAGGCCAGAGCACAGACAGAGTATTATTGGGGGTTGTACTATGCAGCCATACCCGCGGCGCAGCGGGCACCTAGTTATAGCTAGGTTAGCAGATCAGGGGCGTCGAGATCACATAGATCAAGATCTATGCAGTCAGTATAGCAGACAATGCCTCCTCCGTCACATGTGCCCCAGCAAGGTCCTCAGGTACCAGTAGCACCACAGCCACAGCCGCCATCGGGATCACAGGCTCGACCAGGGTCAACGTCTCCTACCCCCTCAGAGAGAGGATCCTTGATGTGAGAGTTATACCATGTTAGCCCTTAGAGGCATTGTATCAAGACACTTTATTTTTTGATGATGTGAGCGATGTACATTTTTTGCGGTGATTATATATGATGCGATACTTCTGATGGTTTATGATGTTCTATTGTGATGATGCTTATATGATGGATGCACATGTTATATTTTATATGTTGTGGATGTGTGATGTTGTTTCAAATGATGTGTGTGATTTGGTGGTTGCATGGATGTTTTTGTGATATATGCATGGTGTTGTGATTTTATGGACTATATGATGTAACTGAATATGCAAACTAATGAACATTTATTATGTATGAAAATGTATGAGATTATGTATATGCCACTAGATGTATATGTTGTTTCAATGGTGATGCTGATGATGTTGTAATGCAACTAATTGTTTATGAGATGTTGATATGTATGGAATGCAATGTGATGATGCTATTTTTAATATGCACCTATCTAATAAATGAACATGATATGATGTGTAATGATATGCAGCTAAAATGAACCTACTTGTGTTTTTAAATGGATGAACCTAGAATGCAATGCAACTTAAATGGAGCTAAGATGTAAAATTAAATGGATTAAAATGAACCTACAATGTTATGAATCTAAAATGTTATGCAAAGGGATTAAAATGAACCTAAAATGAGATGCAAAGTGATTAAAATGAACCTAAAATGAGATGCAAATGGATTAAAATGAACCTACAATGTGATGCAAATGGATTAAAATGAACCTAAAATGAGATGCAAATGGATTAAAATGAACCTACAATGTGATGCAAATGGATTAAAATGAACCTACAATGAGATGCAAATGGATTAAAATGAACCTAAAATGATATGCAAAGTGATTAAAATAAACCTAAAATGTGATGCAAATGGATTAAAATGAACCTACAATGTGATGCAAATGGATTAAAATGAACCTAAAATGAGATGCAAATGGATTAAAATGAACCTAAAATGAGATGCAAATGGATTAAAATGAACCTACAATGTGATGCAAATGGATTAAAATGAACCTAAAATGAGATGCAAAGTGATTAAAAATGAACCTAAAATGAGATGCAAATGGATTAAAATGAACCTAAAATGAGATGCAAAGTGATTAAAATGAACCTAAAATGAGATGCAAATGGATTAAAATGAACCTAAAATGAGATGCAAATGCAGTTTAGGTGATAGGTGGTATGCACACTAGGTGATAGGTGAGGTAGCCTAGTCCTGATACACATGATGTTCCTTGTGTTGACCATGAATGGTGAGACTGTGGGAGATTGTGTTAGGTGGTGGGGGATGATAGGGGTGGGAGTGTCTAGGGGATGGTGGTGGGGAAATTGGAGGATTGCTAGGTCAGAAGACACCACGTCATGGAGGGGGGGTTGGGATTTGGTTTGGCTCAGATTGTGTTAAGTGGGGATATGGTGGGGAGATGGGGTCAGTGAGGGTTTTGATTGGGGGGGAGGTTTGAAAAGTGTTTATCAAATCTAGGCCGATATGGGATGGGTGACTGAGTGATTAGGAAGATGATTGTGAGCTAGTAACAGTAGTTGCACAAAATTAATTGAGAGCATTTCTTAGTTTAATGTAGCAATGTAGGATACAGTTCACAAAGGTATGAAATGACCTAGGTGATGATGTATATCCAACTATTGCATGGACTAGACCCACAAACAATAGGTTGGTTTCATGCATGCCTAAGGTAGTATAATCTTGTCTAGTAGAGGAAGGGGACTCATAGCAGTGAGTGTGAATAATGCGTATAAGCTGTTGATACCTGTATATGCAAAATAGGACACATCATGCTAGAACCGACCTGGACTTCAAGATATGAATACTATTCTTGGAGTAATGAAACCAACCCACAAGCACAGCATACCGAAACAATGACCATGTCTACTCCAAGGGCTATCTGCTACATACCATGATATAATGAGATCAAGGTAGCTTTGAAGATTACTTGGAGCGAGACAAAAAGATAAAAATCAATAAGCAAAAAGACCAACGAAAGATACAAATAGCCTTTGTGTGCTCTTGCCAAGAGACGTGATGATAGAAGGATAGATTTTTGTCCATTGTAGGAAAGACATATCCTAGGACGCAGATCTGTTTTGATTTAGGGAATTTTTGGAAGATGGGCAAAAGAACATTTGGGCCAAATGTAAGATTATAGTTGGTATATTGCTTGATGGATTTTGCGCGAGGGACCATGTTTCAATGGTATACGTAGCATACGTATCGTCTTGTAGATCTAGAAAGCTCAGTGAGTGGGAACCATCCCAACGGGTGGGATGGGTGCATCTTAGATACCTAAGTACTGGAAACATCCTTCATATTCCAGACTGCCTACATACCCTGTGTCCACGGGATCAAGGTACTTTTAAGATGCGGGCGAAATGAATATGTAGTTCTGGCAAGACTTGATGATGTGGGAATGGTTTGCGATGGGCTGTGATGAGGGTTGATGTGTGTTTAGATGATCGTGATGGGATATGAGATTGATGCATGGGGTGATTGTTTTTTTGGATTTTCTATTTTTTATGATGTTTTTGTATTTTCTGATTTTATGATGTTTTTGAATTTTCTGATTTTATGATGTTTTTGGATTTTATGATTTTATGATGTTTTTGGATTTTTTGATTTTATGATGTTTTTGGATTTTCTGATTTTATGATGTTTTTAGATTTTCTGATTTTATGATATTTTTAGATTTTCTAATTTTATGAACTATACAAAGGAGAGCTTACAAGGATCCTTGTTCCATGGATGGGGTTTTGGGTGGGTGAGGTAGTGTGGAATGGGCGAACAAACTTGATGTTTCAGAATTTCAAGCCATGGGATGCGTGGGTATGGAGTGTTATGATGGAAAGAGGACTTATTAGATGGTAGAACCGGCCACTACGCATGGCGCCTGAAACAGGTTTTCACCATGGTACTTATCCAAGGCGTCACCGAGGTGATTTTCACCATTGGAAGTTTTTATTGCACTCTAATTTTTTCTTGATTTTTTTTATTTTTTGGTGTTTGATTAATTTTTTGTATTTTTATTTTATTTTTTTGATTTTTGATTTTTTGGTACCAGATGGGTTATGCATAGAATCACTTGAGATGCAAGATGTTCATTGGCTCATCTAGAGGCTGCCCCTCGGGTGTTGCAAGCTGATAAGCTCCTGACCCATAGTCGGCGGTGACAACATAAGATCCTAGCCAATTAGGTTTGAATTTTCCTTGCTTCGGACACTCTTACAGGTTCTTTTGATTTTCCATTAGGACCAGGTCACCTACCTCAAACTTTCTGGTTCTGATTTTTTTGTTGTAGCTTCTTCTGAGGCAGTTTTGATATGCCTGTAAGTGATTTAATGCATTCAGGCGTTTCTCATCCAATAATTCAAGTTGATGCAACCTTGCGACACGATAGTCTTCATCAGAGATAATATTTTGCAGTGATACTCGGAGGGATGGGAGCTTGACCTCTATAGGTAAAATGGCTTCTGATCCGAATACTAGTGAGTATGGAGTGGCTCCGGTAGGAGTGCGGATGCTGGTGCGGTAAGCCCATAGGGCGGGTTGAGTTGGAGGTGCCAGTCACGGCCAGCTTCATTGACTATCTTTTTTAAGATGCGGAGGATGGTTTTATTAGAAGCCTCTGCTTGACCGTTTCCTTGGGGGTAATATGGTGTGGAGAATCGGTGTTTGATGTCAAACTTTTCACACAAAGTGCGAACTTCTTGGTTTTTGAATGGCTTCCCATTATCAGTGACAATGGAATGGGGGATACCGTAGCGGCAGATGATGTAGTGGAGAATGAACTTGGCGATTTGGATGCCTGTGGTGAAGGTGAGTGGTATTGCTTCCACCCACTTTGTGAAGTATTCAGTAGCAGTTATTATGAATTTATGGCCATTGGAAGATGGAGGATGGATTTTCCCTATGAGGTTGAGTCCCCACTATGAGAAAGGCCATGGTGTTGTGATTGATTGCAGCTCCTGTGCTGGGGCGTGGATGAGATCGCCATGCTGTTGACATGGGAGGCATTTTCTGATAAACTGATGTGCGTCTTTGTCCATGGTGGGCCAATAATAGCCAATCCTCAGGATCTTTTCAGAAAGAGCTGGTCCACTTGAATGTGCCCCACAAATACCTGCGTGTACCTCTTCCAAAGCTGCCTCAGCTTCCCTAGAGTCTAAACATCGTAGAAGTGTGCCATTAAGACTCCTTTTGTAGAGGGTGTCACCTACAAGGATGAAACGGGAGGCTCGACGGATGAAGGATTTTTTTTGTGATGGGGATAGGTTGTTGGGGAGGATATTATCGTGAAGGTAGAGGTAGGTTTCCTGATACCAAGGGGATAAAGGACCAACAATTTCGCACACTAGTTTAGATTGGGGAACATCATATGCTGGGATGGGGAGCTCTTCGATCAGGAATTCGTATTTCTTGCTGCCTTGTTTCATGTCAACTAGAGATCCGATGGTGGCCATGGCATCTGCCGCTTTGTTGTTTAACCTTGGGATCTGCTCAAAGTGGATGTCACCGAAATAATCTTTAAAGTCATCTACCATCTTCTTATAGGGAAGGAGCTTATCGTCCTTGGTTTTGTATTCATTACTGACTTGCCTGATGACTAGTTGAGAGTCGCCATACACAGTTAGTTTTTCTATTTTCCATTGGATGGCCATTCAGAGACCTGTGATGAGGGCCTCATATTTTGCTACATTATTGGTGCATGGAAATGTGATTTTGAATGATTTAGGGATCGTGTCACCTTGAGGGGTAACAAACAGGATGCCTACCCCCGAGCCTCTGTGAGTGTAGGATCCATCAAAATACATCTTCCATGTATCTGTGGCTGGTGTGATTGTCAAGATGGCTTCGTCAGGAAATTCTGCTATTGTAGGATGTTCTACCTGAATAGGTGCCTCAGCCAGCTGAGTTGCTATGACTTGTCCTTTGATTGCCTTTCTCTCTGTGTATTCTATGTCAAATTCGGTGAGAATCATGACCCATTTTGCCATTCTTCCAGTGAGAGCTGCTCTGTTTAGCAAATATTTGAGTGGGTCGATCTTAGCAATGAGCTTAGTCTTGTGATTGAGCATATAATGTCTTAACTTTTGTGATGTGAAGACCAAGGCAAGGCATGCTCATTCAATTTGTGTGTAGTTAAGCTCATAGGAAATCAAGGTGCGGCTGATGTAGTAGATGGCTCTTTCCTTCCCCTACTCATCATGTTGTGCTAACAAAGCCCCAATTGCTGTGTCGATCGCGGAAATATACAAGAGGAGGGGCTCTCCTTGTCTTGGTGGAGATAGAATAGGGGGATTAGCCAAATATGCTTTTACTTGGTTGAAGGCATCCTGACACTGAGTAGTCCAGGCGAAAGCTGTATCTTTCCTGAGGAGATGCTGGAATGGTTGGCATTTGTCAGCAAGTTGAGCAATGAATCAGCGAATAGACTGTAGTTTACCCTGCAGGCTTCTTAGTTGTTTCAAGGTTTTAGGAGGTGGCATTTCAGTAATAGCTTTGACTTTTGCCAGATCCACCTCGATTCCTCGTCTGGAGACTATGTAGCCCAACAATTTACCTGAAGTGACGCCAAAGACACACTTTTTTGGATTTAGACGAACATTATATTGCTCTAGCCTGTCAAAGATCTTGGCTAGCACGTCTAAGTGTTCTTCTCTGGTCTTTGATTTGCCGAGTAAGTCATCAACGTAGTCCTCCATGATGTGGTGAAAGAGGTCGTGGAAGATGACAGTCATTGCTCATTGGTAAGTAGCGCCTGCATTCTTTAGGCCGAATGGCATTACTACCCAACAGTATGTCCCCCATGGGCATATAAAAGATGTCTTGTGCTGATCTTCTTCGGCAATTTTGATTTGATTATATCCTGAAAAGCCATCCATGAGAGATAGCATCTCATGCCCTGCGGTAAGATCCATGATCATGTCAATGTTGGGAAGCGGGAAGTCATCTTTTGGGCAGGCCTTGTTGAGGTCTCTGAAGTCAGTGCAACAGTGGATTCTGCCATCTGGTTTAGCAATGGGTACTAGATTCGAAACCCATTCAGGATAATCAATTGGACGTATGAACCCTACATCTAGTAACTTTTTGAGCTCTGCTTTGAGAAGAAGGGCCACCTGAGGATTCATTTTTCAGAGCTTCTGTTTGACTGGTTTGGCATCAGGATGCACTGCAAGATGATGAACAACCAAGGCAGGATCTAGCCCTGGCATGTCTGCATAGGTCCACGCAAAGTTGCAATTTTTGCGTGTGAAGAATGCCAAGAAGTCTTCCTGTTCAAATAGGCTGAGAGATTCTGCTCTGTATGTGATCTTCGGCTCTTCCTCTGTCCCTAGATTCATTTCCTGAGCTGGTGCAATCAAGATGGGTGATCTGTCAGGATATACTGTATCTATTTCAGGGAGGCCCATGCTTCCATCCCCTGGCGCCTCATGGAGGTTTTCACCAGGAGATACGTCCTTTGTTTTTACTTTTTTAGGATCTGATACTGCCGTGGAACGGTTTTCGCCATCAGATCCATTTTTTGTTTTTGTATTTTTGTGACTAGAAGCAGGGGTTGTCTCCCCAAAATAGGCAGCCGGATTGAGTTCCATGATGTATCCAGCTCTGTGATCTCCCAAGGGGAAGTTATTTCTTACTCCCATCATTTCAGCAATGGCTTCGTCATTAGGTGTGATGTCAAAAATAGGAGGTCCTCGTTGGTCCCAGTCGATGAGGTCGGGGTATACTAATGGTAGGTCATTGGATGATGAGGCGAGAGTAGTGACGGAGTAGATGGTGCAAATGGAGGAGGTGAAGAAATCGGCAAAGTCGCTAAAGGAGTCTTGTAGGTCCGTTTCATTAACATCGTCGACGTCTAGAGAAACTGGAGCAAACTCGGCTAAGATACATTCGCCTGTATTAAGGATGCGTTGTGGTTGACCATACCCTAACCCTTGAGTATAGGAGTTTCTTGTTGCTTGCAGTGGTTCTACAATCCCCTATTCATGAAGGCCAATGCCGCCTTGTCCTTTGTAACCCATGCTTTTGACTATTTCAGAACCTTTGCCATAACTGTTTGTTGGGATGGTTGGGATGTCTTGTTCTGTTTCCTCATCCTTGTAAAGCCAGGATGAAATATCTTCAAGTATGTCCTGATCCAGAAGATGTTTTTTTCTCAAAGATGGGCGAGGGTTTGTATTTGATGATGACTATGTCAGCTGCCTCTGTGTTCGGAGTGCCAAATGTCTTAGGAGTGGGTAATAAGCCCACGCAAAAGGTGTCGTGAAGGTTGTATTCCCCACAGCCTTGGTCGCTGATCTTGATCTTGACCTCAGGTGGTGAAGGTGTTTGGGATGAAGTGGTAGCGATGTTGGCGGGGTCCATGTATGAGGTGGAAGCTGTTGGGGTGATTTGGGTGGTGGCTTTATTATATGGATAGAAGGTTTGGTTGTGTCCTTCCAGAAAACTGCAGTATTGGAAGGGACGGGGATCAGCATAAATAGTGACCTCGGTGCCATTGTGGGGGAATTTGAGACATTGATGGAAAGTGGAGGGGACGGCTTGCATGGCATGGATCCATGGGCAGCTGAGAACAATGTTATAGAGGAGGTCAAGATCCAGAACCTGACATTTGGTTTCGAGGATTTTCTGTCCCACTTGAATAGGGAGCTTTATAGTGCCCTCGGATAGTCTCTCGGTGTCATCATATCCTTTGATTGTTATGCACTCGTTAGCATCCACAACCACATCTGAGTACCCCAAGTGTTTTAACAATTTTAGATTGCATATATTTAGGCCGGAACCACCATCTATTAGAACCCTTTTAATGGTGTGTTTGTGAATGCGGACCTCGATGTGTAGTGCATCATTATGTAGGTGTTCGGAAGCGGGGAGATCTTTTTCAGAAAATGTGATATGGTGTGGTGTAGCAATATGGCTGACCATGGCTTGAAATTGATTGACATCCAAGTTTGCAGGGACTTGTGTTTCCAAAAGGGCCTTGTCGAGAATGTCCTTGTGGCGGGGTGATGTGCGAAGCAGCTCAAGGATGGAGATTTGCGCGGGTGTCTTTCTTAGATGGTCTAGGAGGTTATATCGAGTGTTGGGTGATGGACGGGTGTTTAGACGAGGGGGGAGGGGATTGGATGTGGATGGGGGTGTTGATTCAGTGGGAGGGGTAGTGCGGATTGAGACACGGCCTCGACGGGTTGTTACGGCGTAATTGGGTGCTTGTGCCCAAATGGTGATTGTGTTGACATAGTGGGATGAGGGTTCGATGCGACCGACAATGGAGTCGTAGTGTGCGGGTGGTGGAGTGACATTGTACGCTTGGTTGGATGATGAAGCCTTGTTATGGTTGGGCAAAGGATCCTTGTAAGCTCTAAGGTTAGTGTTTGGTGATGGCTGTGCACTATGCTCAAGGTTGATGAGATTTTGATCTATTAGGTCTTGGATGCAATGTTTTAATTGCATGCAGTCAGCTGTTTTATGGCCTGCCACGCAGTGGTATTCGCAATAGTCATTTTCATTATACCATGCTACCTTGAGGTCATTGTCTTGGCATGGTCTAACAGGTGGGAGTGTGATTTCTCCTTGCTTGAGACATCTATTGAGGATGTCCTCAATAGGTTCTACTAACGGCGTGAAATTTTGATGAGGTTTGCAGGGTTTATTTGGTCCTTTTTGGTTATTTGCGTTTGCTACATACGTGTGTGCCAGTGTGTGGTTTTGGATTTGTTGGACGGCCTTCACATCGGTGACGCCATCGTTTAGATTATTCTTGTTCTTCCCCCAATAACGTGATTTATCATTAGGTTGCGTGTTGGTATTGTTATTGGTATTGGGGGTGTTGTGATTGGATTTGTGGTTGTTGTTATTGTTGTTGTTGTTGGATTTGGGATCGTAAAGTTTGATGGAACCTTTGGCAATGAGGGTTCATTCAACAGTGGTGCCTTTGTCAATAACCTCTTCAAAGGTAGATGCGCAAAGAATCTGTAAGTGGAACCCTAATTCCTGATTGAGATTGGCCACGAACATGGTGACAAGTTTTTTAGGAATAGGCCATGGGAGCTTGCTTGCTAGGCCCCTCCACCTTTGTAAGAAAGAAGCGAAAGCTTCGCCGTTATTTTGTTTGGTGTTTCAAAGGTCGGTCATAGATACCTCATGTTCAAAGTTGTAGGAGAAGTGGTTGACAAACTTCTCCGCAAGCTCGGGAAATGTTCAAATTCCAGGTGGAAGATGGGCGAACCATTTAGCGGCTTGGCCGCCAAGACTTCTTGGGAAGAGTCTCATAAGATATTTGTCATTGTGAGAGACTTCAAGGCAAGCAATGTAGAATTCCCAAAGGTGGTCCCTAGGATAGCCCTTTCCCTTGTATTTGTCAAATTTTGGCGTTTCAAAGTTTTTAGGGAAAGGGGCCATGTACAAGGTGCGGTCAAATGGGTAGGGGCAAATATCCTCAAAAGAATAGTATTTACATTTGCCCCCAGTTTGTAGGTCATCCACCTTTTGGATTAAGCTTTGTAGCACGGTGTTGAAATCCTATGGTTGTTGTGGTTGAAACGTGTAGGGTTGTTGGTTGGTGAGATATTGGAGATGGGGCGGGAGTTGATGTTGGGGATTGGTTTGGTTGAGATGTTGGTGTTGCAGGTTGGGGTTTGGATTGATTAGTGCCTGCTGTTGTTGGTGCACGTAGAGTTGTTGGAGAATATGTGGGGGTATTTGGGAATTGGGATTATGTTGACTTATGGGATTGACGTTGGGTATGTGTATGTTGGATTGGTTAGATGTGTTGTGAGATTGTTGTGAGAATAGTTGTCATAGGTATGCAAGGGTGTGAGGGTTTGGTGGGGGCACACTTGTGGAGGTACTTGCTTGTGTGATGTTGCCTTGTATGCCCATTGTGAGTGAAGTGGAAGGGTTGACGGCAGTTGTGGTAGTAGAAGTGATGATGGGTTGGGAGATGTTAAGCATAGCGGTGGATGTGGAACTTGTAGATGTGGTAGTGGTTGAGGTTGTGGAGGTGGTAGATACGTTAGGTGTTGACGTTTGAGAGATGGTGGGTTGGGTATGTGATGTAGATGCTTGGGTATTTGATGTGGTAGGGACAATTGTAGAAGTGGATGGTTGTGATGATGTTGTGATGGGGGGAAGTTGAGCACCAAGCTTGAGAAGATGGTCAAGATATCTCTTTGGGTCTGATCTTAGGACTTTATCAAGTAGGTCCATATTATCGGCATCTTGCGTGAAGCTCAAGACATCTAGGTCATCTTGGGATATGGTGGGGACATTTTGTGGTGGTGGTGGTGGTAGTGTTGGTGCTTGTGGTAAGAAGTGAAAAGGGTCATTGGCACCAAATGGGGGGATGAAGGAATATGTAGGTGGATTGTATGTTTGATAAATGGGTATGTTGCTACTGTCGGTGTTAGGCATGCCAAAGGGCCATCATTCTGCCATTTCTTGATTCTTTTTGTGTTGTGATCTCGTGGTGGGCATACACGTATGGATTTGATTTTCTAGACGTGGGATGAGATGGAGACCTTAGAGAATCGAATTGATTTTGTTGGACCCAAAGATGGATGTGGTAGTGAGATGGAGTAGAAGGGTATGGTGAAGATCGATATGTCCTTCCAAAAGTTTTCTCCTAAGGGTGATATGAATGTGTGATATTTGATTTTTTGCACAAATTTTGGACCAAAGATGTATGATGAGAAAGGGATTTGGAATTGTGATATTTTTGATTTTTTTGATTGATTTAGGATGGTGAGGATGATGTTGTTGATGTTTTTTGAATTGAGCTTTTGGATAAGATCTAGATTTTGATTTGGCACAAAAAGGATGACGATTTTCTTTGTTTGGGGTAGACTAATGACCTTACGCAAAGAGAGGTGATTTGTTTTTTTCTTGAAATGACTTTTCAAGGAAAATGTGATGTTAATGATAAGATCTAGATCTAACTTTGACTCAAAAAGGATGACAAGCTTTGGTTGTTGATTTGTTGATGGGTTTTTGATTTGGGTGTGGACTTTTTGCAATGATTTGTCTTGGTCCAAGGAGATATGCAGAAAGGATTGAAAGGGGATCGATAGATATGTATTTGGGCTGATAATGGGGTCCAACAATGGTGGTGATTAACTCTCTAAGGTCAAAAAGAAGGTGCAATTTTGGGAAATTTTTGGAGAAAATGGCTGGACTGTTGGCGGATTTCTTCGAGATGGATATGGATTATGGTAGAGCAGAAGGTGTAGATCACAACAAAATGGACCTTTATTTCAGGCAAGTCAATCTAACAATAGTGCCAATCCCTGGATGAAAAGGTGCTACAATCAGACGGATATAGCGCTGAAACAGGGTAGACAGATTTCTGACGGCAAATTTTTGGATCTGTTTGTTTGGAATGGGACAAACTGATTTGTTCTGTCTCAGGCACGTCAATCTAAAAATAGCGCCAATCCACGAGTGAAATGGCGCTACAATCAGACAGATATGGTGCTGAAACAGGGTAGACAGATTTCTGATGGCAAATTTTTGGATCTGGTTGTTTGGAATGTGACTGACTGGTTTACTTCGTTTTAGGCAAGTCAATCTCAAAATAGCACCAATCCATGAGTGAAATGGTGCTACAATAAGACTGATATGGCGCTGAAACAGGATAGATAGATTTCAGATGGCAAAATGTTAGATTTGTCTGTTTGGAATGTGACCAACTGATTTGTTTTGTCCCTTGGCAAGTTGTTTGTGAAAAATCAAAGCATTTTAACACACATTTGAATGCAAAACAAGCAATAATTTTTGTTTTTGATATGATATATGACTTTGTTTAAGACAAGCACTTTTTTACAACCTAAGGCGAGAATGTGACAATATTTGTTGAATCCCCTAGCTGCGCCTATTCAAAGCGGGTAGCTCCAGGATCTTGGTAGCACCGGCTCCTCCTTACAATTGCACACACTTCTCACGCATACCAAGATCTAGGTTTCTTATAAGGCTTGTCCCTCACCAAACCTTTCGATTGTCCCTGCTACCTCAGCTAAGAACTGCATGAATCGGGGCCGCTTCAAGGGTTTTGCCCTCTACGTCAACAAATAGAAGGATTTTGGCTTGCTAAAACAATGGCTCTTAGTAAGGGCATCCGTTCAAGTGGTTATACGTGCGACAGTGCTACTCTCCGTTATGGAGTCTCCCAGCCTCCAAGGGTTGTGCCTTGGAGGGTTTATGGGGAGGTTGGCTGTCGGTATAACAAAACAACACCTGTCGCTTGAGACTTTCATCCCAAACGCCTTATTTTATATAGCGGCTTGGAAGAGCTTGGCTTTAGCTTGATGCCGCTTGGGTCGTTCCCACCTTTCGAAGCGGGGTGGCAAGCCCTCTAAGGATTACAAAAGCAATACAATCATGAAAACACTTTTGATCCCCAAGTTCATACAAAGATGCGAGGGGAGAGCATACGTGTTCCCTATGATTATATCACACTCAACATGGTTCAATTTTAGATCTTTGGATTAGATGGGGGGTGATTAATGCAAAGTGTTGTGAGAAGTTTTTGATTCCCAAGATCACCAAAGGGTGCGAGGGAAGAGCATACACTTCTCACTCTACTTGACACAACCATGAAGACACTTCACACAAGTATTAGATTGTCTTGATTAGATGCGTGGGAAATGCAAGTTTGTTGTTCTTTTTATCCAATGATGTATGCAATTTGTGGTTCTTTTTATAGCCCAAATTGAAGTGTTTGATTGTTTGTTTTGTTGGCACACAAAAGAAGTATATTTTAGAGCACCAAAATAAATGTTGTAGTCACACACACTTCACACAAGGAGTTTGTTGGGATTGATTTTTAAAACACCAAATTGAAATGTTGTTTAAGACCTAACATGCAAAAGAGGGTTCATTTTAGTTTCTAAAATCAAAATGTTATCTAACTAATAAACCATCCTGCAAAAAGAGTTGTGTTAGTATCCGCAGTACCTGCAACAGACAGAAAAGGAAATTACCAAAATAGCGCTAAAATAGACATGTACAAGCGCCACTGTGGGTAGAACAACCTGACTTATGAAAGAAGGCACTAAAATATTTTATGGCGCTAATTAAACTCTACGATAGCGCTAATTAAAATAATGGCATTGATACATTATTTAGCGCTAATAAATCCTAAGTTAGGCATTAATACAGCGGATAGCGATGATTAGTAGTAGTGAAGGCACCACTGCGCTGTGTTTCTGAATCCGGGGAAAACACAGATAGCGCTAATCTGAAGGATGGCGTCAAAACGGGGACTTGATGCTGCTTTGTCGTTTCTTTCAAAAATTTACCATAACCTCCCCCTGTAATTCCCAGTTTTCCTGCAAAACAGAGAGCAAATAACACAGAAAACAACAGGAAAAGCAAAAAACACAACATGTGAGTAGGGTTAGTATAAAAAAAATCGTGCAGAGATAGCGCTAAAAGAGGAATAGCGCTGAAATATTGTAGTGATGGCGCCGCTGCGACGGTTGAATAGCGTTGAACCTGCAAAAGTCAGATACTAACACAAAAACTCACAAACAAAGATTAGATTGGACCTTGTGGGTCCCACCGGGCGTGCCAATGTAGATTAGGTAAATGCAATGAAGGCAAAACACTAAATCAAATGCAAATGAAACACAAGATTATACCTCATAAAACACAACCTAATCCCATCAAGGGAAGAAGGAGCCTTTGCACCCAAAAGAAGCTCCCAAGACCAAGATTATCCCTAGACTATGGATTCAAATGTGAAGTGCTCTTCAATTATGCAACTCACTAGCTACTCAAAGATGATTTTGGCATGGTAACTTTGCATGAGATTGGATGATGAAAATGACTTGTGAGAGGTTGTATTTCTAGACTTTTTGGAGAGATTTTGATCCAAGGGTGGAGATTGATTGGAGAGATCAATGGTGCAGGATGAAAGTGATGTGGAGGGCCTAGATTTGATCTTGGAAGATGGAGGGCTAGGAATAAAAGTAAATCTTTTATTCATTTTTGGGAAAGGGGTGAATAAATGAGGTTGGGTGAGATGGATTATTTGTGAATTTAAAATTCACATGGGGAAGGGTAAAATGAATTAAAAATTCATTTGGGGAAGAGTGGATATTTATGAGTTATGACATGTGTAAGGGATGTGTAAGAGGAGTAAATGTGATGTGTGATTTATTTGAATTTTAAATTTGGGGGATGTGGAGAGAAGTGCTAATGAGGGTTTCACTCACTTAATTAGGGTGATTAACCTAATTAATGTGGTTGGAATAAATTAGTAGAGGGATTAGAGGGGGGATAAGATTAATTAATTAGTGATTTAATTAATTAATCCTAAGGCTAGGATGAGGTAGGCTAGAGTAGGCAATTAAATAATAGCTATTTAATTGTCTAGGGTAGGGATAGGCTAATTAGTATGCTAGATTAATTAGTTAACATGGTTTTAACTAATTAATTGGATTTAGGGAAAATGGGGGAATTGATTAATAAATTTTGCATATTTATTAAATCAATTGGCTAAGGTTTGGACTATTGAATTAACAGAATTAATTCAGTTTTGGGGATGAAGTGGTGTGGATTTAGGAAATGAAAGGGGTAATTAATTAAATACAAATTTAATTAATTGGTTGGAAAGGAAATTGGTGTGTTTAGGGATGTCAGGAGTCAGTTTGGTGGTCGAGACATTTTTAGGTGTCTACAAAATTATAATTATATTATATAAAATATGATATTATTATCAATTTATATATTGATATCGATTTCATTTGGTGGGCTGAAAAATACTTTTCCCAGGCATTAATTTTTAATTTATTAAATAGTTCTGACAAGTTCAGAGAATCGTTGTTGGTCGATCCTTACATGAGCCAAAGATTGACGCTACAAAAAATCTAGACAATGAATAAATGCATCTATCAATTGAGGCGTGTGTTCATTAATGATCTTCCTTTAAATCCTAAAGGTCTCCAAAAAAATGGCAGTCGGTTGGCTTGCTCAAAATATAGCATGGAGACTCCCATAAGGCTCCGCTGCAATAAGCGCCAGGATGCCTTTCTGGGTTGTATCAGAGATGGCAAACTGATGAACATTTGTAACTAGCAAAACTGACTCTTCCTTGAGGCAATGAAGATGCTCCTCAATAAAGACTTCTTGGTCTCCAAGGATAGATATAGGGTAAATTTAGACATTTCCTCATGCTTTCTGGCATCTTTGTTGGACCTAGGAGAGGCAAAAGTGGAAGCACCGGTGATTCTATAGCAAGTATTCACTCCATATATTCTTTTGGATGATGTAGATGTGGTGACTTATACAAAATTAGGGTTCGGTATCCTGTGGCCAAGAGACTTGGAGAATCTATGGGAGGGACAGGAGGGCGTAGCTAGGCAATCGTTCCTACTAAACATGAATGAGCAACAACTGGGAAGGCACAGGATTTGGGTGGCTCGTGGGAGACACTTTCTTCAGCGGGCAATTGGAATGGACATAGAGGAGACTCCAGTATGGATTCAATACTTCGCAACCACTGTGAGTGCAGGGGAACTTTACTTGCAATGGCCATAGGAGTGGTCGGGCTCCTAGGGCCACTTTTTTTTGGTGATTTCTATGCTAGGGTAGTAGGGTGGCAAGTTTTCAAGGAGTCGCTCAGTCAAGGGGCTAGGGATTTCTATTGTACTATGGACCATAGTACCCTCTCTGGTGCTATGTGTTTTTGGAGCCTAGGTTGGCCACTGGAGTGGTTTTTGTATTAATATAATTTCCCGAGTGTAAATCTTTTTGTATTATATTAATTACCCAAGTGTAAATCTTTTTGTATTAATATAATTTCTACTTTATTATTGATGCAATGATGTTAATGTGTTCATTTTATTCTATTAGTTATTATATCATCAAAGTGGGCCCGACCTCATATAAATATTAAAGGAGCTGCAGACTCTAGCAAAATGTTTAGATGAATGTTTCAATGCCAGATGGATGGGTGTAGTTGAATTCTAGAATGAAATTCCAGAGAGCTAGACATGCAATCTCAAGCCTCCAGAATCAATCAAGAAGCATTAGATTTACAAAGATCAATGGTTGAGATTATACAATAGTTTTCAAATTTTTAATTCCATCGCTTGATGTACATGTTGTATTAAATAATTAATTCAGGCTGCAGACTTGCATGTCATCCTTAAATTTCATTTGAACTTTGAAGTGGGAGTACTCAATACAAGTGTACAACTAAAACTACATACTTGTACTAAACTTTAATAAAATAATTTACCATGTTTCACTCGCTTTACTTCACAATTGGCACTTAGCATTTAGCAATTTTTATTGATACTACTTGGAAGTGGGAGGGTCAAGGACTCAAGTGACAAGGAGATTACAGTGCACCAGAAATTTTAATATCGGTTGTGTGATACCATGGATTTAGTTAGTGCCAGTCTTTGTATTCATCTTTTTTGGGTAAGTGAAATACAGAAATACTTAATTCCTATTATTATTGTTGTTATTGTTGTCCTTGAGACTTCAATTTTTTCAATCTTGGGGTTTAGGGTTGAGTGTTTACAAGCATGTCTACCAGCACTACCAGACCAAAAATTGGGAAAACCAAAGAAAAAGAAAAAATAGACAATGTCTGACCATAGGTTTTACAGATGAACACCATGATATTTACGACCCTGTAATTTTTGGAAGGTTTACCTCAGTACTTAGGTTTTCATTGGAGAATAAGGTACATCAAGCGCAAGCTTCACAACCTGACCCCAAAAAACCAATACCAATTAATGGGATGATTGCACCATGGGTGATTGGATTGGGATGCTTGATGTTACCTAAGGTTTTCCCTTTCCCTGAATTTATCATGGTTTGTGCCCAGAATAATGATGAAAAAGAAAAGAAATAGTTAAAAAAGATAGCCATGAAATAATTCTCCCATTAATGGAGAACATTTTAGAAAATTGTTGAGTTTTACCACTAAAGAATGTGGAGCAGTCCTCATAAACCTAGAAAAACTTGCTAATACTTATGAAGCAGTTAGTGAAAATAACAAAAAAATATTTATCAAATCTCTAACAGCGGATGGCGTTCAACTCAATCAGAATCATAAGCCTCCCTATAAAATTGATATTTTTAGATCATGGGTCAAGGATACTTTTTCCATGCTAGTGTTTTGCCTTGGATTGGATAATAGTAGTGAAGTGGATGCAAGCCTCCTTGAAATGGTATACAATATGCATCAATCCATGCCACCTGCTAAATATAGATTTCTTGAGCACATTGTAGAATCCATGCATTGTCATTTTTTGATGATTAAATGAAGCCAAAGTGAACCTCCCACTCCCAGTGCCAATAGAAAGACATTTAGGTTCACAACCTACTTGTGCTAATTTTTTATAGTGTAGTTTGCTAGGATGTTTCAGGACAACAAGCTTCAAATTTAGTGTCAGCAAGATAAAATTGGACTACTGGATTGGACCCATAAGATAAAGATGTATCATAATCAAAAGAACTACAATCATTTTGTGGACTACTTTTTGGCTCCTTTGTATGAAACCATTACAAATACTCCAATGCCTAGATTGCCTGAGTCTTGTAGAAATTGCATTCAACTAGGAAAAGAAATACAATTGGCTGATTGGTACTTCATGGAGGAGTATACTATCCTAAGATTTTATGGATCAGGAGCACGGCCCCACAAACTTTCAATACATGTGACAGAGAGGGGTTTTGCATTGGAATACATACAACAGATGGAGAGTATTGATCAATTGTACTTTATTAGTCAGCAAAAGAAGAGCATATTTCCTTACCTTTTTCATGTGGAGGGTTCACACTTGAGAGAAAGGCATTCACTGTAGCACATGAAATTCTACAACTTTTTAAATTTGATGTTGACTCTCACTGGAAATATGACCCATGTGACATGATTAAAAGAAGGCTTGTGGCCAATAAGAACACTCCAACTAAAATTCAACATGAAAGTAAACCACTGCTAGAAATGTTGAAAAACAAGAATTCTTGGGAGGAGGTGAGAAAAGTCATGGAAGAAACTGTTGCTCAAAGAGGTATTTCTTTTGAAAAATTGTCATAAAAAATAATGGGATTGCATCCAATTCCACAAACACAGAGAGATGCACTGGAAAACAAGAGACTCAACAATTTCTATACAAAAGCTGCTGAAAAATCTAAGTGTACAAAAATTCCAGAGACTCTAAAAAAAGCTTGTACAGAGGAACATTGGTCACATCAAAAAATTTTGCCTTTTGGTCTATGAGGAAGGATCTCGGTGATCCAAAAGCTATTGTAGATCTCGAAGATATCTGAGAAGATGAAGAGTTCAGCAAATTGTGGGATAAAGAGCATCCCTTTGAAGCTCAAGCAACTAATGTTGAAAGTGATTATGAGGATGCAGACCAACCCAAAGATCTTAGTGCCTATGTATTCAAACCTCATATGAGTGAGACCACAAGACAAACATATAATAAAGGGGCATCAATAGCCCAAAAATTGGGTTATGAAGGTGGTGGTTTGGGGCCTACAGGAGAAGGCGTTTGGATGGTACCAGAGGTATACCCTAGAAAACTTAATGATCTTCTACTCGGCATTGGAGGTGATGAACAAGCCAAAGGGCATACACATACAGATCAGGAGATTAGATTTGTTCCAGCTTTAAATCCTCGGAGTGAGATTCAATCACTAACAGTACCACAAGGGTCTTCTGATCTACATGTTTCTCATTCTTTTCTTGTAGGAGATGGTGGACATTCTAGTGCTACTGGTGGCAAATCTAGTGATGGTACAGGTATTAGTATTAGTAGTGGTCATCAAGAGATGCAACAATAAACTCAGAAGAGGCCATCAACAACATTAAATGAAACTATAGACAAACTTAAAGAGAAAGGCCTTGTGAAGACTAAGAAGCAAAAGGTTATGGCAGGTTTTGATTCCACGTCCACTTCAAAGAAGTTGTTTCCAGAAGGCACCCCCCTCCTATCGTTAGTGTGACTAGGACAAGAATGGCTAATACTCAACCACAATTAATTATAGATGCCGCCAACACTACAACTACTCCTTCTCCATTCAAAGTTATGTCAACTATCACAGATTGTGATTACAAAGCTAAGTTTGAAAAGAAAGCAAAATTATCTAAAAGTCACAAGAAGCAAGTGCTAGAGATAGAGAGTACTGCAACTTTAGAGCCTACAAGAACTAGGCTATTGACTACATTTGACCCAGAAAATGAAAAAATGGATTACATGATTATTGTGCCCAAAGTTCAAGATAAACCAAAGGACCAAATACAACAATCTAACTATGAGGTGAGCACCATCCAAGTGGATTTTTCTAGAATGAAAAATTCTGACAAAATTAATGTATCAAAAAAGAATAACAAAGTGGTGTACACATCATTGCTAAAGCGAGAGAGAGAGAGAGGGGTATGATTGTTTTTAATTTCTTGGTAACCTTGTTGAATATATTGTCTAGAAATCAGAGTTGTAAGATAGATAGGTCACATGTTCCAGTAACTGAGTCACAACAGAAGGAAAATATATTCAGTGATGTTAGTTCCATTCATATTGCTCTTTTTCATTTAGCTTTGTGATTTACGTAACAGGTTGGAGACTCTTATAGGAAAGTTACAGGCAGACATAGCAAGTGAAAAAGCCAAGAGGAAAGGAGTAGAGAACAAGACCAAAGAATTAGAGAAAAGGATAAAAAACTCTAAACTCTACATCTACAAGTGAAGTGAATGAACAGATAGAGGAAGAAATGAATAAACTGAAGGAAATGTTAAGTGAAAGTAAAAAAAACTATGATATTCAAACAACCAATTTAGAAAAATTAGAACAATCCTTGATTGAAGCCAATACCAAACTGGAGCAATAAAGCAAGACATATGTGGCAAGAAAATGTGGATAGAGAGAGAAAATTCTCTAAAAATTTTGCAGAAAAAATTGAAGAATGTAGAAAATGAAATAAAATCCTACCAAAACAAATTATTTGAATTATATAGAAACACAATGGTTTATATAAAAAGTAACATTTGGGAGAAAATAATGAAGAGGATTGATGATTTGTCTAAAATGTTTGAATTCATTGATGATCTAGTATTATGTAGTCATACACTCAAACAATACATTGTTAAAAATTGAGACATGGTAACTTCAAGACAGATAGATGCAAACAAAATTTTGCAATCAATCTACATAGCTAGTGGTGAAGAATTGGAATCCAAAGGAATTTAGAACTGTATTGATGCCACAATAAAGGCCTCAACTATCATTGAAAAATGTACAAAGTTGGAACAAGCACAGGAACTTTTGGTACAAGCTGCATTATTGACAAAGTAGCTGCAAACAAATGTAGAACAATTCAAAAAGCTTGGTTTTCCAGTGGCTTTTGACCCATCATACCGATACATCGGAAAGAATGCTTTCAAAAAGAAGGTGGAGGATAAATGAACTTTGACAAGGACCAGTTTCCTCAAAATCTTGATGAGGCATTTTTTATGGATTCCATCGTACCACTGATAACCTTGAATGCAACTTTGAGTGATACATTCAAGTCAAGTAACAATATCAGTTATAAAATATTATCACAATTACAAATCAATAACCATGGGTTAAGAAAAATTACACTTCCATCAGATGAAGAGTGGAGCACTCTACAAAAGATGATACAATGATTTAGTAACATGTATTTCCAATGACATCAATAACATAATGACTAGGTTATTAGAATATTGTCTTTGGTTTTTTGGTATCTTTTCTTTTTGTTGTCTATCTGGACTACCCTAGGGGCTTCTTTGTAATGGGTTCGGCACCCTTGGCTTGCACTTATCTAATAAAAAACATGTGTTTCCAAGTTCCAACAGAGCATTGTGCAAATTTGGTTTTGATCAAGTTATTGTACATTGTAAATATAATACTTCAGTCTTCAATGTTCATTTGAAAATCAATATAACACTAACATCATTTTATGTGTTGAAATTATCTGTATTATTTAATTGCCCACTTCATATTAAATATTTGCTAATGGTGTATATTAATAATATAATATGTTATAGCATTATTCATATATTTCAATCTAGAACTGATAAAATACTTATGAAAAATCATGCAACATGCAAGAAACTGAAAGTTACAACTCTAGAAATATGGGCAACCTATTAGAATTGTATTATATTTCACTGTTCAAAACTTCCCCAATCTTCCAACAACATTACAAAGTAGTACATATATCTTATTTACTTCTCAAAATTTCCAAAATCTTCCAACCACACAGGAATGAGTAACACAGTTCTTTTATAGACCAAGAACATGTACTCAGCATTGATTACATTGTCATTTCAAATAGGTTCTGGATACAATGCACTGCCAACATGACGTTGTGAACATTAATTTAATTTGAGAGAAGAAAAGAGGAGTCGATGGACTTTGGGAGATGTGTAGCTACCTAAAGATCTGCCTCGTTAATGCTAGGGAAAAGGTAGTTGTCTTGTTCAATCATGCAACCCATACTTGTCCTTCCATCCACTATGTGTCTTTTCAAGTGGACAGGGGAATGAGATAACCTCTGCGATCTTGCCTTTATGACTATCATAGTTGGCATCCAAAATAGACTTTACATTCTTGTAGAATATCTCAAAAGTTATTTCAACCACATGCAGCTTCTCAAGTGATAAACTCAGTACTTGCATGGTTGGATCGCCTTCATCACAACAAGTGGGAATTAATTGATGACCATTATCTAGTATTTCTCTCTTCCACTTGTCCAAGTCCTTATCCTTCCCATCAGCCTCCAAAATATGTGGCAACCATTTAGTGTCCATCTTTTCTATTGTCTGCATCTTTTCCCTCAAAACTATATCCAATTTCAATTGAAAACTAGCCACATCCTTGAAATGTTTCAGTATATCTGACACCAATTTCAGCTCAGGAGGTGCATTTTCATCAAATCTAGAACACCTAAGAAAATCTCTGACCTCTAAAGTTCTTGGTAACACTTAGATTTCACACTTGATAGTCTCTTCTTATCAGATTCATACTTCTCATAGGCTATCGTTAATTTTGAGTAAGTCCTCCAGGTCTCCTCCACTCTAGCCAAGATTTTGGTCACTCTATTTTTTTATCAAATTGGTGACCATGTCCTTTACTTTGTTCTCCTTTTCTTCTTTCATTTTTTTGTTATCCTCCTTCAATTCTCTGATTTCTGAAAGGAGAGGTTGTGTGTCAACTGGAAGTGACTCTGCAGTCTGAATGATAGGGGGACTCTGAGATGGACCAGGCTCTAATTGTGGTTGCCCTTCATATTTGCTCAGCCTAGCCATGGCCGCTGCATATTTCTCCAACAGTTCATTTTAGTCTTTCTACAGTTTAATTGTTGTTGCCTTAGTAAATTGTGTAGTTTGCACATTTAGACTAGCAGCTTGAGGGGCGAGGGTGTCTGACACCCTTCTAATTATGACATTGCCAGTCAGTTCCCCCAAACTAACTTTTGGTTTCATATCACTGGGGGCCAATTCCCAAATTGCCAAGGTTTCAAACCTTGGGTCAAATGTAGCACCCTGCAAAGCTTTGTTGACTTGTTCCTCTGTCATATCGGAGTCATCCCTTGTTATGGTATCAAATGCAATTGCATCTGATAGAGTCCAATGTGGTAGCAGTAGGATGTTGCTTCCAGCTACAAGAGCCCTGCCCTCCTCTGGGGTTATTGCACTGATATCCTTATTAACCTCACTTAAAACCCTTTGAGTAATAGTATCATACTCAGAGGGGTCAGCACCACTCCTTGCTTCCTCAATTCTCCTTTAAAATTCTTCATTCTTTGTCCTTAGCACAAATGACCCAAATTTAGGTGTGCTGACAAATGCATCATCTACAATAAATTGGTTACATGCCAATACTCTCATATCTTATTTATCAACTTCATTGTTAATTGTTGACCTTGTCAACCTATTATTTGGTGAAGAGTATGACCTTATCCTTAATGGGGAATTCACCTGATGAGGAGGGAGGCTCTTGAATTTGTTCTTCTACTGCTTCTTCCATCTGTTCCACAACTTTTATCTCCACCTCTACCTCAAGGTCAATGATTTTTGCTCTCTTTGGAGTAGGCAAATCAAGGGATTCTTCTTCTCTTACATACTTACCCCTAGAACTGCTTGGTTGGTAAGATGGCCTCTCCTCACCTGCAGGTGCACTAGCTATCAGTTCCTCTACCTTGGCAAAGATCATCTCAATTCTCCTTATGGGATCTTGCACTTCAGCAAAAGCCTGAAGGTATGCAACATTGGCATTCTCTTCATCCTCTCTCCCTCCATCACTGCATTCCATTTATTTCTTAAAAGATATATCTCCTGGATTGGCTAGTAGTTTCTTACTATATATTCATTGAAAATGACTCAGTGGGGGTAACCAAGCCTATTGACCTTCAACCTTGTTTTGTGAATAAAACCCTCAGGGTTAAATGCTCTCACTTGCTTTGTATCCATCCTATAACACTGATGTATGGAGACAATCTAATCTAATCCATTCTTATCAATTGTTATAAAATCATTGAGCTTCAATGAAGTAGGTATGATTGACCCCTTCTTGTGCTTTTTGAAATGCTCCTTGTTAGCTTCATTTAATTTCCTTATGATTTCCATGGAGGCAAGCCTCTTGGGCACAAACTTAGGTAGAGTGTAAGATGGAGCCTCACACCCATAAAATCTGATGCAAGTAGTATTTACATGCAGAAACCAATCTCCCCAGTTGTGTTCTATGTTTAAGTGTGGGGCTCCTTCCAAAGGTCTCAAGAAATCCTTAACTTATTTAGGTTTTCTATCCCCCTCATGTTCCAAGAAACCTAAGACCTTCCTTACAAAATGCTCCTCAAAAATAACATAACTAGCATCCTTAAAATGTATGTCAAGCATGCAAGTCCACATTTGCACTGGCATCATGTTGCCTTGTTCATCTATCATCCTCACATGTTAATCTTTATGCCAGTGGCTTGATAGAGAGAATAGGATCATGTGGTACATCAAATAATACCATGTGAATTCCACATGGGGACCTACAGTATATAGGTTGTTTTTTATCGTCACCATCTACTTGTGCATTTTCTCAGCCAAGTAACCCACATAGTCATATGGATGTCTAGTTCCATGATCTTGAATACAAACTGCCATCATCATCAAGGATGCAAGCATTCTATAAGTTGCATCCCTCCCAAGCACATGGCATAAACTGTGGCAAGTATTGACAAAATATTCCATGAACAATTTACAATGGAAGGGCTCCTCTTCTCTGTCAGAAATTTTTACCAGGCCTCCATCAACTCCCCTTGGTCTATACATGGCCAGATTGAATGATCTATAGGCATATCTAATAATCTTATACTTTTCTTTGAAGGCATTTAGGTCAATGGGCATACTGGCAGCAGGGTCTAAATTGAACACAGTTGAAATATAGGCTTTTGTGAATCTAATTATGACAGAACCATTTCCAGACAAAACAAACCTAGTTTTGGGGTCATATCTACTTGCAATTGCTCTAACCAGGTCTTAATTGACAAAGACATTAGAGCAAATCAACTTGACCAAATCAAGCTTCCAAGCATGGCAAATAGGGGCTTTATAGTCTTCTCTATTATGCCAATGCTCAAATAGGCTCCACGTTGATACAGGTATCCTAGCATCTCTACAATTCACACACAAGTCATAGATTTTATCATTTTTTTTACTTTTCCTAGCCCTATTGCAACTTTCCTCAATGACCTGGGACATTGGATCATGAGGTCTTTGTCTAGACTACGTTTTGAGTTGGAAGGTTGACTAGACTGACTCATCCTTCTAAATTGTGTTTATGCAATTAACCTAGGCCTTATGCAGCTATAAATTACTTCTTAACACTTTGAAATGAACTGATAGCTGAATTGATGAGACACAGAGGAACAGAATCCACTTACTAGTTTTTGACGCTAACAGAGGCTTGGAATCACATCAACTTTCTCATTTTGAAATTCCTTTCAACTATGCTCTTGAAAATGACAGACAATGCCCTAAATTATGCCCTTATAATGTTGGATTTCTTGCCATTTGTAGTATTAATGGTGGCAGTGATGGCCATTACTCAGTTCATGTCGTGAACAGTTGAAAATCCTCATTTGTAGGAAATTTGAAATAGGGCCATTGATCCTTTCCTTATGTTCTGTAATCAACAGTTGAGATCACGTCACTAGATTTCAAAATCTTCGTCACCACCTTTGAAAAGTCCTTGACCAATCAAAATAGGCTGAATCAGATGTACCCTCTCCACAAATCACATCACCTTTTTGTCTGGATCGAATGCGTGGTGCCTCGCACTTTGCAACCAAAAATGGCCCACCACTTACCTACTATGTGACGGTGTGATTAATCCCCCACGCACCCACCTTCCACTTGCTTTTCAATTCTTTAATAGAGGAGCGCCACGTGTCACCATCTCACAATAGTACAGTGAATATTCCCCTCAAAGAGATACCTCTGCGATGGGGTGCAGCCGTTGGATCAAAAGTTCTTTCATGGACTACTATCATATCAGTTGATAGATGGCAGTCATTTCGCATCATCACGGGGGGATGTGAGGTCATGAAAAAGGTGTTGTGAAGCTGTGAAATGTGCTTTATTAAGCTTTAACCTAAGACTTAAGGCTTTGATCTTTACGGGTGATAGTAGGTAAGGCTAGGATTAGGGGCCGGTCAACTCATGGGTGTGAAGACATTAAGTTGTGACTTAAGCGACAGGTAACCTTCAACAGACAATCAATAGAGGGAAAGAAGAAAAAGCACAGGAAGCACAAAGCATAAATACTTAGAATTTTAGGGATTCAAATAGACAAAACCAAGCGAACCAAAAGCCCTAAAACCTAAGGAAGCACCACCAAGATGTTCTGCTAGACATCGTGATACAATCTGCTGGTGTCTGCTATTTTAAAATTGATAAAACGCTATGACTGAGGAACCTAAATTTAGTGCTTGAATATTTAGTTATTGGTTTTACTAAGAGTAAATTTAATGCTTTAAGAAGATATTGAGTGTTCTGAGTGATTACAAGGATTCTTACATAGAGTTGGTTTAGGAACTTATCAAAGTATGGTAATGCAACACATTATTCTATAGTTTACAAGAGCTGGAGCCTAGGAATTTAAAAACACCATCACAAATACAATGCAATAAAGGAAAACAAATGAAACACTACTGTGGTTATAGAGAAGAAAAATTACTTCAAATTTAGTTGAATGCTTGTAAAAATTATCAGAATCACACAATAATAAATGAAAATATTATTTTTTTGATCGAAAATAAAAAATGTACATCACAGATAGACAAAGTAAAATAAAATGCCATCAACAACATTTTGGAGTTTGTAATATAGTATAAATACCTAGTAGCTTCTAAATCCCTTCAAATTGCCTAATCATCTCGTCATTTAGATTCTCCTTATCCTCCCTCTAACCATGATATCCAAAATCATCCTGATCATGTTCTCTAGTTTCTTCTATCTCCATATCTCCACTTAAGAGCGTCTCATCATCACCATTACCACTACATGTGGAACTTGTATTCATCGTGTCACTGTCCTGTATGCTATTATTGTTTGAAGTGTTGTACAATCCTCTTCTTTCACATGAGGACCTCTAGATTGCGAGTGCCCTATCAAAAGGAAAACTCCAAATATCATGTCTAGTTGTATACATCCTCAATTTTCCAAATTCTTGTCAAGTTTATTTCTTATCTTTGATTTCAAGAACCCCAATGCACTGAAAACTCTCTCATCGTCCAATATCATGGTTTGACATAAATCAGCAAGTTTGAAAAATTCTAATAATGCATCATGCAATATTTTTCTTTGACTTAAGGTTGCCCAAATCTTTGTTATTGATCCATGTTGGTGGGGAGCCTCCATGAGTTTAAATTGTTCCACCATTGAAATTGCAAATTGACCTGATTGATCATTGAGCTTAGTTTGATTTAAAATTCCTTCAATTACTTGTCCATTAAATTCTATACTTTTGCAAAAATAATTTGTTAAGGTCTTTATCTTGTTGTGAAAATCAGTTGGCTCACAATTGACCCAATATTGAGGATACACTATAGACATGGCTTCAAGCTATTCATCACAAGGGAATCTATCTCTAATCTCCGAGGAAAGAGATCTCATAATATTCTTTAAAGTAGTACTTACGAAATTAACAATCTTGTCAAAAGCTTCCCTTGAAACAAGTTCTTCTCTGATAGTGCGCTTGACCTCGTTTAGATAGTACATTGGTATCTCAAATCCCTTTACAGAGACACATAACTCCCCACTATCATTAAACAGTAAAAAATTAGCATTATTGGTCACATTTGTTATCAAATGCCAGCTACTAAATTTTGGACTTATGAAGGACTGGTTTGATAGATATAGATTATCGAGGGTCATGCATATCATTCTACGTAGTCTAGTATATTCAAAAATATACATAGTCCTTTCTTGGGCTTTTTTCATAAGCATGTTCATTTCCTCCAGCATGGGAAGAATACCAGCTAAAATGAGGAGTGTCTCTATGTCACTTAACCAATATAAGAGGTCAAGATCCCTGTCAACTGTGAAGCGATGTTCATACATTAAACCAATCAAGGATTGATATTCTGCAAAAACTCTTTTAGCCGGTTCAAGCAAGGAGATCCATCTGGTATCAACATCTTTAAGAAGCTTGTTTCCTGCAATTATTCCCTCAGCAAAATGTTGAAATTCTAAAACCCTTTTGGGACTTCAGCAGAAGTATGAATGGAGGTCGCGGACTAGATCTTCAACTTTTGATACTGCAGGAAACTTGCTCACAATTTTAAATGCTAAATTCATTTTGCGAGCCATGCAGTGAATGCTAATCATGTATGGTAAAATAGAAGTTTGTGGCTTCACACACAGACCATTCCTATGACCTTGAATTACTTAAGGTCCATATGCCCCTACACACACCAACTTTCTAGCAATTGTGCAGTCATCCATACCTCTAATTCCATTCAAAGATTTCTTAACTATCTCAAATAGATTTTATGATGTTGCATTCTCCTTCATTTTATAAATAGAGAATAAATGAGGTTGGCGGACATGATTTTCCACAATATACACATGCATACATACCTAGGAAGTATTATCTATTGTTGTAACTTCATCTAGAGATAATGCAATAAAAGTTGACACTTTTATTTTTTCCTGTAAATCACATTTTTCCACCTCAGCAAGAGAACTTCCCCATTCCCATCCACTGTTTATTGACCAGTGTGTGTTGGGAAAATTAGGAACGCCCATAAAAGATAATAAACTATTATATTCAGGGTAGTCTGTCATAGGATGCGCTCTACTCAAAATATGAAAAACAACACCCAACTGAACAATTATTGCCATTTGTAATTCTCCCATCATCTTTCCAAATTGAGCTTCAATTGAACCTCCACCTGCATGATTCTTCACCTTTCTTTGCAAATGCGCTTCATATTCAAGGGCATTCTTTACATGAAGACATTCTTCCTTCGTTTTCCATCTTATCACTAATTTTTCCTATCCATCTATGATTTATTTTTCATAAAGTTTGCAAATATATTTTTCTATGGTGTCAAGTTTCAACTACAACCTCTTCTCCCTATGATATTTCCAACTACAAATCTTACACTTGCATTCTATGGGAGGTTCATCTTTGTTTTTATTCTCCACCGGTTCAATGAATGGAAATTTTGACACCCAATCAATCTAAAAACTCCTTGACATTTCCCACTCACACCCCTTTTTTGATTTGGCTTTTATTTTCCCCTTGTGTGCACTTGTAGGATCTTCATCTTCATTGATCTCTATAACTTCATTAGTTTCATTATCATTTGTTCTTAGAACATCATCTAAGGAATTGTCATCATTCCATCTACCTTAGGTATTCCCTCAAACATCATTTGGGGCATTCTCATCATTCTCGATATATTGGGTATTCCTTGGAACATCATCTGTGGCATTCTCATCATTCCCGGTACATTGGGTATTCCCTGGAACATCATCTATAGAATTCTCATCATTCTCGATACATTGGGCATTCCCTGCAATATCATCTGTGCCATTGTGATGCAAGTCAATAGATGGTACAGGTTCTGATGTTGTGGCTACATCTGATGGACCACCAACATTGCCAAAGTATGACTTTATGTTATTGTTTCTCTGTTTTGATGGCCTTGACCTCCCTTGAGTCCCTTCACCACCCTCAGACAAATTCTTCTTGATCAACATCTCTCACAAATTAAAAGCTACAGAAATAATGTCATTTTGTTCAAGATGCAATCATAGATGATATGATATAGATCCCTAGGTCTTAGATTAAGATATCTCCCTAGTCCTAATTCCTACTCAATTAATATCATCTTTAACAAAGACATAAATAATCAACATGAATCTTATATTATTACATAGTAAACTTGTAAAGAAATGATCACTTACCTTTTAGTGACTCGCTAATGCCTGTAGCTATAACTTCTCTATGATCGAAAATGAATCAAGGATTCGAGAGCTAAGTTGAACAAAATGTGTAAACTTAAAGGATTAATTAGAGTTTCAAATGCATTTATATCAATGCATATTTGGCAAATAATGTGGCATTTTCAAATGGTATTATAATAATATGGCGATTCCTACATACTATTAATAGGACACTTATAAATGTTAGGTGAAATGGACCTCCATCAAACACATATATAGTAATTTTCTAGGCAAATATGGCCCTACAATTAGCATGGAGCTATAATGGTATTGGCGAAGATGGTCCTTATACATGTGAACCGTTTAATTATACTAGAAAAATTGGTCCTCGTGCATGTCAACCATTTAATGATATTGGCAAATTGTGTCTGCATATCTGTCAACCGTTTAATGGTATTGGCGAATAAGTGGGTGAATTAAAACATGCCTCCGAAATTCCAAGTGAATCACCGTTAGAACCACGTAGTATATTGTAGCAAAAAATACTAACTATAAATGACTCAAAAATTAATAGGGTGGTGAATTGAAATGCATTTGACCAAAAATCCATAAAAATTGGGTGAATTGGCCCCCCACCGGTGGTAATTTATTCACCAATTCCTCTTTCACAGAAATGAACTATTCGCCAATTGGCGAAGATTCACCACTAAAAAATCCCTATTCTCAAGGAAGCAACCTCTGGATTCTAATGTAGCATCAGGTGATGGTGAAGATGATGTGGAAGTTTTCTAGACATAACTCAATAAAATATGAAAAAAATGTGGAAGGAGCAGTGGAAGTGCTCTGGACACAACTCAACAAAAGTGTTTTTTGACATGACACAACGGAAGTGTTCTTGACACAACTCAGAAGTGTTTTAGACACAACTCAATGCACCCCCCCATAATTCAATATTTTTATCCCCTTTGAATTTTGGTACTTTATAATTGCAGTGCATAAGCAAGTCTAATTAGAACAAAAAATAACACTTTATAATGATAGTGCAAAATTGCTTCTAATAGATCAGGCTCGAAAAATTATTCACTTTCTAAAAAAATGACACTCAATTTCAAGTTGCCAATCAAAAGATACAATAATTTCAGTAGTTGTTTATCCTACTTTACAAAGGAAGGGTAAAAAATGTGTTAAAATGACACAATTTCCAAATCATCTCGATGCTACTTTTTTGGCGATGGAATGAGCTTTTTGTCAACTATAAATTTGTCAAATTTGGCCTCCGTGGGTGAAAACTATGGCAAAAGAAAAAAAGCCTACTTGATACTTTAGAATGATCCCAATGGTTAGCCTGGCATAAAATGTTAACTTTGGCAGTTTAACAGAACCACTAGTGGTTAGAATTTGTTTCTAGCAATCAACAATAAATGTTTAGGTTACATTAAACACTAGCAGTTAGTTTAAATGTTAACAATAACCCCTAGTGGGTAATGTAACCACTAACTATTTACATACAAGGCTAACGTTAAATGTTAGCATAAAATATTACATATAATGTTGTTGTTTACAAAGATTAACATAAACTAGGCTAAGTGAACGTGGTTTGTTTGACAAATGTTAACTGCAATAGAAACTGCTAGGGCAACGATGTTATGAGCTGTTTGATGGTGTGCCACAGCTATGAGAGAAACCCTTCAATGAATATTGTATCTATAAGCCTTGAGGGTAACATGGAAAATGCCAATTGAGTGAAGATGGAAACCACAATCATCTACAAAAATTGCAACCATGGGATTGGAGTTTTGGCGGCTTGACAAATTGTGGGCAGCCTGTGAAATGAGAAGACTATGACCAAAAAGCATAGGAGGAAGGTGTCAACCAATGGGAAGGCATCAAATGATGACTATTGGAAATAAAGACTCCACTTTGAAAACTAGTCAGCTCTTTAAATAGCTACCTTGATCATATTGAAAAGGTCTCACATTAAATCCTTTAGGGATGGATGTTAGGTGCAATCAAGAGGGAAACAATGTTAATTCAATATTTATTAATATATTTTGTAGCAATATTCCTAAGATGATTGTCCGAGGGGCACCTAGTGCACCCTCTTGCTTAAAGTTAGTGATTACGGTTCAAGGTAAACCTTCCGATGACATCTTCAACTATGCAAAGCAAATTACTCAAAGAAATTAGGGTGTTCAAAATGTGATTTCTCACACATACAACACTCGTAATAACAAGCAAAGTAAGCAAGCACCAATGTGCATGTCTCTCTTCCTTGTTCTCAACCTATGCTCCCTCCACCACCTCGCCTTACTCATAAAAGTGGTCAAGAGTATGATCTTGTTGAACATCTCCGTGCCACTCCAGCTAAGATCTCTCTTTAGAATTTAATACAAACATCGCCTACATACCATGGAATGCTCCAAGAAGCTTTACAAAAGGTGATTGTACCACCTACTGTTAAGCCGAATGATGTAGTAGCACTATTAGATTGTATGCATGCGATAAAAATGAATATTCTCTTTCAACCACATGAATAACCGTCAATTGAAGTTCAAAACCAATATGATCCTCTTATAATCTTTGTCACAATAAACAAAACATTGGTTAAGAGAGTTATGATTGATAATGGATCAGCTCTTAATGTTTGTGGCATTGACTTATTACATAAGATTAAAGTTGATACATCTGCCATCAAGATGGAAATGTTAAGTGTCCATGGTTTTAACAATGTTGGATGACAATCCATGGGCACTATAACTCTACCTATACAAGTAGGATCTGTGATTGTGCCTACCCTGAATCATGTCATGCCTTGTTCTTTATCTTACAACATGATTCTTGGTTGACCCTGGATCCATGCATTGGGGGCAGTCCCTTCCACCCTACATTATTCAATCAAATTTATATTCAAAGACAAACTTCATAATATTCATGCCGATCCTGAACCAGATAATTGTTTACATATTGAAAAGCAAAAACCAGTTTACAATCATATGAGCTTAAACAATTTGCGAGGCGATCCATCAATGCCTCTTACCACAAATAATGTTGTGCAAGACTCTGAACTATCGAATGCACTTTCTAGTGATGATTGGGGTTCATTAGATTTTAATCCTTGCAGTATAGGGGAATATAAACTTAATAACCTTAACACATCAAAAGTAGCATCAATCTCATCTAAGCAATCTTTTGAATCATCTAACAAATGTAAAGTCTCCTTGGTAGAAAATAAAGATAATACTCTCAATTACACTACAAATTATGATACCTACGAGGCTTCACCTTCTTCTAAGGAATTGGACTCTTTATATGGTCATGGATTTCAAATTTTGTACAAAAATAACGACTATGTAGGTAATGGTTGCAGTGTAAATCAACAAGGAATCAAAATACCTTTACAAGTTGGAATTCACTACACAGCCAGTATAGGATACCACTCTTTGAAACCCACCAAAGCCTCTCATCATTCTAGACTTAATGTTAATGCACTATCAACAAGACCAAATCAACATATGAGATATCCTGAGAAAATGAGCCACAATTGTTGTAGTGAATATTATAGTAGCTCTCAAGGGTGGCCTCTTCCTAGATATGTATGTTCTTAACATTTGGGTCCCTAGAGGTAAGTATTTATAACCCTTTATCTCTCTCATTATGTGCTTCCCTCGTGATGTGTTATGTGTTGTTTAGGCCTCCTGGGATGACCCTTGATTCTCTCGTAAGGTTCGGGATACCAAGAGACTGCCTCTATTGTGACCTTCTATTTGTATCATCATTCTTCTATATTGCCTCTCTCTCTGATTTCATCATTGTGTGTTGTGTCTTATGGACATAGCATTGCGGTTGGTGATTTGGGGGCACCCTCCTATATGACTATCCCTAAGACACTTGTTTCTTCTCTCTTATTTATTGTTTCCCTTCCTCTAATGTTTCTATCTAGTAGGTGGATGATGAAAAACATTTATACTGATGCAGACCTAGCATCCCTTTAATGAGAAATCAAAAATTGGACTTAGTTCCTAATATGATGATGGGGTTGTAATGTATTATCTGACACTTGGCTAGTAGAAGCACTCTGTGCTTTCTGCATAGTGATTTTGATGGTGTTTTATCTCACTTACAAAACATAACAATACTGCTACTTCGTGCATTTTATTTGTCTTTGAATCTCACCTTGGTGACACTCAGTTTTGAGATTTTTGTAGTATAGCCTCACGATTATACTCAAGATCCTAATTCGTAGTATAACCTTGGCTCTTTATATGATTAATCATATGCATTGGTGTTGTTGTTTATCCTGATTATTTGGACACTAACATGTTTCTTGCAGGGATGTGTTTGTGGGAACATTTGGTGATCGTAAAGTACATGTCACCTCTAGGGGGCATGGACTTTGCGAGAGTCTGTGTTCCCTTGTGTGTTTTCTTTGTACCTTAACATGCTTGATATCGATACCTAATATCAACCACCTTAAGGTGGGGGCATATATAAGGTAAGTTGTCTATTTTAAATGTTAGCAATATGCTTGTCCTCAGGTGCAGTTTAAAGACTAGTGCGATGAGTACTTCCTCCACTCTGAGTTTGTTTACAATCAATCATCTTAAGCCCTCTGCAGAGGTGGGGATAGCATATCTCTTGCAGAGAGTGCACATCTTGTCATTTTCAAAAGTCCTCATTGCAAGGTGGGGAGCGGTTCTGTGACTAACTCAACCCTTAAGCGTGTCTTCGACGATTGTTGTGGTGAAGCCCAATTGTTGGTGTGTCCCTGTAATGTGCTTGAGATGGTGATGAGCCTAGAAATAGGAACACTCCATCACTTGTCTATTGTGTTTTCTCCATATCCTCAAAGTGTGTGTGTTTTGCGTGTTTGTTCCCAAGCATAGTTTAAAGACCAGTGGCGATGAGTCCCTCCTATGCTTTGGGAGTTGTTTGGAATGCTTGCTTTGTTTGGCATGTCTTATGTGTGTTGCCCCATGTGCAGATTAAAGACCAGCGCAATGAGTGCTTCCTGCATTATGGGTGGTGTGTTTACTTTCTTGTACTTGCATCTACATTTTATATATAAGAAAAAAGAAAAAAAGAAAAGAATCGTCTCTGTCTTCTATGTATTCAATGTTTTCACTATGTTTTGCATGTCTTCAATGTTGTCTTCTCTGTGTTTTGTGTGACTATAACTGTCTTCTCTGTGTTTTGCGTGCCTGCTATTGTCTTCTTTGTGATTGGCATTTCTTCTCCGTGTTTGGTGTGTTTGTTGTATTTTTTTACTGTACTTTAATGCATGTATGGGCCTTGCATTTATACATACATTAAAGTGGGGGCTAAATGTAACGTCAAAAAATGTCCCCTTGGGGGATTTCCCTCTTAAGGTTTAGCTCTCAGGTCTTTTATCTACATTTAGGACATCTTGCATCATATTTTGGCGTCCCAATGAAATGAACCCTAAGTTTCATGATAAATGGGACCTAGGGTGATCCCTTAAAACAGACCCTACCCAAAATAGGAGGAGCACTTGGGTGCCCGCGCCCTAGTCCTGCCCTATTTTGGGTCAGGCCCAAATTTTAAGTGTCATCTTGTGACCATTATTTAGGTCCTATGCCGATATGGTAAGTTTGAATTACAAAATTCTTGGTGGGAATGTTTGTAGTTGCATAAATAAGCATGTTTAGGCATTCATTTATAGACTAGATGGGCATTAGATGGTTATTGTGATCGGTATGCATTCTAAAGGTGATTCAAGGCATTCATTGTGTGGAAGAGTAGATTTTGTGTTGTTTATGTGTTTTTATTTGCATATTTGAGCATCCATTTTCTCATGGCATGAAGAGATTCTTCCTCCCTTGAGATCTTCACTACCAGGTGATATCAATTGTGCTTTTTATCATTTATCATTTTGGTTTTGCCTCTACCTCACAAGGGTATGCACTCTCTCTCTCTGACAACGGTGTTCAGAAGACTTGAATGTCTCTCCAGGGCTTGACTGAGGCAAGCCTCTAAACACCACATTAACCCCCTCCCCATTTCCCCATGATTGCAAGTTATAGGTTGAAGAAGCAGGAAAAGTGGAGTTGTAGAGAAGGGCTGCAAAGTGTTGAAATTGTAGACTAGAGTTGAAACTAGGGACCTGGACTCAGGTGCCCGCTCATTAGTCCTCCAAATCCCACAATGGAGAAATCTTTGAGACAACAGGAACAGGTTGCAGATTGACTACCCAGATCCTAACAAAAATTAGGGCATTAGAATAGGGCACCTGCTCATTAGTCCCTGACTGTTTCACTTCCTGAACTTCAAAAATTGGTACACATTTGCCTATTATTTTCATCTTTCCATTGCAGCATTTTCTGGTACTTGTCCATTTGCTTCTATATTTGCATGATTAGGGTTTTAAGCATAATTGGACATAAACAAGCAATCAAATCACATAAATCCAATCTTCCTTACATTCTACAGTGACCAAGGTCCTGATAGTGTATTACCACTCGACCCAAGGTACTTGAATGTAATGGTGAAAGGAGGATAGGTACAAAACAAATCAAACCACCCACTAATCAACCCTATCCAAATTTCACACCTTTACACCTAGTAAAAAATGGAAAATTGTGACCCTGCTAACATCAATAGTACCCTAGACAGTGGAGTTTCCTTGCGTAGAGTTGTCCAAGTTAAAATGTAAAAATAGACCTTCTTTCATTGTTGATTTGCATCCTATCACGGTAGAAATGACAAGCGAAAATAACTTTTTCACCTCATAGTCTTTAAAAAACAATAAAATATTATCTTCATTTGAATATTTTCTTCCTTCAAAGGTATTATTTTATTGATTGCACTTTTGCGCCCCATATCCTTTAAAATAAAGATTAAATATTATATTCATTTGAAGATTTTCTTCTTTCGAAGGTATTATTTATCGATTGTAGATTTTCTTTGTTCGGATGTATTATTTTATTGATTGCACTGCAAAATCTTTGAACAAAGGTTCCTTTATTTCAAGAAATATCTTCAAACAAAGATATCTTGCAAATTTTTTCACCATCTGCATTCAAAAGTTTAATGTTCCAAGTTTGGGACTCAGTATTGTGGTTTTACCCAGCCACGTGTCAAAATCAGGGACAAAAGGCACAAGGTTTCACTACTCTATCATGGCTCAAAAGGCATAGGGGTTCATTGTCATCGAAAGAGAAATGGCAACCTGAAAATGTCATTTTGCTACCATTAAAACATTTATTAAAAAAATACCTACGTTCAAAGGTCATCTTCCAACGAAGGTATTATTTTATTTCATTTTTCGATATTGCAATGCCAACATTCAAAGGTTGTGGATAAGCTTCATTCAAAGGTAATGATGAGTGGGCCTTCAAATGAAGGTGTTTATCAATGTTGATCCCCATTTCACTTCAAAAATCCAATGTCCCAAGTTTGGGACACTATTATGTGTTCACCCATATACCAAATGTTAATAAATAGGAGGGGCCTACTTTTTATGTACTAAAGGTGAGAATACATTTGTTACTGGATGTGTTTCAAGATAGAGGACCAAACCTATCAAGGTAATTGATTAGAGGGGATAATGCAAATGAGGGCTTGTGATGGTAGAGATGGTACAAGAGAATGTGCATCATGGAGATGGACAAGATAAGGGGCTATAGGTATAGAGATTATCTTCTCCTTTATCACCTCAAGATCTATCATACTAGCTAGGAGATCTAAAAGAGTGTTATAATGTTAATAGGTATAGAGATTTATTGTCAAAGGTAAATACTACTACTACTTATCTAGATTCAGAGACATCTTTACAATTGTTTTTGGCATAGTCGATGATCAAGGGAAGGAAATATGATGTTAACTAAACAATGATGCAAATAGTGAAATAATATTCTTTGATAGTGCCATATAAAATTTAGAGCCATATTGATGCATGTTGCTCATCCAAAGTTTAGAGTCAACTACCTCATTTCAATGTCAATAGGAAAGGAAATCCAAAAGCCTTGTCTAATTGCTTAAGGATGAAAAGTAATGCATAAGCCCTATCTAGTTTCTAAAGGATTGGTGACATTGCTTTTAACATTATTTTCCTTAATAAACCTTATCTTATTGCTAGAGGATGGATGACATTATTTGTAGCATGACTAACTCACTATAAAGTATTCCATATTTAGTTTGAGAAAGATATCCCTATGAATGTCAAATGAAAGGACTAACATGGATCATTTCAACATCCATCTTCCAGCAAAGATGGATAGACATGACTTGTGAAGAATCCAACCATTTCTCATACATAAGACAAGTTCAATTCAACATTCGCATGCATATGAACATAGAATACTACCAATAATAGGAACCAACAAAAGACACTTGGCATAAACTTTATGCATTCTTTGTAAATTTTTTGGAATACTACCCATGTTGAATAATTTGTCCTGCCTCATGGGATTTGCATGTGGGGTTGTGTTATGAAATCCATGGTGCAATTTCCATTTGTCTAGAATGAATGTCATTTATTGCTTAAACAAATTATCTAAATATTTCTTGAGAATGGATCTTCTTAGAGGATGAATGTCATCCCAAAGATTTACCAAAAATGCCATTTTATTTGTGAAATTTATTGCTATTATTCTTACTGAAAGATTACCATCTTATTTGTGAAATTTATCTCTACTTGAAAGAATGTTGCATTATTTGAGAAATTTATCAATATAATTTAAGGATTTTGTCTCACTTCCATCTTATTAAAGCTTTTGGGAAGACACAAAATTTTAATATCGAAAACACAAAGAATTGAGTTTTGTTTATTTGACGAAAAAGGTGGGCAACTCCTAGAAGTGATAATGGAGTTATCTAAAAGCCCAAGTCTAGCATAGAAAACTATTAAAACTCTAGATAACGAATGAAATTGAATGGTAACCGAGATGTTTTAGCAAGATTTTCAATCCTCTCTAGAAGTTTCAGATATAGAAAAAAGTAATGGATACACGACTAGAATTTAAAATTACTCTAAAAGGTTTATAGGATCAAAGTTTCTTGTAGAGCACTATTCCAAATGCTTGAATCATCAATATTTATGTTCCTTATAATACTAGCAATCACACTTTAGTGTGCAATGGGTGTGCTGAAATAGCATGTAGGTAAAAGTAATTAGTGGTTTCTTGAGAAGAGAGCATACACTTTTATTGTTGGTGAATGGTTGTTGTCCATCCATCATTTGAATGTATTCATAAGTGGTATGTGTTGTCCTCCTACATTAGGAGTAAACTAAATATGTTGACATGCATGCAAGTAAATTTGTTTTTGAATAGTAGTGGGTAAAATCAGGTACACAAGTAAATTTATTTATTTGTTTTGGTCAATTATTTGTAAGTGATAGTGCCTTGTACCGGTCATCTTCTTTTTTCCCAAGCATGTTGAGCCCGTCCAGTTGAAATGGCAGGCCCAGGTACATACTTGACAAGACTTTCCATTCATCAAGACTTTCTTCTTGCAGTATTGCATGTCCCTAGTCAAAAGGAGTTTCGTCATCAATTTCTATCAATAGATTTGGAGATGTACGGTGCAAATTCTATGGATGGTAGTTGTTTGAAACTCTTCCCCAATGGGCTATAATATATTGCTCTAATGAACCAATATCATTGTGAATATTTTGAATGCTAGTATCGCAGTATTTTACTCCAACATAATGCTTGAAAGCATTGATCATCTGCTGCTAGGATGGTGGTGAAATGGGGGGAGACTCGAACAATAGCCTATGTGAAGCATTCTTTCCATTTGTTGGGCTTACAAGATACTGCAAATGCCCATTTTGAGCCACTTGAATAAGTGACATTGTTTCAAATTGTATTGGTTGTGACATGTATGAATCAATGAAGCTTGGAGATGGAATGTCTTAAAGTGAATGATGATTGTCTTGTATCCCTATGGCACATGTAATTTTTTGTTTTCTTGAGTGTCGTGAATTAATTTGCATGATCTTAATGCATTTCAAGATCATTGTGTTTAGATGTAGATGTTGAAAGACTGCCTCTCAGACTCACATCACAAACATAAGTGTCTTGAGTCCTATACCATTTTGATTTATGGGCATCTCAACCCTTGTTCAAATTTTAAGCATATCCTAATAAATTTCTTATTATGTTCTCTGACATAAATGCAAAAATATGACCAATAAAAAATGAAATTATATAAAATGATTCATAAAAACAAATTAAAAATAGATTTATTTTACATTTTTTAATTTTTAAATAGTATACTTAAAACTCCACTAAAATTATTATCACAAACATCAATATTAAATTTCAAATTAACTAATTCTAAACTTAAACATTTAAAAGTGTCTAACATATTTACTAAAGATAAATAAATCACCTCTCATTTAAATTTCATCAACCAAATCCCTAAACTAATACATAATCATATACATCCATGTTAATGCTAATCGACCAACCAAAGATGAAATGATAAAATTATTAAAAAAACTAAAATCTAATGTCAAGGAAAATTGGTGTCACATTGTTAATGTAAAAGAGAATAGGTGGTTGCATAAACTATCACTAGGGAAAAAAACACATTCTGATATATTGGGATATGACTTTGCAACCTAATGAGTCATGACAACCGAGAAAAGCCTCTGCATCATTGGGAGAAAAACTGGAATGAAAACGTGACAAGAAAAATTGACGATGGAACGAAATATGGATGATGACTCAATCCATTTCAATCGTCTTGCACTATCGATAGATTTGTATTTGGAGAAGTAAATTGTCTATTCAAGATATACATGATCTACATAGATTATGAGTTATTGCAATCTTCTTTCTCTATCTCAATATTACCATCTATCTTTCTTTATCTCTCTATCTCTATCTCTCTTTCTCTTCATCTTCATCTTTCCATCTCTCTCTATCTTTTTGTCTCCCTCTCTATCTATTTCATCAAGCTTCTTGGTTGGTTGAGATATGATTCGAAGGAGGATGATCTTGGATAGCCTAGGAGAACTATCTTTGAATTCCTTTGCTAGATTCTTGAAGTGAAGGCATGGGAAAGGCATTGGATGCAAAGTGCTAAAGCAAGGAAGCTTGGGGAGCAAGAAGATTGGAAAGGACATGTTGAGCTTAGAGCAAGGATGATAGGGACGTGTCAGATTTGGGTGGCCATGTCAAAGTTTTGAGATATTATTGTGTATTGGAGGCCAAAGTTTGAAAGAGGACTATGTTGAAGATGAAGTTCATTTAGGAGGTCTAGTTATGAAGTTCGACAAGGAGGAAAGTCTTTCAAGGAAAGAACATAGAGCTAGAAATGTATTGTGAAAAAGGTGCAAAGTCTATAGCCAGTTGAGAGAACTTGGGGTGAGAACAACAAATACATAAGCGAGAGTTGATTGTGGGGTAAAAGTTTGCATTAGACTAAGATGCAAAAAAGGCAATGTGTTTTGAGTGGGACAAGTTGTGGTGATACCCGTGGTGAAGGTGAAGGTTGTGGATCCCTCAACCAACAGAGAGGTTCCCATGACAATGTATATTCAAGTGATTATTGTGGACAATCATGAGTTTTAGTTCATAGGATTTATTAAATACCACAAAGATCTTTCAATGCTAAATAATGACATGGGCCATAGGGATACAAGGCAATCATAATTCACTAATAACACTTGAAGAGCACTTTCTCCTAGTTAAAAGTTTGCAACCAAATAAATGAATCCACTTTAAAAGTAATTTTAACATGAATATAAACTATCCATATTGATCACAACATAGGATGCACTTGAAAGATAACATTCTCCTAATCAAATGCTTATCCTTGTAGAAGCAAAACACGTTAAATAATAATTTTATTATATGATCGTAATGGCATTCACTAAAGTGGCTCAAATAGCTTAACAATATAAAGTGTAGATTCATACCAAAGAACTTAAAATGCATATACACTATTTGTGTGCAATTTTAAACTTAATCTTTCTACTAAACCTTTATACTAAAAATTTAATTCAATAGTCATTTAATTATATTTATATTTAAGGTTTAATATTTCTTAGTTACACATAGAATGAAAACAAAACAATTATTTATAAGATAAAATTGACCATCAAAATTGAAGGCTAGTCTTTGATGGCTAGTCTCTAATTACGTGAATTATTTAAGCTGTAAAATTGACTATTTTGAAAATAAAAAGCAAATTTTTATTTGGACTTGTTCTATTTCCAATTCTAATTGCTAATTTTAATATTTATATATTTTATTATTTTATTTAATATAATATTTAATTAAATATTTATATATAATAAGTATTTAATATTTAAATACATTTGTAATATTTAATATTATAGTTAATTAAATATTATATATATATATAGAGAGAGAGAGAGAGATTTGTTGTTTAATTTAAAATCATACAAATATAGACTCTCCTCAAGAATTACAAGGTATCACGCTTTCATCTTCATTTAAAGTAAATTCAATCGTATTGTAACCAGTCATTAATTAGGTGCCGAGTACCGATGATGGGATGATGAAATTGCCTATGAATATATTGTAGGAGTACAATTAACACTAAGAGGGGGGGTGAATCAGTGTTAGTATAATCATTCACCTTTTACAAATTGTCAATGAACTTTATTATGAACTAAGATCAAATATTAATTTCACAATCATCAAATTGTTAAACACCAATTATTAATGCAAAGAAACAACAAAAGTATTATAAATCAAAGATATACCGAGTGGAAAACCCTCCAAGGGTATAAAAACCACTCAAACTACCTCACTAGCTTAAATGAAAAACTTCAAATTTACAAATGTCTCAATGACATATACAAGAGGTCTCACTGACTGCAAGCCTCACTAGCATAATGTGCCTCACTGGCAAACACAATCACCATTGTCAAAACATCAAACTTTGTGTGTAAGACATGATTGCCATTCAATCTAATTTACACCGTTGTATACTCTGTGTTTCATCATACATCCTTATACCTCTTGTTTGATTTTCAAATCAAAACCATCTTCTTTTACACACTTTTGCAAATAAGCTCCTCTTACAAATCTCTGTAAACAATTATCTCTTCAAATTGTCTCTATCAATCTTTCATCATTCACTGCAATCAAAGCTTGATTCCTTGCAATCAAAAACATTACAAACCTCTGCAAGTATCTTTATACATTCTGATATACCTGTAAGAACATTTCACTATCAAGAACATCTCACACAATATGTCTTTTACTCTGCAAATTGATTCACTCAATCATTCATCTGTGTCATCAAATTATCTTCATCATTGATCTGCATAATACCACATCAAAGCACATGTGATATAAATAAAAATCAGATGACTTTTCACATTCAACTCTCCTCTGTTTTCTTTAATCAATTTTGCCCTGTTCAATTTTATCTTCCCCTACAAAATCACATTCTCTGAACTTTCAAAACAAAAAAATAATAAATATTCTTCAAAATCTTTTATATTCCTCATCTCATAAAATACAAAAACCTTTCATTTTCTCACAAGACAAATCTTCTCCATTAAACATCATTCAATAAAATATTGTCAATCTTCCTCAAAAAAAATATTATCCTAGATCCCCCCAAAAAAAATCTTCAAGTTCCATAATGATCTCTCCTCAAAGAATTATCTTCATGAAAACCTTTCATATTCCTTCAATCTAATTATCGTCTCTACGTGCAAAATTCATCTCAAAAATATCTTCAATCTCTCTTTGAATTCACTTTTCATCTATAAGAGAATAGAAAAAAGCAAGGCATGAAAAGCCTATAAACTTCACAAAAAAAATCTTACACTTTACTCGTATTTAGAATAAATATGAAAACTTCCTTCTTTAACTTCTCTGCCCCGAAAGATAGAAATTAGAATGGAATCTTTTCATTTTAAAAAAATTCTTTTAAAACCTCCACCGCCACTAAAAGCTAAAAAATAGCTTTAGAAAAAAAACCTTTATTTGTAATAAATTAGACATTTAAAAAACACGTCAAATAAAATGCATAATAGTCAGGGTCTTTGGTTTAAATAAAAACCATTGATCACATTTTTGCCCCCATAATTATTTTAAAGGAAGCCATTGATTTGAAATTGGTGCCCGCGCATATAAGAAAGAAACCTGTTCCACTATTTCTACTAGGATGTCGGGGCCAAAGTGACCGACTACAACATGACTTAAGTTGCCTTCAACCGTTCAACCTTAAGTTAGAACCTACTACCACTAGTCACCGCAAAAACATAACATAAAGTGCAAAATGGTTGACGGGCAAACTAGGGTTAGTTGGAATATGTGTTAAGCACTTTTTTTTTATGATTGTTAGGTGTTAAGCACATTCCCATTTTACCTCTGCAAAGACACTAAACTTAACATAGAACATAGATCTTTATTGCAGGAATCTAAACCATACAACATTAGATCATTTAACACAACTATAAATGCATCTAAGAAATCTTAAGGTGATGTTGAAATGATACATACTATCCCTTGTCATGTGGTACAAACCCTTGAACATGAAAACAAGAACCTTGCCCTGATTTGACACTGATTGCATAGTATGCAGTGAATACCATTGATGAACTATGCAGAGAATGCCACTTCCATTGCATGAACCAAGAATGATATGCCATTTCCTCTGAAACATACCTACCAAGAATATGTCATTTCCACTGATGAATCATGACATTGTGAAGACCAACTCAACTAATCAAGACATAAAATCCATCACATATAACATAAACTCCAAATTGATACTCAGCTTAACCATGCTTTACCAAATGATCAACCACGCTTTACCAAACCAATACAACATCATACCAATAGACCTGATGAGGAAGATATAAATGAAGTCTACATGAGGCAATCCATATGATCATGAATCTTCAACCTAGCTCCACAAATCTGACATCCTATAAATACCCTAACGTGAGCATAACCCACCAAGGAACATCACCTTAATAGTTCACCATGAAGTATGAGGCATAAGCATGTGGACTGATGAAGCATGACACAGAAAATGAACATTATAAACCAAACATTACCTTAATCAACTGAGGTCCTTCAAAGCAAAGCATAAAAGAACCAAACCAATACCAACTGAGATCTTCTTTGAGGTCTTCTTGAACAACATCCTGATACTAATCTAAACAAGAAGACACTATCCCCCATACACAATATCAACATGATCACTGACAATACCTTTTGACATCAATGACAAACGTGCCATCATATATACCATGCCGCACAAAAATAAAACTGGCTTTATTTCATACCAAGAACAATATATAATATAATATTATATTATATTATAGTTCCATTAGCAGTTAATATTACATAATAACCTATAAAGCATAAAAATATAATTGATATAAACTTTTTAAGTGATTTTTTTAATGTGATTTTCTTGAGTTATTTTTTAGAAAAAAATATTTTTAAGTGATTTTGTTGAGTTATATCCAGCAATCAACTAATGTAAATGATTATAGAAATCCTGAAGTGGGGACATAATTAACTCAATAAAATGGTGAAAGAGATTAACGGCAGTGGAGCAAAAGCTTCCACATAAAAAAATATGATAACTCTATAAAATTATTATATTATATTTTGTATTTATATCTTCAATAAAATTATAATGAATAAAATAATTTGTTTTTTAACTTGCATATATATTACTAATAAAATATGGATTACATATGAGTTCATATGGTGGCCAAGGAGGCCACCTCAAAATTTATACATCATATAGTAATATTTAGCAATTTTTTTGCAAGTTAAAACACTTTTTTATAAGCTTTCTGATCCACTGTAATGCCTGTATTGCTTGATCATTTTCCAGTCGGGTTGTCTCTATGAGTAAATTGAATCTACTTCCCTTGATCCCATTGGTTTGCTTACACCAAATCATTATGGATAGCCTGAACCTACTCCCTCATTGCATTACCTGAGTGCAGCTCATCATTTCCTTCTACCATGTTGAAATCATCAAAGTATTGACCTATAGAATCCAAACTTTCCATTGCTTCTTCTTCCTTGTTGACCGGTGTTCTTGGAGTGTTGTATCTATTATGTGCTTCCATGTACTCTTCAAAGAACTTTGGAACAAGTTTCTTGTAGTCATGCGACCAAAACACCATAGTCTGGATGTCAGATCTGTAGCCTTCCCCTTCATCATAAATCTTCATAAACATGTCTATTGGTATTCTAATAGTTGCCTTGGCATATTCAACAATCATCCAAGTTGTGAGCCTAATGAAGGACTCAGTAAGAAATCTTCCCCTCCCCTGATAAACATTCTCATTTCTTGTCTTCCACAAGGACCATAGGATTTCAGTAGAAAAAATATTCCAAAAAGAGTTTGCATGATTGTCCACATTAGTTGCAAAACCACATAGAATATCTAACATGGATAAACATTTTTCAGAAGAAAAAAAATACCTATTAAAGATTTCAAAAAGGAGGTCCATATACTTTTAGCAAATACACAATCAAAAAACAAATGCTCATAAGTTTCAAGTTCACTACAGACTAGACACAGGGAATTATTGTTATCTAAGGCCAATTTTGTCAACAGTAAAAGCTATTTAAATCAACTTTTTTTAGGTTCATTCACATTAGACCAGACTGCACTCAAGACTTTTGAAACCATAGAGGATTCAAAACCAACATTCCATACAAATTTAATGTGGTTGATGACCGAGTAGGATTCAGTTAGCATTCCATACAACTTCTTAGGTTTAACTTTTTCAAACTCAGTGCCATCCTTCCATTTGATTTCTTTCCATGTTAATTCTTTTGGGACTGCACCTTGAAGTAAGATCTTGTTCACAACACTACACATAATTCCATAAGTCCTTTTTTTATTATCTGGGACATTGAATTCATTTTTTAATTGCACCCAACTTTTTACAGAACTGCCTTCTATAACATCATCAAAGGATTCCATTTTTTTGCAGAACAACCCTGGAGAAGTGCCAGATACTTGTCTTTGTGTTTCAAGTTCCACCATATGGATCTTTTCTTATTGAAAACTTTTTCTTTAATATCCAATGCCTCTAGGTTTCCAATATAGGTCTTAACCTTTTCCCATGCTTTCCAAATTGAGGCAAAGACCACTGATCCAACCGGCTTAGCAACAAAGTCCCCCTGAAATAATGTCCAAAAGGTTCATCCCTTTTCCAGTCTCTACCTTTTTTGGGTGTTGCCAATCTCAAGTTGTTTACCACTAGCACCTTCCACATCTCATCACCTTCAAATGCCTTGACTATCCACTTTGCAATAAGGGTTGTACCTTGAATCTTCAAGTCTTTGAGCCGAGCCTTCCCAATCTTTTATCCAAGAAACATTAATCCCATGCTACTACATGCCTTTTCTTCGTCCCTTTCCCATCAAACCATAGGAAGGCTCTGATCCTCTTCTGAATAATGTTAGCCAGATAACTAGCAAACATCCAAGATGAAGCATAATATATAGAATAGGCAGACAAAATGTTTTGGCAAACCTAAATTCTTCCAGCTAGAGAAAGATATTGTCTATCCCACATATTAAGCTTCTTATTGATTTTTTCAAGCATACATTCCCACATATGCTTTAGATATGGATTGACAGAAAAGGGTATGCCTAAAAACCTGACCTGTTTGTCTGGGTTACCCCACTGCTAGTGATCAGTTTTAAACTAATTAGGGGTTTCCTCAGTCCAACTTAACATAATTGATTTAGGAAAGGACATTTTGGCTCCTGAGGCTTGACAGAAAACTGCTAGCCTTTGATCAAGTTGCTTCAGGTTATTTTCTTCTATAATGGGGAACAGAGTTGTGTCATCTACAAATTGGATGTTTAGGAGAGTATCTTTGTTGGGTAGGGTAATGCCCTTTAAGACATCCCCAATCAGATTTGTTCTCAAGATCCAAGGAATGTCAGGCAAACTATCTTCCAATTCCACTACTATCACTTTTTTGCCCCTCAAAGGATCAAACAACTTAAATTTATTCTTGAACTTGTCCCAAAAAAAAATTTCATTACCCTTCCAACCCCAAGCATTACCACCCGATTTGTCCTCTCTATTTTCTGTCATATTAAAATCGCCCCCAAAGATACAAGGAATGTCAGGTAAACTATTTTCCAACCATTTCCAGAGTTCAGCCCTACCACAATACTCATTTGGAGCATACACTAGACAGACACCAAATTCTAAGCTATCTTTTTGTAGTATCAGCCAAATGCATCTGCTACATGGGGAACAACCTCTCTGAGTTACAAATATAGCCCAGTCTTGATCTAATAAGATAGCCACCCCACCCTTTCCTTTTTCATGATTGGAGAAAAAGACCGCAGCATCTCTCCAAATGAATCTTAGATTATTCTCTAGGGTGAAGCCTGTTACTTTCACCTCTTGGACCATAAGCAAATTAAGGTCTTTGTTTTTATTACAGAAGTCCCTTATAATGTACTTCTTGTCTTGTTATTCTAAACCCCTAATGTTCCAAGAACATCACTTCATGATTGGTCTATGTCAGTTGTTTCTAGCTTTCTTTTCTTGTAAATTTTCTTAAAATAGACAAGTATCTTGTCTTTCTTATCCTGCTTGGCACTACAGGAGTTCTTCTTAACATTCTTTTTTTTCTTTCCTTTGTTTTCACTTGGGAAAGGGAGTCAAGTAGACCTTTCAAGTTCTCTTCATTTCTTTCAAGCTTAGGAAGTTCTAAACCTTCTGACACTATTTTGGTGGCTAAGTTGTTGCCCCCTTCTAGATTGGTGGTGTAGGATTTGGAGCTTACTAACAGCACAAGGCTGTCACCACTTCTATATGAATTAGATTCTACATTTGTTCCACTTTTTTCTCTAATCTTCTCCAAGGCTAGTTCTTGAGCATTTTTCTTTCTATATTCCCCTACATTTTCAGGGCTAATCTTTGTTTTTTTCTGACAGGCAGTCAAGGGCACTAGATTTATAAACAACATTAGACTCAATGTTTTCCTTCTCTTTGGCAGAAAAACATACTTCTATAGGACTAGGTTTATTTGTCAACTCTTGAGGTTGACTGGACAAAACTTTATCTAACAACATTTCATTTAAAACATCAACATCTTCAACAATTTCAGGGACATTGGGGTTCTAGTTCTCACTATTTGGGATACGCCCCCCAACAGGCATTTCATTAACCAGAGGAGAAGCATCTTCTAAAGCCTATGAAGGAAAAGGAGAACTAGAGCTCAGGGACTCAAGATTTTCATTTGATTTCCCAGCTCTAACACTACATTCCCCTTCCTCAATACTCATTTCACTAAGTTTTTTGTCGACCTCAATAACATTTTCTATGAGGACATTGTCCCCACCCTCTTTGCCATTTTGTTCCACTTCTGAAATTTTTTTGGTATCATATGTATCTTCCCTAATGACATCAGATTTAGGGTGTTCAACACCCTCAAAAAAATTTGAATGCCCATTAGGTAGATTTTCTTCGAATATCTCATGGACCTCTGGTTTTTTGCTCTCATTTTAGGGTTAAGAATTTTTGGGCAGTCTTTCTTCTGGTGGCCATCAGATTTACACAAAAGATGGGCATTTAGTCCCCCAATACCACAGATATCACAAAGAATCAATTTATCAAGCCCCTTAATTTCTATCCATTTAGGAATCTTTGTTCCTGGCTTAACAGAAACCAGAGTCCGCACGTCCATGTGTGGGAGAGTAATGTTTACTTCTTCGACTTTTAGTGTTTCCCCTATTGGAGAAAGGATTTGTGGGATGAAGGCCCATAGTTGTTCCAACACATTTTTAACACAAAACTTGATTTCCTCGTGAGAGGCTTCAAAGGTCCACAGTAGGGTCTTGAACAACATTTTTCCCACATTCAAAAACCCTTTGTTTAACACTTTTTTTTGCATTTCATGACTTTTGAAAAAGACAACAAAAAGTCCCTTTTGAATCATCCTACAGAATGTGACCTTGACTACCACTTTCTTCCCCCATACTATGTATAACCATCTATCAAAAAGAGCTCTCGAGGGGAGCATTTCAACATTCAATCAAACAAAGAAAACAACAATATTTCTCAGCCTTAATTCTTCATTTTTAACTGCATATATCATTTCCTCATTAGGGAAAAGAATAAGACCAAGGGCGGGAGAAGGTTTCTTACCCAGCACTTTGACTCCTCCCTTTTCATGTCCTCCTTTGTGGGTGAGTCCACTACTTCTTCTGAACCCTACAATTCTTTCGACCTCCTCAAACCTATGTTTTTTGGGCAGAGGCACGACATTGTCGACAATGAGCACGTCATAATACTGTTGTCTCCCCTCATTACTACTATTAATTATTGCCTTAGGCGAACCTGGTTGTGCTATAAATGCAATGACCGAAGAGGCCACTTCTTGCTACAACCACCCGCTGCATTAAATCTGATGCAACATCACCCCACCTTTGGCAGGGGTGAGAAATCTCCCCTCTAAATGAGTTTTTAACTTTGAAAAATAAAACTTTATATTAAATAAAATAATGTAAGATACACGCATAAACATATAACAAAAACAATCAGACTGCGTATAAAAATCCAACCTACAACAAACCAATCATATAGGCAATCAATGGAACGAATCAGGGGAAGGAGAGGGGAGATCTCCAAGAGGTATGCAGAAGGAATCAGAAACCCTCGACCTCTCAAAGCCCCTCCCTTATCAAAAGGATGATCAAAATAATCAATAAAATAATTTTAATGAAATAATTATATATTTTAAATAAATAAAATATTAAATAACTATGTACAATAGCAAATGATATTTTGAAATAAATAAATAAATAGATATATTATAAATAATTTTTTTGAAATTTTAAAACTAAATATTGTTCTTTAAATACATAACTAAAATTATAATTATTGAATCGTGCATCCACTTGATGAAGCCTCACATATTCAAATTATAAATATCTCCGCAACCTAGACATACAGACTAACATTCCTTATATGCATGCCTAGAAAAGAAATTGAAAACTCAACAAAAGTGGAGAGCATTTAAGAATCTGACAGAGTTTGTATACTTGATTTTTTATGTTTCACTCCAAGGCTAGGCTGTTGAGATTTGGTCTAGTTATGGTTTGAACACGAATGAGGGAAAATGAAAGCAACCAAAATTAGGGCAGCAAACAATAGTTTCCAAATTGTATTAGTTTATTGTTTCTAACAAAGACTCTGGAAAAATAAGTTTGCTTTATAAAATTATAAACCACTTAATAATTGCAAAATAAACTACAAAAAGCTAACTAACTTGGAACAGAAAAGACAATGTTCAAATTACTCCCAATCATTATTGGTTAAATTTTTAACATGTATATAGAAACATTAATTTGTGTCTCCAACACACTTTTAGATTAAAGATAATTGATAAGAACATTATGAACACAACATTGATGCCTCAACTTAATGACAAGTAGAATTTAAGATCCCATTTAAATTCTAATTATTGCATATGTGATGGATTACAACATTGATACAGGTTTTTGAGAATTTGGCATATAGCCTGAATTGTAGACCTCTAACATGCTATGATGGTCTTTCGTTATCTTGAAGAACCACCAGGTTAACAAGCAAAATGTAATTTAAAGCTTTGACTAGAGCATGGTTGAAAGATTCAATCCTTGCATGTCTTACTTTGCTAAATTGTGTAGCTTTTCCTTCATTTGTATAGTGTCTTTCTATTTTGGGGCTGTAAAAAAGTAACCCGCCTGCAAAAGAGAAACTGCCATTATACTTTTTAAAAACTCACAAAAGAAAGAATAATCACTTCTTTTGAAAATGTAGCTCAACATTACCAGTAACTTCATTCTTATGAGGTGATGCATCTTGAATAGCTATAATACCACCATCCTGCAAAAACGTAGATATGGAATTAAATATCATTTCAACAAAAGTTATTCTTAAAAAAGTTGAATCTCCATATCATCCCACCACTTAAACTAGCAGTTGCACGATGCAACAGAATAGCCGATAGGGTCTATCAATATCTCATATCTCATTATCTGTAACGTAATATAAAATTATAAAAATGAATAAACATTAGTAAATATATTAAATATATTAATAATTAAAGATCTAAATTAAACATTTTAAAATATTAAATTTTTACAAAGAACCTTGTGAGAGCCTTGTGATTTTCATTAATATAATTTTTAAAAAAAACATTTATTTCCATTTCTACATAATATTAAAAAATAAGTATAAATAAAAAGTTTCATCATTATTACTAATTAATACATTCTTTTAACCCACTAATCTCTGTTACAAATTGCTTTATGGATTAAAATGTTTTATACTTTCCTAGAGATCATTCATCCTCTGTAGACATGAATTTATGATACAATAGTTTTACAAGTTTTTAAAATGTTTCATGCTTTCCTAAAGATCATTCATCCTCTGTAGACATGAATTTATGATACAATAGCTTTACAAGTTTTAAATCTGTCTTCAACATTTAAAAAGATAGATTGGAGATTGTATTTCAAACAAATGATATTAACAAAATGATACATTCAAATTCACAAGTTTGTTTGTTTTTATAATGAATAATTTTGGTCAATGTCCATCCACTAAGTATTTAATCAAAAACAAAGTAGAGTGCGCCCATATAGGAAGGTTAGCAGTTTGCAGGTTGAAGCGTAGAAACAAATCCACTATTCTACTAGTAGAAACGCACAAAGCAATACAAATTTTGCACAGAACATCAATCACATTTTCCAACTAGGTTTCCAATTGGGTTTACCTAACCAGTTCATCTCCAATGCAGGTAAATAAAAGAAAAATTGAACCCACAATGAGCACAGAATGCATACATATACCAATAAATTATTGGGTGTTTCAAATAATTTAATCTATTAACAAAAATGCACAAGTCAACATAACTATGTACAATTTAGTCACAAAACAGCCATCACATTTGCCAATTGGGAATGCAACTATATTTGTTCAAAGGCTAACCAATATATATAGACCAATTTTTTTGTGCAATTTTTCATTTACACATCTACAAAGTAAAATGTCGCAGTGTTAATATGTTATACATTGATGAATGAAAACATGTTGGCATGCACGTCGCTGCCATAGTAGTTAGCGTAAAACTTGTCTCATAGCAAGAAATATGTTCCATCCAAGTTTTCTTTCACAAAGGGCATCGATTGCTTCAAAAATCTTGGCTTGTATATCTTTAATTTTGTGAACATCACTATCATCAACTGAGGACATGCTCATGAATGTGCATCTATCAAATTGGTAAGACATTCAGTGTAAGGTGTTAGACTCAGTTACTCATCTTTGACTTTGGTCACCAACATATAACTAGTTATGTCAAACCGATTTTTGTAAGGTTGTTCACATGAATAACTTTCATTGTGATTGCTCCTTGATGACGACATGTCTGGAAATAATCAAAAATCAAGCCAACTTAATAAGCAAGCTAGAAAAACAAACCAACTAATTAACAAGCCAACTCAGTAAAGAAGATAGAAATATAAACCAACTATTTCACATTCAACACACTCATTGCTTGCCAGTACAAGTTTGGCAGAAAAGGAGGCCAATAGAGTATTAGATTACAAGCTTGAAAGAAACATACCTACTGATATATGTACTTACAATGTGGTCATTGCATGACATTGTAGAACTGGGTGAATAGAAGAAGCAAGCAGGCTCTTAAATTAACTAAGAAATAAAATTGAATGCAAGGAGAACTAAAAAAACAAAAGATAGTGTTCAATAGCTTTCTTATTTTCTTCTTTCTTTTAGCCATGTACAAAGATTTGTTAACCCTACATATAGTGTTTTAGAGATATTGACAAGAACCTTCTACTTCCTACCTTTCCTTACAACATAGGACAATGAGCCCACTAAAATTTGGTTATTGAATTGCCAATAGGTTCAATAATTCTAAATTTTTGTAGGTCTTTTGAAACAACAAAATTTTTTATTTTTTTCCTAAATAAGTTCTCTTCAAATTTTCAATGATATTGTAATTTCTCATCATGTTAGATCATCCATATTGCATCATAACATATAGAATCACCATCCACATACAATCCACATCTATCACAAAACATCTAACAAATACATATCTGCATCCATGTAGTACACATATAAGCACCACATAGAAATAAAGTACCATCACATAAACATATAGTACCATGTCAACATGTGCATCCATGAGTCATATCATAAATCACATCATAAACATCATCACATAAAATGCATAATAAATAGGACTGCATCATCTCATCATGAATCATAAATCATAAATCATAAACACATAACCATAACATAACAAAGTGTATCGCATACATCAATCACATCATATGCAAATAGAAAATAAGAGATCCTCAAAAAAGTGTCACAATACAAATATGAGTCCATGTGTCGAAAAGTGAGCTTGCAATTTCAATCAAAAATTAGAGCTCGTAGGCTCGATAAAAAAAGTACATCATGTCTATCCAAATGGCCAAGTGAGTGCTATCATGGCCTCCAAATCGGTTTGGCCTCCAAATAGGTTTTGACCGTGTAGGAGGACCCCCGTTATCATGGCCTCCATATGGGTTTGGCCTCCAAATGGGTTTCGACCGTGTAGGAGGACCCCTATGCTCTAACTCAACCCTGGAACCGGATGGTCTCTCATACAGTGAAGCCCTCCTCTAAGAGTGAGAAACCCCCACATGCTATGTGACTGCCAAGAGTGAGACCTGCTCGCACTCCTGCTCAAGGAAGAAAGAAGATTAGACACAAAGCATTAGATACAAAGCATGAGCAAGAGTGGGCTTCCAAGGTTGAGAAAGATGAAGAACAAGGCCAAGTGGGAGAAAACACGCAATCTAAAAACAAGATAATCTAGAAAAGGATAATGCTTTGATGAGGGAGGAACAAAAGATAATGGATGACATGGAACAAGAGCTACAAGAAGAAAAACAAAAGAAAGAACAAGAGAAAATAAATGAAGAGAAATCAATCCAAATTGAAGTAGGCCAACTACAACTCCTCAGTTAAATGATAAGAAGAGGATTGTAAAGATAATTTTAATATATTTCTCTTCCATTTCTACCACGTTGGACATGCCACTAACAAAGAATAAAATCCATAATCACAAATGCCTCGAGATCTAGTATTGTAGAAATTGCCAAAATTAACTTAGTTAAGTAGACTAGGTTAAGAAAGAGGAAAAAGCAAGCAAATTAGCATAAAAGAAACTAAATTAAGGAAGAAGGAAAAAGCCCAACTCTAATGTTTTTTCAATGTTTAGCTTTCCACTTATGTGCCTGCACTTTTGTTTGGCTAATTTTTCATCATGATTGATTGCAACCAATGCTAATTTCTCATAATGGTTGATTGCAGCCAATGCTTTTCTTACAAGGCTCTGGTCCAAACTGCAAGCTGCAACTTATTTGTTGCTCTAGATAGCTTCAGATTTCGCAATTACATCAATAATTTTAGGTTGAAATAAATTAACTGTGCAAGTTGCCCACTACAGTAATATGCTTTCAATCTACATGAACTATTGTTTCATAAAACTTTGTGTTTCTTATAGACTAAAATTTAAATTTTTTAGTTTGTTCATGAAGACATGCTACCCATAAGAGAAATCAATCATAAGTGTGTCATATCATCAAAAAAAATTTAGACAACTGTAATGTGCAATTGTTCTAATTTTGAGAGTAGATTCATTACACTACATAACCTTCTAGAAATATGAAATGGAAGATTACATGGTGCAGATGTGGTATTTATACTAATCACTAAAGCCTCATCAACCGAGCACAAAAATACAATAATCAGAGTAAACAGGAAAAGTGCCCAGCTCATCTCTACTAAAGGGCCACAAGAAAGTCTGTCCAAATCAGTACAATGAAGAAACGAATACCCTAGATGGGTATAACGAGTAGAAGACCAGAAGAAGCATCCAACAGAATGCCAAGACATATAGCTAAAGTTTGAGTTATACTATGTGTTAGCAAGAAGAACTTTTTATGTTCGATGCTAGTAAAGTTGCTAAGGAGGTTGTCATTGGTGTCTGGCTCAAATCTTTAAATCCTGCCTCGTCAAACCTATCTCATTTTTGTCATCTGAATATGAGGCCTCATACAACATGGACAATTTAAAGTCTGGAGGTAAGAATTTATAATCTTGGAGCTTTAGTTTTGGAGGACCTGGCCTGGGTGTTTTTTGTCCAAACTCAGAGCACATCTAGTAGGTAACTAATTGAACATGTTCATAGAGGTTAGCTTTGTGGTAAGCAAACTAAAATTTATTGTTATTGTTAGTGTTTTTTGTCCTAAATTAATGTTTTCAAATAGCTAGATCATATATAAGATAGACCAATACAAAAATTGTTACACTCTTGTAATTTAAGACCGTACAAAGTGGTAGGAAAAAAAGAATGAAATTATTATGCATCAACAATTAGTCAGTTGGCCATATTTCTGTTAGATTTAGGGTAGACAACTGAGAGAGGGGGGTGAATCAGTTGTCCAAACTTTCTTTTCTTTTCAACACTTGCATTTACTTAACTGTATAACAATAAATCAATAATGAAAACTTAATACAATTAACCAAGAGCAGAAACACATCAACACATGAGACACCAAGATTTTGACGTGGAAAACCCGGTTAAGGGAAAAACCACGGGGTGACTAACCCAAGATATTATTCTCTGTTAGAAGAATAAAAAGAATAAGATGGCACATGCCAATTAGGGCTCACTGCCCGAGCACACTGCTCACAAGAGGCTCACTGCCTACAAGAGACACACTGTCTACAATAAATAAGTATTACATACTTGAACTGGTAAATAGCATCATCACCATGCTTGAATCAGTTCCATTAAAGCCCAAATCCTTCTGCTCTTCCTTTCGCTCTTCTCCTTACTACCACACACTCATCTCCACAAGTCACACCTTGAAATGACTTCGCAATCCCTTATTTATACATGACATCAACTTAGGAACAAACATCTAAGTCGGCACACATCCACAAGAACATCCACAAAGTGTATAATTCATCTGGTCGGCCAGTTACAGAAGGAACACCAAAATCTGGAAGTTATTCTTTATTTTCGGGACTCCAATTCTAATGTGGACCATAAACACTAACTGAGTACGATCCAAGGACATCCACAAACTTGCCTAAAACACCAAGAACATCTGCACATCCTCTACTTACTGAAATCCTTCTCTCCTTCATCTGGAACCTCAAGAACACAGTCTGCCATTACTGTCAGAAAGGAATAGATACTTCTGGATCTTCAAACCACAAACCAATCGATTTGACACTCCACACAGACTTCCCCAACACTTCCTCAAATCTGCAAAATCAAAGAATGCATTTCCAGATCTCACCGAACCTTTCTGTAATGCTCTGTCACTTCTGAACATCTCCCGAAACCGGTTCTACTTGATCGATCACAACTTCTTCATATCTTCATGCGGACCTCTGAAATCTTAACTAGAACATCTTAAGACTCATATCCACAAACCCTTTAATCTGCATCTTCTGATCCTCAACCTGTCTTGAGCTTTTGCCTTGCTGTCATCACTGTTCTTCATTGTTCCTGACTGAGACTAATTTACTCAATATCCTTAGTGTTCAGGTCATCCAATCTCTCATTAATGCAACATGAGTATGTTGATATCAATGACAACATTGGTTAAACCCATACTTGCAACAATCTCCCCCTTTGTCATTGATGGCAACATATGATGTGAAAAACCATCAAGACAAGAACTTCTCCTTACTGTCACAACTCCCCCTATCAACAACAACTATTCACATGTCTTCTCTTCCTGTACTACTCCCCCTTTGGTCATCAATTACTTATTTTTCACATGTCTTCTCTCCCCCTTTGACATCAATGACAAAGGGCGCATACTTGCAACTTCAGAATCACACCTGTTGCTCCCCCTGAGTAGCAGCTCCCCATCATCAATCCAGATCACAAGATTATGACTGTGATAACCACCGAATTGATGCACATCAGTGCATCTTAGTTCACCACTGGAGGGGCAATAACCCCTAACTTCTCCCTGAGATACTCAAAAGAGTCCTTGGGAAGAGGTTTAGTAAAAATATCTGTAATCTGATCCTTGGAGGGCACATACTCCAGTCTGACTTCATCCTTGTTCACTTGCTCTCTCAGAAAGTGAAACTTGATAGATATATGCTTAGTCTTAGAATGCAACACCGAATTCTTAGAAATATTTATTGTACTTGAATTATCACAGAAAATTGTGATGGGCTCCTCATACTCTACTTTAATATCTCTTAGCATCTGCTTCATCCACAAGACTTGAGTGCAACTACCTGCTGCTGCAATGTATTCTGCTTCAGTTGTAGACAGGGATATTGCCTCTTATTTCTTACTTAGCCAAGAAACCAATCTCTTTCCTAAAAAGAATGCTCCACCACTGGTACTCTTCCGGTCATCCACATCTCTTGCCCAATCAGCATCTGTATATATATGAAGAGAGAAATCATGATCTTTAGGATACCACTACCCATACTTAACCATCCCCTTTAGATATCTAAAAATCCTCTTGATTGCCATAACATGAGATTCTCTAGGATCAGCCTGGAATCTAGCAACAAGACCAACAGCCTGCATAATGTATGGTCTAGTTTGAGTGAGATACAACAATCCTCCAATCATTGACCTATATTTTGTCTGATCAACCTTGGGAGAGTCATCATCTTTGCTCAACTTGCATCTGGTTGCCATTGGAGTGTTCATTGGCTTTGACTCTTCCATCCAAAATTTCTTCAACAATTCTTTCACATATTTTGACTGAGAAATGAAGATTCCTTTCTTTGTTTGAGTAATTTGTACGCCCAAAAAGAAATTCATTTCTCCAAGCATGGACATCTCAAACTCACTTTTCATTTGACTTGCAAAAGTTTTACACATACTATCTCTTCCTCCAAAAATGATATCATCAACAAATACTTCAACAATTAAGATATTTTCATGATCAATTTTGAAATACAAGTTACTGTCAGCAGTACCTTTGTTGAAACCAATCTTTAAGAGATGCTTATCCAATCTTTCATACCAAGCTCTTGGGGCTTGCTTCAGTCCATATAGTGCCTTTTTCAATTTGCAGACCATGTCACCATGATCAGACAATTGAAATCCATCCGGTTGCTCAATGTACACTTCTTCCTCCAAATTACCATTTAGGAAGGCAGATTTGACATCCATCTGATACACTTTGAAATCCTTGAAGGCAACGAATGCAAGAAATAATCTGACTGCTTCAATTCTTGCCACCGGAGCAAAAGTCTCTTCAAAATCAACTCCTTCAATCTGAGAGTAACCCTTATAGACCAATCTAGCTTTATTTCTGATTACTTCACCAACTTCATTCAGTTTGTTCCAGAAGACTCATTTGGTTCCAATCACATTTTTGTTTCTAGGTCTGGGAACAAGATCCCAAGTGTGATTTTTTTTCAATTTGCATTAGTTCTTCCTCCATTGCTTTTGACCAATTTTCATCATTGCAAGCTTCATTCACTGTCTTAGGTTCAATCTTAGAAAATAGACAATACTCATGTGAATTTTGAGCAATTCTCCTTCTTGTTTGCACTCCTTTGCTTTTGTCACCTATGATCTGATCTTCAGAATGGTTTAGAGTTACATACCTTGGAACTTTGGGAGTTTCTTGCACCACTAACTCTTGATCAGTCTCATTGAGATTTATCTCTTCTTCCTGATTTACCGGATCAACTTGACTTTGTTTCTCAGAAGAGGCTTGGATACTTTGAATCTGAACATCATTCTAATTGTCTTCATCATACTCATGAATTCTTGAGGGTCTTTCAACTTCTTCATCCACCTTCACATTTACACTTTCTACAATCTTTCTCAGTCTCTTGTTGTAACACCGGTATGCTTTACTTTGAGTAGAGTAACCCAAGAATATTCCTTCATCACTTCTAGCATCAAACTTTCCTAGATCTTCATCCCTTTTAATGTAACATCTGCTACCAAAAACTCTGAAATATCTCACAGTGGGAGTAATGCCAAACCAAAGTTCATAAGGAGTCTTACCGGTATTGTTTCTAATTTGAACTCGATTGAGAGTGTAGACTGCAGTGCTGACAGCTTCTCTCCAATAGATCTGAGGAACATTTGCTTCCATCATCATGGTCTTGGATGCTTCCTGAATGGTCCGGTTCTTTGTCTCAACTACTCCATTCTGCTGTGGAGTTCTAGGGGCAGACAACTGTCTCTTTATTCCATGTTTTTCACAGAAGTCTGTGAACTCACCGGATGTGAATTCTCCACCTCTATCAGACCTCAGACATTTCAATTTTAATCCGGTTTCATTCTCCACCATGGCCTTGAATATTTTGAATTTCTCAAGTGCTTCTAATTTTTCTTTCAGAAAAGTTACCCACATCATCCGAAAATGGTCATCAATTAGCAACATGAAGTACCTATCACCTTGGATACTCCTAACTCTTGCCGGACCACAAAGGTTAGTATGAACTAAGTCCAACAGTCGGGTAGAAGACAATTCCTTACTTTTGAATGTGACTGCTCAATTTCCCCAACTAACATTCTTTGCACAAGCTATTAGTAGGTTTCACTAATTTTGGAAGATCTCTTATAGCTTGAGTATTGCTTATCTTGATGATATTATCAAAATTCACATGACACGTCCTCCTATGCCATAACCAACTTTGATCAATTTGAGCAAATAAGCAACTTTTAGCAGTACCAACCAAGTGGAAGATATTACCTTTAGTTTGAGTACCGGATGCAATCTCTGTTCCAGAACTTTCAAAGATCTTGCACTTTCCATTCCTGAATCTGAGATCATAGCCCTTATCCACCAGCTGTCCAACACTAAGAAGATTGTGCTTTAAACCTTCAACATACAGTACATTACCGGTTTTGTTCTTTCCATCAAGAGAAATAGTTCATCTACCTCTGATTCTGCCAGCAGAATTGTCTCCAAACTTTACAATTCCTCCTTCATACTTTTCCAACTTTAAGAACTTATTCTTGTCACCTGTCATATGGTGAGAGCATCCACTGTCAATGACCCAATCATCCTTTGTTTCAACTTGGGCAGCCAGAGCTGTTTCTTCAACTTTATGATTGATAGATACAGAGAATATAGGTTCCTCTTCTTTGATGGCAATAAACACCCATTCATTACTGGATTTGTTTCCTGTCTCTGATTCATCATCTGCTACTCCTTCATTATCATCTTCTTCATGAACATAGTAACAATTCTTTTGAAACCTTAGTCTGTTAGGATTTGGTCTTGAAAATCTTTTCGGACATCTTGAGGCAAAATGACCAATTTTATTGTAGTTAAAACACTTAAAGGGTAATTTTCCTTCATACTTACCAGATCCTCTTGGCAGTCTCTTAGCAATAAGAGCTTCAAGATGAGAAGTTTCAGCTTCTTCTTCTTCCAAGTCTTTTCTTGCTTTTTCATACCATGATAGGTTCCTTGAAGAGTTTTCTCCCGGATCAAATCTTTGTTTCCCTTTTACAAAGGTATTGGCTTTGAATGCAGATTCAGTCTTTGGGGGATCATCTCTAAACTCAGCCATTTCAAAAGCAGCCAACTTACCAATCAATTGATCTCTTGTAACTGTTGTGTGAGCTCTGAATTCTTCAATTGCGAAAGCCTTCATTTTATAAGAATCAGGAAGGGATCTAAGAACTTTGCCAACAATCTCATCTTCACTCAGGGTTCCACCTGCATTTCTAATTCCACAAACTAGCTCATTTACTCTTGGCATGAAGGTGGTAATATTTTCATCATCTCTCATTTTCAATTTTTTAAATTTCCCTTTTAGACTTTGCAACCTTGCACATTTGACAAACTGATCTCCTTCATGCAAAAGTTCCAGTTTATTCTAGATCTCAAAGGCAGTTGGTAGATCAATAACATTTGAGAGTTCTAAATCAGATAGCACGCTTAACAGAGCCTCTTTGGTCCGTAGATTGTTCTCAGCATCCGTGATTTCATTTAGGGTTGTCGGACCACCCTGTGGAAGTACATAGGCCTTTTTAACCATAGACCAGTACGCAAATCCCATACACTGCAAGTGACATTCCATGCGACCTTTCCAAAGAGCAAAGTTAGTTCCATCAAACTTCGGACTATCCTTCTTGTAGGATGACATTCTGGATCTCCTCAAGCGGTTAAGCTCCTTTCAGAGGAACTTAGCTCTAATACCAATTGTTAGATTTAGGGCAGACAACTGAGAGGGGGGGTGAATCAGTTGTCCAAGCTTTCTTTTCTTTTCAACACTTGCATTTACTTAACTATATAACAATAAATCAATCATGAAAACTTAATGCAATTAACCAAGAGCAGAAACACATCAACACATGAGACACCAAGATTTTGACGTGGAAAACCTGGTTAAGGGAAAAACCACGGGGTGACTAACCCAAGATTTTATTCTCTGTTAGAAGAATAAAAAGAATAAGATGGCACATGCCAATTAGGGCTCGCTGCCCGAGCACACTGCTCACAAGAGGCTCACTACCTACAAGAAACACACTGTCTACAATAAATAAGTATTACATACTTGAACTGGTAAATAGCATCGTCACCATGCTTGAATCAGTTCCATTAAAGCCCAAATCCTTCTGCTCTTCCTTTCGCTCTTCTCCTTACTACCACACACTCATCTCCACAAGTCACACCTTGAAATGACTTCGCAATCCCTTATTTATACATGACATCAACTTAGCAACAAACATCTAAGTCAGCACACATCCACAAGAACATCCACAAAGTGTATAATTCATCCGATCGGCTAGTTACAGAAGGAACACCAAAATCTGGAAGTTATTCTTTATTTCCGGGACTCCAATTCTAATGCGGACCATAAACACTAACTAAGTATGATCCAAGGACATCCACAAACTTGCCTGAAACACCAAGAACATCCGCACATCCTCTACTTACTGAAATCCTTCTCTCCTTCATCTGGAACCTCAAGAACACAGTCTGCCATTACTGTCACAAAGGAATAGATACTTCCAGATCTTCAAACCACGAACCAATCGATTTGACACTCCACACAGACTTCCCCAACACTTCCTCAAAGCCGCAGAATTAGAGAATGCATTTCCGGATCTCACCAGACCTTTCTGTAACGCTCTGTCACTTCTGAACATCTCCCGGAACCGGTTCTACTTGATCGATCACAACTTCTTCATATCTTCATGCGGACCTCTGAAATCTTAACTGGAACATCTTAAGACTCATATCCACAAACCCTTTAATCTGCATCTTCTAATCCTCAACCTGTCTTGAGCTTTTGCCTTGCTGTCATCACTGTTCTTCATTGTTCCTGACTGAGACTAATTTACTCAATATCCTCAGTGTTCAGCTTATCCAATCTCTCATTAATGCAACATGAGTATGTTGACATCAATGACAACACTAGTTAAACCCATACTTGCAACAATTTCCTATTCCATTAGCTTTGTGATTTTTCTGTTGTTGGTGCCAAAGGTTGTAAATAAGATTGTGTTAATAATTGAGCAGATATAGCTAGCCTTCTGAGCAAATATTTAATAGGTAGTTGCAAAGCAATTAATGTAAAAGGAGGATCTTGCAAATCTATATGAGCATGCCTCCTATTCACTTGAAAACATGTACTATGATAGGTCTAATAAGTCATGTTGTAGAGTGGAAAGGCTAATGTGTTTTCTGTACAACCAAAGCAATTTATGAATCGATGGATGAATAAAAGCTAATGTGTTGCCATCACCTAACTTATTTACCATGCTCCTCTGGTATGCGAAAATTTGGACGGAAATTGGCGGAAATTCAATAAAGAGTGGGTGGCTGAATATTCAGATTCTCCAAAATAATAAGTATAACCAGAGCGAAAATTTGGGCGGAAATTGGCTGAAATTCAATGAATCCATGGCTTCGAAGAATTTCAATCCCAATTTGGTAGAGCAAAAAGGTAGAGTTAAGAAATTGATAAGCACTTTTGAGCAGATGAAGCTCCCTTCAAAGCCCCACAGGGCATTATCCACCCCTAATGCATTGCCATTGGTTTTGGATAGGAGATTTGTTAGTATTGGGAAGGTTGGTAATGCTGATGTTAAATCTAGAGGAGGGTAGGAAAAAAAGCATAATAATGTTGAGAGACAGACAATGGCAATGGCAATTAGTAGTAATCATAGGCCATTGGCTGAGAGGCAACTGAACACTAACACTCAAATTATGTCTCTCATTTCGTCGTTGTTGTCTTCTTCTGATTATTTTGATTCAGAACAGTCCCATCACAAGAATGATGGTGATCACAATGACACCATGCAGAGCTCTCAATCATCAGTGTCCAGTGAATTCAAGTCAAAACAGACCCATCACAAGAATGAGGGTGATCACAGTGACGCTATGCAGAGCTCTCAATAATCAATGTCCAGTGAATACAAGTCACTACAGATCCATCACAAGGAGGGTGATCACAGTGATGGAATGCAAAGCTCTCAATCATCAATGCCCAATGAATACAGGTCAGAAATGCATGCTCACTCTTCTTTCTTTTTTGCCTCTTTTTTAAAATTTGAGTAGATTTATATTTGTGAATAACATACTATGGTTACATATTGAGAGGATAATTTTAACTGTACATTTATTTTCATTTAGCCTTACCGAGCACTATGTTAATTGGTTTTCTTTTTTGCCTCTTTTTTAAAGATTTGAGTAGATTTATATTTGTGAATTACATACTATGTTACATATTGAGAGGATAATTTTAACTGTATATTTATTTTCATTTAGACTTACCAAGCACTATGTTAATTGGTTTATAAATATCTAATAATCTTCCAATTTAGATTTTTGGTAATTTACTTGCAAACTAGCAGCCAATTTGCAATAGATATTTCATAGGTTTTCTCTGCCAACCGCACTTATCATGGATTTTGACTTTTGGATTTTTTAAGAACGAACTATAAGGCTCTTTTCCTTGAGACAATTATGAATGCCCAATTTAATTCTAATGTGTTGACTTGTCCTTTGTTTTCTTCCTTGTGCAGTTCTATGGGCAGAATAAAATGCAAGAAAGTATGTCAGCACTTCTCTTTTCTTATTGTGTCTTTTAAATTGGGTCCATGTCAACTCATGCATTTCATTGACCATTTGATGTTGGTTTTCAGGATTTTAATTCGGGAAAAGGATTTGTCTCTTCACCGTGGAATTCAAAGTGGAAGAAAGAAGTGTAAGTCACCTCTGCACAGCCTTTCAGGCTAAGAACAGAGGTACAGAATAATTGCAGTTTTTTCTTGTCATATCATATGAATTATTTAAAATTTATTTCGTACATATTTCATTTTGATTGTGATTGTTATTGTCTTGCATGTCATGGGTTGACATTTAAAGGAATTTGAGCAGCATTTTTTTTTTCAAATTATTTTACATACCAACTAAATCATTTAAGTGCTCTTTCAAGAGAATGGAAGGACTACCACCAATGTCTTTTCATACAAACCAAAATTCTCAGACGTATGAGATAGGTCTAGCTCCAAAATAAATCCCACTACAATCTGTTTGGGAAAAAAATGGTTAATTGTTTAAGAATTGTCTAGAAGACAGTTACCCATTTCTGAAGTAAAGCAAACAATTTGACTAACACGAATGCCAACAACAGAACAATGAAGAGTAGCATGAATATTAGATATACCACTAGCAAAGAATGGACTCTCCAGAAGGCACCCCACAAAGTGGCAATTTTCTAACCAAAGAGGAACTCGCCCACAAAAAAACGAGAATCAAAACCTCGTTTCATCCCTAACTTCCACTTAACAGAGAATTGACTTACATTAACCCTACAAAAGAACCATTGCTGAAATTCAAACTGTGGTAATACATATACTAATTTTCCAACCCCAATGCAGCATACCCACAAAAATCTAAAGATTCAAAACCCTTATTTAATCCATATTTTATTACAAAACCTAATAGATGCTAATTAACCTAAAATCTAAACCCTTTTTAAGCTCAAATTTCTCGACCGCCAAATAAAACCCTAAGAACCAATCAGTAATCCAGTCTATTCAAACCCTAAAAATAAATCAGTCCTAAATATTGATTTTTCACAGTTTATCAGAACTTAGAGGAAAAAATTAATTTTTTGCCTTTGAAATTTAATACTAGGACAATCTGGAGCCATCTAAAATAAGTTAAAAAAACAAAAAATTTGTACCGGTCTAGCAAATCAAATGGCCTTGTTGATTGATTAATCTATTGGAGAAAAAGGGTCGAAAAAATAGGGCAAATCTACTTCAAACCTACATGGGAATATCTCCATGGAGATTAAAAACTGAGATGATCTGCAGAGAACTTTGAAACGCAACCGAAATCAAATGCAGAATTTTTGATAGACCAATAATTCCTCGAAGGCGATTTGCATTTACTTAACGATGACACCTAGAAAATCTTAGAAAACAATTACCGGCCCGTGAAAACGAAAAACCTAACGGTGAAAACGTTTTCCGACATCTGACGATTTTTCGACGTCCGACAGTTTCCATTGTCCTACGGTTTTCCAGGAGCAAAAGCTCCCACTAATAATTTTGAAGTTTGTGTATACTTGTTTGGACTCTGAACAGGCAGCTGATACTTCTCAGATAAACAAATAAGGTAGGAGAGATATGAAACCAAAGTAAAACAACTACAATTGTAAAGGTTGATCTGCAACAGACGAAATTTTATGCTTTTCTCTGTACAGGTAAAAGCATTGCATACATTTATCTTCAAAATGATCTTCTCTACAATAATGGACACTTCCACATGCCACAAGATGATCAAAGCCATAAGTTGACCTGGGAATGTAACAACAATAGGATTGTTGGTCATTTTGGCATCCAGAACTCTAGTACTAAGTAATAGCTTAGCTAATCCAACCAAATCGGGATATGTGGTCTATTCACACTTGTCTAAGAACAAAGATGATTCACCATTACATAGGTGTCAGAGATGGAATTATTTGTGGTAAAACTGATTTCATTCTAAAACATCCATGATATCAATTTGAGACTCTGACTAACATCTGGAATATAGTAGAGTCCTGAGAGTAATATCTTAAGAAATAGAACAGGAAAACCCTACACTAAAATAGGACATCTGAATCAAGGTTCAATCTTAATAAAATGTTAAGCTAGATGCCAAAGGATGTTTGACAAACCTACCTAGAGCACACTAACTTTATACTAAGCCCCAAACTGTTTAACGAAGAAGAAACATTTGAAAAAGGGATAACAGCCCACCACTAAAATCATTCAAGACATGATGGGATTTTCATCTTGTTATGAAAGTGTGACCACATCAGAATAATATGCTTACATAATTGAAGACCAAAGACCAATTTCCTTTCACCTGTTCAAATTCATCCTTTGTCAAATGTTTCTCTTACTGATGATTGGCTGGAGTGTGATCCAACATATTGGTGTGACAGTTATTTCTAGAAGCAACTCAATGGACTACAAAAACGTAATGTTTATTATTCATCTATGATGTTGATGTCTTAATACATTTGTGTGTGAAGCCATGCAAGTTTATACAAATTTCATAGCAACTAATGTTTAACAAAGACTACCAATAGTTAGAAGAGACACCAATACAACTTACCTAAACATGCAGATCATAAGACCATTGCATGCAGCAGCTTGTGAGAAAGAATGAACATAATATATGCCCAAGAAAAAAACCGTAGAAGAAAATATAATGCTTACATATCAGTAAACTAAAACAAGAAATTCCAATACTGAAAATAAATGTTGACTGAATTTGGGCACTATAAGGAACTAGCCATATCATACTCAATTGTTCGGTTGCACTCGGAAGCAAGCGGTGGTACAAGCAATCACTGTACATATAGCTTATCTCTGTAAGAATTGTTACATAGATTCCATAAACATATATAAAGTTTAAATTAATTGTCCAACCATGTTGAGTCATTTAAATATAAGCAGTCATTAAAATCTAAGCAGTGAAGGATAAAACAAAACTATTCTATATGTGTTGAAAAAGATTCACCATATCAAATACAGGAATTTTTCAAGAGCTTAATTTGCGTCAGTATGTTTTCTATGCTTCAATACGTATCCCAATACAGTACTCCAACTTTGAAATGCAGTATATCAAGTTCAGTGAGCTTGCCCATACTCTTCTGAAGATGTGACAAGTTCTAAAAGGAATTTAAGATTGTTAGAAAAAAGATTAGAAATTTCACCAGATCTTGAAGTCTTTAAGCCAAATGCTTTGGAAACCTCTTGAGGAGCTGTATGTACACGACATCGAGGAGGAGGGGGCGGGATATTGATGCATGTTGCTCATCCAAAGTTAAGACTCAACTAACTCATTTCAATGTCAAGAGGAAAGGAAATCCAAAAGGCTTGTCTAATTTCTTAAAGGATTGATTGCATTATTTGTGTCTTTAAGGAAAGGAAATGCATAAGCCCTATCTCCTTTCTAAAGGATTGGTGCCATTGTTTTTAGCATTCTTTTCCTTCATAAACCTTATCTAATTGCTATAGGATGGATGGCATTATTTGTCACATGACCAACTCACTATGAAGTATTCCATATTTAGTTTGAGAAAGATAGCCCTATGAATGGCAAATGAAAGGACTAACTTGAATTACTCAAACATAGAAAAGTCATGTCACCATCTTCCAACGAAGATGGATAGACATGAGTTGTGAAGAATCCAACCATGTCTCATACATAAGACAAGTTCAATTCAACATTAGAATACATGCGAACATAGAATACTACCAATTATAGGACCTTACAAAAGACACTTGGCATAAACTTTATGCATTCTTTGTAAATTGTTTGGAGTACTACCCCAGGCTGAATACTTTGACATGCCTCATGGGATTTGCATGTGGTGTTGTGCTACGAAATCCATGGTGCAATTTCCATTTGTCTAGAATGAACATCATTTACAGGGCTTCACGTGTATATACTTAACCAGTTTCTCAAGGCTAAGCTTGATGAAATGGATCGTTCAGAGGAATTCTTATGTCTCTTAAGAGTCGAAAGAGAAACATCTCTGTCAGGTCACAAGTTTGGAGTCAGATAATATAAGAGGAGTTCATATTTTAATGGAGTCGTGAACACCGTTGGTCTTGCATGGAAGTAGTATTATAGTAGAGAAGTATCAGGTGTGTTTTGTTCAGGCAGAAAGAGGCTAAGAGTAAGGGAATGAAGTATTCAACGTGTTAAAAATTTTAGGCTGGTAGTGAGTTGAGTAGTAGTTGTTAGTCTATACTGATTTCTCAAAGGTCGTGGTTATCACAACCTATGTAGGAGCTTTGTAAGAAGAATGTGCGATTTCATCGAGTCCCATATTCTCGTCTCCGGGTGTGTGTTTTTATGTGGCTGTAGATGATTTCTAAGTATCAAATGTTGCATTTGCTGATATGATGATAGAAGTTGAATTATAGTATTGGCTGGATTTTTAATTTGTTAAAATTTCTCAGATCTTATTTTTCTGAATTTTATTTCTAGTATTACTTTACATGAATAAATGAACAGCCTGAGTGTGTTGAGCTGCTAGGTTCAGCTGTCCGTCATTCGACACCTAATCCTTGACTGCATCAAATATAAACCGTTTTGATTTGACAATTGACATTGAATTATCGATTATCAGTTGTGTTATGTATTTAAATTTTGTACGTTTTGTGCAAATAATGGTTACTTTAACAAAAATTATATATTTGTTTACATCTTATATAAAGATGGAACAGCTGAAACCAGCTGTAGAGAACCTGGGGAAAAAAATCGGCAAATCGTCTAACCCAGATCTGAACAAGCAACATAGATATTCACCTATTTTGACATTCTTATGGATTAATTTCTTATTTTTTAAAAATAAAAATAATTAAAAATGCAGTTTTATATTTTTCAGATTGAATCACAGTTTTATTTTCCAAATTTTATCAGTTGTCAAACTTGTTCTGTTTTTTTTTATTCACCAGACTCTAACCCAAACACAAACCTTATGACTTAGGTTTTAACTTTTAACATAAACCATGAATTGCTGGCACTGCCTTGAATGATTAGATTAGATAAAGTCAAAAATGGAGATTGTTCAGTTTCTACAGTTTGTAACCTAACGAAACAGAACACTCTGGATTTATACACAGTTTTAAATGTGGTCTGAGCAAGCTTGGACTACATTCCTAAGATTTGTAATCCTAGGTCCTACTTCAATGTGCCTGAAAATTATTGCTCTGCAACCTTGCCACAAGTCTGCTAGAGTTATGGATTGCCTTATTCTGATAGAAAATTTAAACTTAACGTCATATGTAAAGGTGCCCTACAATCATTAACATTGCAACATCGAGACATCTCTGCTAGAATTCTGGGCAGCCTTATCAAAAGGCATTTTGAACTTGGCTCACAGCTGCGCGTTGCAATTTACACAACTCCTTGAGCATGATTTGAGATTACAACGTTAATATAAAGTGAAATCGGGGATTTTAAGTCTTCTACTATCCAAAATTCTCCTCAAAATTAAAACAAATTAAAGAAAATAATTACACCGAGAGGCGAAGCCTAGAGGCATTATACAGCCACAGCACGATTGCAAGTTTTATTCTACCGATTTAAATTGACGTTTAGTGGGCTGTCAAATAGATTAACCTTAGATATAATAATATTAAATGGATTAATTTTAAATAGTGCATAAATTACAGACATGCTTTCCATATTGAATGGAATTTTACTCCATGAAATTTTTTGGCGGCGACATCCGGCAATTGAAAGACTGTTCGAATTAGCATGCAGCGTCAGTTAACAAAGACTGCAGCATAGTTAACAATAAAGACTGGTATTATTTGTACCCTCTGTATTTTTTCATCTTCTGTATTTTTCCCTTCTCTGCACTATAGTCCCCAAGTGGATTGAGTGGGGCTGGCACATATGACCACCCATTTAAGGGTATGCTGCTTTTAATATTCGTCATCTTTTGCCTCTCTGTATATCTGTGGCTTTTAGGGTTTGATGTAATGTTGGTATTAGGGTTTTGAAAAGAGTCCTTGTTGTACATTGCCGTTGTTGGTGGGATTTTTTGAGGGAATATTATATTTTGCAAGGGTTGATGGCGTTTGTGTATCTAAGATTGGAGAACGTATGAAGGGTATTCTGGACATGTGGGATTCGAAGTGTGATTTGCAAGGGTTTCAAGGGCGTGTCGTGTTGTTCAATTGGTAAGAACTTGTGAGAAGGAAATTTTTTTATGGGTTTGCTCAGATTTGTTTAAATTCTTAGAGAGGGTTTTGAGGGTTGTTTGTATTATACAAGGATAATGGCATTAACGTCTGCGTAAGATTGGAGAACTTATGAAGGGCTTTCGGGGCCTGTGGGATTCGGTGCGCGATTTGGAAGGGGTTTCAAGAGTTTGTTCTGTTGTTCAATTGGTAAGAATTTGTAGGTTTTAGTTTTTCGTGGGTTTGCTTGAATTTGTTCATTTGCTTTGTTTGGATTTGTTTATTTTCTCTGATAAGAGAGTGTTTTGTTAAGGATATGTTCTCTTTGGATTAGCGTAATTTTTAAGGATGTTGAATTCGTTTGGTTCGCTTCAAATTTCTTCGAATTTCTCTTCTGCATGAAACTTTCCAGCGCAATGTGGAATTGATGAAGATAACATGCACAAGTCTTGACAATTTGAAAAAAATTAGGTTTTGATTTAAGGGTAGTTTTTCTTACTATGGAAGTCAGTTTGGATTCTTCTGGATTCGACTGTGTAGAAGTATTTGTGTCTGACGTGTCTAATATCTGCACCCAATCCATCTTCAGGAAGAAGAAGACTAGGTTTTATTTATTTGTTTGAAAATTTTGAAAGATTTTTAAGGTTTTGAACGTTGTGATATTTTTTTCTAGGGTGAAGCAAAGGCGGGCAGACACGGAAGGAGTAGATTGGAAGTGAAGGGTATCAACAAATGGGGCACAAGGGCGGCCTCAACAGCACTGATAAGTCTGGCCAAGAGAGGGCTTAGCTGAAGAAGGTATTCCAATTGATGAATCCAAATATAAGACACGCTCTTAAAAAAATGCTGTGAATAATAAACTCAGAAACTGCAAAAGATACTGAGAGTGGGCTAAATTCTGGCAATAGGGAAACTAACCATGGAAAAAAAACTGCATATAAAGAAATATATAAGAATAACAATTTATGTATAATTGTATTTGTTTTTTACAAAACATGAGTCAATGTGAGTATGATGTAAAAAAAAGATAAGTTATGAAATTCCCTGAGCCCCAACACCCATTGCTTCCAATTCTATAGCTGTTCCCATCTCAAAGGAGGATTCTGAGATGAAGTTTCCAACTTTCGCTGCATTATTAAGTATTTAGTGACATTTTCCAACATACAACTATAACCTAGATGCTCTGTAATGCATGCGCTTGCAATAAAAGTCTCTTTTTTTCTGTGTTTTGCATGGTGAAATGGAGCATTTTCCAGACAGTGGGATTGCTACTATTTTTAATAGAAATACTGTAATCGAATTTAAATAAGAGTGTGGTTTTCTAAGGTCTGTAATGTAGTTGATGGCTGGGCAATTGCAGATGAAGAAGATGGCTAGAAGGGGCAAGAGAGATGGTGAAAATGGTTGCCTTAATGAAATTCCAGAGGAACTCATAGTGGAAATACTGTGGAGACTCCCCTCGAAGAAACTTGTGCAGATCAAAATTGTTTGTAAGCAGTGGCGTAAAATCATCTGCAATAGTAAACAGTTGGGAGCAGCATAATATGGACAGGTGCCTCATTATCTCCTACAAAGATGGAACTGCACTGTTTGACATCGTTGAGTAGCAAGTGTTCAACAATATATTAGGTTACTGTATAGAGCAGTCATGGAGAGTTAGAGCTGGAGGCGTTGGTCTTTTACTTCTTTTAAATGAAAAAAGTGGAATGTTGAGAGTGTTGAATCCACTCACAATGCAATCCCGTTGTCTTCCTGATAAAGCCATCAACAGAAGATATGGGATCTCCTACTACACGGTCTGTGTAGTCTATTGTCAGTGGTCTCATATGTGGAGATGCTACCCAATAGTGGTTGTTCATGGTGCAATACTTTGTGGATTTAAATTAATTTTCTTTTTCCTCCCTCACTTTTAGTTTAGATGCCTGATTCAATGCGTTTGTGTAATGGTTAAAGTTTCCCTTGCCCTGTACTATCATTAGCCCATGTTTTTGCTTGAACATAGTGTGGAGCTGCCTGCAGGGCTGGTTGCAGTTGCAATTGATAGTGATACTCTCCCATAGGATTCTGCATGTTGAATTAATACATGTATCCATATAAAAAAATTCCCAATTTTAGTACGATCTGTTCTGAGCCCCAACACCGATTGCTTCCACTTCCATAGCTGTTCCCATCTTAAAGGAGGATTCTGAGATGAAGTTTCCAACTTTCGCTGCATTATTAAGTAAGTATTTAGTGACATTTTCCAACATATCGCTATAACCTAGATGCTCTGTAATGCTTGCGCTTGCAATAAAAGTCTTTTTTTCTGTGTTTTGCATGGTGAAATGGAGCATTTTCCAGACAGCTTCAGGGTCCTCAATATAAGCTGCATTGTAAGTTGAACAGAACATATAGGTACCGAATGGTCTATATGGGCTTCTATGGCCACATTCTCCTTGCTAATTGTTTGCTATTGTAGACGTGCACTGCAGAACTTTCTTAAGGAGAGAGATTCAATGCACGGTCACAACAATATGATGTAAGAAGGACAAAATCTTACATAAATATAAACTACTTTTCACATTTCATATGCTCAACATTTCTTTAAAATTAAAGTATGCATCATATATTTATTTTAATCATGGATAACATATGATCCAATCAAGGATACAGATACTCGATGTCCTCCACAACATGAGAAAAACATCAAGATTTCAATTTCTGCACCGAAAGCAACAGAAAAAATGTGTACTTCATTTTCTCCACAGTTTTTTGTTATGGTATTATCCAAGAGTGAATAGCATGAAAGAGGTTATAACATGAATTAGTTTTCTTAATACAAATCGTACATAGACTAGAACGTTGATTAAACAACATCCCCTACTTCATTAATTGTGTACAGCTGATATGCGATGCTCTTTCCTTCCAACACTAACTATAGAAAAACTCAATTCTTCATCCCCTCAAACTCAATTCTTCATCCCCTACTTCATTAATTGTGTACAGCTAATATGCAATCCTCTTTCCTTCCAACACTAACTATAGAAAAACTCAATTCGTCATTTGAATACCCCAAGTTTTCCATCATTGTATTTTAGTCATCGATAAGTAACATAGTGTGAAGGAACTTAGGTAGTGATGGATTAAATATTGCACAACAGTTGATAAATTGTTGCTTGCAATTAGGATTAGCTCAACACAAATGGAAAGAAGCAATTTCAAGAAATATAATATACAAATCAATCAATCCTAATAGTTTATTAACTAACCCTCCTAATTAGGAGGGTTTTGAGGGTTGTTTGTATTATGCAGGGATAATGGCGTTAATGTCTGCGTAAGATTGGAGAACTTATGAAGGGCTTTCGGGGCCTGTGGGATTCGGTGCACGATTTGGAAGGGGTTTCAAGGGTTTGTTCTGTTGTTCAATTGGTAAGAATTTGTAAAGTTTTAGTTTTTCGTGGGTTTGCTTGAATTTGTTCGTTTGCTTTGTTTGGATTTGTTTATTTTCTCTAATGAGAGTTTGTTTTGTTAAGGTAACGTTCTCTTTGGATTAGCGTAATTTTTAAGGATTCAATCTTTCCACGTTGCTACCAAACTTAATGTGGAACTATCGATTACATATGATAAAAACAAGTCTTATCCAGCTGCACTCACCACAGAAATTTAGTTTAGGGAAAAGGGAACTTTTAAAAGCATGTCTTGATAGAGAAATTTTGCTCATGAAGAGGAGCTCCTTCATCTATATTTTCAAATCCTCTCAGCTTATAAATTTTGTAGTGAATTTGTTTCTAAATTTAGTCAGGTTTGTGTTCTAGGATATTTAGGGCTAAAATGAACCCTGTTTTTGACAGATAACTCTACTGGCTTTGATTGCTTCAAGTGTGTTCTTTCGAACTAATATGCACGAAAGAAATATTGACGATGGATCTGTCTACTTTTCAGCTCTCTTCTTTGGGCTGGTTCAAGTGATGTTTAACAGCATGGCAGAATTGTCAATGACACTGGACAAACTTCCAGTCTTTTACAAGCAGAGAGATTTCAGGTTCTATCCTGCCTGGGCCTACTCTCTTGCCACTTGGGTCATGAGGATTCCTCCTGTAATGGAATCTACAATATGGATCATTTTGCATACTATATCATTGGTTTTGCCCCAAATCCAGAGAGGTAAGACCAAGAGTGCCTCTTGAAGCTATATATATAATTATTCTGCTGTAGCTATTGTATTTGAAAATCTGATATGGATATTTTCTTTTCTTATATATGCAGGTTTTTTCAACAATTGCTGCTATACATTGCAGTTCCTCGGTCAGCATTAGGGCTGTTTCGATTCATAGCAGCTGTAGGACAGAATCGAATAGTAGCAAACACTTTTGGCTCATTCACTATCTTGGTTATTTTTGTTCTTGGAGGATTCATCATCTCCAGAGGTACATAAAAACCTTATAAGCGTTAAGATTGTTTGTCATAGTTCTTGTGCTAGCTGAATATAAATCAAAGTTATTAATGAATGTTTGGTAACTGTGATTGATGATATTAAAAGCTGGTGGATATGGTGTTACTGGGTTTTTCCTCTCATGTACGCTCAAAATGGTATTGCAGTAAACGAGTTCTTGGCAAGCAGATGGCAAAATGTTGGTAATTTCTATTTCCAATGCCCATCACCTGCTTCTACTAATCAAAGAAAAAATTCCCTCACCAAATTCATCTCTTTGTGTTTAGAGAAAAACATCGGTGTCAAATTATTGCGCTCTCGTGGACTGTTTGCTGATGACTGGTGGTACTGGCTATCCGTTGGGGCGCTCTGTGGTGTCAATGCTTTTGTTAGGAAATCTTTAAGGAGAGCAGGGGTATAGGAATAAGACAGACCTTGAGAATACTAATGTTTCTGGTAGTGCATAAAAGTGCAGGCATCAGGTGTGAAATTAAGTGACATTACATACAAAAACATCAAAGGAACATCAGCAACCAAAGAAGTAATGAGATTTGCTTGCAGTGAAATGGTTCCTTGTGAGAATATAGTCTTAGAAGACATTGATCTGACAGTATCTTCAGGACGCACAGCAACAACCTTCTGTGAAAATGCCATAGGTTTCACCATCGGCTCTGTCAGTCCTCAGTCATGTCTTCAAAGATGCCAGCAATGCAAGGATGAACATGCTATCACCCTAATTCTAACTGTAATTGCAACCTTTTTCTTGTTAGAGTGATGTCCTTTAAACCATGTTTACTTGTGTACATCATTTGTTCCAAATGAAAAGGGCCCACCTACATTAGATATGTTACCAGAAAAAGGTCTCAACAATATCATTTTTTGTCATGTAGAATATTTTTCTTTGAAGCATTCAGACCAGTGGGTTGAAGCAATTAAAGATTGTAGCATTTGCATGTGTCAGTTTCAAGTTGACACTATCGTATTCAAACATTCCACATCAACTGTTGTTGCAAGTCAAAGTTACAAACAGAAAAATTTAATAATTATTACTAGTGAGTCTTTTTTTCAAACCTTTGCCAGTCTTAATTAGACATATCAATACCTTTCAGATGCAAAAAACCCATGAACACAATTATTGTCACTAAAAGAAAACATTGTAATTGCATGAGCACTGGGATACAATACTACAATCCTTTTTGTGGACGAAATCCAGTTCAACATGATTTTAAGTTTGTCTGCCAATATCTCAACAAGGTGCCATTTGCAATCTCTTCAAGCCAACGTTACAAGCCTGCCACGAGGAGAGTCCCAAATCGCGTAGAGGTAGAGACCCCTGGGCAATTCTGCCATAAAACCCAAGATTATGATGCCTCCTCTGAAATAGTGCACAACATTAAAGCCTCGATAGATTGAACTCCCTTTATTAAAAATTGACTTGATGCAGAAAGTTTATATAGAATATATATATACTCAAGATAGGAAGAATGTTGTCCTAGAGCTAAGAACTATAGGAAAACCTCAGTATATGGCCTTGATATGATCCAGATGGCAGTTCGGTATAAAAGTTTGGAGATATACCAAAAAATTAGTATGTCACTTTGTTGGGGGTGCAATTCCTTCATTGTTGATCATAATTCAAAATTTTTAATGTGTTGGGAAGCTTAGAGCATTAATGACAAGATGAAAGAGTGTGTATATCATTTGGAAAAGTTTGACCCTAGAAAACTACACTGGAAGGTCTGAAAATTGCAGAATACACAAAAATTAAAGACTTTTGGAAAACCTTCTTGGGGAACACTCGCAAAATGACTTCAGATTTCGAGGCAAATCACTTCACTTTCTATTTTCAGACTTTTCATTTCCTGCTAAAATAACTATAAAGAAAGAGTCCAAATGTAAATTGAAGTGTCTTATAGTTCCACATCTCTTCAGATTGCTACCTTCTAAATGACTCGTTCTCAATGAAGCTTTCATTTACATGGCAGTATTAGTTGAGTTTATTGGGTCCATTTCTTTTGCTTTGGCTCATAACACATTAAGTTTCTGCTATTTAGTGTGTTGTCTACTAAAGTATACAATAATTACAATTATAACTTAAAAGAATTTAAATAAATGACGCATTGGATGCATTGGATCCATCTCGGCATACTTTAGATATATTTTATTTTAAATATAGCTATACTAGTAATAATTCCCTTCTTAGGATAGAGACCTTAAAGCAAACATCAAATGGCATGAGCTCAATTGATAAAAGTATGGCTTCCATAACTAGCCCATGTTTAAATCCCAGGAGACACGATAAATGTTGATGTTGAATAAAATCCCACATCCAACTCGCCTAGTGGAACAACACGCCCCAGGTTCGAATCTGGAGGCACAATAAAATATTAAAATTAAGTAAAACCCCACATTCAACTCGCCCACTTGCACAACAGACAAGGCCTGGTGCAGATCAAGCGTGAATTTGACGGAACAGATGCCTCTAAATTGTGGCAGCTAACCAGAAGATTCTAAAAAGAATTTGAAGGTATTTATCCAATAAAATTTAAAGACAATAGCCAGAAAATGGCTACTTTAGATGAAAGAATTTAAAACTAATAATAACAATTCCTTGTCCTAGACCTGATAGCAAAGAATATGAAGATAAGGACTTAGCTTTTCTTGGACGCTGCTACTAGTGTCTGTTTTCCCTTGTACAGAAAATGGGCTATTCTCAAATATTATGCACTTCAATAGTGAAAGGTCAATTTTAGCCAATAAAATTAAGACAAATATTTACCACTTTTTATTCTGAATGAGGTGTAAATTACTATTGACCGGTTGACCATTGAGTTGGATGATATTTAAGTAGAGTGCAGAAAATGACCTGCAATCTCCTTTCTACTTCTCTCATAGAAGTGATGTTGGCAGGTACAGAAAAGCTTTTCAGAGCTGAGTTTCTACAGCCAATATATGTGCTCTGTGTGAGCCATAGTTATATGCTCTGTGTGAGCCAATCTATGTGCTCTGTGACAGGACTAATCGTCTGAGACCAATCCATTGATACCATGACTAAAATACCAGCACACTACTGATAGCTCAATAGAATTTTATGATTTAAACTTTATCAGCAATATATGGAAATTTTGAAAACAAGTTTCAGTCTTTTCTGCAGAGGTAAGAACTTCATTTGGTAAGAAGAAATTTTATGAGTTGAGTAGTTCCTGTTCTTCATTTGGTAAACTATGACAGAATTGTAACCATTTTCCAACCGTACCACACCACCGCTTGTAGATGCCTGCCAGGAACGGTGAAACTCATGATAAATCCAATTCCTGTTCTCGTGTCTAAAGTTTTTGTTCTGTATCCAATATCCAGAACACAAAATGCCCATCACCCTCACCATAGGCACATCTAATTTTCTGATCAGGGTGATGGGTGGAACTTGTGGAATTTGATGCCAAAACTAATAGCTTACCCTCCCATTCAATGAGGCAATATGAATAGCCTACTGAGGTGGGAATGAAAACAGAAAAGCACCATTGGTCTTGGTTCACATCATAACCTATTATCACATAAAAATGGTCTTCTTCATCTCTAAACAAGGCCTCTACATCTCTGGGTTCTTGCCCTTCCTCAGCAGCTACGATTGAGGTTCTAACAAGGAAATAAATGACACCATTAAAAAAAAGTGGATGCATACACATGTTGGTCCATCATATAAATTCCATCATAAACATAACACCATAACTATCGCAAATATTATTATAATGTTAGATCATCCATATTGCATCATAACATATAGAATCATCATCCGCATACAATCCACATCTATCATGTAAAACATCTAACAAATACATATCTACATCCATGTAGTACACATATAAGCATCACATAGAAATAAAGTACCATCACATAAACATATAGTACCATCTCAACATGTGCATCCATGAGTCACATCATAAATCACATCATAAACATCATCACATAAAATGCATTATAAATAGGACTGCATCATCTCATCATGAATCATAAATCATAAAGCATAAACATGGAACCATAACATAACAAAGTGTATCGCATACATCCATCACATCATATGCATATAGAAAATAAGAGATCATCATCAAAGCAATTTGTCTCATATATATATATACATCATCAAAAAAGTGTCATAGTACAAATGGAGCTTGCGGGCTCAATCAAAAACTAGAGCTCGCAGGCTCGATCAAAAAAGTACATCATGGCCTCCAAATGGGTTTCGACCGTGTAGGACCCCTATGCTTTGACTCAACAATAGCCCCACTAGCTATAGGCATGAACTCTATAGTCCGTTTCTCAGCCCTCTGAGCTCTAATAATTGCTCTGTCCCGCTCGCCTGTCAGCTGGGCGACCTGACCCTTTAACTCTTGAATGCGCAATTGCATTGATTGCGTCTCTCCTACCTGCTCTCCCTCCTCCTCCTTCGCATCGCAGGATCAGCCTCCCTCCTTCCTCCTCCTCCGCATCGCAGGATCAGCGTCCTTCTTCCTCCTCCTCTCCCATCTAAGAACAAGGCCAAGTGGGAGAAAAGACGCAATCTAAGAACAAGATAATCTAGAAAAAGATAATGCTTTGATGAAGGAGGAACAAAAGATAATCAATGAGATGGAACAAGAGCTACAAGAAGAAAAACAGAAGAAAGATCAAGAGAAAACAAATGAAGAGAAATCAATCCAAATAGAAGTAGACCAACTACAAACTCCTCAATTAAATGATATCATTTGAGCCTACATGGTTGGACATTAATATTCAAAAGAATAAGAAGAGGATTGTAAAGATAATTTCAATATATTTCTCTACCATTTCTGCCATGTTGGACATGCCACTAACAAATAATAAAACCCATAACGCTACTATCTTCTATAATCACAGATGCCTCGAGATCTAGGATTGTAGAAATTGCCACACCCTTGGTAGATAAGGATGATAGAGAGTTATTTCCACCAAACTACTAGATCTCCAAACTTAACTTAGGTAAGTAGACTAGGGAGGTAGACATCTAGGATATGCAAGCTATTGTTTATGCTATGGTGTCATAAATGGACAAAGATCAGAAGACCAAACAAGAACTAAAGGAAAAATTGACCAATTGACTACATTTATCAAACAACTGGTAAGTCCTTTACATTAGATGGAACTCTTACTACTTGAATGATGATCTCATGGTAGGAAGCCTTGACCCTAGATGAAGTGTATGACATCTTCTACGAAGCAATGGATATAAGTTAATTTATTATGATATTAATTAAAGTGCACATCATAATGATTTATTTTGACTTTATATTAATGGGGCCATTAATGATATAAATTAAATTATTAAAGTGCATTGGTTTGGGCGCCCATTTAATGAAATTTAATGAAGTCAAAACAAAAACAAATATTAAATATATTTATAAAGTCATTAAGGTACTTGGAGGTCGTGCCCTTTTGAGAAGAATATATATAAGGCATTGGGAAAAGCAAATCATTCATTATTACTCTCTCAATTCATGAATTTTTGGCTCTGGAGAAAATACAAGGGTTTGAAGAAGAAAAAACCAGTCTTTGAGAACAAAATCTCTCTAGGAGTTTGCATCTACAGGTGGCTTTACATCAAAGGTCACAATTGTGCTTATTGGAGGGTTTATACACAGAAAATCAGAAGCTTTCATTCAACTGCTACAGTGACGCTACAGTATTATTATGATATTTAAGGGTTTTAAAGAATATCAAATAACTACTGAGTGATTACATACTTCATCTGCTGTTTGTGTATGGCAATCTCCACATAAGTTTAGGTGTCTGGATATATCAGACCATTTGCTGCCATTTTAGTAGTGGAAAGGCCTTGCAAAGGAACAAATCGATCATCTACAGGTTGTCACTTGGCTGCCAGAAGATTGCAGTATTAAAGGGTTAATGTATAGAGATTATTCCAGGTATAGGAATGATGAAAAAGGCTTTAATAATTTGATGCTGTGAATAAAACTCAATCTGTTGCTGCCAGTTAATCATTTCCAGAATTCTGGGTTGGCTGCTACATTTCCAGAATAATATATATTCAGCATCTTCTATGATTGGTATGCATTTTATATTGTAAAAAGACTAAAAAGTTCATAGAGGCAATCTATTAATAAAACTATTTCATTCGCAGCTAGTTATTTTCAGATTTCTTTTATTTCTTTTATGTTACATTTCTATATTGGAGAAAACACAAATAAATTCATATATATTTCAAAAATCAAAACAAACATCCATCATTTTGCAAAGCTTTGGAAACCAGAGAACTAGAGGGGTTCTTACAACAGGGAACTAAATAGGAAATTAAGAAACAAAGATTAAATATTTATATGGCAACTAAACCTAAATTAGTGCAAAAGAGAAATCATACTTTATTAAACTTAATAGCCAGTAATAATCAATATGAGAAAAATTTAACAATTTCTTTCTTCTTAGATTTTACTTACTGCTCTTTTCTTTCCAATTCCATCCATTCTATGGAAATTTTTCATGAAGGATTTTCATTCGAACTTTGTGATAAACATTTGCCACACCTGCAAATTCAACCACATGATAATTTTACCATCATTCATCCACAGCCGCACAGACACAAAAAACGAAAAACAAGAAACACAATTGAAAATACACTCAACATTAAGAAAGGGAAAGCGTGGATGGCAATGAAATGAAATACTATTAGAAATAAAGATTGGCATAGTCACAAAAAAACGAAAAAAAAAGCGATCAATTGAAAATAGACCAATAAAAATGGCGCCAAAATGGAATAGTAATATGCACAAAAAATACTGGAATAGTAATATGCGCAAAAAATACATTAGAGATATTATAAATGTCTAGAAGATTATACAAACTTTCATTCAAGTTTTAGCAAAAAGAATGAAAAACTATTTTGGACTTTCTTAGAAAATAATTTTTCTTTTAACTGGAGTTAAAATTTAATATTGAAATACACAATCAAGTCATCACATATAGCATGGATTGCCTAAAGATTATGAAAACATCAATTTAAATTATGGTAAGGAAAATGAACAGATTTTCAGGATAAGTTCTCATCTTTCAAAAATATATATATATATATTTTAAAATGTGACAAGCGCATTCCAGAATCTGTTTGGAGCTAATTTGATTCTTTGAGATGTAGAGAATCCATAGGAAAGGAATTGAGCACAAACCAGAACACACAAAGGAGATAACGTCAAATCTGTTTGAAAATATAGGTCCGTCTAAAAACACAATAAGAAAAAGCATCTTTGGCTCTTTCAGTGAAAGAAATTTTCCCCCACACAAACAGAAGGTAAAATGACAATAATATAATATAAGAGAAAATTATCAAGCAACAATAACTTGATAAAATATTAAATCGTGTATTTCGTGTTTTCTCTAGATGATCATCCTTTTCACATCATTAGTATATATTGAGAACTATTTTCACCAATACTCCCTTACTTTTTAGACAGATCACAAGATCGAATACACGGATAAAACGTCTTCTACACAAGTTTTTAAACACTTTCTATCTCATTTATGGACTGTGAAAACCTCATATTCTTTAACAAAAGGAAACGAGAAGTAAAAGGTTTGAAATAGAATTGAAATCCTAGTAAACCATACATCGCATATAAACCCTTCAGAGCCATTCGCTCTGATTAACAATGAAACCCTTTCGACAAAAGCACAAACTTACAACGATGTTTGCTAAGAAAAAAACAAACCCTAAGCCCGTTTTCACCAATTACAAGCAAAAGCAGAAACCCCAATATATCAAGAACATAAAATATTTTTTAAGAGAAGACTACCTGTAATGAACGAGCGGAGAAATGAACGGGTTATCAAGTAACTGTAGAATGAGCGGAGGAATGAAACATTGGATTGAAGATGGTAACTAAGCGGAGGGGCAGAAAGTGATGGTATAATCGGCATTGAAAGTACTGGTATGATCGTCGTAAGCGTAGCTGTAAGCTGTAGGGCAAGCGCTCTTAAAAACCCTAGAGATTTCCAATCCCCTCTTTGAATTATTTCATTTGTTAATTTTTTAATTTTTTTTTTTTTAAGTTATCTAAAATAACACACTAAATGTAATTGTGGCCTTTGCAAATCCCCTTATAACTAGCACTTGCACCTATACGAGGTTCAAGGAATACGCCGATAAGTGAATTTTTTGAACGGCGTGAATTTTTCCAGCGTGAGACAATTCCGAGCACTATAATGCTCACATATAAAAGCCTATCAGCTAGTTATGTTGAGAGGCATGGTACATCTAAATTTGAAATTTACCATGGGTAAGGAGAGGGCTATCATTGAAACAATCTTGGTCCAAGATATATTTTCACACTTCTTTATTAATCCGCACTAGTTAAGGAAAGGACTACCATTCAAACAATCTTGGACATTACATGTGTTTTTGACGTCATAGCTTTGGAGAATGAATTGTTTATTCTTTGTTTTCTTCTTCATCACTGCATTCAACTTACTTTAATTTAAAAAAGTCACCATCCCAAATCAAGATTGCTTTTATAAATAGAACCTAAAGTGGGTAGATCACCAAAGCTCTATGGCTACACAAGACACTCAATAATTACATGTGTATTGTTTGTTGTCTTCTTCGTTATCTTTTCTTGCTTAGGACTCAAACACAACATCAAATATGACTCCATAGCAGATAATTCTTCTAGAAACTCGAGGTTTTTAGTCACATCAATATTGTATGTCTCACTTGCATCACCATTAATTTCAAAAGGAATGTACATGGTGTTATGCTGAAGAATTCCACCCAAACATTGTGTGCTCAAAAAAATGACACACGTGACTTTCTAAGATTGAGCCAAATCAAGTTGCAAAAAGACCAAAAAATGTGAATCTATGGCTAGGGTTGTTGTGGTTGAAGAGGAAAGTTTGGTAGTCGTCGCCTTAGCCTTTGATCAACAAGATTTTTGGGGACTTGTTGAATTTCTACAACTCAAACTTGCTCACTAAGAGCATTGAGTTGATTGATGGTGAGTGGTGGTATGGGGATGGAGGTAAATAACCATCCCTACAATTTAGTGTCCACATTTGTCTAGACTTATGGTACACCAAGTTGTACCAAAGCAAGGAAAAGCATGTGTGTTTTACATAGGAGTGTGTGTGTGCATAAAGTGTGTTTTTATGGGAATATTATTTTGGTTTAGAATTATTGATCTAAATTGATTACTAAATTAAAGCAAGAAAGGAAAATGTACCCTGATTGTAAATGCAAAAATGAAACTGTATTTTTTATCTTTTTGTGTTTTTATTTAAAATGCTAGCAACAATAAACGCAACTACTACTTTAAAATTTTCAAATGCAATATAGAAATGCAAATTATCAATGCATAGAAGAATTCAATTTTCTATATGGCTTCTTTCATGTAAGAATGCAACATTCTTACACAAAAAATGTATTTTTTACTATTTTTGCTACTCTGTTTTGAAGCCTAAGATGAATACAACAAATTTTATATCTTTTATGATCTGACCACAACCTTGCACATTAAAACACTAACAACACTACTTTCTTTGCATCCCTTGTGCAACCACTTGTACACCAGTATAGCATATAGATGCACTGGCCTATAACGTAGAAAATTGCATACCCTTGCAATTTCACATTATGTTTTGGACCTGCCTTGGTGTGCAAAATTCTTTTCGAGGAGGAGATAGGAGTGGTGCAGCTTTAGGATCCAAAATTTTGTAGTGCCTTTATACCAAACTAGATCTGAAGTGAGCTAGGATCCTCAAAAACAAATATCTTGATTGTTATGACTAGTCCAGAATTTTGACAACTCTCAACCCCCCTAAGGGGTCAGGCCTATAGAATTTTATGTTATCATGTAGGCCCATCCTCACTAATCACCTTACCTAGGATTTGAGGGATGGAAGTTCTGCCCTCTTCTGGGAAGACTCGTAGAATGGTCTTCCTATCATTGAAAAATGTGATCCACTCTCGACTACTAAATAGATTCTTTTAGAGAAGTGGGGTAAACATGTGGCAAATTACGTGGTTCAAAAGGAGCTTTTGGGAATCCCTTCTTGGGATTGGAAATATTTTAAAACGATTGGATTACCAATTGATGAAACAAAGAAGCTAGAGGAGATTCTAAAAGCTAGAAGAATTTACCTGACTAAAGGGAAGGATCACATTAGATGGAGTTGTTCAAAGTCTAAAGAATACACTGCCAAAATTGGATTTCTGGCGTTAGAGGAAGGAGTGGACAAGACTAAGATTCCTACACACCTCTGTTGGAACAAGTTATGTCTTCCAAAAGTAGGGGTCTTTACTTGGGCAGCTCTTCAAAATAAAATTCTCATGGCAGACAGAATTGGCAAACTTGGCTACCATGGTCCCTCACATTGTCCCCTCTGCAAAGCTAATGAAGAAACTATCGACCATCTTCTATTGGGTTGTCAATTCACACAACAATGTTGGAAATGTTTGTGTGCTAAGATGGGATGGATAGGAGCCCTTCTTAATGGCATTTTAAGCCTCTTCAAAGCTTAGCCTATTTTGATGAAAATTGTATTTTCTCATATTTGGATCATTGTCATTCAATCTTAGTATGGGAGTTGTGGAAGGAGCGTAATAGGAGAATCTTTTAGGACAAAGAAATATTATTATCATCTCTTCATAATAAGGTGGAAGCTATTGTAGTGGAAGTGACAAATAGTCACACCAAGGCATTAATTTCTAAGGATAAAGTGTTCATAGCTTGGAATAACTTGATGGTAAAAATTTGGAATGGATTGATTATCCCCTCATTAATGGGGTGGCAAGAGATGAGTCCTGAAAGAATAGAAGAGAAGCCAAATGGATACCACCCATTGAAGGATTGTATAAAATGAAATTTGATGGAGCTACTAAGGGGAATCTGGGCAAGTCGGGAACTAGTTGCATAATTACAAAATTGGAAGGGAGAGGTTATTTGCAAGGCTTCCAAAACGCTCAAGGAAGGGACTAATAACAAGGTAGAGTTTCAAGCTCTCATTTTGGGGCTTCAACTACGTAGGAAGATGAATCTAGGAAGGGTAAAAATTGAAGGCAACTCCTATATCAATATAAATGCAGTTAGAACAAAGAAAACACATTGTTAGAAGTTGATTCTTTTCTTTCTTCAGTGTTGTCCCTACTGGAGGGATTTGAAAACTATACAATAAATCATGCCTATAGAGAATGTAATGAGGAGGTTGATTCATTAGCCAACATAGTAGTGGGTAGAGTAGATGAACTTCTAATTGATATAAAGTGATAGACAACTCATGCTTCAATATGATTTCTTTATTTAGTAGTCGAGACACGTCGACTAATCATTCCTTCAAGTGGTTGGTAGTGCTTACTCTGGTGGAAGTCATAGTTGGAGTATGGTTTCTTTAAGAAGCATTTATGTTGCATGCATCAAGTAGCAACCATCCGGGGGTGATTATTTCATAATGTTAATTCCTAGCATCTTGAGAATTTTGGCAGAGTTTGATAGTCATTTTGTCCTTTGAGAGCTTTGCAACATGGACATACCCATATGTTTAAGATGCTCACAGAGGCAAATGGTGTTCCTCAGTAGGGTGACAGAGAAAAATTTGTAGTGTGTATTCAAAACACATAATGTTTTTATATTGTTCACAGTGTAGTGGGTGTTGGGTGAGGAGTTCATTATCTCAGAGCATAGGTATAGAGTGAATTCATATGTGTATTCCATGGTTTTGGTAGTTCTTCTTGATTTAGGGGAGCTCAAGGAGATTGTGAAGTCCTTGGTCTCGATGTTGGTAAAGAAACAATTTCTATGTGGTTTCAATGAGGTCATGGGACTCGCTTGCTATGGAAATGGGATCCCTTATCTAATTGATTTCTCAAGGCTCCTAGCAATGAGTGACATTGTAGAATAGCATCCTTTTGTTTCTACCAACTGGCCATAAATGGAGATTCAGAGGTGATGGAAAGTGACCAAAGGAGTGGAGTTTCTGAAGAAGGTTTTGGGAATTGAGGAGTCAGATGGTGTAGACTGGTTGAACAATTTCATAAGCAATAATTTAGAGGATAATGGAAGGTTATGAGGGATGTGTGTCTGTGTCTTTTTCTTTATTATTACAAGCAAAACTTATAGTAGATAGATTAATGGATGTTCTGTGAATAGGATCCAGGGATTTTTCTAATGCCCTAGCTTGTTGGCTTTGTAAGATATATATATATAGTAATTTTAGTAGTTTTTCAAATTTTTGATTGGACTACTTCATTTTTTAAGTTTGATTGTTATTATAATTTAAACATTAATAAAATATAATTTAACATGACTAGTGTAACAAAAAATAAATTTTAAAGCCTAAAGTTTAAAAATATGAATTTTAGAAATTTCTACTATTTGACCTTATTATATGAGTACTAGTTGTATATTGTTTTATATAAGACACATTCATGCCACAATGGTGAGATTGTCTTGTGCAATCTCAGGGAAGAATGAATGAATCGTGGCAATATTCACCATCCTCATCAAGTACCTTTTCCCTCTCTTGACCATAAGTCTCAAAGTATCTATATCAACATCTATGTCCAAACTTTAATTAGGCAACTATAGGACTTCAACTTAGTTTTCTGGTTAATTTTGTCTTGAGTCATTTGTTCTCTTTTATGCATCTTGGTGAAATACAAATTCTTGTTTGTCTTAGTTGTGAGTTATGGTGGGAGAGAGAAGAGAATGGCTCGGGAAGAAAATGGAAAGTAGAATGGTGTTACAAAGGCACTTCCTATTTCTTTCTTGCATCAAGGCTACACCTGATAGCGGAGGCACCTAAGGTAGTAGACACCATTCAAGTTTATAAACAAAATTTTATAGTGGAAGAGATTGTTGAGTCTCTACACACTAAGCACAAAGCAAAGTAGGAGCTCCCTCTAATCATTCACTCCCACTTGAAGTTTGAAGCTACTGAGACTATTGTTTGCAATGAGACAAATGAAGTCAGAATATATTAAGTGTGTATTTGTAGTATTTTAAGTAGTTTATAAATGGTTACTCTTTTTATGTTGTGGCTATTAGCAAGAGACACTGCTGGGATTCATGAGTGTTGTCATTGATGGCAACAAAGTATATTCCGCATATACGCAATACATAAATTACTCATACCGAAAGTCAAATTGGAGACAAGTTGTTCCGGCAGTCAAAGAACAGAGCATATCGTAAGGTCTGACAATTGGGTTCGAAACTCTCTGATGGTGAAACATAGTATGTTGTGGATCTAGATGAGTGATAAGGAGTATCTGAACTATTGTATTCCAGAGATTTAACCTCCAGTGACAAAGCTTGTGAAAGATATAAGCATCTGAGTATCAGACTCCAGTAAGACAGTGTAGACAGAGGAAGAACTAAGCAACAGGGTATCAAACCCCAATCCGGATGTGCATAAGGTGTTGACCAAATAGCTTGAAGTGTTATATGATTTTGGCCGACATATATAATGACTTTTATGCCTAAGTTTTTGGTTTGCATCATCAATCAAGCATGGATTCAATCAATAGAATAGTAACTTGCAAATATCCTAAGTGTTTTTGTTGCCGACTAAAAAGTTGTTGGAAATCCTTGATGTGGATATATATACCCGATGGATTCAAGCTTGTGAAGGTGTGATAGTGATTGTAGATTGGATGAAGTGTGAAGAAAAGTAGAGAAAAGTGTGAAGACGGTAATCCAAGCTCAGAATGTGACAGAAGAGTGACACTAAGCAGAGGAAGAATGAAATGTGCTAGATCAGTATATTGAGCCTAACCGGAACTAAATTTTTGCATATGTAGATATTGTTCATCAGTTCAAACACATTTGTATCATCTGTAAGTCTCTAGTAGGCAGTGAGCCTCTTGTGAGCAGTGTGCTCGGGCAGTGAGCCCTAATTGGCAAGTGCCATTTTGTACTTCTTTATTTTTTTAACAGAGAATACAATCTTGGGTTAGTCACCCCATGGTTATTCCCTTAACATGGTTTCCACATAAAAATCCTTGTGTTATGTGTGTTAATTTCATTTTTGTTCTTATGGTTGCCTATGCTTTCATGTTCTGATATAGTACCGAATGTTAAGAGAGTTAAAGAAAGAAATTTTTTAAGATAACTGATTCACCCCCCTTCTCAGTTATCTACCTTGCTTCCAACAATTGGTATCAGAGCTAAGCTCCTCAGAAAAAGCCTAACAACTTGAGGAGGATCTAGGAATCTCAATAGATGCTTAAGTCATTCTACCCTAGATGATCTTGAACAATCCCAATCTGAAGTCAATAACTTGAGAGAGCGACTTAAGGAGGCTGATGATTTCGTCAATGAGCTGAAAGAAAAACTTAGTAACTCCGTGAAAAAGAGAAAGGAACTACTTCAAAAGTTAGCAAATCAAAATGAAGCTAATAATATTGATGAAGATCTGAATGAGAAAATGAAGCTATGTGAGAAGCTATCAAAAGAAATTGTTATGCTAAGACATGAAATGGAATCAGGGGTTATGAAATTTTCTCAAGAAATTGAAGAGAAGAGAAAGACTGAAGAAAACTTAAATCAATCCCTCAAAGAGAAATCAGAAGATTGCTACAAAATGGATAGAGTAATTAGACATCTTGAGGATGATCTAGAAGAAGCTAGATACAATGAAGAATAGCTTGAGAGATAGATTGACACCCTAAAAAGGGATCTTGAAGTTGCAAATGAATACAAAGAAAAATTCAAGATAAGCTCAGCCAAACTTGAAGTGCTTCTTGAAAGTCAAAAGAAGGTAGATGATAAGCATGGCTTGGGATATGAGAAAGGTGAAAGTTTTAGATCTAATCAAAAGAACTTTGGGCCAGGAAAACAAAGAATCAGGCCTAGAAGACCTCTGGTAAGGCAACCTAATGCTCAAAGATATCCATCTTTCAATAGAAACTACTTCAACTGCAATAGATTTGGTCATAAATCAACTCAGTGCAGGAATAGAATAAATCAGAATAATCCATCCTTCTCTGGTCAATGCTTCAATTACAAAAGGTATGGTCACAAATCTCATGAATGCAGAAACATACAAATGAATAATTCTTTCAATGGTAGATGCTTTGCATCCAATAGAATGGGGCACATAGCTAATCAATGTAGATCAAGAGGATATCAACCAAATAAGCAAGGAAATGTTGTGTGTTACAATTGCTATAAATCTAGTCATATAGCCAGATTCTGCAGAAGCAAAAATCATGATGGAAAGGGTCTAGTAAAACATGATCAAAAACCAGACAAAGGCAAAGGTAAAGTGCATGCGGATGAGATTCAAAAGGAGATGAGCAAGATTTGGATAAAGAAGAGTGTAATGAATACTTGTGATGGATCTGCACTGGAATCCGGTGCTGATAATTCTTCCAGAAATTAAAAAGTGAGCTTTGGCTCAGGGGGAGCTCTAGAGGAAATCAAATTCCCCCAGCCAGTTAGTAATTGCCTGAATTCAACACGATGGATAAGACTCAGAGGTTACAAATTAAAGGAGTCTTGAAGGTTCATCAAAATCATTCAATCGAAAGTTGAGTATTCCACATAAAGAAGTTATGAGTAGATCCTGCTCCTGTAGCCATCTGATAAAAGCAAAACTACACAAACAAATCTGGTATGATCTAAAAATCCAAGCTTATGATCTGCAGTTTTGGAGACATGCTTTGGAAGGCTAAATGTATGTTTCCAACTCACTTATATGATGACTTGAAGATCCACACAGTGATTCATGAGAAATTCACTCAAAATAGGGTTACCAGATGACTTAAAAATATGCATTTATTACAAAAGGGAATTAGGTTTTGAGCAAGGATAAAAGGCTTTTTCACTCGTCATTTACAACACTTTACACTTGTGAAGAAGAAAGAAGAGATCTTGCAGACTACTCAAGTTCAAATTGAAGATCAAAATCAAGCAGAAATTCGCTCCAGCATTTGCTTCAAACCCTAAGACGTAAAAAGGTATTTTCCTTCTGCAAATTCTCTCCAGATTTCATTACTAAAATGGCTACTCCCATGGTTGTGAATGTCACTGAGAGGTCGAGACCAAAATTCAAGAAACATCCCTTCAAATCTCTAGAAGTTGATCCCTTGGGTGCATTTTCCCATATCCCGCATGGTGTTATGCATGTAGAAAATGTTAGGGTTTACGTTCATACAAACCTTAAGGAACTGGGAGACTTAGAATTGGTAGAATTGTATCGCAAACAGCTAAGTAATGAGAACTTTGAACTCAAGACGAAATTCAAGGCCCTAAAGGATAAGCACTATGTGCATCGCATACATTTCCCATCATTTGGAGAAGATGAATGGGTCCGGTATGTCTTGAGCAGGATACACGATAACTTTATGTGGTTAATGAGTCCATTTAAGATAACTAAAGATGCCATTAGGGCTGTAACCGGATTACACTCAACTGGTGGATTACCTACACTCAAAGCTGTAAATAATCAAACGGTAACAGAAGCCACCGGATCAAAATATGACAGGAGGGCAATGAATATAGATATCATTGATCTGGATATCAAGTTTGCATCAATCATAATTAGCTACAAAATTTACCACTCAAGCAAGGAGAATTCTATATCCGGTACAACAATCTATGCTACATATCAAATGCTGAGAGAAAATACAAACTATGATCTGTATGAGCTTCTATTGAATCAACTGATGGAAAATCTGGAGAAGATCAAAAAAGATAAGAAAAATACCTTCAAATATGGCAATTTGATATTGTGTTTATTCTTCTACTTCATGAATGAGCTACCAGGATCAAGAGGTTTGATCTGGACAAATGATAAACCAGTTGCCATTCAAATCAGGGATTATATGTATGCACTCGGTGATGCACAAGCCCGGAAGGCAACTCTCTAGGATTACTTAAAGAATTTCCAAGGCATAATGCATGCAAGAGAGAGAATACCAAAATCAATAGTTGATAAATACAAATACACAATTTGCTTCATGGTTGATACAAATCAATGCCTAATGGAGGCAGTTGAGCCAAGGACTCTATGGGTGATGCCAATGGGTTACGAAGTAGATAAAAAGCTATTAGAGGCTCATGTTCAACATTTGTTAAGCCAACCCAAGGACACTTAAGCAGAGAGGTTTGGCACCTTTGATGAGCTAAACATAAAATTGCATGTTGAGTTAAGGAAGTTGGAAACAAAAATGAAAGTAAGAAGGGAGGTTGAAGATCTTACTGGGACGTTTGGGGACTAGTATAAAGTTAGTGTGCTCTAGGTAGGTTTGTGAGACATCCTTTGGCATGTAGCTTAACATTTTATTAAGATTGAACCTTGATTCAAATGTCCTATTTTAGTGTAGGGTTTTCCTGTTCTATTTCTTAAGATATTACTATCAAGACTCTACTATATTCCAGATGTTATTCAGAGTCTCAAATTGATATCATGGATGTTTTAGAATGAAATCAGTTTTACCACAAATAATTCCATCTCTGACACCTATGTAATGGTGAATCATCTTTGTTCTTAAACAAGTGTGAATAGACCACATATCCTGATTTGGTTGGATTAGCTAAGCTATTCCTTAGTACCAGAGTTCTGGATGCCAAAATGACCAACAATCCTATTGTTGTTACATTCCTAGGTCAACTTTATGGCTTTGATCATCTTGTGGCATGTGGAAGTGTCCATTATCATAGAGAAGATCATTTTGAAGATAACTATATGCAATGCTTTTACCTGTACAGAGAAAAGCATAAAATTTCGTCTGTTGCAGATCAACCTTTACAATTGTAGTTGTTTTGCTTTGGTTTCATATCTCTCCTACCTTATTTGTTTACCTGAGAAGTATCAACTGCCTGTTCAGAGTTTGAACAAGTATACACAAACTTCAAAATTATTAGTGGGAGCTTTTGCTCCTGGAAAACCGTAGGACACTGGAAACTGTCAGACATCCAAAAATCGTCAGATGTTGGAAAACATTTTCACCGTTAGGTTTTTCATTTTTGTGGGCCGATAACTATTTTCTAAGATTTTCTAGGCGTCATCATTAAGTAAATGCAAATCTCCTTCGAGGAATTATTGGTCTATCAAAAATTTTGCATTTGATTTCGATTGTGTTTCAAAGTTATCTGCAGATCATCTTAGTTTTTAATCTCCATGGAGATATTCCCATATAGGTTTGAAGTAGATTTGCCCTATTTTTTTGACCCTTTTTCTCCAATAGATTAATTAATCAACAAGGCCATTTGATTTGCTAGATAGGTATGAAATTTTTGTTTTTTGAACTTATTTTAGATGGCTCCAGATTGTCCTAGTATTAAATTTCAAAGGCAAAAAATTAATTTTTTCCTCTAGGTTCTTATAAACTTTGAAAAATCAATATCTAGGCCTGATTTGTTTTTAAGGTTTGAATAGACAGTGGATTATTGATTGGTTCTTAGGGTTTTCTTTGGCGGTCGAGACTTTTGAGCTTAAAAAAGGTTTAGATTTTAGGTTAATTAGCATCTATTAGGTTTTGTAATAAAATATGGATTAAATAAGGGTTTTGAATCTTTAGATTTTTGTGGGTATGTTGCACTAGGGTTGGAAAATTAGTATATGTATTACCATAGTTTGAATTTCAGCAATGGTTCTTTTGTAGGGTTAATGTAAGTCAATTCTTTGTTAAGTGGAAGTTAGGGATGAAACGAGGCTTCGATTCTCATTTTTTTGTGGGCAAGTTCTTCTTTGGTTAGAAAATTGTCGCTTTGTGGGGTGCCTTCTGGAGAGTCCAATCTCTGCTAGTGGTATATCTAATATTCATGCTACTCTTCATTGTTCTGTTGTTGGCATTCATGATATTCAAATTGTTTGCTTTACTTCAGAAATGGGTAAATGTCTTCTGGACAATTCTTAAACAATTAACCATTTTTTTCCCAAAAAGATTGTAGTGGGATTTATTTTGGACCCAGACCTATCTCATACGTCTAAGAATTTTGGTTTGTAGGAAAAGACATTGGTGGCAGTCCTTCCATTCTCTTGAAGAGCACTTAAATGATTTAGTTGGTACGTAAAATAATTTGAAAAAAAAAAGCTGCCCAAATTCCTTTAAATGTCAACCCATGACATGCAAGACAATAACAATCACAATCAAAATGAATTATGTACAAAATAAATTTTACATAATTCATATGATATGACAAGAAAAAACTACAATTATTTTGTACCTCTGTTCTTAGCCTGAAAGGTTGTGCAGAGATGACTTTCACTTCTTTCTTCCACTTTGAATTCCACGGTGAAGATACAAATCCTTTTCCCAAATTAAAACCCTGAAAACCAACATCAAATGGTCAATGAAATGCATGAGTTGACATGGACCCAATTTAAAAGACACAAGAAGAAAAGAGAAGTGCTGACATACTTTCTTGCATTTTATTCTGCCCTCAGAACTGTACAAGGAAGAAAACAAAGGACAAGTCAACACATTAGAATTAAATTGGGCATTCATAATTGTCTCAAGGAAAAGAGCCTTATAGTTCATTTTTAAAAATCCAAAAGTCAAAATCCATGATAAGTGCGGTTGGTAGAGAAAACCTATGAAATATCTATTGCAAATTGGCTGCTAGTTTGCAAGTAAATTACCAAAAATCTAAATTGGAAGATTATTAGATATTTATAAACCAATTAACATAGTGCTTGGTAAGTCTAAATGAAAATAAATATACAGTTAAAATTATCCTCTCAATATGTAACCATAGTATGTTATTCACAAATATAAATCTACTCAAATCTTTAAAAAAGAGGCAAAAAAGAAAACCATTTAACATAGTGCTTGGTAAGGCTAAATGAAAATAAATGTACAGTTAAAATTATCCTCTCAATATGTAACCATAGTATGTTATTCACAAATATAAATCTACTCGAATTTTTAAAAAAGAGGCAAAAAAGAAAGAAGAGTGAGCATGCATTTCTGACCTGTATTCATTGGGCACTGATGATTGAGAGCTCTACATTCTGTCATTGTGATCACCCTGATTCTTGTGATGGGCCTGTAGTGACTTCTATTCACTGGACATTGATGATTGAGAGCTCTGCATGGTGTCACTGTGATCACCCTCATTCTTGTGATGGTTTTGTTTTGACTTGTATTCACTAGACATTGATGATTGAGAGCTTTGCATGGCGTCACTGTGATCACCATCATTCTTGTGATGGTATTGTTCTGAATCAAAATAATCAGAAGAAGACAACAACAACGAAATGAGAGACATAATTTGAGTGTTAATGTTCGGTTGCCTCTCAGCCAATGGCCTATGATTACTACTAATTGCCATTGCCATTGCCATTTTCTGTCTCTCAACATTATTATGCTTTTTTTCCTACCCTTCTCCTCCAGATTTAACATCAACATTACCAACCTTCCCAATACTAACAAATCTCCTATCCAAAACCAATGGCAATGCATTAGGGGTGGATAATGTCCTGTGGGGCTTTGAAGGGAGCTTCATCTGCTCAAAAGCGCTTATCAATTCCTTAACTCTACCTTTTTGCTCTACCAAATTGGGATTGAAATTCTCCGAAGCCATGGATTCATTGAATTTTAGCCAATTTCCGCCCAAATTTCCGCTCTGGTTATACTTATTATTTTGGAGAATCTAAATATTCAGGCACCCACTCTTTATTGAATTTCTGCCAATTTCCATCCAAATTTCCGCATACCAGAGGAGCATGGTAAATAAGTTAGGTGATGGCAACACATTAGGTTTTATTCATCCACATTAGCCTTTCCACTCTACAACATGACTTATTAGACCTATCATAGTGCATGTTTTCAAGTGAATAGGAGGCATGCTCATATAGATTTGCAAGATCCTCCTTTTACATTAATTGCTTTGCAACTACCTATTAAATATTTACTCAGAAGGCCAACTATTTCTGCCCAATTATTAACACAATCTTATTTACAACCTTTGGCACCAACAACAGACAAATCACAAAGCTAATGGAATAGGAAATATGGCCAACTGACTAACTGTTGATGCATAATAATTTCATTCCTTTTTTCCTACCACTTTGTACAGTCTTAAATTACAAGAGTGTAATAATTTTTGTATTGGTCTATCTTATATATGATCTAGCTATTTGAAAACATTAATTTAGGACAGAAAACACTAACAATAACAATAAATTTTATGATTTCTTCGTGGAGGCATCTTGATCTCCGCAGCAAACCCAAACCTCAGGTCCTGGTGCAAACTACCTCACGGTCGACGATCTATCTACACACTCAGGAACTTGGCTCTGATACCACTTGATGAAGGGGTAAATCATAAAACGCACAACAACAAAAATTGCATACAGAAAATATAACTTTATTTATTGCTTTGGACAACTTATTACATTACAGAAGCTCAAATACAATCAGAGGAATCAACCCTCCACAGACCGCAACACATTACAGTTTCCTATCACAAGACTCTGGAATCATCAGCCTTCTGTAATCCCAAATCAATTAGGGTTTCTATTTTCCCCACCTATTCTTGACTCTACACTTTCCCCCTTAACTCTAATACTGCCTAGGGTTCCCAAAAATGGTATTAATAGCATTTTTGGCTGCCAACAACCTAAATTCAAAAATTGCATCTCCCTCCAAAAATAGGTCAACTTCTGGGAGCCATAACTTTTGATCCGAGTGTTCAATTGACAAACTATTTTATGCGTTGAAAAGTTTGCAGAGTGCTCTACGCGCTAAGAACCTGCTCTGCCAGTTTTGGCCATTTTTGGGCCCTTACGGGGCCATTTAGTGCCTTAAACCTAAGTTTGAATAATTTTCAGGCATTTTTCAAGAAACAAAAACTTTAATATCTTTTAGCTCGCAAATGATCTTTGCGTGATTCCTTCGGCAAAGGTCTTATTTTTCAGTTATGTAACTTCCTGTAAATTTTCACTTCATTCCATGCCCAAATGCAAACTTTCTAAAAATAGCAGGTTGCTATTTTTAGCAGTTTGAAAAAACTGAAAGTTCTACATTATTATTCAAGCAATTATGGAATGAGAACATCAAATTTTGAAAAGAAATGGAAAGAACATCAACAATTTTGAAACACATCTTTTTTTGGGTGATGTAAGATTGCCCTTACACCACTGGATGCTCCTACATCAAATGCCCATACCAATCGCAAGTGGAACATTGGCTACCCCATCACGAGAAGGTTTTCCACCAAATTACAATCCGGTAAACACTTATGTAGCCATGCAACAAGGGCCGCAACCAACACCACCCCCAACATCATCCAATCTCCATATCATTAACCCAAACAATGTCATGCAACCTCAACCATCACAAAATGTTAACACAACCTATGTCCCTCCACAACATTCTTCTACCCTCAATCATACCTATCCCCATCTTAGTCAACCCCAACCATCACAAAACTCATCTACCTATGTCCCTCCGCCACAACGATCATCTACACTAACCTTTTTCAACACATATCTCAATCAACCCCAACCATCACAAAACCCATCTACCTATGTCCCTCTACCACAACGATCTTCCACTCTCAACCTAACCCACACCTATCTCAACCCTCAACATTCCCAAAACCAAACTTTGCATAGCTATATTCCACCACCGCAACCAACAAACCCAACAAACTTTATATTCCCTCAACCAAATTCTTTCTTCACACCACCTCCATAATACCAACAACAAAACTCTTACCTACAACCATCACAAAGCCTACATTCTTACCTAGCACCACCCCCACCTCCCCAAAATCAAAACACCCAAATCCAACCCAATCCAAACCAAACATACAACACATATGACCCTTACAACACCAATGCCCATGGCTTCCATTACAATCTTCCACATGGGCAACAACAACCACCTCTAGGACAACAAGAGATGTTTCCAACCCGTCCCACAACTATGGAGCTAAAACTTGTTGAAGTTCAACAACAACTATCTGATCTTACGTTTGGCCACACCAAGAAGACCTTCTCTTTGGAAGAAGTTTGTCCTTATCCATTTGATCAGTCATTACCCATGATCCCTTTTCCTCATAACTTCACTATTCCCAAATTTGACAAATATAAAGGAAAAGGAGACCCAAAAGACCATCTTAGAGAATTCTATCTTGCTTGCTTCAAGGTCTCACATAACAACACATATCTTATGCGCCTCTTTCCTCACATTCTTAGAGATCAAGCTATAGAATGGTTCTCACACCTACCCACGGGTATCAAATCTTTTAACAAGCTTGTAGAGAAATTTTCCACCCATTTCTCTTACAACACAGAAAATGAAGTCTCTATGATGGACCTATGCAACAATAAACAGAAAAATGGGGAAACTCTCAACTCCTTCCTTCAAAGATGGAGATAAATGGCTAGCAAATTTCCATTCAAGATACCTAAAAAGTAGCTTGTTAGCATATTTGTGCAGAACCTCAATCAAGAGTTAGGTTTTCATTTGCAAATACTTAGTGCTACAACCTTCGACGAAATTACCTATAAGGGCATCAACATTGAAAAGGCCATCATCGCTAAAGGCATGGTCAAAATCTTCAAAGAAACTAAAGATAATGCTCCTCAACAACAATCAAGTGACAAACCAAAATTTTGGAACAAAAATAAAAACGTAGTCAATGATTGTGTGGTAGACTCCAAACATGTCCAAACACTGCAAACACCCCTTCATATTTCAAAACCAAGTCAACATCTGCCTCAACAAAACCAACAACAACAAAGACAACCTAACCAAAACTAACAACAATGACAACAAGAGTGACCTCAACAAGATTACTCTCTACAATGTGAATTCACTCCCTTGGGAGGGCCTATAGAGACTATTCTATAGAAACTTATAAACAATGGACTCATCACATTACCAAATGCTCCCCCATATGGTGAACCTGTTTACAAAATTGCACGAATCAAAGAAAATGAATTTTGTGAGTACCATAGAACTAAAGGACACCGAACCATAGGATGCATGAAACTCAAACACCTAATCCAAAACTTTATTGATAGAGGACAAATCACATTCGATGACCCTCCTAATCAAAATACAAACAAGGATCTCAACATGTACAAGGAACCATTCCCTAACCATGGTCAAGGTCCACCTCTGGATAAAGGTAAAGGTGTTAACAAAGCTTCAACTTCCTACGACTCTATTGTGGGTTGTTTTGAAGAGAGTTGGGTGTCTACCCTCACAATTAAAGGCAAATCTATGGATTACATTGTTACAACTCATCATGGTCGTGTCACCATTCATGGTCCTACAACAAGTCTCCCAACTCAATCTGATTGCAATCTTGTTGAACACCTAGGGAAACCCCCCACACAGATCTCCATTTTGGACCTTCTACGGTCATCACCCGCACATAAATCTGTGCTAGAAAAAGCCTTACAAGAGTCTTCGGTTCCTAATAATATAGCGGTCACAGATTTCCAAATTATAATAGGCAACATTGCCTCACCTTACAATGTGGTCTTTTTTGAAAAAGACCTCCCATCCCATGATCCATTTCACAATGATGTTCTTCACATTGAGGTTCTCATCCATAAATGCAAGATCAAACGCATATTTACAGATGGTGGTGTTGGTCTCAATATCTGTTCTCTAAAGTTACTCAAACAATTGGGATAATCTAAGGATCATGTCAACATTAATCAAAGTATTACAATCAAGGGGTATGATGATGTTGAGCGCCATTCAGAAGGTATTATCCACTTGCCTATACAAGTAGGCCCTGTCATGCTAGAAACTAGGTGCCAAGTCCTTGATATTGAGCTACCTTACAACATTATCCTAGGACACCCATGGATCCACGCCATGAAATTTGTTCCCTCAATGTACCATCAGTCTCTCAAGTTCCCATTCTATGGTACAGAGATCACTATCCTAGGCGACCCTAATCCTTTTGAATTATGTCATGTCTTGCAAGGCAATTATAATAATTGCAACCAAGTGCCCAATAATGACAAAGCCCATGAATCCCCATTATATATCGATTCTAAAAATCTGACAAAAGCCTCTGCAACTACACCCAATCCTCATCCTATTCCTAAAATCAAAGCTCACATTCGTGATATAGGCTTTGGACAATATGATATCTCAAAATCTTGTTGTGCAGGGCAGATGCCCCTATCTCCTAAATCCCATGGCCAACTGCCCATAGCCAAAGCAACTATTCCTCCCCCAGCATTTCTAACCCAATTCCAAGAGGGAAAATTATTGGCAGAGGAAGCTATTAAAGACATCTCTTCTTGGCTCTATAAGGAGAAAGAACCAGTCACAATACCAGTCAAACAATATGGAAATGGCCTAAGAATTGTGAAAAACATGGGCTACAAAGGCAAAGGTGGCCTTGGAAGACATAATCAAGGAAAAATGGAACCCATTGTTGTGTAGAAGAAACTAGATAAGAAGGGGTTAGGATTCGGTAGGAAGGTACCACACACCTTGGACATCAAGGGTATTCTCGACAAGGTGGCACAAACTTCTCTTGTCAGTTCAATGTCTAATGAGGATATAATCGATGACTCTTCCCTCCATATGACTGACCTATTTACAAAATCCTCCATATTCATGCTATCATCTGTATCCTTCACATCCAACACCAACACCCAGATTGTAACACTTGTATACCCTAAACTTATCGATTGGGACCAGCAAGGGGCCCTCGTTCTAGATGTATTTTAGAATGACGAAGCTATTGCAGAGTTCATGGGACTCTGGGATGGTATCCCTCTTGGCAATCACAAAGCTAGTTTGTCATGGAACTAGAGCAAACTGCTTATTTTGGTGAGAATGCCAAATCCTCCAATCGTAAAAGTAAAAATAAAGAAAGATCTCTATGTGAAAACCATGCTATGGCACCTCTCGATCACAAAACATTCAAAACAAATGATGTATCCAAAGGTGAAAACCCAACTATAGCACTTGAGGATGGAGGATTTGACTTTCCCCTACCATCTAAGTATCAAGAGAAATTAGCTCTCCTAGTGGAAGATTCTACAAAGATAAACCTTGGCATAGATAAAAATCCTAAGACCACATTCCTTACAACATCATTATCAGAACAAGAGCACAAGAATCTTACCAACTTCTTCTTACAGCGAACCATCAAATTTGCATGGACCTATGCTAATATGTTATGGTTAGACCCCTCACTAGTAGTGTACTATCTTACAGTTGATCCAAAATCCAAACCAGTCAAGCAAAAACTAAGGAAGATGCATCCACAAATAGCTCTCTTGGTAAAAGTGGAAATACAAAAACTATTAGACGCAAAGTTTATCAAGCCTATTGATTATCCAGAATGGGTCTCTAACATTGTACCTATGGCTAAACCAAACGGGGACATCCGCATGTGTTCTGACTTGAGAGATCTTAGCAAAGCATGTCCCAAAGATGACTTCCCACTGCCAAACATTGATCTCATAGTAGACTTGACGGTTGGTCATGAAATGCTTTCTCTAATGGATGGATTCTCGAGCTACAATCAGATAATGATAGCAGAAGAAGATCAACATAAAACAACTTTCACTTGTCTTTAGGGTACCTATTGTTGGTGCATCATGCCATTTGATCTAAAGAATGCAGGTGAAACTTATCAAAGAGCAATGATAGTGATATTCCATGACCTCTTTCATCACATCATGGAGGACTATGTGGATGATATACTTGCAAAGTCTTCTAGGGTATATCACATACAGGTTATAGGACAAATCTTTGACAGACTCGAAAAATATCAAGTAAGACTCAATCCAAAGAAGTGTGTCTTCAGGGTAACATCAAGAAAACTATTGGGATAAATTGTATCTCGCAGAGGCATCAAAGTGGATCCAGCAAAAGTCAAAGTTATCATGGAGATGCCTCCACCAAAGAATCTCAAAGCATTAAGAAACCTTCAAGGAAGGTTACAATCCATTAGGCAGTTTATCTCACAGCTAGTAGATAAATGTCAACCATTTCAACACTTGCTCCGAAAGGATGTCTCATTTCGATGGGATGCTAAGTGTCAAGCAGTATTTTATCAGCTCAAATAATATCTAGCTACACCTCCTATCTTGGTACCACCAGTCATCGAAAGGCCTTTGATCTTATACATCTCAACTACAACTGCATCCCTAGGGGCTCTTCTAGCACAAGATGATGAGTCAGGAAAAGAGCATGCAATCTATTATATCAATCGAACCTTGGTGGGTTATGAACTCAATTATTCACCTATGGAAAGAGCTTGTTTAGCCTTAGTGTTCGCTTCCCCAAAGTTTCTGCATTACATGCTAAACCAACACACATATCTAATAGCCAAAATTGATCCATTGAAGTATCTCTTAAGAAAAGCATCCCTCACAGGTAGACTAGCTAAATGGGTCATGATCCTTAGTGAGTTTGACATTGAGTATGTGGATCGTAAAGCAATCAAGGGACAAGCCCTAGCAGATCAACTAGCAGAAGCACCTATAACAGATGTAAATCCTAATCTGACTTTCTAGATGAAAGTCTCTTCACTCTTTCTACCTTAGCAATGTGGAAATTGTATTTTGATGGTTCCTACACACAGCATGGATCAGGGGGTGACATTCTTTTTATCACACCACAAAATGACTATATCCCCAAGTCATATCAACTTGCATTTCCTTGCACCAACAACATAGCCAAGTATGAAGCACTCACAGGTCTCAATAAAGCAGTTCAATGGGGCATCACAGAACTATAGGTATATGGAGACTCACAACTAGTCATTCGACAAATCACTGATGAGTACCAAACAAAAAACAAAAAGTTGGTCCCCTACAAGCAATTAGTAGATGCCTACAAACCACACTTTTCTAGCATCACTTTTGAGCAAATTCCAAGAGAGCATAACAAAGTTGCAGACTCTATGGCTTCTGTGGGGTCACTTATAGATATGCCTGCAAACACACAGAAATGTGAGTTCTTGATCGAGCAATTGTTGATACCAGCTGTCAATGTTCCAACTACTGAAATCATCTATGAACTTGTGTTGGGTAAATATTTTGCCTTCAACTAACTGAAGGCAAAATGGTTATATCAACCAGAGTGTAATGAGATAAATCTCTCCTCTCAGCAAGGGGAGGTTCCCTATTACCTATCACAATCTTATTTACACTAAATATTAACTTCAGGGTGAGACCATATCATCCATTTCTCTTTTTTCAGAAATGATGTTTAGAAAATAAAAGATCACTTTCACAATACAAATTTGAATAACCAAGAAACCCATGAGAGCACAAAGTCTATCATTGCTCCTTTTACTGAGTTACAATTTAGAACTAAGTAGGATAAAGTGCAGCTCAAAGTCTTCACCAAATGCTACGATAAAACATATAATCACAAAAGATAATAGCAACTCAAAGTCTTTCCAATATCTTTTACTTCAAAATATAAAGTCACAAACTAAAGATAATTGTTGTAGCACAAAGTCTCCACAATCAGCTTTAGAACATCTCCAAGATTATTCACACCTACACTATAATTTGATCAAGCAGATAAGATAGTATTAGGAAAAAGACATAAGAACAATTTCCAATATGCCACAAGTTATTCCAACATAAAGATTGAATGATCACTTGCTTTTCTATTCACTTGATAAAATTTGATTTACAATTTGAACACAAAGTCTCAAAATGCTCTTCAATTTGGCAGAGTTTCACTGTAATAACTAAAAGATGATAATTACGATGGAGGTCCTCTTTATTTATAAGAGAAACCAAGAGCAAAAATAGGAAAAGAAAAACTAACTATGACTTATTCAACAAAGGAGTCCTTTTTGATTTGGGACTTCCTATGTTTTTACATGTAATTACATATGATAAAAGTACATGTAAATATGTCCAAAATTATTTCAAAAGTACATCTGAAAAGTAGAAAATAAACTAAGTAATGGAAAAGCTGCTTCAACTTGCATTGCCTTCTTTCTTCATGTGGCAATCATACATGGTGAACGTTGCTTGCATCCCAAGACTGTCCGGACTAACTGTGTTCTTGAAAATCATTCAGGCTCTAACTATTGCATCTCTGACCATGGTAATTAATTTTACATGGCTAGTTAACTTAGTCTTCAAATTATCCAAAGTTAACTAATTATCAAGAATATTATCCACGGAGGCCACTGAAAATGTTTTGTCCTCGAACTCTTTCTGAAACATATTTTCAAATTCCTGGATCATCTCTTCTACAAAAAGAAATTGATTATCCTATGACACCAGATTACAAGGCAGCTCCTCCAACTTGTGCAAGAGACTAACATCACTTTGATCACTTAGTTTCCTTGCAATTTCCAAGTCATTGATGAGATCTTTCAGCACACGACTCTGATATGTCAATGCCTCTTTGGTCTCAGTATATGAATCCCTATTTGGAATGACACCAATTGATATCAGAGCACTTATATTCAGCTTCCTCATCTCTACCCACTTATCGTGATTCTGTTCTAGATGCTTAATATCCTGAGAAATAACATCAATCAAATCATCAAGTTTTGCCCTTATTTTCTCCATCTTGCCTATTTTCTTAGCTAGCTCTGTAAGAAGAGAGATTCCTTGTGTGCACATCCTTTCCAAATATTCTTCAAGTACTCTTCCCTTAAGATGAGTCTTTTCAGCTTTCTGGATGATAGGATCTTCTACAGAAACGGCCTCAAGGGTCACTGATTCTGAATTCAAAGTAATTTTCCTCACCACTATAGTCAATTGTTCTACCATTGCTTTGTAATGATCCTTCATTTCTTTTTCTTTGTCGAACTTCTGAATTAGAATATCCATTGCAGACTGCATGTCAATCTTTGCACTTTCATGAGTTATTTTGCCTAGCTCAACCCTAGAGATAGAGTAATCATTCATACTAAAATTTTCTATGGTTGCATCCTGTGGAGGCCTTGCAATCTCCAGAAATTTGTGCCCTTTGTCCCCAAGCATTCTCGAAAGAATTTTTGGCTTCTTCGGGGTCTTAGCCTTAGCAGACACCAACTTACTAAAATCAAAGTCATCTGGAGAGATGGCTTGTTTCTTTCTTTTAGGTGTATATGCCGACAACCATGGAGGAAGCATAAAAGTACTCACATTAGGGTTTGTTTCCATTGTTGGTGTTACTAGAACTGCACTGGCACTAGAAGTAGGAACAATAGGTGGAGTATTAGTAAAAGCTACACCTGACACATTCACATTAGAAACCTATTCATAACTCATTACAAAGTGATCAAATATAGAAGCATCTCCAATATCAAAAGATGAGGAGGACAAGCTAGGAATAGACTCTAAGGAACAAAGAACTTCATCAAAAGTAGTTTGAGGATTATCAAAAATTATTTTTGAAGGTGATGGAGATTCAGAAGAGGGGATATCAATGGGTGAAATAGAAAGAGGAACTGAAACAGGTATGTTAGACAAAGGAGAAGAGACTCCCGTTTCCTATTCTACATTCTCCTATGGAGACAAAACTTCATCTCCTTATCCTTCTATAGATCTGTCTTCAACCTCCAATTCCTCGGTAGTTGGCTCATCAATATTCAATCTTTTAATTTCCATATCTTCTACCTCAGACTCTTTCTCTACAGCCTTTGACTTCTTCGTCACAAATTTGATCCTAGGCTTATGTGGCTTGGATCTTGTTCTTCGTCCTATTCTCCACCTTCTTACCTATTTTTTCTTGGATTTCAGTCTCTAATCCTGTAAGGAATTCTTTCAAAGCAATTCCCTTATCTGCTAACCACTTGTTGGTGTTAGCCAATATAGGTTCAGACCTTTTCCTCAGAGAAGTCAATTATTTCTGAGACCATTGGATAGGAGGAAGAGGAGAACCAACAACCTATTCAGTGTTATATCTAGAATCAATTAGTTCTTCATCATCCACTAGTTCTTCAGGAATACCAGCCAATCCCAGATATTCAATTTGTTCTAGAGATAACCTGCTATAATCCAACTTTATGATATTTTCTTTTGTCCTCAAGTCTACCCAGACGTCTTCAACCATTGGTTCATGAAACTGGGTCTTCCTCTTGATCTTGTCTTTCACACCTTTGTAATCAAACCTTGGTCTTCGTTTGAATTGTTTCATGGTTACTGGGTGATACACTATATTGCCCGAGTCTCGTTGGTATCCTCTTACGATGTCTTAACACAGAAGAAGCCAATGCTACCTTATGAGACATACATGAAGGTGTATGTGGTACACATTCTACCGGACCTAATCTCACTAAGAAGATACTCTGCATAGGGTATTATTGGCCTACAATAGAGCAAGATGCTTTATAGTTTGCTAAGAAGTGTCTACAATGCCAATAGCATGGAGATTTGATTCACACACCAGCTCATGAGCTACAACCTGTGACTTCTCCATGGCCTTTTTCACAATGGGGTCTTGACCTCATAGGACAAATCCACCCATCCTCATCTAATTGCCACAAATTTATCATTACCGCCATTGAGTATTTCACGAAGTGGGTCAAAGCCATTCCCATGACCTATATCACCGGTAAGCAAATAGCCAAGTTTATCCTTAACTACCTCATTTGTCGGTATGATATCTCCAAAGCCATTGCCACTGATAATGGAAGACCATTCAAGAATCAAGATGTCCATGCCTTGTGCATCCAAAACAATATCCAACATTGCTTTTCCACTCCCTACTATCCACAGAGTAATGGTCAAGCTAAGGCTTCCAACAAAACCATTCTCAAAATCCTCAAGAAATCAGTCAATGAAGCTGGTCGTGATTGGCACCTGCAACTCAATCCTGCCCTATGGGCCTACCGCACTAGTATCAGAACACCAACTAGTGCAACACCATATGCCTTGGTCTATGGCTCTAAAATCATTCTACCTATAGAGGTCAAGATCCCATCCCTCAGAGTATCCATGCAGAACTTGATTGATGGAGAGGAGTATCACACTTCTAGATTAGTTGAGGTAGAACTACTAGATGAGAGGTGCCTTTCCTCGCCTAATCATCTCCATGTCTATCAAAACTGCCTCCGACATAACTATAACAAAAATATCAAAGAAAGATAGTTTCAAGTTGGCGATCTTGTCTTAAAAGAAAATTAGAGAAATCAAGCAGATTGAGAAAAGAAGGGCAAGTTCGAGCCTAATTGGTTAGGATCCTTTGTTATCACCGCAGCATATGGATCAGGAGCTTATACTTTAGCAACACCTGAAGGAATTCCTCTAGATGAGCCACTCAATAGTGTTCATCTCAAGAAGTTCTATGTCTGATCCTCAGAGTATCCATGTAAAAAAAAAATCCATCCTCTGGTGAAAACCTGGTAAATAGGTACCTTGGATAAGTACCATAGTGAAAACTTGGCAAACAAGTGCTATGTGTAGAGTCAGCATCCATCATCTATCGAGTCTTGTTCATTACATGACCATTTGATAATGAAGTTCACTCATCCATCCATAATAAAACCATTGACCTTGTTTGCATTTCCCTCTCCCTATCTAACATAGCTTGGAAATTTGTCAATGTCCATCATCGTCATCCCATGTCAGTTATCACTTAGCCATCATCAGCTATCCTATGTCATTCATCCATACAGCCATATCTACTAGAATGGGGGCAACTCTATCCTTAACTTAGGTCTAGGAATGGATCCTTGTTCCTGGTTCACACAAACACAAACACTTCTAAACCCCAAATCTTAAGTCATTGGGAACAATTGACTAATAGAACTACCTATACCGCCAGAGATATACAGGGTAATGAATTTGTCTGTGACAAGTATTGTCATCAGCAACCATTGATCATAGAATCTAAACCCTTTAAATGTGATTTCTTTGCTATGAATCATATGCCGGTTGATGTTCTATTCGGAGGAAATTTCATAGACAGATATACACCTTATGGATGTACAAAGAAGAGTATTATGTTCACTCTTAATGGAGAAAAAATCAGTACTCCTAGACTGATTTATGCTTCAGAGAAATATCCAGTGATACATCATATTCAGACAGTGGAACCTTTGCCTGAACTAAAAGCTGCTGTCTTGAAAGATATTTGTTCTGATGATCCTCAAAAGTTCTGGGAAAAGGAGATGCCAGAGGTGGAAATCAGACTGAAAGAAGGTACAAAGATCAAGTGTGGGAAAAGAATTCCAATCCCTGCTTACGACTACGAAGATATGGCTGTTGCAATTGAAGAACTCAAAAAAGGGAAGTATATTGCTCATTCTCAATCTGAATTCAATTGCTATGCATTCATGGTTAATAAAGAAGCAGAAAGGCGCAGGAAAAAGAAAAGAATGGTTATTAATTATCAACCTCTTAATGCTATTACTCTGCCTTTTCCTTATCCTATACCTGATAAATCTTATTTACTAGAAAAGGTTGCTAAATCTAAGATCTTTTCTCAGTTTGATTGTAAATCAGGTTTTTATCAGATCAGAGTAAAGAAAGAAGACCAGTTCAAGACTGCATTCAGTTGTCCTTTTGGACATTATGAATGGAAGGTGATGCCTTTCGGGTTAATGAATGCTCTAGCCTATTTCCAGGAGAGAATGGATAAGATTTTCACAGGATGCCAGGATTGGCTCTGTGTTTATATTGATGATATTTTAATCTTTAGTCAGACTTTTGACGAGCACCACTTTCATTTAAATACTTTTTATAAACTTGCTTTAAATTCTGGGATTGTTCTGTCCCTTACAAAAATTCAGTGGTGTACTGATTCTTGTAAATTCTTAGGCATGATTGTAAAGGGAGGACAACTAGAAGTCCAACCTCATATATAGACTAAAATCCTTGAATTTCAGCCTCCTCTGTCTATTAAGGAGCTGCAAGGATTCCTTGGCATATTAAATTATGTGAACAATTTCTATCAAAATGCAGGTTTTGATCGTGTTCCATTACAAGAACTGCTATCCAAGCGAAAACCTCAATGGACCCAAGTCCATACTGATGCTGTCAAGTTAATTCAACAAAAGGTACAATCCTTACCAGTCCTCTATGTTCCTATTACTGAAGATTTTATTCTGTACACAGACGCTTCTGAGTATGCATGGGGAGGACACTTGTGCTTCATCAGTAAAGGTGTTGAATATTTGACTGAGTATGCCAGTGGAGTATTTGCTGCTGATGTGAGAAAATGGATCTCTTCAGATAAAGAGATTTATGGTGTCATTAAAAATCTGAAGAAGTTTGCATTAAAATTGATGCATTTAAAGAAGTTCATTATAAGAACTGATTGTACTCGGTTTCTGACTTTTAAAGAGAAAGATCATGGCAGAAAAGATGGACGTGGTAAATACTTAAGGTGGCAAGAATATTTGAACCAGTTTAATTATGAGGTTCAACATATTTCAGGAAAGAAAAATACTGTTGCAGATTATTTCAGCCGACCCAGTCTTCTCGGAGTGTTTATGCAGAATCCAGGATCCTCTTCTGACCCTGCTGGATTTATCAGAGAAAAAGAATATGATGCTCCCTTTCGACATATGAATCTGATCGTGCAACGAGATATCCTAATGAAAGGATTTGGAGAAGTCATGGACGAGGATTCCGTGGCTCAGGAAGAAGATCAAATGTCCGCCCCTACCAATATCATGACCCGGACATTCCAGAGGAACAATCTTCTTCGTTCCCTTCTCAGTATCCTCCAGGGACCAGACTACCAGGGCATTCTTCAGTACAAAATCTACCTCCTCAGGTAACTGTCTTTTCTGGTGATTTTCCAATTATCACTTCTGTACCTCAAGGTAGAAAATATAGTCGCCGGAATAATACTGATACTGTTACGCAAGCCCTGCATAATTTCCATTTAACCACTGCAAGTCCCGAACAAGCTAGTAAACCTCCTGTGTGTGAAAGTATTCATGTCCAAGACCTACCTTCTACTTCTGGCTCTAAATATCCCTATTCAGATCATTCTGAATTTCAAGAACAAATCCAGACTTTATATGAAGAAGAAGAAAATCAAGAGATTGAGGTTAAACCACCTATTGATCCCAGCAAAGTAAAATTAGTACTGTCTGTCTTACCTGAACCCTCTGAACAATTAGATCCTACCTATCTTGTTCATCTGCTGACTGGAAAATTCTCCCAGTATATTAATGTTCATATTAATGGTCGTCAGTATGATGCTCAAATAGATACAGGTGCTTCTCTGTCTTTCTGTAAACCCCAAATCTTAAGTCATTGGGAACAATTGACTAATAGAACTACCTATACCGCTAGAGATATACAGGGTAATGAATTTGTCTGTGACAAGTATTGTCATCAGCAACCATTGATCATAGAATCTAAACCCTTTAAATGTGATTTCTTTGCTATGAATCATATGCCGGTTGATGTTCTATTAGGAGGAAATTTCATAGACAGATATACACCTTATGGATGTACAAAGAAGAGTATTATGTTCACTCTTAATGGAGAAAAAATCAGTACTCCTAGACTGATTTATGCTTCAGAGAAATATCCAGTGATACATCATATTCAGACAGTGGAACCTTTGCCTGAACTAAAAGCTGCTCTCTTGAAAGATATTTGTTCTGATGATCCTCAAAAGTTCTGGGAAAAGGAGATGCCAGAGATGGAAATCAGACTGAAAGAAGGTACAAAGATCAAGTGACACTTCCAACACTTTCAAATGCTTCAAACACAAACACAAAAAAACTTTAACCTCCAAACACAAACAAAAAAACAAAAAACACATCAACAATCAAAACAAAAAAACAAGCACTTCAACCATCTCCCCACAACAACAACACTTTCCTACATCATCAAACCAACCAAAACTACATATCATCTCATCTCAATCTTAAGGTATGTTGATCCCATGGATATGGGTATGTAGGCAGTCTGGAATATGAAGGAAGTTTCCAGTACTCAGGTACATGAGATGTCATCATTTCCCCTACCTAAGCTCAAACACCTTGACCCATTCATCACTCTATCCAGAACTACATATTATCATTTTCATCTTTCATCGTAATGTGCCTTGATCCTGTGGATACAGGGTATGTAGGCAGTTTGGAATACGTAGGAAGTATCCAGTACTCAGGCACATACGATTCATCATTCTTCTCCCACCTCAATCCATTAACATGTCATATTTCTAGTCTTCTATTTATCACAATCCATTCACCTCAATTTGACTAACTCAAGCAGAAAAATAACAAACAAATGCATCCTTTCAAAGCAAAAGTCCTTACACAAACCTGAAGCAAAGAAACTTACTTACAAAACCATATGTTGTCCTACATATCAATTGCCAACATCAGCTAAATTAATCTCAACCAAACAACAGATCAACAAACTTGTCTTATACATGATGTTCCATGATTGAAACCAGACTAGACGTCTTATACGACATGTTGCATTTCCTGAAAATAGACATTATCCTTTCAACAGATAACACCCTTTAACGGACACATAATTCCTACGATAAGGCTATTATCTACCTAACTAATCCAATCTATCTTGAGCAACCTCTTTGGCAAGAAAATATGTTGGTTGTATGTTTACTTTGTAAGTCAGCCAATTTGCTTTTTGGTTTATCTTTTGTTCCTTTGTCCATTACCTATTCAAGGCTACCTTGATTTATCTATAATCTTGGTATGTTGCGATGCAGTACGGATTGGGGGCATAGCCATTGCTTTTGTGTGTTGTGTTTGAGGAATGATCTTTAGTATCTTTCTTAGCAGCATATTTATCTTGTGTGTGTTATGACCTAGCATCTTACATATTAATATTCTTCTTGCCTTTATGTATTGAAATTTATTTTATGTTCAAGACTATGGCTCATTCACATGTCCAACAAGGTTATATTATGTCTGAGGGATCTAAATTCAAACCACTTGCTTGCAGAGTCAATGTCCACGCACTCGGATATCACAGCACCTTGATCTTTTATACCTTGGTGGCAAACTATCCATGTGCTATATCAAAAATAAGGATTGCTCTTTATAAACATTTGTGAAATCATTGCAACAAGCTCATCCATTTATCCATGGCCTTATATAGTTTTTAAGCAAAGATCGGTCAACAATCTTTCTCTCATATTATCTTTTGTAGCCTTTCTTCTATCTCCATCACCATCTGGTGTATATCTGCAAAACCCACATGTTAGATATCACATGTCATAAACATCTATATCATTATTATATCATCATGTATCATACATCTATAAGAATCATATAAGCATATACATCATCACATAAATCCGTAATCACACATACATGTCATCACATCCATGTCATAAAGAAATGCATGAACAAAAGTGAGTATAATATGTCATCACATATCATCATGTGAAGGTCATCAAAAAATAAATGTCTGTGTCTACATCAACAGTCCATATGTATAAATCCAAATATACATCAATCATTACATCATGGCTATCAAGAGCCCGTAAAATCTACATTAGATGCACGTAGGCATCAATCAAAATATACAATGTCCATCATGATACAAAACTGATACATATACAAAAATGAATGCTCTAGTGGAAGCTAGTGGGTAGAACTACCCTCCTGTTGTGATCCATGTTCTCCGTCAGTACTCAGAGAAGGTCCCCCTCTGGTCCTCCTCCCCTTGACGACACAAAGGGTCCTCTAACTAATGACACTAATTGCCCCATCCTACATGATGCAGATGTCCCTGACCTGCTCTGCTCTCTGTAGCTAGGCGCCTACTGATCTGCTGGCACCGCCCCAATGTAGAGACCCTTGTAATACTTGACCTCTCGATCTGCTGACACCAGCTCTCCTTGCATGCAGATGAACTCATTGTACAAAGTCCTCTGATCAGCACCCAATGCATGACGTGCCTCATCTCTCTTGTGCCTAACCCTTTGTAGGGTGGCCTCTGCTATCAAATGTAGTTGTACTGTTTCATCCCTCTCCAAAGTCAACTTGGCAATCTACCCATCATCTGCTAGTATTGGCACGACTTGTACCACTACCAACGCTCTCTGTGCTGCTGATGTTGCCTGTGCGTGTACTTGAGCTTGGGCCTTGATCTATCTAGCCTCCACCCTTATTGCTTCTCTATCCCTTCGCACCCTCAACATCTGGAGCTCCAAGCAAGTCTTCCATGTAATCTCCTCCTGTAGAAGCCGTTGTGCCTGCTGCAGCTCCGTCTCTACAACTGGATCCTCTACCTCTGCCATTTGTACCTCAACCTACTGGCCTCTATCCTCATCACCAGCCTACTATCTAGCCTACTCTCTGGTCTCTCGCCTGACCCTCGCGTCTCCACCTAGCACCAATACCTCTCGCACTACTCCTGCCACCCCTAGTGTGGTCAGTCTCATTGGCCTGTGTGTCTACCAGTACCTGTCATACTCTAGCAGTGTCCCTAGATCCGCCAATCCTGAATCCCAATCCCACCTAACTGGGGCAAGTCTCTACACCTCTGCCAAAGCTGTGGCCATTGGAATCTCAGCATTCCAATCCCCAACCTCCCCCTATGTCCTCGCATGTGTCACCTCTCCAACGGGCAACCCCTGTGGAAAACCAAATTGTCTCAATACCCTCTCTGGAAGGTACCTCTCAATCATCTATGTGCATTTGCCAAACAAGTATCGGGCCTGCCTACAATACATCAGCTGCTCATGCTCATCCTCCCATGCCTCGTATAGTAGCCATGGTCTCCAAACAAAGATGTCCATCTTGTCAATCTAACGCCTCCAGAAGCTCACATAACCAAGCTGCCTGTGTGTGATCACTCCCTCATATAGAAAAGCATATGGCTCCCCCCTCTTGCGGTGATGCTGAGTCATTGGTCTGATAAATGAGATGTGTTGCCAAGCCCATACCTGTAGCAAGGTCACACGAGTTGATAGGCTCCATCCTCTCTGGTAGACACAGTCATGTAAATCGCAGTATAGTTGACCCAAAACACAAGAGCCCCATGCATAACAGATGCCATGAATAAACATCCATGATAATATAGTGCCCCATCCAATAGATAACCCTCAAGATCTCCTGTCTAGGCAGAGGAAGCCACCAACCAAAGCAACCATAATCCATCGGATCCTATGGCACAGTCTCAGAATGTCAGCCCAATGGATCTCATGATCCTCTATTTGGAGGTCGTCAGTGCAGAATACCTCTATCATGCTAGCGTCACCTCATTTTGGGTCATAGTCAACTATCTCTCCATCAATCGGGATCTTGAGGACGTGATATAAATCCTCAAGCGTCACTATAGCCTCCCCTGTCAGAAAGTGGAACGAGCAAGTCTCACTGTGATATCGCTCCACAATAGCTGTCAAGAGTGCTAGATTCACCCTGATGTGCATCAAATGTGCCACATGCCATAATCCCATATGCTCTAAGAATGTATCCTCCTCCCATGTAATCTGTACCACCTCGTCTACAATGATGTGGTGTCACTCCCTCAACATCAGAGGGGGAAGGACTCTCTGCATCCACAAAACCACTTGTCAGACCTTTTTTGAAAATTTTCTAAGTTTACTCACGTCACTAAGGACATCTACAAGCACAACACTATGATGCAAACCCTAGGTCAACCCTACACATCTCTAACCTAAATAGGTCAACTCCTAAGTCAACCCTAGAGACTTGTGTTCAAATCCACCTAGGTCAAACTAGTTAAAAAGCCAAAAGCGCCTTGTTTTTCCCAAGTGTGCTTCATTGTCCTACTAGACGCGCTTTATGGTTTGCACAAAAGTGCTTTACTGTCAAAACCAAGAGTGACTTATTTTACACAAGTGCGCTTGACTGTTGTACCAATCGGGCCTTGCTGCGTTGCAAGTGCGACACATTTTTTTTTTGCAACCCTAAACAAAAGTGCCTAGCTACCCGCCCAATAGCACTTTACTCCACTACCAACACTACCAACAATGCTTTACCTATCTACCAACCGCACTGCGGTGTGAACCCTAAAACCAAAGGCACCGAGCTTTGTCTAATAGCGCTTTACTGCACTGCCAAGTGCACTTTAGCACGCCAAAAGCGCTTTGCCGGACCACCAAAGGTGCGCTAGCATTACACAACACTTTTGGATGACCTAAAACATAACCTAAAACAAATCCTAGAAATGACCTAGAAATTCAACACAAGCAGGTTATCAAACACTTACCATTACTAGTGCTCCCGTTGGTCTCCCGTAGGTCTGCACTCGCTTCGCCGAATGCTTATACGCATTGATCAGCATCTCTACAAGCTACAAACTCTCTCCACTCAAAGCTCTCACAAACTAAGCTAGGAGGCTACAAGCTCTAACTTTTGATAACTCTAAGTGTGCAAATGAGGTGTGTTGACCCCTTAGGACCTATTTATATTGTCCCTCCCCTTTTTCTTCCCACCACATGTCCCATTTTTCCTCATGTTTGTTATTTTCTACATTTTAGCACAATCTTCTAGTCGAGCGTCAACCCAGTTCTTCTGCCGCTTCCCTGTCTTTCCTCTCGAGGGGGCATCCTATGCCAGCTATACAAGGGCAACTAGCTACACTGGGCATCAAAAATTGTATCATGTCTTCAAAAATCAATTTCTTTGAAGTAACGCTATAAATTACATTGCATCAAAGAGTGGCAAAATGTAGGCATCCTAAAATGACCAAGTCATCACATCACTTGCACTTCATCAAATCACCTACATTCAACGTTGATTAAATAATCTAATTATTTAATTAGTTTCATTAAGATCATCAATTTCTTCCAAAACTCCTATTTTCAACATTAATTAAATAAATCCTCTTTATTTAATTAATTTCATTAAATTTCTCTTTATTCTTCCAAAAGTAAATCATTTTTATTATTTAATTAAATCATTATCTTCTTTCAAATTTCAAGTCTACATTAATTAAATAAATCCAATTATTTATTTAATTAATCACAAATCCTCTTTTCTACAATTTAATAATTCTACATTATTTAATTAAATGAATTGTTCTTCCAAATTTAAATAAATCATGCAAATTTATTTAAATTATCTCAATCTCTAAAAATAAAATATAATCAAATATTTTATTTATTCTTCTATCATACACAAACAATTAAATAAATTTATTTATTTAATTTGCTTTTTTATCTTCCAATTCCTCTAAAAATAAATCTTGTTCATCATGCACATAAAATTAAATAATCTATTATTTAATTTATCTCAAAACATGCAAAAAGCAAATTACAAGTTGAGTTAATTGACTTAATCAATCTTGTTTTTATCAACTCATGAATTAGAAAAAAAAAACATTCTAATTTATGAAATCAAATCCTATCTTTATCAAAAAATCAATTATCTTAATAAAAAATAGTTTTTTTGTGTGACACATGTCAGGTGCATATTCAGCATGAGTTATTTGATTTATCTCAACCATCCATTCTATGGATTTATTTCATCCATTGATCGATCATGTTTGAAACCTATATAAACCTCCCTCATCTCCATAATAAATCCTCTTCGATTATTTAGCTATTGAGCACTCTTCGATCATTTATTCTCAGGCATTCCTTAACAGCAAATTGAGCATACATCGTATCGTTGAGCACATCGATCTTTTGAGCACGAACACAACCTACATTCGCTTGTTGCAAACATGGTTTCACAACATTATTGAGCAATCTACATTTATACAAAGAGAACTATACAATATAGGTGAAGTCTTTCTTGTTTTAATTTGATTTATTCATTGATATTGGATTTTTACTTAGATCGATCTATTTATGTTATGGGTAATTGAGTTTTTATTATCATTGCTTTGAGATCTTATCATTCGACCTCTCAATTTTTCCTATACACAACAAGAAAAGTAAGCATGCACCGAGTGTGCCCATTTCTCTTCCACCTTCTCAACCTATCCTACCTCAAGCACCTCGTCTTCCTCCACATATTGGCAAAGAATATGATCTTGTCAAGAAGCTCCACGCTAATTCGTCTAAGATCTCCCTATGGGATCTAATATAAACATCACCTACATACCACATAATGTTCCAGGAGGCTCTACAAAAGGTATTTATTCCTCCTTCTATAAGACCGAATGATGTAGAATCTCTATTTTGTTGTATGCATGCGACAACATCTAATATCAACAACATGAATTACCTCCCACATATGTGGAAGACCAATGTGAACCTCTTATTATATTCATCATCATTAATAAAATGAGGATGAGATGCACCATGATTGATTGTGGATCAAGTCTTAATGTTTGTGGCATAGACTTGTTACATAAACTCAATATTGTTACATCTTTCATCAAACTAGAGAAACTCAACATTTATGGATTTGGTAATGTTGGTAAGCAATTGTTGAAAGGCACAAGACAACTGAGAGGGGGGGATGAATTAGTTGTATCAGAAACTTTTTCTTTAAAGAAAAATCACTTTCACATTCATTTTAATTTAACTTATTATTCTATTATGAACATTTAACATGAATATTAGAATTAAAACATGAACACATCAACACCATGCCACATGAACACCAAATTTTACGTGGAAAACCCTAAATAGGGAAAAACCACAATGAGTGTTAGCTCATAATATAATGTAGTAATAATACCGAATATCAAAAATGGCTCACTGCCCAAAAGAATGGCTCACTACTAAAGGGTGGCTCATTGCCAAAGGGTGGCTCACTGCCAAAGGGTGGCTCACTACTGAGGGTTGGCTCACTGTCGAGGTTGGCTCACTACCGAGGTTGGCTCACTGCTGAGGTTGAACTGATATATTAGCATCTACAACATGAGTGAGTTAAGTTCCATTGAAGCATAATACAACACCTCTACTATGCTCTGCTTTTACAACTCACACTTTATCTTCGCATCTTTGCTACTACTCTCTTCAATCACAAGTTCATTTCATACATTTATACCTATCATCAACCTTGGAATGTACATCAAGGTTGGAATTACATACTACAACCATTAGAACTATCTCCAAGGTCAACATACATACATAAATCAACTTAGGACTAGACCTATACAAACTTGTGGAGTAAATGAATGAAGAATGAACACACCATGGCTTAGCTCAGACCCGAATACATCCTCACAAGCTTGGACATGCTTCCACAATTCATGAATCACCTTTGCAACAAGTGTGACAAACTAGGTCGGCCAAAACTTATGCACATATCAAGAACACTTAGAAACATTCTTGAAAGATCTTCATTGTAGCTTGGGGATCAAACACATGCCTTCAATAAATTATAGAGACATCTATGAACAACATAGAATCACTTGTGAGCCAACAAATCCAACCACAACATATCTCACTTGATGTCAACAAATATCACTTGAAGATACATCTCAGACTGCTTCTCAATAGACACTGTCAAACTCTGTTAATCACTAACTTGTCTTCCAGAGCACCAAATGACAAATCCTTTTAAATGAAGATAACTAAGGACCTTATAAGTGTAAGTCCATAACCACAAAGCCAAAATCTAATTTGTGGAGAAATGTGGAACAAAACACTTTCTCCCTATCACTCTACACACATTGCCAGGCACAGTCTTCAAACTGGTGAATGGAACTTTTTCTGCACAGTGATCCAGACCGCCAAATTCTAGGTTTGGCAACTTCAAACACTTCTCTAAATCATATCCAAATCTCATACTCTGGTCTTCACTACAGAGAAAATGCGGACCAAAATACTGAGATAGTGTTCTTCAATCGGTCAACAAATAGTAATATCAGAAGATACAGTTGGCACCAATGACAACACAAACATGTTGACATCAATGACAACATCAGTTAGCACATACTTGCAATAGGAATCACTAGGTACAATCACCTTAGATGTTAAGGTTAGACCTATGAAATTGCCTACTCTTATCCATGTCATGCCTAATTCTCTTTCATATAATCTTCTTCTTGGTAGACTGTGGATTCATGACATGGGGGCAGTCCTGTCTACCCTTCATCATTTAATAAAATTCATTTTTGAAAATAATCCTTATACAATTGAAGTTGATTTGGCTTATGAAAATTGCTTGCGAATGGAAGTGAGACATAAAACTCCTTTAAGTAGTTTGATCCCTTATTTAACATAACCCTCTGCTACTAACAATGGTATTGTTCAGGATAGTGTTGGTCCTTTGGATGCATTTTTTGTTGATGATTGGGGTTCATTAGATTTTACACCCTCCTTTGCGGGTGAATATAAAATATCACCCCACACCCTAAAATATTGAAGGTAAATGAAGTTTATTCAACACAAGCTCCCACTTCTCAAAAACTTAAACTCAAAAGTAATAACGATGGAACTTTTGATACTGATGAAGATCCGCTTTATTCTAAAGAAATGGCAGCCATTTGTGATAAAGTATCATCTCAAACTAATGAATCATCTCCTTCTGATGCATGTCTTAGTAATGATGAGGTCCCTTTAGATTTCAACCACCATGGGCTTGTTGAAACAAAGGTTGACCCTCCTCACCATGATGAAAAGAATGATCCTTCTTCTTTAGCAAATGATGACAATTCTCAGCTCAACAAAGCTAGCCATATGACCTCTCCTCTTCCTTCAGATTTGGAGATACGTAATGGGCACGAATTCAAAATTATTTCAAAATAAGGATACAATGGAAATGGGTTAGGATGTAAAGAACAAGGAATTAAGGAACATGTGGAACCAACACTGCACTTGCCTAAAGTAGGTTTAGGTTTTCAACCTTCTCCTACGTTCTCTCCACCATGTTCACAACAAAAAGGATTGCTTCCTACTCCACCTAAATTTATCTCAACAAGAGTGTATGTTGTTGAGTCTACTCAAGGACTGCTTAATCACTCTTCCTCCTCCAACACACAAAAAGATTCAACAAAATAATCATTCAACACCTCATTATTGTGCATATCATTGAGTACTTGGCCATTCCACTAAGGAATGTTTAGTATTGGGTGACAAAATTCAACAACTTCAAAAAAGTTATGGCTCTAGCACTCTTCACCATGCTTGATGTAGTACCTAGAGAATCTTGTCCTCCATCCACTTTATCATAAGCAAGTTGGGGGAGGACGATTTTCTATAGATCGACTCGTAAGTATGGTCCCTCCTCATTTCTTGTGTTATGTTTGTATGTAATTTTATCCTTGTATGGTGATGTCTTGTTAGTTTGAGCCTATTGACTCCCAAAATAACTAAAACCCAAATCCCTAAAACATTTCACAATCACCAAGGCTAGGGATGTTGTCAAGGTGACTGAAAAAAGGTTCATTAACAAGTTCTAGGTGATTTTGGACAACCTACAGGAGTGGGCAGGCTCCTCTACACTTTGATCTTAGCTTAGACTCAAGAGGGATTTTCCAAGGGGTATACCTAAATAGGTATTGAGTTCAAACTAGATGAACAACTAAAATATTGGACAACCCCAACTCATCATCTTGACTCCAAAGACTGTCACTAAGTCAAGAATAACTAGTTGTCGCATGACCCCTATATAATTGATTCAACTATGTGAATGTACATGCATAGGAAAGATGGTTTTTACCCTGAACCACAAATCAAACATTTGTTTGATTTAAAAGAGCATTTGATCCCTCTCTAATGTGGACCGGTGCCTACTTTATTGGGCAACAGAGTCATAAATAATAAAGAGGACGGAAAGGGCAAAACCAACATCAACAGAAAACTAAAATGTATTCACATACATTTCTTAGATTATATTTCACATATTGGACATTCTTAATGATTCAGAACCAAACTACAAAGACCCATTTGCAATAAAGAGATGACTCAAAACGAAGATTGAATTGAATTTAAATGTTGTCACACTTATCAATTCTCTATTAAAATTGCACCAACAAATGTGGTGAAAGAAAATATACAACTACAATTATTCATTCCCTTGAATCTTTACAAATGGTCATGGAGACATACTAATGCATAAAATATGCTTTACAATACATTCCTACATTGCATCAACACACAATCCTCCATTCACTGCCTAGATTGGCTTGATTTGAAGCCCTAAAATTCTCTTGAGGCACTACAGACCAAACAATTAGCTCAGAGACCAACCCCTTGAAAAGAGATTCAATCATCTATTTATATCCTTCATAGGGTGTTCTAAGAATGAAAAGGGCACCCTAATCCTCAACTACCCCAACCACTAAATTCAAAACATTTAATCATCCAGCTACTTCACATTAATGGTGATTCTGAGAGTCAGTGCATTTCTAGGCAGTCGGGGAAAATAGCAAGGCCAAGAAACCACTGAGACTAGGATTCAACCTACTGCCTTTGCATTTTTGATAGACAACTACCCTTTTTGTGGTCTTGTTGAAGGTCGGGAGCAGCTTTAGTGAAGGGAAAGAGTCCTTGAGAAGATTCCCAAGTCACCAGAAACTCCACACTGGTAGCCACGTTGCATCTTTGGGGAGAGTCTGCAGCTTCACAGAAACAAGTTTGGAGGTCCTCACAGACTCTACCCTCGGTGAAATGCTTGTTCTTGCCACTTACTCCCAAGCAACTTTGTCCCTTTAACTTTTCCTTTCAAACCTTGGGGACTCGTCATTTCACCACATGGCACCATTGTGCAAGCTAGGAGAGTCTTCGCCTTTATATTGCCTAGAGTTTCTCCTTAAGAGTTTGCTTAAGAGTCTGCATACAGGCAACATGTGGAGGATTCCGTAGCGCTCTGCACCTCAACCAAATGGGATGCGTGGCAAGTAAGCGCACTGTGGGAGAAAATTTGCCTCCGCTCTTCCTCAAAAGAGTGCAAGGATGACACTTGGTAGCTTTTGCATAGATCCTTCCTTAAAAGTCTTGGGCTTCATGGTGGGATGCGTGACAAGTTTTTGCAGCATCCCTAATTTAAAATAAATAAGACTCTTAAACAAGTGTTAATCCAACATGTGGCATGCTCCACTTTATTTCGTTCTTTTAGAAAAAAGGGACCCCTCATTACATGTGGTGTTGACACGCAGTGCCTTTCGCGGTATCTACAAAGACTTAGGACTTGTTAGTGACCAATGATGATGTCACAAACCCTTTCCTTTGCCTTTTAAACTTAGATACCCAACACTCCACCACGTGGAGCCCTGGTGCAAGCCAAGAGGGTCTTTGCACTTCAAGCTTTTTAAAAGAGCCCCAAGCTAACACTTTGCACTATCCACAACCTCGTTTAGTCAGGCCCCCCATTATTTTATAAGACTGACCTTTGACTCATCATGACTCACATGACTATTTTCATTTACTTAGCACTTATTATTAAATATTGATAAATTTTTAATAAAAAGGGACTCCTTGGTTGCAGGCCTATTGCAAATATGTGCCTAAGTGTTGTTGTCATTGATGTCAATATATTATTGTTGCCATTAGTGTCAACTGTTGTTGTTTGTATAGAAGACCAGATTGTTGAGGATATTAAGAAAATTAATAACGATCAATTGTTGTGGACCATATAGCTATGTAGAGGATTGTTAGAGGTTGCTCCAGTTAAGATTTTAGAAGTCCACATGAATATTTGAAGGAGTTATGGCTATCTGCGTTGAACCAATTCCTACAATACTCAAGAAAGATATATTGATGGGAAAGAGGTTCGGATTTCTCTGGTAATATAAAATTGTGATCTACAGATCTAAAGGCATGTTTGGGAAGTCAGTGTGTATCATCAACTCTAGTGGTTTGTGGTTTGGAGGTCTGCAAGCTATCCTTCTAGTTTGACAGTCATGGAAGATAGTGTTCTTGAGGTTCCGGAGGAAGATACAAATGATTCTAGTAATTTGGTTTAGAATGAATGTTATTGATGATTTTAGTGTGCTTGTGGAGGTCTCTGGATCGTGTCGATAATATGTTGGAGGTCCACACTAAAGTTTGAGCTTTTTGATTGAAGATTTCTTCTTTGAGGTTGATTTTCTTCCCAGCCTTGGCCAACCGGATGTTCCTAGCATGTTGTGGATGATCTAAGAGCATTTTATGAAGCGTGGCATTGTTATAGAAGAATATTCAAGGCCCAATTGTGTTTGGCCAACAGTGTGATGATCCACATCAAGATTAGCCAACATTGTTGATCACTCCAAGGTTGATGAAGCATATAAATACTTGTTGAAAAACATCATTGTACACAATGAATTAAATCCGAAGAAGGGATCAAAAGCAGAGCAAAGAAGAAGAGGAGCGAAGGGAGTATAGAGTGAAGAATATGTGAAGAAGATTTTAAAGATAAGACCAGAAGTCTTAAGCCTTCAAGGGAACTGATTTAGGCATGAATGTAGATGCTATTTCTCAATTTATTATTTCTGTATAAATCATAATTTCTTATAAGCAGTGAGCCTCTTCTTGAGTAGTGAGCTTTGGGTAGTGCGCCCGAAGGCATGTGCCTTCTATTTTCTTAAGTACTTTTAATAGGGTACGCATTTTTGTGGGTTAACCCCCACCGTGGTTTTTCCCTTAACTGGGTTTTCCACGCCAAAATTCTGGTGTTGTGTGTTCATGTTGTTTCTACTCATATGTTGATTTATTATTAAATGTTTACATCATTAATCTGATTACAAAGAAGATTTAAAAGATTCATAAAAGGTTAAAGTTTAGGGACAACTAATTCACCCCCCCTCTCAGTTGTCCAGACTATTTCCAACAATTGGTATCAGAGCCAAGTTCCTCTAAAAGAAGCCTAACCGCTTGAGGAGATCCAAGATGTTAATCTAGAAGAAGGAAAGTCCAAGATTTGATGGAACAAATTACTCCCTCTGGAAAGTACACATGCAGTGTCATCTAGAATGTATGGGCGATGGCTTTTGGACAATTACCAAGAATGTGTATAAGATTCCAAAGAATGGACCTTCAAACATAGATGAACTCGAAGATGTTGAACGCAACAATCAAGCCAAAGAAGCATTGTTGAGTGCCATGTCTGATATTGAGTTGGCAAATGTCCTGGATTTGCAAATTGCTCATGAAATCTGGAGTAAACTGGAAAATCTGTATGAAGGTGACAAATATGTTAAATGTGCCAAGTTACAAAGCTTGAAGGGTAAATATGAAAGATTGGTAACGAGTGAAGATGAAAACATTACTTCCTACATGTAGAAAGTAAATGAACTTGTGACCGATATCAGAAATGCAGGCGGAGTATTGGATGAATCAGAAATTGTTGCCAAGGTGTTCAGATCCTTACCTGCAGCTTACAAACACAAGGTTATAGCCATTGAAGAAATCTAGACAGTAACAATAGTCACACGAGATTAGTTAGTTGGCGAGATTTCTACATTTGAAATGAGTGAGTTTGGAGATTCTATTCCTAAGTTTGAGTCTGCATTCAAGGCTAGTGTGTATGGAAAGCAAAGATATGATCCAGGTAAAAGCTCTTCTGCAAGATCAAACAGACTTATGAAGACAAGAAAGAATCTTGAAGATATTGAATTAGAAACTGCAGATCTTGAAGCTCTCATTGCCAAACGGATGCCAAGAGGATTTGGTAATTGTGAAGGAAAGTTGACACTCAAATGTTTTGCTTGTAATAAGACTGGTCATTTTGCCTCAAGATGTCCAAAGAGGTTTTCAAAACCAAACCCTAACTGGTACAAGGGTGAGAATAATTGTTACTATGTCCAAGAAGCTAGAGAAGGAGTCATAGGTGATGAATCTAATCATGGAGAAAGTGATTGGGTGTTCATTGCTATTAAAAAAGTAGATTCAATGTCTACCGAATCTGCTAGCTTTACAAATGTAGAAAGTACCTTAGCTACTCAGGTTGTTGAAAAGGATGAATGGGTGATTGATAGTGGATGTTCTCATCATATGAATAGAGACAAGAGTAAGTTTTTAAGCTTTGAAAATTATGAAGGAGGACTTGTGAAATTTGGAGACAACTCAGCTGGTAGAATCCGTGGCAGAGGATCCATCTCTTTTGATGGTAATAATAGGACCAATAATGTTCTGTATGTGGAAGGACTGAAGCATAATCTTCTCAGTGTTGGACAATTGGTTGACAAGGGTTATGATCTTCATTTCAAGGATGGAAAATACTGAATCTTGGAAAGCTCCGCAATTGAAATTGCATCTGGTACTCAGACTAAAGGTAACATCTTTCACTTAAGTAGTTCAGGCAAAAGTTGTTTGATTGCTCAAACAGATCAAAGTTGGTTATGGCATAGGAGGATGTGTCATGTAAATTTTGATAACATTGTCAAAATAAGTTCCACTCAAGCTGTGAGAGATCTTCCAAGACTTGTGAAACCTGATAGTATATGTAGAGAATGTCAATTGGGTAAACAAAGCAAAATCTCATTCAAAAGTAAGGAACAAGGTTCAAGTGGGAGATTGGAACTGGTACATACTGACCTCTATGGTCCTGGTAAAATTAGGAGTGTGCAAGGAGACAGATATTTCATGTTGTTGATTGATGATTACTCCCGGATGATGTGGGTAACCTTCCTAAAAGAAAAATTAGAAGCTCTTGATAAATTTAAGGTGTTCAAGATGATGGTTGAAAATGAGATTGGTGGGATATTGAAATGTTTGAGATTTGACAGAGGTGGAGAATTCACTTCCAGTGATTTGATGCTTTTTGTGAAAATCATGGAATAAAAAGACAATTATCTTCTCCTAGGACTCAACAAAATGGAGTTGTGGAAAGGAAGAACTGGACCATTCAAGAAGCTGCCAGGACCATGATGATGGAAACAAATGTTCCTCAAGTTTATTGGAGGGAAGTTCTGAGTACTGTTGTCTACACTCTTAACCGGGTGCAGATCAAAGGAAATTCTGGTAAAATTCCTTATGAACTATGGTTTGGTCATCCACCTACTGTAAGATATTTTAGAGTTTTTGGTAGTAAATGCTATATCAAAAGAGATGAGGATTTAGGCAAGTTTGATGCAAGAAGTGATGAAAGAATATTCTTGGGATACTCTACTCAAAGTAAGGCTTACCGGTGCTTCAACAAGAGGTTGAAAAAGATTGTTGAAAGTGCTAATGTTAAAGTTGATGAAAGCAAAGAAGGTTATTCCAAGTATTGTGGATATGATTCAGATGATCAAGATGAAAGTCAAAGTCAAGGAAGGGAAGATCAAATCTAGACTCAGATCTAGATTGATCTAGTAACTCAAGAGATTTTTGCAAAAGACGAGGAACCAGCTCAAGAAACAAAAGTTCAAGCAATTCCCAAAACCCCCAGGTATATAAGAATGAATCATCCTAAAGATCAAATCATAGGAAATAAAATAGATGTGTTCAAACTAGGAGAAGAGTTGCTGAAGATCAAGAAGGGATTTGTTTGATTTCAAAGATTGAACCTAAATAAATAAGTAAAGCTTGCAATGATGAAAACTGGGCTAAGGCAATGGAAGAAGAATTGATGCAAATTGAAAAAAATCACACTTGGGATCTTGTTCCCAGACCTGAGGACAAAAATGTGATTGGAACCAAATGGGTCTTCCAGAACAAACTGAATGAAGATGGTGAGGTTGTAAGAAACAAGGCAAGACTAGTATGTAAAGGCTACTCTCAAGTTGAAGGAATTGATTTTGAAGAAACTTTTGCTCCGGTGGCAAGGATAGAAGCAGTCAGATTATTTCTTGCCTTTGCTACTTTCAAAGATTTTAAAGTTTACCATATGGATGTCAAATCAGCATTTCTAAATGGAGACCTAGAGGAAGAAGTCTGCATTGAGCAATCGAAAGGATTTCAGTTGTCTGATCAAGGAGATATGGTTTGTAGAATAAGAAAAGCCTTGTATGGACTCAAGCAAGCTCGAAGAGCCTGGTATTCTAGATTGGATAAGCATTTGCTTAAGCTAGGATTTAGCAAAGGTACTACTGATAGTAATTTATACTTCAAGATAAATCATGAGGGCATTCTAATTGTTCAGGTCTTTGTTAATGATATCATTTTTGGTTGAAATGAATGTATGTGCAAAGCATTTGTTGATCAGATGAAAAGTGAGTTTGAGATGTCAATGTTTGGTGAGATGAACTTCTTCCTAGGTCTGCAAATTGTTCAGTCAGATAAAGGTATCTTCATATCTCAATCCAAGTATGCGAAAGAATTGTTGAAGAAGTTTGGAATGGAAGATTCAAAACCAGTAGGTACTCCTATGGTAACCAGATGTAAGCTGAGCAAAGATGATGACTCCCCAAAGGCAAATCAGAAAAGGTATAGATCAATGATTGGAGGATTGCTCTATCTAACTCAGACCGGACCTGACATCATGAATGCAGTTGGTCTTGTTGCCAGATTTCAAGCTGATCCAAAAGAATCCCATGTTATGGTAGTCAAAAGAATTTTTAGATATCTCAAGGGGACAATTGATTACAGACTGTGTTATCCAAAGGACAATGATTTCACTCTTCATGCATATATAGATGTTGATTGGGAAGGAGATGTGGATGACAGAAAAAGTACTAGTGGTCGTGCTTTCTTCTTGGGGAGAAGATTGGTCTCTTGGATAAGCAAAAAGCAAGAGGTAATATCTCTGTCTACTACAGAGGCAGAGTATATAGCAGTAGAAAATAATTGTACTCAGGTTTTGTGGATGAAGCAAATGTTGAAGGACATCAGAATTGTGTTTGAGGAGCTAGTCACAATTTTCTGTGATAACTCAAGTGCTATAAGCATTTCCAAGAATCTAATATGGCACTCAAAGACAAAGCATATATCTATCAAGTTTCATTTCTTGAGAGAGAAAGTTAATGAGAATGAAGTCAAGTTGGAGTTTGTGTCTTCCTAGGATCAAATTGCAGATATCTTCACTAAGCCTCTTCCCAAGGATACTTTTGAGTATCTTAGAGAGAAGTTGGGGTTATTACTCCTCCTGATCAAAACTAAGAAACACTAAGGTGCATCAGTCTAGTGGAATTCACATTCATATCTTGTGATCCAGATTGATGTTAAGGAGGTACTACTCAAAGGGGGAGTAGTCAATATGCAAATATGTGCCCTTTTCCATTGATGTCAAAGGCGGAGAGAAGTCATGTGAAAAACTAGTTACTGATGTAAGGGGGAGCAGTAAAGAAATTAGTGGTAGAAGTGAGAAGAGAAAGGGAGAGATGTTCTTGTCTTGATGGTTAAATTCAGTTTTTCACATCATATGTTGCCATCAATGACAAAGGGGGAGATTGTTGCAAATATGTGCCTAAGTGTTGTCATTGATGTCAACATATTCATGTTGCCATTAGTGTCAACTGTTGCTGTCTATATAGAAGACTGGATTGTTGAGGATATTGAGAAAATTTGTAACAATCAATTCTTGCAGACCATATAGCTATGTAGAGGATTGTCAGAGGTTGCTTCAGTTAATATTTTAGAAGTCCACGTGAAGATTTGAAAGAGTTACGGCCATTTGAGTTGAACCGGTTCCTACAATACTCAGGAAAGAGGTCTAGATTGCTTCGATAATATAAAATTGTGATCTGTGGATTTGAAGGCATGTTTGGGAAGTCAATGTGTATCATCAACTCCAATGGTTTGTGGTTTAGAGGTCCGCAAGCTATCCTTCTAGTTTGAGAGTCATGGCAAATAGTGTTCTTGAGGTTACGGAGGAAGATACAAATGATTATGGTAATTTGGTTTAGAATGAATGTTATTGTTGATTTCAATGTGTTTGTGGAGGTCTGGATCGTGTGGCTACTATGTTGGAGGTCCGCACTAAAGTTTGAGCTTGTTGATTGAAGATTTCTTCTTTAAGGTTGATGTTTTTTCCAGCCTTGGCCTACTGGATGTTCCTAGCATGTTGCAAATGATCTAAGAGCATTTTATGAAGTGTGGCATGGTTATAGAAGAAGATTCAAGTCCTAGTTGTGTTTGGCTGATAGTGTGATGATCCGCGTCAAGTTTAGCTAACCTTGTTAATCACTCCAAGGTTGATGAAGCATATAAATACTTGTTGAAGAGTTGTTGAAAAGCATCTTTGTACACAATGAATTAAATTCAAAGAAGGGATCAAAAACAGAGTAGAGAAGAAGAGGAGTGAAGGGAATATAGAGTGAAGAATCTGTGAAGAAGATTTTAAAGATAAGAGCAAAGGTCTTGAGCCTTCAAGGTGACTGATTCAGGCATGAATGTAGATTCTATTTCTCAGTTCATTATTTCTGTATAAATCATAATTTCTTATAGGCATTGAGCCTCTTCTTGAGTAGTGAGCTTTGGGAAGTGCGCCCGAAGGCATGTGCCTTCTATTTTCTTAAGTACTTTTAACAGGGTATGCATTTTTGTGGGTTAACCCCCACTGCAGTTTTTCCCTTAATCAAGTTTTCCATGTCAAAATTCTGGGGTTGTGTGTTTGTGTTGTTTCTGCTCATATGTTGATTTATGGTTAAATGTTTACATCATTAATATGGTTACAAAGAAGATTTAAAAGATTCATAAAAGGTTAAAGTTTAGGGACAACTGATTCACCCCCCCTTCTCAGTTGTCTGGACTATTTCCAACAAGGCCTTCCACAACACCCATGTGTCATGATGGCACTCATTCTTGAGAAATCCCTCTTTGTTTTCTTCTCCTGATGCACCATTGAGCCACGTGGAGAGTCACTGCCCCTTACTCAGAAATGTTCATTGTGTCGCTGGGACTTAAAACAGGACCTAGCAAAGTGAAGGAGTCCCCACGAAGGTAAAGAGCCTATGCCACGTCGGATCTCATGGCCCATTGGGACTCAAAATAAAGCCAAATGAAGAGGGAGCTCTCGTGAAGGCTGCCACATCAGTCTGAAGTGCAATCAAAATTTGCATGCACTTGCAGGTCAAACCTGCACAAGATGACCAAAACTACTTTCCTCTGTCAAAGAGAAGTTGAATAAAGGAGTTGATCTCCCTCAAACCAACTCTGCATTTCTCACCCAGCTACAACAACTAAAAATTGTCTGCAACATATGCCAATCTGCAAAAAAATTTCTAAAATGGAGATGAGCCTCAATATTGAAAACAACATTGCTGGATGGTAACCATAAAAAATAGGTACTTGACCTATTCACATTCATTTCATGCTTGTTGCATGTAGCTAGGGGTGAGAAACTAAGACTCAAGTTAGCACCAAAAGAGACAGATAGAAGGAAACATCCACCATCAACTGCCACACTGTCATACCTGCTGACCTCTTCATGCACAATGAGGGAAAAAGAGAACACCTCCAATTCACATGGCAAGGAGAAATGTGCCTGAATGCACTGTTGTGCCTTAACGCACTGCTAATCCATAAGAGAAGAAACTTCATCTTGTAGAATAAATTGGAATGATTCCATCTCAGGTACACCTTCGAGTTGGGCAGGAACATGTTGATCTTCAACTTGGCACTCATGTAGATGCTCAATATCATTAATATGTGTATGTTGGGCCCAAACAAAAACCTCAAGTTCAGGAATTCCATCATTACCCACAATAGTAGACACTTGACCTTCATTGCAAAGGAAACATTCATACTCACAAGTGTCAAACTCTTGGATAATAGGCGGTCAACATACAACATCTTCACATATGTTGATGTCTTGTTCCATACTTGGATCACAAACCTGATCCATATCTTCATCATCACCAACATAAGCGTCATAATGAGCCTTTTCAAATGATGGACTGCATCCATCCCATAGCCTCTCTATTTCAATCTTATCTAGGCAACTCAATGTATTACAGTTCCTACTACATACAGGTACAAAATTGTCCTCCTCCACACTACCACAAGGAAATCTACACGTCGCCTACATAACTAGATTAGAAACAAAATGTACAACATGGTGGCTGCTCTTACTGATGTCAGTAGTTATAGGCTCATCCAACTGGAACCATTCGGTACACAAATCATTAGTAAAGGAAGAAATATCACTTGAAGCACAAGACACCTTGTCCTCCACACAAGCATCCCCAACACTATCAACCTTATCACAATCAAAATGGACAAAACCTGGGAGCTCATTAAATAAAAGCTCATCATTGTCATCACTCCCACAGATTGACCCATCCAAATGCAAATAAGCACATTTAGTACTCTCAACTTCTATATTGCCAAGGGACACTGCATCAAACATCTGTTGGCAAGAGACACTGTGTGGCTTCATGAATGTTGTCATTGATGGCAACAAAGTCCATCCCACACATCCACAGGATATGGTATGTCTATATCAGAAGTTAGATTGAAGAGTATTTTGGTCCAGTGACCAAGAACAGAGCATGCAACAAGGTCTGACAATCAGGTCTGGATCTCTCAGAGGAAGTATCTTAGTAAAGTATAGACTTGGGGAAGTCAAGAGGAGTACCATGACTAATATATTCCAGAGATTGAGCCTCCAGTGATGTAAAAGTGAAAATATATGAACACCTAAGTGTTGGGTTCCTGTTTGGCAGAGTAGACTAAGGAAGAACTGACCGGCAGAGCTTCAGACCTTAATTCGGATAAGATATTGATGGTAATCAAGTTTCTTAAGGGATCATTCATGATTGGCTGACATGATTGATGACTTCTATAAGCATCTCTTTGATACACATCACTTGGTAAGCAAGGATTCAACTGACAGACCAGAGTTTGGAAAAATATTGAGTATTCTGGATGCCGACTAGAAAGATGTTGAAATCCTTTGTACGGATATATATACCAGATGGATTTCGATGAGAAGGTGTGTGTGGTGTGTTGTGTAGTGCGAAGAAAATTAGAGAGCAGTGTGAAAGCTGTAATATAGGTCTGGTATGTGACAAAATAACAGCACCAAAGAAGAGGAAGAATGAAGTGCAGTAGATTAGTGTATTGAGCCTAATAGAAACTGAACCTCAGCATATGTGGATGCTTCTCATCAGTTCAAGTATCTTGTTACTTTCTTTGTACCTTGTAGATAGTGAGTCTCTTGTAGGCAGTGAGCCTCTTGTGAGCAGTGTGCTCAGGTAGTGAGCCCTAATTGGCATGTGCCATTTTGTTCTTTCTATTCTTTTAATAGAGAATACAATCTTGGGTTAGTCACCCCATGGTTTTTTTCCTTAACAGGGTTTTCCACGTTAAAATCATTGTGTTATGTATATTGATTTTGTTTCTGCTTTCATGGTTATGGATGCTTATTTGTTTTGATGTTGCACTAGTTATTAAAGAAGAATAGAAAGTTAAATTAATTAAGATAACCAATTCAGCCCCCTCTCAGTTATCAACAATTGGTATCAGAGCTAATTTCCTCCAAACAAAGCCTAATAGCTTGAGGAAGATCTAGGAATTCCAATGGATATGTATGGTATGAGGCAACAACTTCAGTCTACCCTTGATGATCTTGAACAATCTCACTCTAAAGTCAATAACTTGAGGGAAAGACTCAAACAAGCTGATGATTTCATAAATGAACTAAAGGAGAAACTGAGTATCTCTATGAAAAAGAGAAAGGAACTTCTTCAGCAATTAGCAAGTCAAAGTGAAGCCAATGATACTAATGAAGATCTAAATGAGAAGAACAAATTATGTGAGAAGTTATCAAAAGAGGTCATTATGGTAAGACATGAAATGGAATCAGGGGTTATGAAATTCACCAAAGAAATTGAAGAGAAAAGAAAGACCGAAGATAATCTAAAACAATCTCTCAAGGAGAAGTCAGAAGACTGCCACAAAATGGATAGAATAATCAGGCATTTGGAATCTGATCTTGAAGAAGCTAGAGATAATGAAGAACAACTTGAGAATCAGATTGACACTCTAAAAAGGGATCTTCAAACAACAAATGAATACAAAGAGAAATTCAAGATAAGCTCTGCTCAGCTTGAAGTTCTTGAAATCCAAAAGAGGATAGATGACAAGAAAGACTTGGGGTATGAGAAAGATGAAAGCTCCGGATCTGGTCAGAAGAACTCTGGATCAGGAAATCCAAGGAACAGGCCTAGAAGACCTTCGATAAGGCAACCAAATATTCAAAGATATCCATCCTTCAATGGATACTGCCACAATTGCAATAACTTTGTTCATAAAGCAAATCAGTACAGAAGAAGAATGAATTAGACTAATTCATCCTTCTCCGGACAGTGTTTTAATTGCAAAAGGTATGGTCACAAATCTCATGGGTGTAGAAATATGCAAATGAACAATCCATTCAATGGTAGATGCTTTGCATGCAATAGAATGGGACATATGGCTAATCAGTGTAGATCAAGAGGATATCAGTCAAATATGCAAAGAAATGTTGTTTGCTACAATTGCAATAGATACGGTCATATTGCTAAATTCTGCAGAAGTAAGAATCAGGACAAAGAGGGTCTGGTGCATCATAATCAAAATCAAGACAAAGGAAAAGGAAAAGTAAATGCAGATGAAATTCAAAATGAAATGAACAAGATTTGGGTGAAGAGGAGTACAAAAAATGATGAGGATGGATCCACACCAGAATCTGGTGTTGATATTCCTTCCGGAAACTAAATAGATGAGCTCTGGCTCAGGAGGAGTCACAAAAGAAAACAAGTTCCCCCAGCCAGTCAATTGGTGCCTAAAATTGGCACATAGAAAGTTGCATATTAAAGGGTTCTCAGAGAAACATCTAAATAAGCCTTGGTAAGGATTTGGAAGATTCACAAGAAATTTAGAAGAGGTTAATCTTCCAAGATTGATTCAGTTTAATAGTCATCCGATAAGAACATGATTTTCGCAGTTAGATCCGGTATGATTCAAATTTGAGGTATCTTGATCTATGGATAAATGGAATGATTGGAGAAAGGTAGAGAGATTGCTAATATTCACCAAGAATAACTCTAAGTGCATCTCAGTGATCCAGAAAAATCTCTCAGGACAAGAAGAACAAAGCAACCAGAATAACTTAAGTTGTGCATTTATTACAATGTGAAATTAGTGTTTGCGCAGAAATATAAGGGTTCTCTTGTTCATCATTTGCACATTTTCATTCGAGAAGAAGAAATGAAGGAGCTCTGAAGCAAATTGCCTCAAAACTTCTCAAAGATCAACAACAGAAGTTGATTCGAGCAACAATCTTATCCGGCTCATATCGTGAACCCTAGAAGCATAAAAAGGTATTTTCACTCTTGAAAATCTCTCACTAAATCTTTTTGAAAGATGGCTACTCTGAATGTTGTCAAAATCACTGATAGGCCACGCCCTAAATTCAAAAAACACCCCTACAAATATCTAGAAGTTGATCCCTTATGCACATTCTCTAGCATTCCGCATGGGGTTCTGCATGTAGAAGATATTAGGGTTTACATACATGCAAACATTAAAGAATTTGGGGAATCCAAGTTGATGGATATCTACCACAAGGAACTGATAGATGAATCGCTTGAACTTAAACCCCAATACAAGGCCATCCGGGATAAGCATTTCAGACAGTGCATCCATTTCCCCTATTTTGCAGAAGATGAGTGGGTCTGGTATGTTTTGAGTAGAGTGCATGACAACTTCATGTGGTTAAATAGACCATTTAAGATCACAAAAGATGCTATTAGGGCCGTAACCGGTTTGTACTCATCTGGAGGGTTACATGTTCTCAAATCGGTCAAAAACCAAACTATGAGTGAGGCTACCGGATCAAAATTTGACAATAGAGCAATGACAATAGAAGATATCACTGATCTGGATATCAAGTTTTCTTCCATGATAATTGGTTACAAGATATATCACTCCACCAGGGAAAATTCAGTACCTGAAACTGTAATTTACACTGCTTATCAGATGCTAAGAGAAAATGCTAACTATGATCTTTGTGAGCTTCTCCTGAACCAACTGTTAGAGAATTTGCATAAAATAAAGAAAGATAAAAAGAATTCATTCAAGTATGGTGGCTTGATACTTTGCCTATTCTTCTACTATATGAATGAGCTACCCAGAACTAGTGGCTGGATATGGCAAAATGACATACCTGTTGCCATACAAATCAGGGATTATTTGTATGGGGTTGGTGATGCCAAGGCACAAAATACAACACTGTGGGGTTACTTCAAAAAATTCCAAAGCATAATGCAGGCCAGAGAGAGAATCCCCCAATCTCTATTTGAAAAATACAAAGATATAGTGTGCTTCATGGTAGACACTGATCAATGCCTAATGGAGGCATTGGAACAGAGAATAGTGTGAATTATGCCAATGGGCTATGAGGTGGATGAGAAAATTCTGGAACTACATGTCCAGCATCTACTAAGTCAGCCTAAGGACCCTCAGGCAAAAAGGTTTGGAACCTTCCAAGAATTGAGTGTAAAAGTTCACGTTGAACTTAGACAGCCTGAGATCAAGAGAAAAGTAAGAAGGGAAGTAGAAGAATTCACCAAGAGGCATGGAATATTGAAGGAGGCAGTTGATGCAAACAAAGAGAAGATGGAAAGGGTAGAGAAACAAAGGCAAGAAATAGAAAAAGAAAGTGCTCTAGTGCAAGCCCCCTCCCGGACCAAATCCTCCAGAAGCTCTGCACCTGCCACCTCTAAGAGCCAAAAAGCATCAAAATTAGAATCCCAGACATCCAGAAAGGGAGAGAAGAGAATAAAGAAAAAGGCCACAAGGTCCTATACAAGTCAGAAGGATGATGAAGAAACTGATACCAATGAAGAAATCAAGAAAATGAAGAAGAAAAAAACATCCGATGAACCCTCTACCAGTCATAGCAAGGAAGAAGAAGTAGAAGAGTTTGTTGGAAGGTCTACTCTCTGCATTGATGATATCATCAAATCAGTCACTGTGGATGGGAACCTAAAACCAATGACTAAATTTTATGATGATTATAGTGAAGCTGATCAGAAGATCCTGCAAGAAGCTACAATTAGGTATCTAAACATCTTTAACAAAGCATTCATTGAAATCATCTCCTTAATTCCTCAAAGCCTAGAGAAGGAACTTGAAATAAGAAAGAACAATGCTAAGGCAAAGGACCTAGAGATCCAGGAACAAATAGCTATTCAGCTCTACCCATCCATCACTCCAAAACAAATGAACATGGTCTTCAAGGATTGCAAGGATGAGTTCCAGAGCAAAGCCAGAATGAATAAGCTTATGCTCAGAGAGACTGATCAGGTGGCTAAAGGGACTGACATCCTCCAGAATGCCTATAAAAGATTCAATATTCCTATTATAGAGGATTTAGGTGATGAACCCTCTTTCATGGATGATGAAGGACTCAGTACATCAAATCAAGATCCTACAGAGAAAATTGCAGAAGAATCAAAAGAGATGGATAAAGAGAAGACTAAGGACTTAGATTCCTTTGTTCTAGAAGAAGAAGTCCATGGAGAAGTAGACATCTCTCTTTCGGATCCCCCAACAGACTCCGGAATTGAAGGAAAAGAAAGAAAAGAAGAGAGAATCAATCAAGAAGAAGTGAAGGGAAGAGAAGAAAGTCAAACAGAGAAGACCACAAGTGACAGTGCTGAGGCTGTGGAAGGGAAGAAAACTCTATCTCCAGCAAGAGACACTGCAAAAGCAGTCAAAGACTTCTTGATAAAAGAAATGATGGAATTAGATGAACTAGAGCTACTTCAAGGACCATTCAATTTTGATTCCCTCTCTTCGGTCCAAACAATGAAGGTAGCATCTTTTGCTCAAGCCAAAGCAAAAGAAAAGCTTCTGAAGTCTCACATGGAAGATTGTGAGCTAATAGAGATTGCATCTGGTGTGCTAGAGAAAATCATGCCATCCTTCCAAAAGGATCCTTCGGCCTCCACATCCAGTAATCTAAAGTCTCTTGTTAATTTTGTTAATACACATTTTGACTCTTTAGAGAAAGCATCAGAAGAGAAAGTCTGGAAAAAATCTTTGGGTAAGAGATTCTCTGAAGTACAAGGGCTAATAACAAATGATAGGAGAACTATGGATATTGGGATAAAGAGCTTAGAAAATGCTCTTAAAGATGGCAAAGAAATATATAAATTTTGTTTATCCTGGTCTAAAGTGACAAAGGATATTGAGAAGAAAGTGAAAGAGCAAGAGGATAAACTGTCAAGTGTATCTCAAAATTTTGATCCTCTCATCACATCCATAATAAACCAGGAATGCCAGACTATTGCCATTCTAAATTAACTAAAGAAACTTGAAAAGGAAAGGAAGAATATAATAAGTAGGATGGGTGAACTTAGAAAGGATAATTATCCCTAAATTAAAGGCCATGCATGAGGCCCTAACTGATGCTCGGACCTCAACCCGGACCAGTGATTCGACAGATCTAAAGAGGGCAGAAGCTTTTGCATTCCTGTTGAGTGGTCACATATCAATTTTGGACAGGATGAAGCAGAGTTGGGCAACATAATTTGTCCAGTTGAAGACAACTTTTGTAGATATACTTCAGTATATGTAAGTATAACATGTATATATACTTATGCGACTAAGTATAGTTGGATTTTTGGAAATTTTGGTGTGTGGATTCTACCCTTTGCCATTGATGTCAAAGGGGGAGTGAGGAGCAGTGAAAAATGTGGAATCTAGCTAAGGGGGAGCTCTAGAAAAGTGTACTTTAGAACAGAGCATCAGCCAAGGGGGAGTGTAGTGTAACACTTAGTCATTTTTCACTAAGTGTTGCCATCAATGCCAAAGGGGGAGATTGTTGGCAAGAGACACTGTGTGGCTTCATGAATGTTGTCATTGATGGCAACAAAGTCCATCCCACACATCCACAGGACATGGTATGTCTATACTGGAAGTCAAATTGAAGAGTATTTTGGTCCGGTGACCAAGAATAGAGCATGCAGCAAGGTCTGACAATCAGGTCCGGATCTCTCAGAGGAAGTATCTCAGTAAAGTGTGGATTTGGGGAAATCAAGAGGAGTACCATGACTAATATATTCCAGAGATTGAGCCTTCGGTGATTTAAGAGTGAAAATATATGAACACCTAAGTGTTGGGTTCCTATTTGGCAGAGTAGACTAAGGAAGAACTGACCAGCAGAGCTTCAGACCTTAATCCAGATAAGATATTGATAGTAATCAAGTTTCTTAAGGGATCATTCATGATTGGCCGACATGATTGATGAATTCTATAAGCATCTCTTTGATACACATCACTTGGTAAGCAAGGATTCAGCCGACAGACCAGAGTTTGGGAAAATATTGAGTATTCCGGATGCCGACTAGAAAGATGTTGAAATCCTTTGTGCGCATATATATACCAAATGGATTTCGATGAGAAGGTGTGTGTGGTGTGTTGTGTAGTGCGAAGAAAAGAAGAGAACAATGTGGAAGCTGTAATACTGGTCTGGTATGTGACATAACAGCAACACCAAAGAAGAGGAAGAATGAAGTGCAGTAGATCAGTGTATTGAGCCTAACCAGAACTAAACCTCAGCATATGTGGATGCTTCTCATCAGTCCAAGTATCTTGTTACTTTCTTTGTACCTTGTAGACAGTGAGTCTCTTGTAGGTAGTGAGCCTCTTGTGAGTAGTGTGCTCAGGCAGTGAGCCCTAATTGGCATGTGCCATTTTGTTCTTTCTATTCTTTTAATAGAGAATACAATCTTGGGTTATTCACCCCGTGGTTTTTCCCTTAACAGGGTTTTCCACGTCAAAATCATTGTGTTATGTATATTGATTTTGTTTCTACTTTCATGGTCATGGATGGTTATTTGTTTTGATGTTGCACTAGTTATTAAAGAAGAATAGAAAGTTAAATTAATTAAGATAATCAATTCACCCCCCCTCTCAGTTATCAACAACATATCCACCCTAATGTCCTCACTGTCAAATTGCACCTACTTGATATTACATTCACCAACATCACAACCCAAAGTAAGGCCCTCAAATTGAAAATGAATGTCTACACCTTCACTTGCCTCAAATCGATTTTCATCGGGTGCACAAATGTTGTAGTCACCTTTAATTTTAGATTGGGGATCACAAGCCAGAACAACACATCATCATCATCCAGGGATGATGCATCCAATTGAAGATAGGTAGCCACACTATCTTCACTCTCAACACAACTATCATATGATGTTGCCTCGCAAGGGTTCATTTTTCTAACAACACATTCAACTTGATATGTTCTATCATTGCTTTCCTTACTCTCACCATTCACAGAATTTACCTTAGGGGACAATAATCAAGCAACATATTCATTTCTCATTTCAACCAAGGCATCAAGAGCAAGGTAAGCTTGTTGCAAATTAGCCAGCCTCAAATCTTCCTGGGTTGAGCCCAATCCAACTTAATAAGATTCAAAAAATAAATTAATGCAAGCTGGAATAAAAGGTTTGAAGGCATATGGAATTCTAGATAGTGCAACAACAAACTGGTGGCTAAAATTCATGCTAGATTCACCCTCATGGCTTCTAATATTTTCAAGTTCTTGGACAAGAAGAACATGGTCCAAACTACTTGCAAACTTTTTAAATACAACCACTAAATGGTCCCAGGAAGCAAAGTGATGATCAGGGAAACCAACAAGCAATTTCCATGCTAATCCACTAAGTGATCTAACAAAAAACCTCATCCACATATCCTCATCCTCAAGTTGGAACTTTTCCACGAAATCTAAAAATGCAAGAATGTGTTCCCTCCCATCATAAACATCACACCCATCAAAAATTGGCATCTAATAATAGACCTTACTAGGCATGGATTGCCTCTCATAATTGACCCATGAAAGGTCCAACTATTTGTATGTGGTCTCATTAGCAATGGGAGGGGTCCGAAAAAAATATTGACAACAATAGGAAGGGCACTGGATTGCACCCTAGATTGATGCAACATGATTTAATTTTCTAATTATTTTTCTTGTTGCTACAATGACTGTAATAACTACTTGGTTCTTTCAACTTCATATTGTAGCCCAACAAAATCATTCTGATTATGCAGGGGTGTTTGACATTGAGACAGGGGAGTGCAAGATGTGGGGCAATCTGAGTAATAGGATGAATCATCATCATAAGAATAGTAAGCATCTTCATCCTCATCATAGCTAGGGCATGAGACATAGGATGATGCATAAGAAGGATCTATCCTAGGGCCAATAGTATGCCAAGAAGACATGACTAAAGTTTTCTACCATGCAGGGCGGCACAAGACATAATAGAATAAATGCTTTTGTATTTTGGAGGAAATCAGAAATGGCTATAAATAGAAACCATGTGTGTACCTTAATTTTCCACTTCTTGTTCATAAAATTAAGGTGTTGGAATCATCAACAACACAACTAGAACAACAACGAACAAAATTTTGGTTCTCTATCTTCAATAGCAGAGTCACCACCTCACTAAATGAGGAAAACCCTTGAAGTGTGAGACTCTTCAAGGCCAAAAACTAATTCTGAGTTCATGGCTCACCAACAAAGTCTTCAATTCAATTCTACCCAACAATAATCTTTCCTCAGTAGTGGCACCAAAAATGTTGACTCCCAAAATAACTACAACCCAAAACCCTAAAACATTTCATAATTACCAAGGCCAGGGATGTCACCAGGGTGATTGAAAGAGGTTTATCAACAAGTTTTGGGTGATTTTGGATAACCTACAGGACTGGGTAGGCTCCTCTACACTTTAATCTCAGCTTAGCCTCAGGAGGGATATTCCAAGGGGTATACCTAAATAGGTATTGAGTTCAATCTAGATGAACAACTAAAATATTGGACAACTAAACCCAACTCATCATCTTGACTCCAAAGAATGTCACTAAATCAAGAATAACTAGCTGTCATATGACCCCAATATAGTTGATTCAATTGTACTAATGTACATGCATAGGAAAGATGGTTTTTACCGTGAACCACAGATGAAAGATTTGTTTGATTTAAAAAAGTGTTTGATCCCTCCCCAATTTGGACCAATGCCTACTCTATTGGACAATAGAGTCATAAATAATAAAGAGGATAGAAAGGGTAGAACCAGCATCAACAAAAAACTAAAACGTATTCACATACATTTATTAGATTATATTTCACATATTAGACATTCTTAATGATTCAGAACCAAACTACAAAGACCCATTTGCAAAAAAGAGATGACTCAAAACAAATCTTGAATTGAATTTAAATGTTGTCACACATTATCAAATCTCTATTACAATCGCACCAGCAAATGTGGTGAAAGAAAACATACAACTGCGATTATACATTCCCCTGGATCTTTACAAATGGTCATGGAGACATACCAATGCATAAAATATGCTTTACAATACATTCCTACGCTGCATTAACACACAATTCTCCATACACTGTCTAGATTGTCTTGATTTGAAGCCCTAAAATTCTACTGAGGCACTGCAGACCAAACAATTGGCTTAGACACTAACCCCTTGAAAAGAGCTTTGATCATCTATTTATAGCCTTTACAGGGCAGTCTGAGAATGAAAAGGGTGCCCTAATCCTCAACCACCCCAACCTCTACATTCAAAACATTTAATCAACTAGCTACTTCACATTGATGGCGATTCAGAGAGCCAGTGCATTTCTAGGAAATTGGGGAAAACAGGAAGGCTAAGAAACCACTAAGACTGGGCTTCGACCTACGAACTTTGCATTTCAGACTAACAACTACCCTTTTTGCAGACTCACTAAAGGTCGGGAGTAGCTTCAGTGAAGGGAAATAGTCCCTGCAAATATTCTTGAATCAATAGAAACTCCACGCTGGCAGCCACATTGGATATTCGGGGAAAGTCTGCAGATTCGCAGAAACATGTTTGGAGGGCCTCGCAAAGACTCTACCTTCAGAAAAATGCTTATGCTTTCCACTTACTACCAAGTAACTCCATCCCTTTAACTTTTCCTTTCAAACCTTGGGGACTCGTTGTTTCACCACATGGCGCCATTGTGCAAGCCAGGAGAGTGTTTGCCTTTATATTGCCTAGAGTTTGCGCTATGCAAACATGTGGTGCATTCTACTTCTGGGAAGGGTCTCTGCTTTAGTCTCCTTAAGAGTCTACTTAAGAGTCTGTGTAGGGGCAACATGTGGAGGCTTTTGTAGTGCCCTGCGCCTCAACCAAATGGGACGTCTGGCAGGCAGGCGCACCATGGGAGAAAATTTGCATTTGCTCTTCCTCAAAAGAGTGCAAGGATGACAATTGGTATCTTCTGCATAGATCCTTCCTTAAGAGTCTTGGGCTTCATGGTGGGATGTGTGGCAGGTTTTCGGAATGTCCCCAATTTAAAAGAAATGAGACTCTTAAACAAGCGCCAAGCCAACACGTGCCATGCTCCGCTTTATTTGGTTCTTTTAGCAAAAGGGACCTCTTATTACACGTGGTGTTGACACATGACACCTTCTGCAATATCTGTAGAGACTCAGGACTTGTTAGTGACTAATGATGACATCACAAATCCTTTCTTTTACCTTTTAAACTTAGAGACCTGAGGACACTCCACCACGTGGAGCCTTGGCGCAAGCCAAGAGGGTCTTTGCACTTCAAGCTTTTTAAAAGAGTGCCAAGCTAACACTTGGCACTATCCGTAGCCTCCTTTAGTCAAGCCCTCCATTATTTTATAAGACTCACCTTTGACTCATCATGACTCACGTGACTATTTTCATTGACTTGGCACTTATTATTAAAATCTTGATAGATTTTAATAAAAAGGGGCTCCTTGCTTACAGGCCTTCCGCAGCACCCATGTGTCACGATGCTGCTCATTCTTGAGCAAGCCCTCTTTGTTTTCTTCTCCTAACATGTCATTGAGCCATGTGGAGAGTTTCTACCCCTTACTCAGAAATGTTTGCCGTGCCACTGGGACTTAAAACGGGAATCAGTGAAGTGAAGGAGTCCCCATGAAGGTAAAGAGCCCGTGCCACGTTGGATCTCGTGGGCTACTAGGACTCAAAATAAAGCCTGGATGTAGTGCCTCCCTAGTCCTGGTTTGTTCGAAGCAACATTGAGGTATAAGTTGTAGTTTTATATAATATTGAGTTTCTGACATTTCATTCATGTTGTGATTTGATGATTAGAGCTATTGTGATTATTTATGGGGTAATAACTATATTTCTATGTTTACATTTCATATTGTGAATTGTACACGTGGCGAGGGTGACACCGTGACATTGGCACACTGTATGAATGATCACAGATGTTGGAATCCTCCTATGTGGATTAATTATGCTTCAGATATTATATGATGTATATGTGCATATGTTGTAATGTGTTTTGAGTGATGTAGGTACAGGGCTTCAACTCCGCCTGACTTCACAGGTCTGAGCGATCTCAGTTAAGTCCCAATGGTAGTTATGTGGAGATAGTCACACACTGGCCATATACCTCAACCTCGTCATCATCTCTATGTTGAGATGAGCTTTCGATGTCATGTCTCACCTTGGACATCGTCTGGTTATGGTTCGATTGTGCTATCCTTCGGTGAGTTAGATTAGTATGACTCTTGGTGTTGAGTTGTCTTGGTGGCATTGTGTTAGCGACTTCACCTTGTATTTTGCCTTCATGTGTTCAGTTTAATTATAATTTTATTGTGGCTTAGAGTCAGTGAGTTGGCTGAGTGGTCAGTTCTATGTGGGATTCCTTTTGTGTGCATGTTCGTTTAATTTTTACTTATTGTGGCTTAGTGTTAGTTTTGGTCAGGGTGGTTTGCTTCTCGTTGGGGTTCATGAGATGGCTTATTTCTAATCTTATGGTTGTGTTTGTAAGTTAACAACCAAAAATAATTTTAGGGTTAGTTGGGGTGTTGAATAAAAACAAGTGGAATGAATTCCTTTAAAAAAAAGGAAAAAGAAGATGAAAGGGGAATCCGGGGGGACGGAGGTCGACTCATGCTCTAGATTTGGGGAAAATGAGGGGGAGATAGGGTTTGAATGGGAAGGAGGGTAGCTGGAAGGCAGGGGGATGCTATCAACATTTGTTTGTAAGTTTCTAAAGTCCTTTTAAAATAATCCAGTTTGTGCTTATCCTACATTCTTTTTAGTGCAGGAGATGGCATCGTTTTGAGGCACTCTATGTAATAGTTAACGTGCCTCTTGTATGCTTCCAAAATTTGCATGAATGTCTGTTGTAGAAATTGCAACCAAACAACTGCCAGATTTCCCTTTCATCATATTTTGTTAGATGACCATACCCTATTTCGAAGCTCTCATTCTGTCGTAGGCAGTGAAGATGCTGGCAAAGGTTTAGAAATTTGGCTTTACGCTTGCTAGTGTCTTTTACTTAAAGTTTCTAAAAGCCTTCTTAAACATATCCATGGCGTGCATATCCTACGATCATTGCTAGCTTTGAGTTCTTTTTCTTTTAGGCATTGTGTGAATAGTTCACGTGCCTTGTCTGTGCACCACAGTTGCATATATGTCTACCAGACCATTTCCAACCAAAACATCCCACAAAAGTTCCCCTTCCGCGATGCTTTGATGGATGCCCATACCCTGTTCCATCACTCCTATTCTGGCACCAAATGTGAGGATGCTGGTGGAGGTCTAGGATATGGCCTTACATCTCCATCTGCATTAGTTTGAAACTTTCTAAAGTCTTTTAAACATATCCATTTTTGTGCTTATCTTGTGATCATTGCAGTCCATGAGACCACATTGCCTTTAGGCATTTTACGAACCAATTCGTGTGCCTTCTCTGTGCTTCCATTCGGCATAGGCAGTGAGGAAACAACAAAGGTTGTGGAGTTTGGCTTACACCTACTAGTTGTGTTTGCATGAAAGTTTCTAAAGCCTATTTAACAAATCCATTTCCTACTTAACCTGAGATCATTGCATTCCATGAGAACACATCTCTTTGATGCATTTTGTGAAACATTTCACTTGTCGTGTCTTTGCTCCACCTTTTTCATTCATGTTTACTGTAGCATTTACGACTATAACCTCTGACACAAATTCCCCTTCCGTAATGCTTCAATGGGAGCCCATACCCTATTTCAAAGCTCTCATTCCAGTGCAGGCAGTGTGGATGAGCTAGCATAGCACCTATTCTGACTAGATTATTTATGACTACTCTATGGCAATGTGAGCTTGGTAAGAAATCCATGATATCATGCCGCATGGGGTGCATATGCAATGCAAATGGTGTACTATTATAGTCATTGCTTCCATCCCATATAACTCCACACAAACAAAATAACCTACAAGTAAACATTTGTAGCAGCATTATTTCAGTATATCCAAGTATACGTTATGAACTAAGTACATAGAGGCCTTTATATACCTATTTAGGATTGACAGCTAGAAGTATGGTCTCTGCAAGATGAATTAGAATGATAAAAACAAATGGAGGAAAGAGTCTGGTTGTTGTCTTGAGTGCCATTAGTGTTCTTATCTTGCTAGTGCTAATTACAGTCATAGTTTCATCGTAGTCTTTGACAAACTGGACCGAGAGTTTGAGCAGGAGGTGAGTTTTATCTATTCTCTGTCCTATGCTAAATTTCTAGCATATGATATCATCTTGTTACTTGTCAATTAGTTTTCTTTCTACCTGTAATTGATGCTTCCTTGTTTCTGTTTAAAAATTATTGATGGATTGTGGGATAAAATTGTGCAGTTCTCCATTTTTTTTGTACTCAATACATTGAATACTTTTAGGATTGAATGTATACTTGCATGCTATTTTTAGAATGATGTCATCATAAAGTTCATATTGCACAAAGCTACCTATCGAGCTGATGGGTTTTCTTCAAAATTGTTTTGAAGTCTTTTTTTTTACTTATAGGCTATAGTATTTTGATGTGATAATGATTTTTAAAATTTCTTGAATGCTATAAGACATTTCAAGTTCTTTGTTTTGAACTAACTCACAATTGTAGAGTTGTACTAGCACTTGTTTAGTTGTGCTTAGGAATACTAGATTCTTAGATAATTCTATTATACTTTAGCTTTCACAAAAAAGATGAGGTGGCTGCTTTTGCTGCATATTAGATTGCTAGGAAACTTGATTTATGATTAATCTTGATCAGAGGAATCCTATGATTAGAGGCATCTTATAGTGCCCTCTATGAACCATGTGCTTTGGATGTGCTCATGTGAGCTTGTAACCTTGAGGTCTTCCTTGTGTGATGGTGTATACAAGTCTTCCTTTTCCACTATTTTTATGCTTGTGTATGGGCCTTGTGACTATCTCCTTGCACGAGGGAGTGGACCTTTTTGGATCAACATGGTTGGGTGGTGTGCAACCACTGCCATTAGGGTCTCTTGTTCCATCCTTGATGTGACTTCATAGCAGTTGTCCTTCACTTTTAGCTTGGAAGCATTATATATATTCTTCTATCATCTAATTGTAATCTTTTACTTGTAACATTGTAAAGTGCATTTGTATGAGACTCCAATTGGAGAATGTCATAATCATCTTATGTAATGTAATCTTATTGGCTATAATTTATTTGATCTCATATGATTCGTCAGATTTTATTCAATCTTATAAGTTGTCCATTAATAATTGTTAACACATATCTCTTTTGGTGCTTAAAATAAAATACACAATGTTGGTTTGATAATCGATCTTAGACTTTATCAGAATGCTCTTGTATGCTTGAATGGTTGAAACTGTGTATCATCTCCTTGAATGGTTTATCTTAACTGTAGACGGAGGAATGTTTCATTTACTCCTTTCTATATGGATGTATGTTTCGATGTAGGACTTTAGTTTTTCGTTGGTTGGATTCTCTTGACAAGGTGTCGTGGATATCATATCCTACACCTTGTTTGCCTTCCACACCTTTGTGCAATGGGGTTTTAGGGACAGATGGAAAAGTTTTTGGTGGTTCATGTCATGACCACCTGGCAAATGTGGACATGACATGTTGTCTTTTGTGTCATGGCCACATAGAAAAAGTGGGCATGACACTGGCGAAGAGGGAGCTCCCGTGAAGGCCGCCACATCAGTCTAAAGTGCCACTTCAGATTGCAGGTGAAACTTTGAGGCCCAACAAAACCAATTTGTAAGGCCACGCGAAGGCAAAATTTTGAAGGTTGATTTTTCAAGTGTCAATAGAGCCCTTGGCACCCTTGTTATTACAAAGTTACAAGGAGAAGGAACGTGTTATGTCATTCCTCTATATGTATCTTCATTCTTCTATATGTCGTGATATACAATTGTGTTATTTTTCTTGGGTAATCTAGCATCCTTTCATGATTCAATTTATGTGTACTCTACTTTCATGTGATCTTTCCTCCATCACCTTTATAAGTTATGATATTTTATGTATGTGGCACCTTGTTGCAATGCTCGACGTCATACCATGACTACACAAGCCATTATGTATCATGCATGTAAGCATCACCATTTCTCATCCTAGGGGCCAACCCTTTGTTGCGATGTAAATTGTGAAAACACATATCATTTGGGCATGTGCTTTTAGAAAGCTTTCGTGCCTATTTTATATTTCTTCCTCACTCTACCTTAAAGGAAATTGCTCCATGATGGAGTTAGCAATCACTTTAAGGTGGGGGCATACATCATGCTATGAACCTTACTCTCATTTTTCTATCAAAACAATTATTGATTACTTGTTGAAGATCCTTGAATGTTTTGGAGAAGGGTTGCACCACCAACTAGAGTTTGGTAGTAAGGTCGCTTCGCCTTATTATTCTGCAAGACTTTGAGTAAATCCTCTTGTAGGAGGTAGACTTGTATTCCCTTGAGTGGAAACACTTCTCTTTACATAGATTATGTGTATGATGTGTTTGTATCCTCTTATGCTTCTCATTTATAAATAACCCCTTAGCATTCTTCTTATTGCATCTTGGGGAATGATGCATGGTGATTAAGACAACCTTTTAGATTGAGGTCTCTTTTATCATGCTGACTCAAGGTCTTTTGTTATGTGATTTTTGTGATTGATGTATGATGTATGTATTCTCCTCATGTTCTTCACATCTCAAGTGTGCCTTGCATGTATTCTCTCTATATGTTCCTTATATGTCTCTTGAGTGCTTCACGTGTATTCCATGAGTGTTTCATGTGTATGCTTCATGTCAAGTGTGTATACTTTGTATATTGCGTGTATGCATTGTGATTTCTCAAGTGTGTGCCTTGTGTTTGTCTTGTCTTATCTCATGTTTTCTAAGTGCTTCATTTATGAGTGAATTATGTCATGTGTCTTATGTGTAGACTCCTAGAATCCTAAAACTTGGGGGCTTGATCACCCCTCAATTTTGGTGACATTCTACGGTTTCTATGTTTGTTGTGTTTGAAATTTGTCTTCTCCTTCTTTTAGTGTGAGTTTGAATGTAAGTTTGTACCCATGCTAAACTAGGGACTAAATGTTATATAGTAAAATGTGTACCCTAGCATTTTACACCTAGTTTAGTACCTAGTTGGACCTAAAATGTTTACACTTGTTAATCAGGACCTATTTTAACACCTTTTTGAACATTAAATGATTAATTCTTGATCTCGATGATAAAACCAACAAAATAAGGATGAGACCAACCTAAGAACACTTAAAGGGACTTATGTTGGGGTTTTTGAGGGTAAAGGATAAGGGCACTCCAAGCGCCCTGGTCCCTCATTTAGCCCAAACCTAATTTAAAGGTATGTTAGCTTAAGACATCTTAAGTGGTTCCTCATGTTGGCCCCATTTGGTTTTATTCGTCATTGGTGAGCGGGAATGCATATAAAAGCAAGTTAGTTTATTCATTTGAACATCTCTAAGCTCTTTAAGCAATCTAGGCATTCTTGCACTCTCTCTTCTTCTCTCTCATGCTCTCTAATTTTCTCTAAAGCTCTCTATGGTGGATTATTATTGTTGCACGTTTGTAGGTCTTGTGAAGATTTTTCTACTTCTTTGGGCTACACCAACTTCTTGAGTCAATTTGTGATGCCGCATCAAGAATGCTAGGGTTTTCATGCTCATGGTGACTTCTTTCCTTCATTCTTTGTTCTAGCATTCCATTCTACTTCATATTTGCCTATGCCCTTCTAGGGCATGCAATCTTGGAGATCTCATCATTGCTATTTTCCTTCTTGTGTGTGTGCAGGTAGCATCCGGAAGAATTTGTAAAAAACAAGTTATAGGAAGCAGGAGTACAGAAGGGCGAACACACAATAAACTTCATATTCTCCCAAACCCTAATTAGGGTTTAGAGCACCCAATCACCCTGGTCCTTTGGACCCTCAAATCTTGATCTAGGTTCACATCTATCCTCTGATCCTCCTTGTCCGGTGTTAGATTTCTGATATCTAAATTTTTGATACTCTGTTATGAGTAAATCTTTGTCAACTAGGGTTTGATATTTGCCCTAGTTTGCATGGTTAGATTTAGTTGGATTTGGTTGAAACTCCTCTATACAACAAAGGGAAAAAACCCCTATAGTTTGGCTCTCCTTCTTGGGTAGAAGCCAAGCTTAGTTTGTGTTCCAATGTTAATAGAAGATGGTTTGACCTAGTTAACCTTGTTAGGCTAAGTCACATTTTTCTATCTAACAATTCTAACAATTTTTCTCTTTTACCATTTAAAATAACATCAAGATTAATAATAATTTTTCTATTAAATCCACACAACGAATTCAAATAAGATTAGGGGTTGAGAAGGAGGATTATGACTCTTTAGATCATGATCTCATGTTCGTATCTTTGTTTTGGACATCATTGTAAGATACACATGGTGCTTAGCTTAACTTTAGTTCAACCTATCACCTTGAGAGAGATCAATAAACTTAGTAAGTGAATTGGAGGATATGCTATGCATGTATGTGATGGATTAGTAGTCCAACTGCAAGGACTATTTCTATCTCATTGAGTTTACTTATAACAATGATTGTCATAGTTCCCTTAGCATGGCATTGTACCAGACTCTATATGGTTGACCATGTAGGACTCCTTTGAGTTGGGATAATCTTGAGTACTAAGTTGTTATTGGTCTTCAAATGCTACAAGATATGGAGTAGTAGGTGGTTTAAATCTAAGAGCAATTGTTAGTCACTAAAGATTGTTATAACAAGTATGTCAATGCCAAGAGTTTGGATTGACACTTCTCTATTGGCGATCAAGTTTTACAAACAATGTGACCACATAAGAGCCCTATCCAATATGGAAGAGGTTCTAAGCTTACATCACACTTCATGGGACTATTTGAAATTCTTGAGAGGATTGACTTGTTCCTTATTGGCTTGCCTTACCACCTAATTTATTAGGCATCCATGACATTTTCCATTTTTTAGTTATGAAGCAATACATTCTAGATTTTACATGCACTAGATTGGGGTGTTATATTTGGAGCCTATTCTTATTTTGTAGCATTAGATGTTGGGCCTTTGGGTTCAAGGCCTAAATTAAGTAAGGGTTCAGTGGGATAGGCATGATGAGTCAACAACTACATGAGAGGATGCTACAACCTTTTTGCAGGCTTCCAAGAGTAATCCTAATTCTATCGGAGGGGAAGTAAGGTCCATATGCATTTGTTCCTTCATTCTTATTACATAGTTTTGTATCAGTTATATCTATGATATTTTCTAATCACTTTTTTCTACTGACACATTTATATACGAAACATATATTATTATTTTATGATTAAGCCATTATGATCTTTCCAATTTTATTATTTTCATTATTATTATGAGATGTTAGTTGATTAATTTTGATGGTTAAGTATTATTTGTTTGACTAATGACTAAATGTTGTTTAATCAGACATCTTTGTATTATCCCAATTATGTTCTAACTACAGGATCATTATTGATATGTGATGTATATAATGTGATTATGTGATATGTGTGTGCCTTGCATGAGTGTATGCATGCATTGATTATTTACTATGTCGTGCTTCATCTATCATTGTATTAGATATGCTTGATGTGTACTTGAGTTTACAAGACAAAGGGTAAACCATATATCCATGTTTCTTTGTGATCAATTTTTACTACCACAAATTTATATACGAGACATATGGTATTATTTTATGATTAAGCCATTATGATCTTTCTACTTTCATTGTTTTCATTATTATTATGAGATGTTAATTGATTAATTTTGATGGTTCATTATTATTGGTTTGACTAATGATTAAATGTGGTTTAATCATGCATCTTTGTATTATCCTTGTTATGTTATAATTGGAGGATCATTATTGATATGTGATGTATATAATGTGATTATGTGAGATGTATGTGTCTTGCGTGAGTGTATGCATGCATTGATTATTTAATATGTTGTGCTTCATTTGTCATTGTATTGGATATTCTTGATTTGTCTTGAGTTTACAAAACAAAGGGTAAACTAATAGTGGTAAATATCAAAGGTATTCACATGGGTTTGATTTAGTTTGTGTACCCATACTTCTCCATGGGGAGTAATAAGACTTGATGTTTCATACCTATGAATCCATCTTTCCTAATCATGTACTATTTAGGAAATCCCCTATGATTAAACAAGTAAAGTGTGATAATTTTATGTGCTTTAATTATTTTTTATGAGAAAGGGGTTAGATGGATTTTAGTTAAAGAAATTACAAGTGTTGAAATAAGTCTATTTCTTCATATTGTTGCAAAATATTTTGGGATATATATTAGTAACTAGATATACAGGTGTTTTAGTGACTTGTTTGGAAAGTAGAAGGTCATATTAGAAATTATGTTTTTGTTTGTTGTGTGTGAAAAGAAAAGAATTATTCTGGAATAGGTTTTGCTTATATAGTTAAAAACAATTTCATTGTTTACTTTACCTTATGTAGTTTGAGAAAGAAAGAGAGCCAAAAGAATGTTATTCTAAAACCTAGGAAGTGTTCTTAAATATTTTTGAGGAGGCTTTTGCTTAGAATGAGATTTGGATTCTTTGGAGTGGCTTGGTCTAATTTTGTGATCAAATATTCTTCAAACCCTTAGATTTCTTGTTTGAGAAGATTTAAAGTATTCATATTTTTATTATTCAAGAATACGGAAATATTTATTTCCATTGCTATGTGTAAAATGAGTATTTTACATCATTCTTTTGTTCTTTAGAAAAAACCTATAGACTCCATTAATGGAGGTTTGTGTGTATTTTGTAAACTTGCACAAGAAACTTTAAAAAGATAGATTTTGATTAAATAAATTAAAGGGAGGATTTCATTTATGGGTATTGCTAAAATGGAATGGAAAAGGAAAAGGTTGGGCATAAATTTTTCTTGTTTCTTTATTGTAATCCTTTCACCCTTTGTAAGATCCATTTTATAGATTTCACATTCATAGATTATTATAGGAATTGAGGAGAAAGTAAGAGGATTGCAGTGTCCATTCTTGCCCAAACTCTATTAGATTCAATTTATCATTCAAGGAAATAAATGAATTCATTAAATAAATTTAAAAATGGGTTCATTAATAAACAAGAAATGGATAAGTGTAACATTTTCCCCAAATTCTATAGGATTCTATCTAGTTTTTGATGTAAATGTTAAATGAGAAGCATCCACAATTGATGGGTCTTTCAAATGAGACTTACTTTATCTTATTAACTCCATTATGTGTCTTAGATGGCCAAAGTGTTAACACTCCTTGTCTTGGTCTACCCTCTTCTTCCATGGTAGAGTTTTGTGGCCTCAAAAAGTGCATTATGAGCAACTTCTTTGCATTGTTGGAAAGATATCATGATTCCTTAGCCCTATTTTGGGTGTTGCAAAGGTTTCTTTAATGTGTTCATAAAGTTTTGTAATCCTCTATATTTGTATGTGTTGCAATGAAGGAATTAAATGAATTAATTAATTATTTGCATAAAGGTGTATGTTGTGTTATGATGTTGTTCCATTTACATACTTCTTTAATTATACTCAAACTAAGTAATCAAATAATGAATTATTCTTTAGCTTTTCTTGGTTTATATGTCTTGGTGGTGGGTACAAGTACTTAATCATTGGTGTAGGATGAGACCCTATCTCCCCTATCAAACTTCATGATGAGTTGTCTCACGATGGTTGAAGTCTTCTACTTGTGTAGTTGTGCACTTGTACATTTTTTCTAGTATTTTGTTGTCATGCATAATGGCATCCTTGTGTTGATAACTAAGAGGGGGGGAGGGTGAATCAGTTATCTTAATTAATTTAACTTTCTATTCTTCTTAATAACTAGTGCAACATCAAAACAAATAACCATCCATAACCATGAAAGCAAAACCAAAATCAATACACATAACATAGTGATTTTGACATGGAAAACCCTGTTAAGGGAAAAACCACAGGGTGACTAACCCAAGATTGTATTCTCTGTTAAAAGAATATAAGTACAAAATGGCACTTGCCAATTAGGGCTTACTACCTGAGCACACTGCTCACAAGAGGCTCACTGCCTACAAGAGACTCACTGTCTACAAGGTACAAAGAAGGTAACAAGATACTTGAACTGATGAGAAGCATCCACATATGCTAAGGTTTAGTTTCGGTTAGGCTCAATACACTAATCTACTGCACTTCATTCTTCCTCTTCTTTGGTGTTGCTGCCTTGTCACATACCGGACCTGTATTACTACTTCCACATTGCTCTTAGCTTTTCTTCGCACTTCAGAACACACCACATACCCCTTCTCATAAAAATCCATTTGGTATATATATCCGCACCAAGGATTTCAACATCTTTCTAGTCGGCATCCGGAATACTCAATAGTTTCCCAAACTATTGTCTGTCAGCTGAATCCTTGCTTACTAAGTGATGCGCATCAAAGAGATACTTATAGAAGTCATCAATCATGTCGGCCAATCATGAATGATACCTCAAGAAACTTGATCACCATCAATATCTCATCCGGATTAAGGTCTGATGCTCTGTCGGTCAGGTCTTCCTCAGTCTACTCTGCCAAACAAGAACCCAACACTTAGGTGCTTATATCTTTTCACTCTTTCATCACTGGAGGCTCAATCTATGGAATATATCATTCATGATACTCCTCTTGGATTCCCCAACTCTGCACTTTGTAAGATACATCCTCTGAGAGATCTAGACCTGATTGTTGGACCTTGCTGCATGCTCTGTTCTTACTTACCGAACCACAACACTTTTCAATCTGACTTCTGGTAGAGACACACAATGTCTTGCGGATGTGTGGGAAGAACTTTGTTGCCATCAATGACAATATTCATGAAGTCACACAGTGTCTCTTGCCAACAATCTCCCCCTTTGGCATTGATGGCAACACTTAGTGAAAAATGACTAAGTGTCACACTACACTCCCCCTTGGTTGATGCTCTGTTCTAATGTAGACTTTTTCGAAGCTCCCCCTTAGCTAGATTCCACATTTTTCACTACTGCTCACTCCCCCTTTGACATCAATGAAAAAGGGTAGAATTCGCACACCAAAATTCCCAAAATTCAACTATACTTAGCCGCATAAGTATATATACATGTTATACTTACATATACTGAAGTATATCTGCAAAAGTTGTCTTCAACTGGACAAATTTTGTTGCCCAACTCTGCTTCATCCTGTCCAAAATTGAGATTTGACCACTCAACAGGAATGTAAAAGCCTCTGCCCTCTTTAGATCTATCGGATCACTAGTTCAGGCTGTGGTCTGAGCATCAGTTAGGGCCTCATGCATGGCCTCTAATTTAGGGATAATTATCCCTCTAATTTCACTTAACCTGCTTATTCTATTTTTCTTCTCCTTCTCAAGCTTCTTTATTTCATTTATGACTGTAATAGTTTGACACTCTTGATTTATCATGGAAGAGGTGAGAGAATCAAAATTCTGAGATGAACTTGACAGTTTATCCTCTTGTTCTTTCACTTTCTTCTCAATATCCATTGTCACTTTAGACCAGGATAAACAAAATTTATATATTTCTTTGCCATCTTTAAGAGCACTTTCTAAGCTCTTTATCCCAATATCCATATTTCTCCTATCATTTGTTATTAGCTCTTGTACTTCAGAGAATCTCTTTCCCAAAAACTCTTTCCAGACTTTATCTTCAGCTAACTTTTCCAAAGAATCAAAATTTGCGCTAATTGAATTAACAAGAGATTTTAAGTTACTGGATGAAGAGGCCGAAAGATCCTTCTGGAAGGATGGCATGATTTTCTCCAATGCACCAGATGCAATCTCTATTAGCTCGCAGTCTTCCATGTGAGACTTCAAAAGTTTTTCTTTTGCCTTTGCTTGAGCAAAGGATTCTATCTTCATAGTTTGAACCGGGGAGAGGGAATCAAAATTGAATGGTCCTTGAAGTAGCTCCGGTTTATCCAATTCCATCATTTCTTTTGTCAGGAAGTCCTTAACAGCTTCTGTAGTGTCTCTTGCCAGAGACAGAGTTTCCTTTCCTTCTATGGCTTCAGCACTGTCACTTGTGGTCTTTTCTATTTGACCTTCTTCTCTTCCCTTCACTTCTTCTCCTTGATTGATGCTCTCTTCTTTTCTTTCTTTTCTTTCAATTCTGGAGTTTGCAGGGGGATCCAGAAGAGAGGTTTCTACTTCTCCATGAACTTCATCTTCTGGAATAGAGGAATCTAAACTGTCTCAGTAAATTCTCCTTTGTCATCCATGGCAGAGGGTTCATCACCTAAGTCCTCTATAATAGGAAGATTGGATATTTTAAAAGCATTCTGGAGGATATCTTCTATTTCTTTAGCCACTTGATCAATCTCTCCGAGCATAAGCTTATTCATTCTAGCTTTGCTCTAAAATTCATCCTTGCAATCCTTGAAGATCATGTTCTTTTGTTGAGGAGTGATGGAAGGATAGAGTTGGATAGCAATCTGTTCCCAGATTTCTAAGTATTTTGCCATGGCATTGTTCTTTTTCATTTCAAGTTCTTTTTCTAAACTTTTGGGAATCAAAGATATAATTTCAATGAATTCTTTGTTATAGATGTTTAGATACCTAATTATAGCTTCTTGCAGGATCTTCTGATCAGCTTCACTATAATTATCATAAAATTCAGTCATTGGTTTCAGGTTCCCATCCACAGTGACTGATTTGATGATATCATCAATGTAGAGAGTAGTCTTTTCAACAAATTCTTCTGCCTTTTCTTCCTTGCCTTGACTGGTAGAGGGTTCACCGGATGTTTTCTTCTTCTTCTTCATTTTCCTGACTTCTTCATCAGTTTCAGTTTCTTCATCATCCTTCTGACTTGTATAGGATCTTGTTACCTTTTTCTTTGTCTTCTTCTCTCCCTTTCCGGATCTCTGGGCTTTCGATTTTGATGCCTTTTGGCTCTTCGAGGTGGCAGGTGTAGAGCTCTTGGAAGATCTGGTCCGGGAAGGGGCTTGCACTGGATCACTTTCCTTTTCTGCACCTTGTTTCTCTTTCTCTGCCTTTTCTAGTTTTTCTCTATTTGCATCAAGTGCTTCTTTTGAAATGCCATACCTTTTGGCAACATCCTCTACTTCTTTTCTCACTTTTCTTTTCATCTCTGGTATGAAGTTGATGAGAAAATTCTAGAGCCATACCTTTTCATGCTCTAGAATTTTCTCATCAACTTCATACCCCATTGGCATGATCTAGACTATCCTTGGCTCCACTGCCTCCATTAGGCATTGATCAGTTTCTACCATAAAGCATATTGTATCCTTATACTTTTCAACTAGAGATTGGGGGATTCTCTCTCTCACTTGTATCATACTCTAAAAGTTCTTGAAGTAGCCCCAGAGTGTTGTATTTTGTGCCTTGGCATCACCAATTCCATGCAAATAATCTTTGATTTGTATGGCTACCGGTCTGTCATTTTGCCATATCCAACCACTGGATCTAGGAAGCTCATTCATAAAGTAAAAGAACAAACACAGTATTAGCCCACCATACTTGAATGAGTTCTTCTTGTCCTTCTTGATCTTTTGTAGGTTTTCCAATAGTTGGCTTAGAAGAAGCTCACAAAGATCATAATTTGCATTCTCCCTTAACATCTGATAAGCAGCATAGATTACAATTCTGGGTACAGAATTCTCCCTGTTGGAGTGATATATCTTATAGCCAATTATAATGGATGCAAACTTGATATCCGGATCAATGATATCTTCAATTGTCATTGCTCTCTTGTCAAATTTTGATCCTGTTGCCTCACTCACTATCTGATTCTTGATGGATTTGAGAGCAGGTAACCCATCGGATGAGCGCAATCTGGTAACTTCCTTAATGGCATCCTTGGTTATCTTGAATGGCCTCATAAAATTGTCATGCATTCTACTCAGAACATATCGGACCCATTCATCTTTTGCAAAACAGGGGAAATGGATGCAATGTCCAAAATGCTTGTCCCAGATAGCCTTGTACTAAAGTTTGAGTTCAAAAGAATCATCTATTAATTGATTGTGGTAAATATCCATTAGCTTGGATTCCCCAAATTCCTTTATGTTTGCATGAATATATGCCCTAACATCTTCTACATGCAAAACCCCATGCGAAATGCTTGAAATGCGCCCAGGGGATCAACTTCTAGGGATTTGTAGGGATGTTTCTTGAATTTAGGTCATGGCCTATCAGTGATCTTCACAACATTCGAAGTAGCCATCTTTCAAAGGATTCAGAGAGAGGTTTTCAAGAGTGGAAAATACCTTTTACACTTCTAGAGTTCACGATATGAGCCAGATCAAATTTGCTGGAAGAATCATCTTCTGCAGTTAATCTTTGAGAGACTTGAGACAATTTTGCTGCAGAGCTCCTTTTTCGCTTCTTCTTGAATGCAAATGTACAAATGATGAACAAAAGATCCCTTTTAATTCTGTGCAAACCCTAATTCCATTTAGTAATAAATGCACAACTTAGGTTATTCTGGTTGCCTTGTTTTCCTTGTTTCTGAGAGAGATCTTTTAGGATCAGTGAGATGCACCTAGAATGACAACTTACAAAGTTTCTCCCTTTCTCCAATCATTCCATCTAACTGCAAATCCAATCATTTCAATTTTGAATTATACCGGATCTAACTGTGAAAGTCCTGCTTTTGCCAGATGATTGTCAAACTGGATTAATCTTGGATGATTCACCTTTTCAAACTACTTGCGAATCATTCACATCTTTACCAAGGGTTATTTATATGTTTCTTTGAGTGCCCTTTTAATTCGTAACTTTCCATGGGCCAATTTTAGGCACCAATTGACTGGCTGGGGCAAATTGTTTTCATTTGTGACTCCCCCTAAGCCAGAGCTCATCTATTTAGTTTCCGGAAGGAATATATGCACTAGATTCTGGTGCAGATCCATCCCCAACATTTTCTATACTTCTCTTTACACAAATCTTGTTCATCTCCCTTTGAATTTCATCCAGATTCACTTTTCCTTTTCCTTTGTCTTTGTTTTGATTAAGATGCACCGGACCCTTTTTGTCCTGATTCTTACTTCTGTAGAATTTGGCAATATGACCGGATCTATTGCAATTGAAGCAAACAACATCTCTTTGCAAATTTGACTGGTATCCTCTTGATCTACATTGATTAGCCATATGTCCCATTCTATTTCATGCAAAGCATATACCATTGAATGAATTACTTATTTGCAAATTTCTACATTCATGAGATTTGTGACCATACCTTTTGCAGTTGAAACACTGTCCGGAGAAGGATGGGTTAGTCTGATTCATTCTTCTTCTGCACTGATTTGTTTTATGACCAAATTTATTGCAATTGTGGTAGTATCCATTGAAGGATGGATATCTTTGAGCATTTGGTTGCCTTACCGGAGGTCTTCTAGGCCTGTTCCTTGGATTTCCTGATCCAGAGTTCTTCTGACCGGATCCGGAGCTTTCACCTTTCTCATACCCCAAGCCTTGCTTGTCATCTACCCTCTTTTGGCTTTCAAGAAGAACTTCAAGTTGAGTAAAGCTTATATTGAATTTCTCTTTGTATTCATTTGCTGTTTGAATATCCCTTTTAAGAGTGTCAATCTGATTCTCAAGTTGTTCTTCATTATCTCTAACTTCTTCAAGATCAGATTCTAGATGCTTGATTATTCTATCCATTTTTGGCAGTCTTCTAACTTCTCCTTGAGAGATTGTCTTAGATCATCTTCAATTTTTCTTTTCTCTTCAATTTCTTGGGTGAATTTCATGACCCCTGATTCCATTTCGTGTCTTACCATAATGACCTCTTTTCATAGCTTCTCACATAACTTGTTCTTCTCTTTTAGATCTTCATTAGTATTATTGGCTTCATTTTGACTTGCTAATTGTTGAAGTAGTTCCTTTCTCTTTTTCATAGAGATACTCATTTTCTCTTTTAGTTCATCTATGAAATCATTAGCCTGTTTGAGTCTTTCCTTCAAGTTACTGACTTCGGAGTGAGATTGCTCAAGATCATCTAGGGCAAATTGAAGTTGTTCCCTCATACCATACATATCCATTGAGATTCTCAGATCTTCCTCAAGCTGTTAGGCTCTGTTTGGAGGAACTTGGCTCTTATACCAATTGTTGATAACTGAGAGGGGGGGTGAATCAATTATCTTAATTAATTTAACTTTCTATTCTTCTTAATAACTAGTGCAACATCAAAACAAATAAGCATCCATAACCATGAAAGCAGAAACAAAATCAATACACAACACAATGATTTTGACATGGAAAACCTTGTTAAGGTAAAAACCACGGGGTGACTAACCCAAGATTGTATTCTCTGTTAAAAGAATAGAAGTACAAAATGGCACTTGCCAATTAGGGCTTACTGCCTGAGCACACTACTCACAAGAAGCTCACTGCCTACAAGAGATTCACTATCTACAAGGTACAAAGAAGGTAACAAGATACTTGAACTGATGAGAAGCATCCACATATGCTGAGGTTCAGTTCTGGTTAGGCTGAATACACTTATCTACTACACTTTATTCTTCCTCTTCTTTGGTGCTGCAGTCTTGTCACATACCAGACCTGTATTACTGCTTCCACACTGCTCTCTGCTTTTCTTCACACTTCACAACACACCACATACCCCTTCTCATCGAAATCCATCTGGTATATATATATCCGCACCAAGGATTTCAACATCTTTCTAGTCAGCATCCAGAATACTCAATATTTTCCCAAACTATGGTTTGTCGGCTGAATCCTTGCTTACTAAGTGATGCATATCAAAGAGATACTTATAGAAGTCATCAATCATGTTAGTCAATCATGAATGATCCCTCAAGAAACTTGATCACCATCAATATCTCATTCAGATTAAGGTCTGATGCTCTGTCGGTCAGGTCTTCCCCAGTCTACTCTGCCAAACAGGAACCCAACACTCAAGTGCTTATATCTTTTCACTCTTTCATCACTGGAGGCTCAATCTCTGCAATATATCATTCATGATACTCCTCTTGACTTCCCCAACTCTGCAATTTGCTAAGATACCTCCTCTAAGAGATCTGGACCTGATTGTCGGACCTTGCTACATGCTCTATTCTTGCTTACTGGACCACAACATTTTTCAATCTGACTTCCGGTAGAGACACACAATGTCCTGTGGATGTGTGGGAAGGACTTTGTTACCATCAATGACAACATTCATGAAGTCACACAGTGTCTCTTGGCAACACCTTGGTGTGTGAGAGTGCATTCTAACATAATTATTTTGCAACTATTAACATAAAAAATTTGTTTATTGTGTTTTTACCCATTAATCTCTTTAATTAAATTTGGGCATTACACTTGTCCCATTTATAGGGATGACAGAGGTAAATCTTGTATAGTGCAAGGATTTATATCCAAATGGATTTGCAATGTTTTAAAAATCAATTATGTTAGTGTCTTAAGAGGTGATTTAGGTTTATTTAGGGCTAGCTATCTAATCAAAGATTGCGTTGGTAATTTGGTTTATGTTGCATCAAAGAAACTTCAAATTGGAACTAATAATGAAGTTGAAGCTCAGGTTTTGTTACTCAGTTTTAAGGTTTCTACCTATTTAAATAGAATTAATATGTTATATATTGAAGAGGATTCAATACTTTGTTCAATATAATTAGAAATAATGACTCTAAAAATTTAAAGTTGGAAAAAATTTAAAGGCAAGTTTTCCCTTTGTTGGATTCACTTATTTTCTATTCTACAAGCCATTGCTTTAGGGAGACCATTGAGACTGTAGACTTCCTAGCTAATTATATCGTCAGCTCACATTAAGAATTATATTAGGGAATGGTGTCAATTAATGGGAAGGGTTGGATTCTAAGTTGGACATCATAAAATCTTGATTTGGAGAGGAGTTTGACATACCATTTCATTCAATGTTGTGCATGCTAGGCATCCCTTCTAGAGGGGAGTGTTTAGCTAGAATTTTATTAATGACTATGTGATGGGGTTATGATATATTTCTCAATTTTGTCTATGGTCTTCTATTATGTGAAAAGTGATGGATCCAAAATTCTATCTCTATGGAGGCAAATGGGAAATGAAATTTTATAGTCCTATCTTAGATCAGTGATTGGTGAATATTGTTGTGATATAGAATGGTGTGGAGGGTTCATTAAAGGTGGTGATTAACTGTGACTTTTTGAAGGGAAAAATAAAGTAAATTATAATATATTCTCTATGTTCATCTCTAATCTCTAACCTCATTCTAATATCTTATAGATTGGTTAAGACACTAGCATAACACTTTGTTAGCAAGAAAGGGGCACAAATTGAGGATCTGAGCTAGAGTTACTTGAGTTTTGTATTTATACCCTAGTGTTAGTGATAAGAGGAAGACTAGAGCTTATGCAATTAGTTATAGAAGGTTACAACAAGAAATAATAATAGATATTAACAATATGTATACATTATATCCCATATCATATCATATATCCATCAAATCATCATGCAATATTTTACATTCATCATATATGCAAAGTCCATTTGTACATCAATCTATATACATATTATTGCTATTATTTTCATATCTCTATTCTTTTATTATATATATTTTTTATCATCTTTCTCTCTTTCTTACACATGTCTTATCTTCTTATTCATTTTCAAGTCTTTCTTATGTATGTACATCAATGAGTGTGTCTCTTAATCATGTTATGATCTTTAGATGTGTTGGTGGTTGACTAAGTGTGTTGCATCTCCTTTGTGGTGGATTAGCTTATTGTAAAGTTGGCTCTATCCGGCCAACATCATACCCCCTTTGAAATTATGTCTTGTCCTCAAGACATGTTCTTGGCTTCATCTGCCACAAAATTCTAAAAATTCTAAATTAGATCCTACAAAATTGACTATTGCTATTTCAAAATGTGGAAGGCATCTTGTCTTAATGGTAGAATGTTCTTATAGATTCCTTTCAAGTGTGTATGTGTATTATCCTACTATGTAATTGTCTAATGTAATAGTTGTATGTGGTCATTAATTGTCAACAAAGTATTTCCCCATCTTCTAGGGTGTCTAGTATTTGAATTATGGTGGTCACTTTGATAGCCTCTATCAATAAACCTATTACATGTGCAATTTATAGGTTGACCACTTCTCTAAGTTTCTTAATTTGTGCTCATAATCCTTCTCTATGATCCTATACTTGTTGATATTGGTTGTGGATGGTTTCAATTTGGACTCTAAGGCTTCCATCAAAGTATTTCATAGTATCATTAGTATCATAAGTATTAGAGGCTTGCATTATTTGTTGTTCGATGTTCTCCAATTGTACCTTCAAACTTTATGTTGAGGTTGGCCATCCTAAACCAAAATTGGTATAGTGTGTTAATATTTGTTTTCATAGTTTGCATATTTTTTACTTCGACCTTTGATTTTGCATGTGTAGTAGCACACTTATTTCTCATCTCTTATATCTACTTCTTGATATCTACTAGTAGTCTTTTCTTAATATTATCTTCCTAATTCTATATTTCTAGCAACATATCATCTATGAATTTCCTTAATTTCTGACCTAAGGAAGCTAACTTGTACTTAATGACCTATGATGTTATTGATTATTGTGTATTGAGAGAATGGTCAATGTTATCAACAATATTCACCTATTGTTTCAAGATATCTTCTCTTGTGGTAGTTTGTAGCATGTCTCCTAGCTGAATTTATATAAAGGAGATGTGGGAGAGATTGGTAATGGGGAACAGTAACGATGGAGGTGAGGTGATAGGCTAAAGTTACCTTTATTATGCCAAGAATTTTTAACATATTGCATAGAGTCAGGTGATGGAGATGTGGGGGTGGATGGATGAGGTTGCTTTGGTGATGAGGGATCTTTCTATTATACCTCTTATTGTGCTTCCTCTTCTTCTTTCTATTATGATACTTCCTCCTTATGTGTTTCCTTTTCTTCTTCTAGTAGTGCAATGTAGGCTTTCATTGTAGCCTATATGGTCTCCTATTTGACCTTCTCCTTTCCTTCTACCACCTATTATACAAGTGTATCCACCCTATGTTTTGACCTAAGCTCTTTCTTCTATAATTGTAGCAATCTTTCTTTCTTTTGTAGTGACAAATTCGCCACAAATTCATCTAAAACCTCTTTTCTTATTTTATTTTCTTCCCTCATCGCTTCTTCTCATCTCCACTTCAATACTATGGCCAATTCCTATGAAAACCCTTAAATTATATCTACCAAGGTATGAGATGCACCTGAGATGTGATTTAATATTTCTTGTTTAATTACTTTCTTGTTATATGTACCCACTTGTACATACATTTATACAATCTACAACAATATTCCTGGTGTAAAAAAAGACCTATATAATATAGTTTGATCCATTACTTCTTTAGTTTCTTTTCCCTTAATACTTTCTAGAGTTGCATCTTTTTGTACATGCCCTTTTGATTTCTTCTATGATGGGGGTTGCTTTGTTCCTACCTCTTCTTCTGTTTGTGTTACTTGTCCCCATTTTGTCTCCTCTGTATCCTCTATTTGTGTAGGGATATATTTGTGTTTATCTTTTTATTTTCTTTTTAATTCAGAGGTTTCCCCTTTCTTCTTTTTTGCACTCATCTATCAGAATGCACCTATGACTTCTATCACTGATGATTTTGGTGCTTCTACTTGTGGTTGTAGTGATGGAATGGCTAATTTTCTCCTTGTGGAGATTTGTGATGAGTGTTTTTCTAGCTCCTATTTACCTAGTGCCTTGGGTGTTTGAAAATATCTTATTTTGAACCCTGAGGATTCAAATTTTAGGCATTCATGCCATCACATTTGGGATCGATCTACTTCAAGTGAGATAGGAGAGTTAGAGCTTTCTATAACCTCCAATGGGATGGGATCCTTTGGTATTCTCCACTTTTTGTGTAACTTCTCCTTGTTTTTCTCCATATATTCAGGAGCCTTTTGTTTGCTATGTTTGTCTATGAATTCCTTATATGTTCTAAATCTCTCTGCTTTAGGATACTTAAGGAGAGATAATAGTGCTTTAGTATTTATATGTACTAATTCATCACTTACTTCATAGGGTAACCAGGGTACCCATGATTCCCATGGGTCTACTACCTCCATAAAGACACGGTCTTTATCCACTACAAATGTGATATTGTATATATACTTCCTTACCACATCATAAGATATATAGTCCCTTTCTTATATTTGTGATTGAAAATTCTTGAAATATCTAATAGACTTTGGTATAGGAAGTGGCATCACTAAAGTGTTTTACATGTGTGTTAATTTGGGTAGCTATTGGGGTGTCTTGTGACCAAATCTTGTGAGGAAAACTAGGGAGTTTATTCATATAATAAAATTCTAGATAAATGATTAAAGAGCCATATCGAAATTGATAGTAGTCACTCCCTTTTATTCTGGTTATGTTCTCCATCAATTATTCTCGAAGGATCTCACATAAATCAAATTCTTTCCCTTAAACCACCATTTGGCAGACAATAAGTATGGCCATGCCTATGGAAGATCCTTCCTTGTTTGTGTAGTAGAAGTTGGCAATACCTAGAGTAGCATATTTGACTACATGGTTTTTTATTTTCTCTATTGCCAAATTCCTTCCATCTAATGTGGCCATTGTTAATTTTGTGACTTTTTGATTGCTCACATTATTATATGACAATAGGTCCCCTTTGTTCCATAGCCCCATTATTGTGTGGATTGCTTACTTGGTAATGTGGTAGGGTTGGTCTAGGTATATCTAGTCATCGTGGATTCTATTGAAGATAATCTTCAACCAACCCTCTTCTAAATAGAAATCTAGGAAATCCTTCCATATATCCAATTTAAAATCATCAACCTGCTTGTACTAGTCTAAATATTCTTGTTGACCTAGTTTCAAAAAGGTTCTTCAGGGTATCCCAAACTTGGGGTGATCTATTTTTTTAATGAGGTGTGGATGTACTTGGATACATCTTCTGTGTATATAACATCAACAGGTACATTAGAGAAAGCACCATCAAGGTCTACCTCCATTGCTTTGAAAGGGTACTTTTTTGTATTTTGGTTGCAGGTCATTCTGCACATCTACAAGAATAGGAGTTGCCATTATCTCAGTCTCTAATTCCTCTTTTCGTTTTGTGATTGAATTCATAGCCAACAATCTCACTAATATCTTTTTTATGCCTAGGATTTGTAGCATAGATAGTTAGCAAATTTCACAAGTGATTTATTTGTTTGTTCTTAGTTGCCTTTATAGATTTTTAATGGTGGGTTTTATTTATTTATTTAACCTACCTACCCCTTGTCTTCCCACCATTCTTCTCATTAGATACTTTACTTCTTTTGTAGCATGACTTTACTTGGTGGTTATGTTAGTCTATAATACAAACTATTATACATATGATCCACTTTTAGGTTTTTAGTCCTTACGTCCCTTCATGATAATTTTTTAACCTTACACTATTAACATATCAAACCATCAATTAGTTTTGTAGTGTTTTTAATCTCACAACTCCTATAATGGCCCAAGCTTACTCTCAAGACATTAACAATTAAAAATTGATTAAATGGTTTTTTTGTGATACAAAAGTGGCATTAAGCAACCACACTAAACTCTTACACACCCAAGGTATCATAGAAACATGTAATGACACACTTGACATGTACACAATGCATGATGCAATATGACACAAGTGGAATACTTAACAATACCATGGGACTAAACACCACTATTAACATAGAAAATGAGATGTGGAGGAGAGTTAGATTTCCAAGGACACAAAATACCTACATCATCTCTACTAGGTCACCCCTTTGATATATCAAAATTACAAGAAGCATAAATCCAAGTCTTCCAAAGTTTATATTTTAGGGAAGGACTGGCACTCTAGGCCAAACTTCCCTTTTCAACCTTGCAACTCACCTTTGTAGCCAAGACTTGCATTCTAAGTTTCATTTCTAATTTGCATTTGCACAAGGCTTTACCATTTCAAGCTTCAACATTGGGATATAATTCAAAACCTACACCACTAGCTTGGTTCCATGTTTTGGGTTGTAGTTGCATTTTGCACCCTCTCGGGCTTCAAAGTCCATTTGCATATCACACTACACAAAGTGTCAAAACAACTCTGGAATCTAACCTTGGAGCAACTTCAGATTTTATAAACTAATTGAAACTTGTAGTTTAGACTAGTAAACTCATTTTACATGTAGTTTAGACTATGCAAGATGACTTACAAACTAGAGCATTGAAAAATAGCCAAGGCACACAAACAACAAGGTCCATTTTCTCACTCAACGAAGCATAACTTCCTCAATTTTTGTGTTGTTTAAAAATGGTTTGGACCAAATGTGCAAGGGATCATGGATCCAAATTGGCCACATTAGAATCTCCTCCATGGCACAATTGCCAAGGAATGAGGTGAAAAGTGATGCTTACTTCCAAAACTTAAAAAGAAGAAACTACATGACAAATAAAGTAATGAGAAATAACAACTATCACTAAATGCTCACCATGCAATCAAACAAAGAGATTCTCCACACACTCTATAAGTATCTTGTAGGTCCATGTGGTCCCCAATAGTGGTATAGCTCCACCCAACCATGTGGAACCATCAGGCCCATCCCACTTAATAGAGAGATGATCACATGGGTACAAAACACACCCATGCAATACAAAGGGAATATGGAAACACACACACACACCACTCAACATGTATAAAGTATACCCATCCATATGAATGCACTAGAATGCAACAAATCACATAAGTATATATACATGATCATGTATCACATCACATGCAAAATCTGACTGAAGGTAAGGACGAGGATCATAGAGATAAGACAAGAGTGTCATCACAATAGCATGATGACCATGCAAAGTTTAGGAGTAAATATTCCTAATACAAATATACTCAATGAAATTCACCATCTTCCAAGAGTTGTGACATGTTCTTCATGACCAATACTAAACCCTCATAAGGAATTCTATCATGGCATGGATATTTTTATTAATAATTTTATTATCTCAATGTGTATTACGTTATAACTTAATTAAAAATCTCCGTCACTCTACTTGCATGCATCACTCTAGATCACAACAAGTAGTGACATCCACTCCTTTCCTAATCTATACATCAATCCTAAAAATCCAACATTCCAAATTCATCATTTGGGTGTGGCATAGAAATTAATGCAATAATTTTCATGACATCATGCCCAAAGATGCAAAGGAGACTAATCTTTCCATGAAATAAAACCTTTATTTAAAGCCTAAAATGCAAATTTTGTATTTTTTCAAAATTACTAAAACCATAAAATATCCCCAAATTCTCCATTAATGGAGTTGGGATGCAACCTTAAATTTCTACTTTCTAAAATACAAGGAATTTGCAAAACTAAACATACCCTCTTATTGTTAGGAAAAGGGTGTTGTGCACCTTGAACAAGAAAGAAATATTTTAATTATGTAAATTAAATATTTATTTTTGGTGCATCTAGGAGATGTGTTTAGCCACATTAAGTATTTATTTGGGTCCACTTGTAAAGTTGTATGTAACATTGGTTAGATATTTTATGTGTGGGAGACATAAGACAAATATTTAATTTTGGGGTTAATAGTTTTGTTCTCTCATGATTTTGAGACACATATTGGTTTAGCCAATACCACTTGGTGGTTTTGTGTTAGATTGATTCTATAAAAGCAAGCACATGTTTAGTGGTTGAAGTTGGTTGTCATTTTGGGGTTAGCTATCATTTGTATTGAGCTCTCTTGAAGAATGCATATGTGAAGCATGGCATGGGATGTGTGGTTGCTTGGACATGTAGAGAATGCATTGGAGGAGCTTAATGTTTAAAAGTGTTCATGGAAACCTTGTAAGTGTATTGTAATGTTTCATTGTTGAATAATACATTGAGTGCAGATACTTTTGGAGGCTGGTTTTTCTTTCATGAAGGGTTTTTTTAGGGTATATCTTGTGTTATCTTGTGGTATGTCTTTGATCTTTGCATTATGTTTATTCTATAAGCTTGTATACGTCATTTTTTCTTTTAGGTTTGTGTAGGAAATGGTTTGATCAACCTATAATTTCCTAACACTTATGTATAAAATACAAAACAAAAACATTCCTCAACAAAATAGGAAAAAGGGATTCCAAACAAATTTTTCCATAGTCAAGGCTCTATTTTAGACATTTTGCAATTTCAAAACATAAACTCAAAACATATAATTTGAAACATTCAATTAATTCAATTCAATTCCTATGACAAAGTGGTCATATGCAACCACTTATTGTGGGCATGGCAATGGAGAAACTTCATTTCATTTTCAACATTTAAAAGAAATTGCAATGGGGGAAAATACCTTTCCAACACAAACTCACAACAATGGAAGAGAATTCCTTTGGAAGCAAACACTCCACAAACAATCCTTTGCTACAGGCAAGCAATCTCCAACCCAAGCAACTCTCAATTCCTCTTTTCCAAGTGTAAGAACTCTTTTTCAAAGTGGGGAAGAATGGGAGGTTTATAAGCCAAATACAAAGTGACAATAAAATGCCTTTATTTTCCTTTTTGTTCAAAATTCCCTAAACCTCTTCCCACTTTTCCTTCCTTTTCACATTAAAACTATATATTTCAAAGATGACTTTTTTGGAAATTAGATATATCCAAAATTATTTTCTACACATTATTTAAAATAAATCTAATCCCTTGCAAATAATTATGATTCATATTCTCCATTAATATATTTAATTAAATTATATTTCCAATTATATTACTGATGATGGGGGTAACTCATAAAACACACAATAATAGAAATTGCACACAAAAAATAGAATGATATTTTATTAATATGGGAAAAACATTACATTACAGAAGCTCAAATACAATCATAGGATGAATCCCCTATAGGTTGCAACACATTACAGCTCCCTCTCTCAAGACTCTGGAATCTTCAACCTTTTGTAACCCTAAATCAACTAAGGTTTCTATTTTCTTGCCTTTTCCTAATTGTACACCTTCCCCCTTAACTCTACTACCCCAAGGGTTCCCAAAAATGGTCATATATAGCCCTTTTTGGCAGCCACCAACTTAATTTTGAAATTTGCATCTCCCTTCAAAAATAGGTCAACTTCGCGGGGCCATAACTTTCGATCTAACCATTGGATTTTCAATTATAATACCGTTTCGAAAAGCTCTCGAAAAGATGATGGTGCAGAAGTAGTACCAAAAGGTAGACTACTTGGGTTTCCCGCCAAATTTTGGGCCCATTCGAAGCCTCTAAGTGCCTCAAGTTTGACTTTGAATAATTTAATAGGATTTTTGGAATTTGAAATTTTAATATCTCACAAATGACAAATGATACTGAAGTGATTTTTTCACCATTAGCTTCAATTCACCATTCTAGAGGTCTATGTAAGATTTTGTATCCAACCGTGCACAAATGCAAACGTACTAAAAATAGTAACCCTACCAAATTTAGCCCTTATTGAAAAGAAACAACATTTTTTTTGGTTGATGCAAGATTGCTCTTACACCCTAGATGCTCCTGCATCATACACCCGGGGTAATTTGAAAAGTGACCTTGTCACTTCTCATGAGTTAGAGGGAAACAAAAACGGTTAACCTCAGTCTCAGATAACCATGATGAATCTTCAACAGGCCTTCCTTTCCATTTCACCAAGTATTCTGTATACTGCATGTTTCTTGTACTCTTATCCACATGGCTATCCAGAATGCCCTCTATCTCCTCCTTCTCTAAAGTAGATGCTGGAATGACCCACTGTGTTCCTTTATCAAGTCCATCATCATGATACTCTATCAGATCTGAAATGTTGAACACTGACGAAATATTGATGTCATCAGGCAACTCTACCTCAAATGCATTTCTTGAATCATGCTTCCTCAAGATTCTACACGGTCCGAATTTCTTCATTTTCAACTTATTTTATGTTCCTATCATACTACCATGGCCTCCCCAATAACATATGACAGCTCCCTCTCTCAAGACTCTGGAATCTTCAACCTTTTGTAATCCTAAATCAACTAAGGTTTCTATTTTCTCACCTTTTCCTAACTGTACACCTTCCCCCTTAACTCTACTACCCCAAGGGTTCCCAAAAATGGTCATATATAGCCCTTTTTGGCGGCCACCAACTTAATTTTGAAATTTGCATCTCCTTCCAAAAATAGGTCAACTTCGTGGGGCCATAACTTTTGATCTGACCATTGGATTTTCAATTATAATACCTTTTCAGAAAGCTCTCGAAATGACGATGGTGCAAAAGTAGTATCAAAGGTAGACTGCTTGTGTTTCCTACCAAATTTTGGGCCCATCTAGAGCCTCTAAGTGCCTCAAGTTTGACTTTGAATATTTCAATAAGATTTTTGGAATTTGAAATTTCAATATCTCACAAATGACAAATGATATTGAAGTGATTTCTTCACAATTAGCTTCAATTCACCGTTCTAGAGGTCTGTGTAAGATTTTGTATCCAACCGTGCACAAATGCAAACTTACTAAAAATAGTAACCCTACCAAATTTAGCCCTTATTGAAAAGAAACAACATTTTTTTTTGGTTGATGCAAGATTGCTCTTACACCCTGAATGCTCCTACACCCTGAATGCTCCTACATCAATTACAAATGTATTTTCCCTGTGCAAATTGTTCTTATTCCATAAAGCAATTAAATTCACTTTGATTTTCTTTTCACCTAAAATAATAAAATACCATAGGCCTTTTTCCATTAAATCACAATTAATATATTTTTCACAAACACAAAAAATACACATTTCCAAATAAATTAAAAACAAAAAAGCAAGATAAAATAACCACATGCAAAGGACTCGCACACACTTTACGGTTTATCACAACATGTGGATTCTAGAATTGACACTGATTTGGATCCAAGGTTACATAGGGATTCACAAGATTCATCTCATACTCAAATTGAGTGAGATAAAGGTTAACAAACAAGTTTCACCCAATGAAAACATCTCCTTTATAACCACTATTGGGGAAACCTAGTTCTACATACTCAAGTAAAACATCATGTGTACTTGCACCATATAAAATAGCCAAAGCAAAGCATAAACACCCAGCATGGCATAATATCATATGAATCAACTAAGAGTCACATCTAACATGAATCACTAACCATGAACATAAAAATGAAATAGCCAACAATAATCCAGATATTATCCCAAGTTTAATGAACACATATATATATAATATATAGCAAAAGTAGTGGAATAGGAACACTGTAAACTCCAACGTATAAGGTCATAACATATACATCCATAGTTAGAAATCTAGATACCAAGACAAAACCTCATTAGAAACACATTGATGGAATAATAAAACATCATTGCTAATAATAGTAGTAGAACCAAGCAAAAGTCCATAATGACAAGGCACAAATTCTAAAGGCATTACATCCCTTCCCCCTAAAATTAGGTTTACTCTTGGAAGCCTTAAAAACAGCGAGGATAGAGAACCCTCAGCTATGTGGCATCCTCCCAAGTAGCTTCAAAATCATCAAGCGGGTCCTACTGCACCATTACTTGATCCAAGTTTCGACCTTGAAGTGTCAGCCTCTAATGTTGTAATATATGAACAGTGTTGCAAATATGTGCTTAATCGGTGTTGTTATTGATGTCAACATATTCTTGTTGCCATTAGTGTCAACTGTATCCTATTTTGTTTCCTGTTTAGAAGACTGTAATGTTCAGGATATTGAGAAAATTAATGAAGAAAAATGTATGTGGACCATATGGATGTGTAGAGGATTGTCTGAAGTAGCTCCAATTAAGTTTTGAGAGGTTCACATAAAGATCTGAAGAAGATATGGCCTTCTGAGTAGGAATGGGTTTTGTAGTATTCAGAAGAGACAGAGTGATAGGAAATTGGTCTGGATTGCTCCGCATTGAAATATTGTGATCTGCGAATCTAGAGGCATGTTTAGGAAGTCAGTGTGTATCATCAACTCAAGTGGTTCGTGGTTTGGAGGTCCGCAAGCAATATTTCTAGGTTGATAGTCATAGTAGACAATGTTCTTGAGGTTCTGGATGAAGATGTAAGTGATTATGATGATTTGGAGGAGTGCGGATGTCTTTGTTGAATTCAATGTGCTTGTGGAGGTCTCTAGATGGTGTGACTGTTGTGTTGGAAGTCCGTATTGAAGATTGAGCTCCTTGTTGAAGATTTCTTCCTTGATGTTGTTGTTCTTCCTAATCTTGGCCGACCGGATGATTCCAGCATGTTGTGGATGATCTAAGAGCAATTTTCTAGAGCATGGTGTGTTGATTGGAAGAAGATTCAAGTCTCATCTATGTTTGGCTGACAGTATAGTGATCCGCATTAAGTCAAGCCGACATTGATGTTCATTCCAAGGTTGATGAAGCATATAAATACTTGTTGATGAGTTGTGGAAAGATGTCCTTGTGCAAAAATGATAAACTCGTAAGAGAAGTACAGAGGCCTAGCAAAGAAGAGGAGAAGCAGAAGAACAAGAGTAGTGAAGGATGAAGATATGGCGAAGAAGTGTTTGGGGGACAGAGTAGAAGTAAGTGAGCTTTCAATGGGACTGAACCAAGCATGAAGAAGATGTTATTTCTCAGTTCATTATCTCTATGTTAAACATAAATTCTTGTAGGCAGTGACCATCTTGTAGGCAGTGAGTCTCTTTTAAGCAGTGAGCTTTGGGCAGTGCACCCAAAGGCATGTCCCTTCTCTTTTCTTCTAAGTATTTTTAACAGGGTACAAATATTTTGGGTTAACCCCCACCGTGGTTTTCCCTTAACCAAGTTTCCACGTAAAGTATTTGGTGTTATGTGTGTTTCAATTTGCTTCTGCTCATGTGTTGTTAATTCGTGCTTTAATGTTTACATCACTAATCTAATTGAAAGTTGAAAAAGAAGATTAAAGGAAGAAAGAGATTAATTTGTGGGACAACTAATTCACCCCTCCTCTCAATTGTCCAGACTAATTCCAACAATTTGTATCAGAGCCAGTTCCTCTAAAAGAATCTTAACCACTCGAGGAGATCCAGGATGTCGACTTACAAGAAGGATAGTCTGAGATTTGATGGAACAAATTACTCTCTTTGGAAGAGTCACATGGAGTGCCATTTGCAATGCATGGGTTATGCTTATTGGTTGATAACTAAGGATGAGTATAATCCTCTGGAGAAAGGTCCTTCAACTCAAGATGAACTCAAAGATGCTGAAAATAACATTTGAGCTAAAGAAGCCTTGTTGAGTGCCCTGACTGATACAGAAATGACAAATGTCTTTGGACTGAAAACTGCTCATGAAATCTAGAAGAAGTTGGAAAATCTTTATGAAGGTGATGAATATGTTAAATGTGCCAAACTACAAAGTTTGAGAGGAAGATATGAAAATTTGAGAATGAGCGAAGATGAAAACATCATGACCTACATGCAAAATATAAATGAACTTGTGTGTGGTATCAGGTGTGCTGGTGGAACTTTGGAAGAATCAGAGATTGTTGTAAAAGTGCTCAGATCCTTACCTGATTCATACAAACATAAGGTTGCTTCTATAGAGGAGATCATGATTGTCTCTAAAGTTACAAGAGATCAGTTGATTGGCAAAATTTCATCTTTTGAATTGAGTGAGTTTGGTGATTCTCTTCCTAAGTCTGAATCTACATTTAAAGCCAGTGTTCATGGGAAGCAAAGATATCATCTGGGTCATCTGGGTGAAAGCTCTTCAAGAAGATCAAACAAATTTGTGAATGCAAGGAAGGATCTTGAAGATAATGAAATTGAGCTTGATGATCTTGAAGCCCTTTTTGCCAAAAGATTGCCAAGAGGATCCAGTAAGTATGAAGGAAAGTTGCCATTCAAATGTTTTGCTTGTAATAAGATTGGTCATTTTGCCTCAAGGTTTCCGGAGAGGGTTTCAAGGAAAAACCCTAATAGATCTAGAGGTTAGAAGAAATGTTACTATGTCCAAGAAGCTGGTGAAGAAGGAGTCACAGATGATGAATCTAATCATGGAGGTTCCACTGGTAATGATTGGGTGTTCATTGCTATCAAAGAAGAAGATCTGGTGCATCCTGAATCTACTAGCTGTGCAAATGTAGAAAGTGCTTTGGCTACTCAGGTTGTAGAAAAGGATGAATGGGTGATTGACAGTGGATGTTCTCATCATATGACTGGTGATAGAAGTAAGTTTGTAAGCTTTGAAAAATATGAAGGTGGACTTTTGAAGTTTGGAGACAACTCAGCTGGTAGAATTTGTGGTAGAGGATCCATCTCTTTTGATGGTAAGAATAACACTAATGATGTTCTGTATGTGGAAGGATTAAAGCATAATCTTCTCAGTGTTGGACAGTTGGTTGACAAGGGTTATGATCTTTGATTCAAGGATGGAAAATCCAGAATCTTGGAAAGCTCCAGAACTTAAATTGCATCTGGTACTTAGACTAGAGGTAACATCTTTCATTTAAGTAGTTTTAGTAAAAGTTGCTTGATTGCTCAGGTTGATCAAAGTTGGCTCTGGCATAGGAGAATGTGTCATGTGAATTTTGATAACATTGTCAAGATAAGTTCCACTCAGGTTGTAAGAGATCTTCTAAGACTTGTGAAACCTACTGATAGCATGTGCAGAGAATGTCAATTAGGTAAACAAAACAAAACTTCATTCAAGAGTAAAGAACAGTCATCAAGTGGATTGTTGGAATTTGTGCATACTAATCTTTGTGGTCCTGCTAGAATTAGGAGTGTGTAAGGAGATAGATATTTTATGTTGTTGATTGATGATTACTCTCGGATGATGTGGGTAACCTTCTTGAAAGAAAAATTAGAAGCTCTTGACAAATTCAAAGTGTTCAAGGTCATGGTGGAGAATGAGATTGGTGTGAAGTTAAAGTGTCTGAGATCTGACAGAGGTGGAGAATTTACCTTAGGTGAGTTTGATACATTATGTGAGAAACAAGGAATAAAAAGACAGTTATCTGCTCCTAGGACTCCTTAGCAGAATGGAGTTGTGGAAAGAAAGAACTGGACCATTCAAGAAGTTTCCAGGACCATGATGATGGAAGCAAATGTTCAACAAGTCTATTGGAGAGAAGTTGTGAGTACTATTGTTTACACTCTCAACCGGGTGCAGATCAAAGGCAATTTTCGTAAGACTCCTTATGAACTATGGTTTGGTCATCCTCCTATTGTAAAGTATTTCAGAGTTTTTGGTAGTAAGTGCTATATCAAAAAAGATGAGGATCTAGGCAAGTTTGAAGCAAGAAGTGATGAAGGGATATTTCTAGGTTACTCTACTCAAATAAAGGCATACCGGTACTTTAACAAAAGATTGAAAAAGATTGTTGAAAGTGCAAATGTTAGAGTTGATGAGAGCAAAGAAGGACATTCTAGGTCTTGCGGATATGAATCAGATGATCAAGATGAAATTCAAAGTCAAGGAAGACAAGTTCAAACCCAAACTCAAATTCAAATTGATCTGTAAAATCCAGTAACTCAAGAGGATAGTGCAATTATTGAAGAACAAGTTCAAGAAACAGAGGTTTAAATAAATCCCAAAACTCCTAGGTATTTAAGACTGAATCATCTTGAAGATCAGATCATAGGAGATAGATATAAAGGTGTTTGAACTAGGAGAAGAATTGTTGAATATCAAGAGAGATTTGTTTGATTTCAAAGGTTGAACCAAAATTAGTAAGTGAAGCTTGCAATGATGAAAATTGGGTAAGAGAAATGGAAGAAGAATTAATGCAAATTGAAAAGAATTACACTTGGGATCGTGTTCCTAGACCTGAAGACAAAAATGTGATTGGAACCAAGTGGGTTTTCCAGAATAAACTAAATGAAGATGGTGAAGTTGTAAGAAACAAAGCAAGGTTGGTATGCAAAGGATACTCTCAAGTGGAAGGAATTGATTTTGAAGAAACTTTTGCTTCGATAGCAAGAATAGAAGTAGTTAGATTATTTCTTGCATTCATTGCTTATAAAGACTTCAAGGTATATCAGATGGATGTCAAGTCAGCATTTCTGAATGGAGAGTTGGAAGAAGAAGTCTACATTGAGCAATCAAAAGGAGTTCAGTTGTCTGATAAAAAAGATAAGGTCTGCAGATTGAGGAAAGCATTGTATGGACTCAAACAAGCTCCAAGAGCCTGGTATGCAAGATTAGATAAGTATCTGCTAAAATTAGGTTTTAACAAAGGCACTACTGACAATAATCTGTACTTCAAGATTGACCATGAGCACATTCTAATTGTTGAGGTATTTGTTGATGATATCATTTTTGGTGGAAATGAGAGTATGTGCAAGACATTTGCTGATCAGATGAAAAGTGAATTTGAGATGTCAATGTTTGGTGAAATGAATTTCTTCTCAGGTCTGCAATCACTTAGTCAAATAATGGTATCTTCATATCTTAATCTAAGTATGTGAGAGAATTGTTGAAAAAGTTTGGGATGGAAGACTCAAATCGAGTGGGTGCACCCATGGTAACTAGATGTAAGTTGAGTAAAGATGATGATTCCCCTAAGGAAAATCAGAAAAGGTATAGGTCAATGATTGGAGGACTACTCTATCTGACTTAGACCAGACTTGTTGCTAGATTTCAAGTTGATCCTAGAGAATCCCATGTAGTAGCAGTCAAGAGAATTTTCAGATATCTTAAAGGGACACTTGACTATGGATTGTGGTATCTAAAGGACAATGACTTCATTCTTCATGCATATACTGATGCTGATTGGGCAGGAGATGTGGATGAGAGGAAAAGTACTAGTGGTGTTGCATTCTTCTTGGGAAGAAGATTGGTTTCTTGGTTGAGCAAAAAGTAAGAGGCAATATCTCTGTCTATTGCAGAGGTAGAGTACATAGCAGCAATAAGTAATTGCACTCAAGTTTTGTTGATGAAGCAAATGTCGAAGGATATCAGAGTGGTATTTGAGGAGCCTATTACAATCTTCTGTGATAATTCAAGTGCAATAAACATCTCCAAGAATCAGGTGTTGCATTCAAAGACAAAACACATATCCATCAAGTTTCATTTCTTAAGAGAGAAGGTAAATGAAAATGAAGTCACATTGGAGTTTGTTTCTTCAAAGGATCAAATTGCGAACATATTTACCAAGCCTCTGCCTAAGAATACTTTTGAGTATCTGAGAGATAAGTTGGGGGTTATTACCCCACCTGATTAGAACTAAGAAGCACTAGAGTGCATCAGTCTAGTGGAATTTACAGTCACATCTTGTGATCTGGATTGATGTTAAGGAGATACTACTCAGGGGGAGTAGTCAGTATGCAAATTATTAGAGATTAGTCTGGAACAAAGGGGGAGAAAAGATTGCAAATATGTGCCTTTTGCCATTGATGTCAAAGGGGGAGAGAAGTTATGTGAAAAACTAGTTGTTGATGAAAGGGGGAGCAGTGAAGAAAGTAGTTGCAAAAGTGATAAGAGAAAGGGGGAGAAGTTCTTGTCTTGATGGTTGAATTAGTTTTTCACATCATATGTTGCCATCAATGTCAAAGGGGGAGATTGTTGCAAATATGTGCTTAATCGGTGTTGTAATTGATGTAAACATATCCTTGTTGCCATTAGTGTCAACTATATCCTATTTTGTTGCCTATTTAGAAGACCGAAATGTTGAGGATATTGAGAAAATTAATGAAGAAAAATGTATGCAGACCATATGGATGTGTAGAGGATTATCTGAAGTAGCTCCAGTTAAGTTTTGAGGGGTGCGCATAAAGATCTAAAGAAGATATGGCCTTTTGAGTAGAACTGGGTTTTGTAGTATTCAGAAGAGATAGAGTGACAAGAAATTGGTCCAGATTGCTCCACATTGAAATATTATGATCTACGGATCTAGAGGCATGTTTAGGAAGTCAGTGTGTATCATCAACTCAAGTGGTTCATGGTTTGGAGGTCCGTAAGCAATCTTTCTAGGTTGACAGTCATAGTAGACAGTGTTCTTGAGGTTCTAGATGAAGATGCAAGTGATTCTGATGATTTGGAGGAGTGCGGATGTCTTTTTTGAATTCAATGTGCTTGTGGAGGTCTCTGGATCGTGTGACTATTATGTTGGAGGTCCGCATTGAAGATTGAGCTCGTTGTTGAAGATTTCTTCATTGATGTTGTTGCTCTTCCTAGTCTTGGCTGACTAGATGATTCAACCATGTTGTGGATGATCTAAGAGCAATTCTCAGGAGCATGGCGTGTTGATTGAAGAAGATTCAAGTCTCAGCTATGTTTAGTCAACAGTATAGTGATCCACGTTAAGTCAAGCTAACCTTGATGTTCATTCCAAGGTTGATGAAGCATATAAATACTTGTTGACGAGTTGTGGAAAGATGTCCTTGTGCGAAAATGATAAAATCCTAATAGAAGTACTGAGGTAGAGTAGAGAAGAGGAGAAGCAGATGAACAAGAGCAGTGAAGGATGAAGATATAGCGAAGAAGTGTTTGGGGGACATAGCAGAAGTAAGTGAGCTTTCAATGGGACTAAACCAGGCATGAAGAAGATGCTATTTCTTAGTTCATTATCTCTGTGTTAAACATAAATTCTTGTAGGTAGTGAGCCTCTTTTGAGCAGTGAGCTCTGGGTAGTGTGCCTGAAGGCATGTGCCTTCTCTTTTCTTCTAAGTACTTTTAACAGGGTAAAAATCTTGTGGGTTAACCCCCACCGTGGTTTTCCCTTAACTGGGTTTCCACATAAAAATTTTGGTGTTATGTGTGTTTCAATTTGCTTCTACTCATGTGTTGTTAATTCACGATTTAATGTTTACATCACTAATCTAATTGAAATTTGATAAAGAATATTAAAAGAAGAAAGAGGTTAATTTGTGGGACAACTGATTCACCCTCCCCCCCTCTCAGTTGTCTAGATTAATTCCAACAAATAGGCTCTAAAGAAAGTTGTCTCCCCTCCTCAACCTACAATGCACCCCAATTAATAACATGTGTCACATCTATATTATATTATCTAAGAATGGAAAGATGAAACACATCATGGATGTGCAAGAGACTAGACAATAAGGTAAGATGATAAGTGACTAGACCAATCCTCTCAAGAATCTCAAAAGCCCCAACAAAATGCAGTGTAAGCTTAGAACATTTTCTATAATAAATTGGGATCTTGTGCAACCACACTTTAAGAAACACATGACCACCAACTAAGAAGTGTCAATCTAATCTCTTGGAATCAGCATACTTTTTGTCTATCCTGGATAGTTAAAAACTACTCTCTAATTTAAACAACCTACTACTCCATGTCCTGAAGCATCTTGAGTCCAAGAACAACTTGATCCACAAGTTAGTCCCAACACAAGGGAGTATGACACAAATGTCCATACAAGAGAACTATGGTACTCATTATTATAAGTAAACTCCACTAGGTATAAATGATCCTCCCACTAGGACAATTGGCTCATAACATACATCTAGAGCATATCCTCTAACACCCGGTTCACCCTCTCTTCCTGACCATCTATTTTAGGGTGGTATGTAGAGATAAAATTAATTTGAGCACCCAATGCATGCTTCAAGCATGTCCTCAAAAATGATGTGAACACAAGGTTACAATCTGATATGATCCTACGAGGCACTCCATGCAAGTGTACAATATCCTCCATAAAGGTACATGCCACCAACATAGCACTATAAGATGCCTTCAAGGGTGATAAATGGGCAACCTTGTTTAGTTTGTCTATTGTCACCATGATGACATCATGACAATGAAAAGATATGGGTAAACCAACAATAAGTCCCACATAAATCATGTCCCATTTTTATTCAGGAACATCATGCAGTTTTAGGAGACTTGCCAAATGTTGGTGTTCATCCTTCACTCTTTGAATCTCTAGAAACCTAACAACAAAATTAGCAATATTGTGCCTCACCCCTACCCAATGGAACAATTGACAAAGGTAGGCATGCATCTTGTTCACACTATGAGGTGCCAGGTAAGGAGCACAATGTACCTCAGTCATCACAACCACGTGAAGCCACCAAAGAATAGGACATAAATATGACCAAGATGTTAGAATATTCCATCAAATTCTAAATAATAGCCATAATATCTAAGACTCTATCTTGGCTCTAACCTCTTGATGCCAAGGATCCTCTTGAATCTTTTCCAAAATGCACCCCACAGATCAATGCTCAAGGACAAAATCAAGACCTCATATTGTCTCTTACTTAAATCATCAAAAACCACATTCTCCTTTCCTTTGATGTACTGAACACTAAATTCATACTCACACAAAAATTCCATCCATCAATGTTGACAAGCATTCAAGTTTGGTTGAATGAAGATGTACTCTAAGCTACGATGACTACTAGAAAGCTTGAATCAATGGCCCAAATGAAAATATCTCCAATGTGGAAGGTTATAGATGACAACTATCAACTCTAAATCATGGGTGGGGTAATTCAATTCATGATCCTTACAATTTAATGACTTGTAAGAAATCACTCAGCCCTCCTACATAAGGACCACCCTTAAACCATCTAACCATGCATCCATGCAAAGAACAAAATCCATTGCAAGATCAAGCACTATAAGTGCACTAGTTAGCTACTCTTTGAGATTGTAGAAGACTCTCACACTAATCTATCCAAGCAAACTTCTTAACTTTTATTTGAAGAAAAGTCATTAGATGTGCCAACCTAGAAATTTTCATGGCATATCAATAGTAATAACCTGCTAATCCCATCAAACAATAAACTTTAGAGATATTCGTGGGCATTGGCTAATCCATAATGGCCTAAATATTTGAGGGATGGACTAAGATACCCTCACCAAAAATAACATGACCCAAGTACCTCACCTTTGACTAGAAGAATTCACACTTCACCAAGTTACCAAATACTTGGTTATCATGCAAACATTGAAGAACTTGGTGCAAGTGGACCTTATGTTCTTTTGTTATCCTTAAATAGATCAAAATTTCATCTAGAAACATCAGGACAAATCGGTCAAGGTAAGTATGGAATACCCCATTCATCAAACTCATAAACATAGAGAGCATTCGTTAACCTGAACAAGACTACAATGAACTCATAGTGCCCATAGCAAGTATGAGATGTGGTTTGATGAATGTCTGCCTCATGGATATGAAGTTGATGGTATCTAGACTTTAGATCAGTTTTAGAGAACACTCTATCCCCCTTCATTTGATTAAAAAAATCATCGATCCTCAACAAGGGGTATCAATTCTTCGCCATCACTTTATTCAACTATCGGTACTCGATACATAAACAAAGAGACTTGTCCTTTTTTTATGAAGATAATAGGTGCACTCTAAGGGGATACACTAGGATAAATGTGACCCTTCTCTAACAACTCTAACTACAATTGAAGCTCATTGAGTTCCTAATTGGTCATACATTATGACACACATGAGATGGGCTCTGCTCCTGGAATAAGATCAATGTAGAAGTCCACATCTTGTTTAGGTGGCATACCAGAAATCACATGAGGAAACACATTGGAAAACTCCCTTAAGAAGGAATGATCATCAAGAGATACTACATAGAACTCACTTTTACAAAGATCACTTACTAATACAACAAACATCTAACATACCTTATGCATGCTTTGTTTCAACTACATAGTATAAATCATGTGAAGAGATATGCATCTAAAAACCTTTGCTACCTTAATTGGATGACCAAGATCATCCACACTTAACAGCCTTACAATAACAATCGATGCTTGTCGATGATCCCCAAGCCAATCCATGCCAAGGATAATTTGGTGGGATCCCAAGGGTAGGACACACAAATTGATAGTGGTGCTGAAGGTTCTAAGATCCAATACACAACCATTCATAAGTGAGTCTACAATCACCTTAACATCAATAGCCAACTCAAATTGCCATTTATCATCCTACCTTGTTTCCAAAATCCTAAAACACTCTACTAAGGATGGGGAGATAGAATATTTTGAAGCATCAGAATCAAATCAAACAAAATAGAAGTGTGAACACCATCCAACAAACTTGAGGTCTCCATAGTTGTACCTTGATGATCTACCTGGAAATTGTTTACCATAGAAAAAATTCTATGTGAGTTGCCAACATTTCCCAAAGTCAAAATTGACATTATAGAACTTTGATCCTAAACAACTACTAATCCCCAAGGGCATGTTCTCGCATAGTGACCCTCCTAACCATAATAGTAACACAATCCCACAACTTGAGTAGGAGTTGGGTTGAGGTAAACTTGACTACCAGAAGCTTGGGTGACTAGAAATGGTATGGATGCCCTAGTCTTATTGTTGAGACATGAAAAAACTATCATGCTACCCCCTCCACTCCCCATAGGAATGTTTACTAGAGCCTTGACCACTTAGAGGGGCCTATTGGGGATTTTGTTGTCAAAAGGTCTTAGGTGGCATGGAACGTGTTCTAAAAGATACCTTGGTTTGGGGTTGAGATCCTCACGCCCTCAAACCTGATTCATAAGGGACCACTACCTAAATCCCCACCTAACGACCATAGCCTTTAGCCAAATTCTCCTTGATTAACCTAGATTTCTCAACAACAAGCTCTAAGGTTTTCAATTCTAACACCTGAACATTGCCACTAATATGATCATTCAAACCTCTCATAAATCTCTCCACTAAAATCCATTCATCCTCCACTAGGCTCACATACTACTTAAATTCAAATAAACAATTCTCATACCAATAAACAATCATGCCAAGCTATTAAAGCCCATGAAAATCATCTAAATAGAACTACCTAAAATGCTCAGAAAAGGTATTATGAATGAACCATTTTAGAAAGGTCTCCTATGAGATTGTGGCAATATATAGGTGACACTTTTTCTCCTCTTGGCACCACCAAGTGGAAGCAAACCAGTGTAAATTCATGAAGGCACACCGAGCCTTGGTATTATGCAACACAAAACATCTATCAAGGTCCAAGAGCTATTTTTTAGCCTTTGATCCTTCTATATAGCTTTCAAAGGAGGGTGAATTATCTTGTAGAAGGTCTCTCATGTGAACCATTGTCACATTATCCTCATTCAATAACTACCTATCTCCCTAATGGGGCAGATCTTGAAAGGGTACCTCCTCCACTCTAGACCAAAGAGGGATATTAGGGAACTCCCTTTCACCACCTCTAAGAAGACTCTCTTAACTTTCTTGAGAGAGGTGAGAACTACTAGAATGCATTCCCTCTATAAAGAAGGACCACTAATTGTAGTGCACCCAAAGGGTCTCTAGGTTAATCTTGTCTTATCATAGGGGAATGATCACTCTAAATTTTTAGTAAATTTTGATCAAGATTAACATTTCCTCCCTGACAAGTATTGTAAGGCCTAGGAGGCACCTTTCATTTCCAACAAGTAGCATGGGTTAGAAAACATGTGACAATTTACAACACCACACTATTACATGTAAGGAACAAGGAAAAATGAAAATAAAACACGCTAACAAACACTTAAACAATCACATGAGCAAGCACATAAACCATAGATCCTCATTTACTAACCATAGATCCCAATAGATGCCAAATGCAATTCCCCAATCTTACACTCAAGACATTAACAGTTAAAAACCTGACCGAACAATTTTTTTTGCGATACAAAAGTGGCATTAAGAAACCACACTACACTCTTACATTCCTAAGGTGTCATAACAACCTACAATGACACACTTGGCATGTGTACCAATGCATGATTCATGATGTCACTAGCAAACTAAACACCATGGTTAACATGGAAAATGAGAGATGGAGAAGAGTCAAATTTTTGAGGCCATTGAAAATCCCCTACATCATCTCTACTAGGTCACCCCTTTGATATCTTGGAGTTATGGGAAACATAAATTTAAGGGTTCTAGAAGTTCAGAGAAGGGCTAGCATTGGGTTGGACTTCCTTTTTCAACTTTGCAACATGCCTTTGTAGCTAGGACTTGCATTTTGGGTTTCATTCGTGATTTGCATTTGTACAAGGCTTTATCATTTCAAACTTCATTATCAAACTACAATTTGCAACTTTTTTTTTGGTAACTCAGAGGTGTCCCCACGACTTAGCTCAATGACTCCCCTCGCCTTACCTTGGTCTTACTTGCTGCCAAGTTGGAGTTCGGGGGGACAGCTAAGGTAAGACTAGTCCTCTGGGGATGAGCGCAACAGTCCACAAGCCACGCTCATCAGGTGGTTTCAAACACGAGACCAAGAGGGAGAAAACCTCTGGCTTGGGTTGTCATGCCATTGTGCGGGCTCCAACTACAATTTGCAACTTACACCACTATCATGGTTTTAAATTTCAATTTATATTTGCATTATGCACCCTCTTGGCCTTCATAGTCCATTTGCATATCACACTGTGCAAAGTGTCAAACCAACTCTAGACTCTAACCCTAGAGTAAATTTGAATTTTAGAAACCAATTGAAACTTGTAAATTAGATTGGTAAACCGAGTTTGCATGTAGTTCAAACTATGTAAGGCAACTTGCAAAACAAAGTGTTGAAAAACAAGCAAGGTATACAAATAACAAGATCTGTTTTCTTGCTCAACAAGGCATAACTTCCCCAACCTTTGTGTTGTTTAAAAATGGTTTAGGTCAAATGTTCAAGGAATTATGGGCTCCAACTTGACCATATGAGAACTTTCTGAATGGAACAGTTCTAAGGAATAAGATGAAAAGTGATGTTTACTTCCAAAACTTAAAAAGAAGAAACATAGTAGACATGATATTTCCACAGTCCATAGTATGAGATAAAGGTGTTTCTGGAAAAAATGTGTTATGCTTTTTTGCATCAACGTTTCGAATCACACTCTATGATCCATTTTGGTTCTCTTCTTTTGTCCTAATGATGGATCATGGAGTGTGATTCGAAACGTTGATGCAAAAAAGCATAACACAGTTTTTCCAGAAACACCTTTATCTCAAGAAGAAACATGACTAAAATAAAATAATGAGAAATAACAACTATCAACTCACCATGCCATCAAATAGAGAGATTCTTGGCATGCTCTCCAAGTAGCTCATAGGTCCATGTGGTCCAAAATGGTGGTACAACACCACCCAACCATGTTGAACCCTTAGGTCCACCCCACTAAACTAAGAGATAGTCACATGGGTATAAAACACACACACGCAATACAAAGGGCTTATGGAAACACACACACACACACACACACCACTCAACATGTATAAAGTATACCACATCCACATGAATGTAACAAAATGCAACAAACCACATAAGCATATATACATGATCACAAATCACGTCAAATGCAAAATTTGACTTAAGGTAAGGACAAGGATCCTAGAGATAAGGAATGTCATCATAGTAGCACAATACCATGCAGGGTTTGGGAGTAAATCTTGTTGGAGCCAATATTTCTGCGACATCTACCAACATCAATGAGCCATGGAAGTCAAGCAACCACATGCTCAACCTATGTGAGATAAAATGAACAATGCAATGGAAAAGAAAGAACCTAAAAATGGAATAAAATGGGGTGAATAACATTATGAACAAAGTGTGTACATATAGGGTGAAGTGGAGTCAAATCAGAAGTCAACTTCAACACTCCATTAGTGTTGGCAAGTTTTCTGCACCAAGTTGCAAGAAGGAGGTGACACATACCTTGGAAGAGTTTTGAACAACTCTCCAAGTTGCCACATACCTACCTAAGGTGGCTTAATGCCATGTGTAAAATATACATGCATAATTACTTATTAATAATAAGTAATAACAATAATAATCTTCTACACTAACACCTCTCCTAAGCATAGTTGGGTGGGCACAAATAAGGATGGGTCCCAACAACTAGGCCTAATGAGGTATACTTGTATAAATCAATCTCTCATAAAATAGAGAAAGAAAGAAAACCCAATGGGAAAAATTCCTCCAAAAAGAGAAGAAATAAGAAGTGTGCAAGTAATCTTCCCATTCTAGATAGGATTATGCAGGAAGAAGTATGAATGTCTCTAAATTATGCACATTATTCAAAGACCTAGATGATGCCCATGATGTCTTTAGAGGCCGCTCAAGTATTTCCAAGCCAATGATGTTGGTTGACAAGTGTTGATATGATGATTGAGTCAAAGATGTGGACTCATGAAAATCTACAGAATCAGTCACTATAGAAGTTGATATAGGCAAAGAAAGAGCAATACTATCTGAAGAACTAATGTGTGGAATGTCGATGCATGCCATGTGGATACAATCCAAATCCCACGTGAAGTCCTACTGTGAAAAATCTTTGAAAGCCTTTTGTGAAGCAACTTAGAACTCTAATGCAACAATAACTGATGTTAATATCTTGGTGTAATGAATCACTGGAATTAAGGAACCCCCCCTAAAAAAACCTATAAAATCCTGGCGAATCTATGTCTATTTCGGAAAAAAAATTTAATTTCCTTGGCGAATTTTTTCAAATTTGTCGACATTGTCTTTTTTCCTAGCAAATTGTATATAGATTTAAAAAAAAAAATCCTTGGCAAATTATAGTTGTATTCCAAAAAAATTAATAAATTATGTGGTGAATTATAGTTGTATTCCAAAAAGTAAAATAAATTGGGTGGCGAATTATATAGATATTAAAAAATATAAAATAAATTAGGTGGCCAATTATATAGATATTCAAAAATATAAAATAGAATATTTGGCGATTGTGTTAGCAATTTTTTGAAAAGTCATAGTGTAGCTGGAGAAAATATCAAATGCTATATTATAATGTCTAATCTTCTTGGTGAATTTATAGTTTATTCAGTATCAAAATCAATGACATCAGAATCAATGGCATCAGTTGAAGTTCCATTTCGGGCTGTAGTTTTAACACGCCCATCTTTCTACATAAAGTCTCCAGAATAGAGACAAGTGTCAAGTAACAATGATTCTAATTAATGAAAATTAACAGATAATTATTTAAAAAAAGAAAATTCAAAAGGATACATAAAAAGAATACATATTCATCCACTATAACACAAACTTTACAACTTCAGAAATCAACTCCTCAAGATTCTATTCATAATACATATATTGAAAATAACAAAAATATATAGTAACACTAAATTATATAAATATTGTAATATATAATAATAAGTCTTTTGCCACAAGAGTATTCAGAGCATGTTTAAAGAAATAACATAAAACTAAGAAATGCCATCACATGGCAGTCATTTGGTCTTCCTCCCGAGTCGCTTCGTTTTCCTTGTCTTGTTCACCAGCAGCAGTCAAGTCCACCTATGCTCTCAGTTTCACCTTGTATCTTCTAAACCTACTAATTATGGGTTTTAAAGTCCTGGCACCTTGTGTACAGGTATTCTTTGCCTAAACTTTCCACTTATCTATCATTCTCTCTACATCTGTTACTCTCTTATAGACATCATCAATTCCATGCTTGAAAGTTGTGAGATACGTGCTATATGTCCAAGCTTCCCTAGCGATTCACCATTAACTGTGGCAACATGCTCTTCAATAAGCATCTTCTTAAAATTTTACTTTACTTCCTTTACATCAAGCAAGTTCTCTCCGCTTTCATTTGAAATCTCTACATCTAAGATGGTACAATTGTTTTTAAGATCAGCCATATCAGTGAAATGTTGAGACAAAATTCTTCTTATTTGTCCACTAAAATCCTCTAGCAGAGACCTCTTCCACTCTAGTGCATCTAGCCAAGACATAGAATCATTCTCATTTGGATCATTAAAAATTTTCTCAGGTACAAGAATATTTGTATCAATTTTCATCATTTCTTGTATCTCTATAAAGTCTGTGAGCAGATTTCTATCTTCCCTCTTTAAATTTTGTAACTCTGTAATTAACCCTTTCCTTTTATCAGAAAGGAGGGGATATAGTTTCATGACCTCCTTGATATACAACAACCCATCAATGGTGACTTGCTCTACCCATTGCTTAGTGGCCTTACCTAGATTTTGATATCTCTTGATTTGTTCCAACATTCTAGGATCCATTCCATCAACAGAAACACTCAAAGTTGCTTCGAAGGATTGAGAAGTAATATTCAAAGTAGATTGAATGAAAGATGTTAGAGAATTCACCTAGGCTTGCAGTGTTGCATTCTCCTATTGCTGAGCTTTGACTCTCTTTGCTAGCATGCATTGAGAGAATTTTAAATGATATAAATCACGTTCCACCGTAGGAGGACCCATGTCAATCTTGGTCATATTGAAATCCGCTTCTGTGACTTCATTTTCATTTTTATCCTCTATGGGGTCTGCAATCTCCAAGATCCTATGCCCTAAGGAAGAATCTGTTATCATCTGAGACATCCTCTTAGCCTTCTTAGGCTTAGGTGTAGTTACAGTGTCAATGTTTATGTCTTCTTTTGGGGGATATCTCCTCTTTTTCTCAAAAACTTTCTTTATCTAGGAAGGGGAAGACAAAACTGTACCACTCTCACTTATACTCAGGACAACTCTCTCTAGTTGATTAGGAGTATCTTGCACAGGAAGTTCATTTGATATGAGAGAGGCTAGATTCTCAAACAAGGAATGAAAACTAAAAGTACCCTGATCAGTAATCTGTTGATAAATGGAAGAATCATTACCAGGTGAAGGAGACACATCAGAAGTCATGTGATCTACCTGCAATTGTTGTAAGGAATCCAACTTCTTCTTTGCTCATGGTTTCACAAATGCAGGCTGACCACCCTATTCACATACACCTTTTAGTTTTAGTTTCCTATTATCTTCAGGCTTCTCTCCATGCCCACCACTACCAAATTGTAAACCAACCCTGTGATGAGATTTCTCCACACCAATTAAAGTTTTCTGAATTTTGAAATCCTAGGAGATTCCTTGCTCTCTTGTTCCTAATTCTTTATGCATAGAAGAAAAACCATCATGCTCTTGAAATTTCCCCTTAATATCAGGATAATAGTTCTTTGCACATGCAACAACTAGGTTTGGACATGGCACAATAGGTGGGAAACCCCGAGCATGAACTAACCTGCTTGTTAGGATTTTCTGGGCTATAGGTGACTTAGGGTTTTGCTCTAATTGAGTCCAAAAATTCTCCAAGTCAAAATCTATATGACTTAGCTTGGTATCCTTCACCTTAGCTAAATCATTCTCAATAACCAAAAGCTTCATCTTTACTTGTTTGAGAAACTAGTAAACAAAAGCTTCTGTAACTGCTAAGGGTGCCAAATAAATCTCCAAAAGATTTTGGGTAATCAAATAGTCTGGACTCATGAAAAATAATTGTTCTTCCCAATTCCCACCCAGTTGACTTAAAGTATTCAAAATTTTCACTATAAGAAATAGGCAAGAAAGAGCACAAATTAGCCAACTTGGTTGCGAAAGTTTGTGTTCAACACCTGTAGAAGATGCAGTCCAGAGCTCCTCCAAAGCACACTAGTAAAAAATTAAAAATATAGAATAACGTGTCTACGAGGGTTGCAAACCCAATAAATTGTTACCATAAATTGCATTAATTTTGGTGGCATGTACTGTTGTACGATTCATAATTGAACTACATAAATTGCCTTTCCAAAAATGTGCAATTGTGCTTTTCATGACATTCCTTATTTATTACGAAAGGATAGAGCTCACTTCTGGCGTGGATGTCATTAAATGGAAAATATTCTAATAGATTTTGATTGTCAGATCATCGTAAATCAATGACATAAGTTCTATTTGGGGCAAAAGTACTAACACACCCAATTTCCTAAATTTGTAATTGTACATTCGAGGACTTGTTCTCTGTCATGCTGCCACCTTGACCTTTGTACAATAATCAATATAAATATATTATATATTTTATAAATAGGTCATCCGTTGATCTAATAATATCTAACAACTTCTAGTTGATTCGAGAGGATTTTGTTAGCAATGTGTAGCATTGGAGATTGAACTACAACCGTTCATCTTTCATTCTAGGGTTCATCAAATGGTCAGTGGTGGTACGATTGATTTGATTGAACACACTTAACTACATAGATTAGCCAATGCTAAATTAATTTCATTAATGGCAAGTGAGTCATGACAAACCGCACAGATTAGCCAATGTGAATTTCCATGGTACAGTAGAGGCAATTAAACGGAGTACCTTGTTATTTATTACCCATTTGTCACGGTAGTACATGTAATGTATATGATAGTCTTTATTGTTTCAACCTTATATTGAATTACTAAGTTTCAAATAGTAGAAGAATCAATAGACTGTAAAAGTTCAAAGTAATGGCTTTCATTACAACAGTTGTGCGAAGAAAGTAAGTTACCAAGTACTTATTTTGTGATCATTCATGATTTTGAATTTAACTGTGTGATAGAGTTCTCAGTTCATAGATGTAGGATAGTAATAAGAATGATGGAAATTTTTGTTTGTGTGTGGCTATATAGGATGTTATTGCTTTGAATGTCTCAGAATGAAGAAATACGAGCATTCGTCAAGTGGAATAAATCGTGTCAAGAATCAACACTTTTAATATTTGCAAATGATGCATTCTATTCTGGGTGGTGGGTTAAATCTCCCACACATGCATGCATGTATGAGAAACTCAAAATTCAAATTGATGCATGGAATTGGTATTGCAACTCAATTTCCAATGACCTTGATAAAATCAATTTAATTCTCCTTTACTGGCCTTATTATTACCCATGCCTAGTGGTTTCTTGTACATATAAAGTAAGGTTCTATACTGAATCATTGACTATCATTATGAATGAGGAAATAATTGAATTTGTAATGGACCCATTGCCTGTTAATAGGATAATTATGAACTATAGTGAAATATTCATTACGTGTCGTCGAAAAGAGGAACCAAAAAGATTTTGGAGGATCAAAGCAAGGTTTGAAGGTCAAAGGATAGGAGTTTTGTTTGGAACTTTGAGGATGGTTAGAGGTTCATGTATGATGTAATTCCCCAATCTTTTTGAAGGGTGATGTTAAATTTTACTAAATAATATTGAAGTAATTACGGTTTGAAATTGACATGAGTTTAGCCGATAAGGGCGTGGTTCAGTGGTTAAGTCGCTCGGTTGTAGTGGCGGCCACCAGAGTTCAAACCCCTGTTGGGCCAACGAGCTCGCATGCTTTACGCCTTTGCTGGGCCAACAAGCTCGTGGGTTTGAAGTGTTCTCTCTTGGGGATGAGGTCCCTCGTGTTGTGGCCTCACTGGTTCATAGCTCTGTTCAAAAGTGTCGTGGAGCTAGAGAGCATGTTGCACCAGCGTCATTGATCACATTAAAAAGTTTACCAAGCGCATTCTCTTTAAAAAAAATTGACATGAGTTCAATGGTAAATTGCAATGTATACAGATCATATATGGTTCAAAGAATTAATTTTTCAATATTAAATAACACTGTGGTTGTTTTTGTCTAAGGCGTTTAGGGTTTATCCTTCTAATTCAGCATTGACCTGTGTAGCCGGTTTCCCCAACTTAAGTTGTTCTTTTATCCCCTTGGTTGTCGTCGAGTTATTAGCCCCTTTGCTCTAAGTTACCGGCCCCGAGCCCCTTTATTTTATTCTAAGTCTAACTATATAATAATAATAATAAAATTATATGATTAACATCATATATTATATTATTATCAAATAATAATATAATATATGATAATAATTATATAATATATGATATTACATATTATAATATATATAATAATTATATTATATTATATATGATAATAATAATATAATAATAAATTATAATTATATTATATAAAATATGATATTATTATAAATTTATATATTGATATCGATTTCATTTGGTGGGCTGAAAAATACTTTTCCTAGGCATTAATTTTTAATTTATTAAATAGTTCTGACAAGTTCAGAGAATCGTTGTTGGTCGATCCTTACAAGAGCTAAAGATTGAACTACAAAAAATCTAGACAATGAATAAATGCTTTTGTCAGTTGAGGCGTGTGTTCATTAATGATCTTCCTTTAAATCCTAAAGGTCTCTAGCAAAATGGCACTCGGTTGGCTTGCTCAAAATATAGCATGGAGACTTCCATAAGGCTCTGCTACAATAAGCACCAGAACACCTTTCTGGGTTGTATTAGAGATGGCAGTCTGATGAACATTTGTAACTAGCAAAACTGACTCTTCCTTGAGGTAGTGAAGATGGTCCTTGGTAAAGACTTATTGGTCTTCGAGGATAGATATAGGGTAAATTTAGACATTTCCTCACGCTTTCTGGCTTCTTTGTTGGACCTAGGAGAGACAAAGGTGAAAGCACTGGTGATTCTATGGTAGGTATTCACTCTAGATATTCTTTTGGATGATGTAGACATGGCGAGTTATGCAAAATTGGAGGTTAGTATCCTGTGGCCAAGAGACCTCAAGAAGCTATGGGAGGGACAGAAGGATGTAGCTAGGCAATAGTTCTTGCTAAACATGAATGAGCAACAACTGGGAAGGCCTAGGATTTGGGTGGCTCGTGGGAGACACTTTCTTCGGTGGGCAATTGGAATGGACACAGAGGAGACTCCAGTATGGATTCAATACTTTGCAACCACTGTGAGTGCGGAGGAATTCTACTCACAGTGGCCGTAGGAGTCGTCGGGCTCCTAGGGCCACTTTTTTTGGTGATTTATGTGCTAGGGTGGTAGGTGGCAAGTTTTCAAGGAGTCGCTCAGTCAAGGGGCTAGGGATTTCTATGGTACTATGGACCATGGTAGCCTCTCTAGTGTTGTGTGTTTTTAGAGCCTGGGCTGGCCGCTGGAGTAGTTTTTGTATTAATATAATTTCCTGAGTGTAAATCTTTTTGTATTAATATAATCACCCAAGTGTAAATATTTTTGTATTAATATAATTTCTACTTTATTATTGATGCAATGATGTTTATGTGTTCATTTTATTCTATTAGTTATTATATCATCAAAGTGGGCCCGACTTCATATAAATATTAAAGGAGCTGTAGACTCTAGCGAAATGTTTAGATGAATGTTTTGATGCCAGATGGATGGGTGTAGTTGAATTCCAGAATGAAAGTCCGGAGAGCTAGACATGTGATCTCAAGCCTCCAGAATTAATCAAGAGTCATTAGATTTACAAAGATCAACGGTTGAGATTATACAATAGTTTTCAAATTTTCAATTCCACCGCTCGATGTACGTGTTGTATTAAATAATTAATTCAGGCTGTAGACTTGCATGTCATCCTTAAATTTCATTTAAACTTTGAAGTGGGAGTACTCAGTACAAGTGTACAACTAAAACTACATGCTTGTACTAAACTTTAATAAAAGAATTTACCATGTTTCACTTGCTTTACTTCACAATTGGCACTTAGCATTTAGCAATTTTAATTGATACTACTTGGAAGCGAGAGGGTCAAGGACTCAAGTGACAAGGAGATTGCAGTGCACCAGAAATTTTAATATCGGTTGTGAAATGCCATGGATTCAGTCAGTGCCAGTCTTTGTATTCATCTTTTCTGGGTAAGTGAAATCTAGAAATATTTTATTCCTATTATTATTGTTGTTACTATTGTCCTTGAGACTTCAATTTTTTCAATCTTGGGGTTTATGGTTGAGTGTTTACAAGCATGTCTACCAGCACTACCAGACCAAAAATTGGGAAAACCAAAGAACAAGAAAAAAGAGACAATGTCTGTCTACTTAAATAGATGAATACCATGATATTTATGACCTTGTAATTTTTGGAAGGTTTACCTTAGTACTTAGGTTTTCATTGGAGAATAAGGTACATCAAGCACAAGTTGTGCAACTTGACCCAAAAAAACCAATACCAATTAATGGGATGACTGCACCATGGGTGATTGGATTGGGATGCTTGATGTTACCTGAGGTTTTCCCTTGTCCTGAATTTATCATGGTTTGTGCCCAGAAAAATGGTGAAAAAAGAAAAGCAATAGTTAAAAAAGATAGCCATGAAATAATTCTCCCATTCATGGAGAACATTTTAGCAAATTGTTGGGTTTTACCACTGAAGAATGTGGAGAAGTCCTCATAAACCTAGAAAAACTTGCTAATACTTATGAAGCAGTTAGTGAAAATAACAAAAAAATATTTATCAAATCTCTAACAGCGGATGGCATTCAACTCAATCAGAATCATAAGCCTCCCTATAAAATTGATATTTTTAGATCATGGGTCCAGGATACTTTTTCCATGCTAGTGTTTTGCCTTGGATAATAATAGTGAAGTGGATGCAAGCCTCCTCGAAATGGTATACAATATCCATCAATTCATGCCACCTGCTAAATATAGATTTCTTAAGCACATTGCAGAATCCATGCATTGTCAGTTTTTGATGATTAAATGGAGCCAAAGTGAACCTCCCACTCCAGTACCAACAGAAATACATTTAGGTTCACAACCTACTTGTGCAATTTTTTTCTAGTGGAGTTTGCTAGGATGTTTCAAGACAACAAGCTTCAAATTCAGTGTTAGCAAGATAAAATTGGACTACTAGATTGGACCCATAAGATAAAGATGTATCATAATCAAAAGAACTACAATCATTTTGTGGACTACTTTTTGGCTTCATTGTATGAAACCATTACAAATACTCCAATGTCTAGATTGCCCGAGTCTTGTAGAAATTGCATTCAACTAAGAAAAGAAAAACAATTGGCTGACTGGTACTTCATGGAGGAGTATACTATCCTAAGATTTTATGGATCAAGAGCACAGCCCCACAAACTTCCAATACATGTGACAAAGAGGGTTTTTGCATTGGAATACATACAACAGATGGAGAGTACCGATCAATTGTACTTTGTTAGTCAGCAAAAGAAGAGCATATTTCCTTCCTTACCTTTTTCATGTGGAGGGTTCACATTTGAGAGAAAAGCATTCACTGTAGCACATGAAATTCTACAACTTTTTAAATTTGATGTTGACTCTCACTGGCAGTATGACCCATGTGACGTGAATAAAAGAAGGCTTGTGGCCAATAAGAACACTCCAACTAAAATTCAACATGAAAGTAAACCCCTGCTAGAAATGTTGAAAAAAAGAATTCTTGGGAGGTGAGAAAAGTCATGGAAGAAACTGCTGCTCAAAGAAGTATTTCTTTTGAAAAATTGTCATAAAAAATAATGGGATTGCATCCAATTCCACAAACACGGAGAGATGCACTGGAAAATAAGAGATTCAACAATTTGTATACAAAAGCTACTGAAAAATCTAAGTGTACAAAAATTCCAGAGACTCTAAAAAAAGCTTGTACAGAGGAACATTGGTCACAGTCAAAATTTTTTGCCTTTTGGTCTATGAGGAAGGGTCTCGGTGATCCAAAAGCTACTGCAGATCTCGAAGACGTCTGAGAAGATGAAGAGTTTAGCAAATTGTGGGATAAAGAGCATCCCTCTGAAGCTCAAGCAACTAATGTTGAAAGTGATGATGAGGATGGAGGCCAACCCAAAGATCTTAGTGCCTATGTATTCAAACCTTGTATGAGTGAGACCACAAGACAAACATATACTAAAGGGGCATCAATAGCCCAAAAATTGGGTTATGAAGGTGGTGGTTTGGAGCCCACAGGAGAAGGCATTTGGATGGTACCGGAGGTATACCCTAGAAAACCTAATGATCTTCTACTTGGCATTGGAGGTGATGAACAAGCCAAAGGGCATACACATACAGATTAGGAGATTAGATTTGTTCCAGCTTTAAATCCTTAGAGTGAGATTCAATCACTAATAGTACCACAAGGGTCTTCTGATCTACATGTTTCTCATTCTTTTCTTGCAGGAGATGGTGGATATTCTAGTGCTACTGGTGGCAAATCTAGCGATGGTACAGTTATTAGTAGTAGTAGTAGTGGTCAGCAAGAGATGCAACAACAATCTCATAAGAGGCCATCAACAACATTAAATGAAACTATAGACAAACTTAAAGAGCAAGGCCTTGTGAAGACTAAGAAGTAAAAGGTTATGGTAGGTTTTGATTTCACGTCCACTTCAAAGCAGTTGTTTCCACAAGGCACCCCCTCCTATCGTTAGTGTGACTGGGACAAGAATGACTAATACTCAACCATAATTAATTAGAGATGCCACCAACACTACAACTACTCCTTCGCCATTCAAAGTTATGTCAACTATCACATATTGTGATTACAAAGCTAAGTTTGAAAAGAAAGCAAAATTATCTGAAAGTCACAAGAAGCAAGTGCTAGAGATAGAGAGTAGTGCAACTTCAGAGCCTACAAGAACTAGGGTATTGACTAGATTTGACCCAGAAAATGAAAAAATGGATTACATGATTATTGTGCCCAAAGTTCAAGATAAACCAGAGGACCAGATACAATGATTTGACTATGAGGTGGGCACCATCCGAGTGGATTTTTTTGGAATGAAAAATTCTGACAAAATTAATGTATCAAAAAAGAATAGAGAGAGAGAGATAGAGAGAGAGAGGTATGATTGTTTTCAATTTCTTGGTAACCTTGTTGAATATATTGTCTACAAATCAAAGTTGTAAGATAGACAGGTCACATGTTCCAGTATTTGAGTTACAACAGAAGGAAAATATATTCAGTGATGTTAATTCCATTCATATTGCTCTTTTTCATTTGACTTTGTGATTTACGTAATAGGTTGGAGACTCTTATAGGAAAGTTACAGGCAGACATAGCAAGTGAAAAAGCCAAGAGGAAAGGAGCAGAGAACAAGACCAAAGAATTAGAGAAAAGGATAAAAAACTCTGACTCTACATCTACAAGTGAAGTGAATGAACAGATAGAGGAGGAAATGAATAAACTGAAGGAAATGTTAAGTGAAAGTAAAAAAAACTATGATATTTAAACAACCAATTTAGAAAAATTAGAACAATCCTTAATTGAAGCCAATACCAAACTAGAGCAATCCGAAAAAGCAAGACATATGTGGCAAGAAAATGTGGATAGAGAGAAAATTCTCTAAAAATTTTGCAGAAAAAACTGAAGAATGTAGAAAATGAAATAAAATCCTACCAAAACAAAGTATTTGAATTATATAGAAACACAATGGTTTATATAAAAAGTAACATTTGGGAGAAAATAATGAAGAGGATTGATGATTTGTCTAAAATGTTTGAATTCATTGATGATCTAGTATTATGTAGTAATACACTCAAACAATACATTGTTGAAAATGGAGACATGGTAACTTCAAGACAGACAGATGCAAACAAAATTTTGTAATCAATCTACATAGCTAGTGGTGAAGAATTGGAATCCAAAGGAATTCTGAATTGTATTGATGCCACAATAAAGGCCTCAACTATCATTGAAAAATGTACGAAGCTAGAAAAAGCATATGAACTTTTGGTACAAGCTGCATTATTGACAAAGCAGCTACAAACAAATGTAGAACACTTCAAAAAGCTTGGTTTGCTGGTGGCTTTTGACCCATCATACCGATACATTGGAAAGAATACTTTCAAAAAGGAGGTGGAGGATAAAATGAACTTCGACAAGGACCAGTTTCCTCAAAATCTTGATGAGGCATTTTTTATGCATTCCATCGTACCACTAATAACCTTGAATGCAACTTTGAGTGATACATTCAAGTCAAGTAACAATATCAGTTATAAAATATTATCACAGTTACAACTCAATGACCATGGGTTAAGAAAAATTACACTTCCATCAAATGAAGAGTGGAGCACTCTACAAAAGATGATACAATGATTTAGTAACATGTGTTTCCAATGACATCAATACCATAATGACTAGGTTGTTGGACTATTGTCTCTGGTTTTTTGGTATCCGTTCTTTTTGTTGTCTATCTGGACTGCCCTAGGCGCTTCTTTGTAATGGGTTCAACACCCTTGGCTTACCGCTTATCTAATAAAAAACATGTGTTTCCAAGTTCCAACAGAGCATTGGGCAGATTTGGTTTTGATCAAGTTCTTGTACATTGTAAATATAATACTTCAGTCTTCAATGTTCATTTGAAAATCAATATAACACTAAAATCATTTTATGTGTTGAAATTATCTATTTTATTTAATTTCCCACTTCATAATAAATATTTGCTAATGGTGTATATTAATAATATAATATGTTACAACATTATTCATATATTTCAATCTAGAACTGATAAAATACTCATGAAAAATCATGCAACATGCAAGAAACTGAAACTTACAACTCTAGAAATATGGGCAACCTATCAGAATTGTATTATATTTCACTGCCCAAAACTTCCCCAATCCTCCACCAACATTACAAAGTAGTATGTGTATCTTATTTACTTCTCAAAATTTCCAAAATCTTCCAACCACACAAGAATGAGTAACACAATTCTTTTATAGACCAAGAATGTGTACTCAGCATTGATTACATTGTCATTTCAAATAGGTTCTAGATACAATGCACCACCAACATGGCGTTGAGAACATTAATTTCATTTGAGAGAAGAAAAGAGGAGTAGATGGACTTTGGAAGATGTGTAGCTGCCTGAAGATCTGCCTCGTTAATGCTGGGGAAAAGGTGGTTGGCTTGTTCAATCATGCGATCCATACTTGTCCTTCCACTCACTATATGTCTTTTCAAGTGGCCAGGGGAATGAGATAACCTCTGCGATCTTGCCATTATGACTAACATAGTTGGTATCCAAAATAGACTTTACATTCTTGCAAAATATGTCAAAAGTTATTTCAACCACATGTAGCTTCTCAAGTGATAAACTCAGCACCTGCATGGTTGGATCACCTTCATCACAACAAGCGGGAATTAATTGATGACCATTATCTAGTATTTCTCTCTTCCACTTGTCTAGGTCCTTAGCCTTCCCATCAGCCTCCAAAATATGTGGCAACCATTTAGTGTCCATCTTTTCTATTGTCTGCATCTTTTCCCTCAAAACTATATCCAATTTCAATTGAAAACTGGCCACGTCCTTGAAATGTTTCAATATATCTAACACCAATTTCAGCTCACGAGGTGCATTTGCATCAAATCTAGAACACCTAAGAAAATCTCTGACCTCTAAAGTTCTTGGTAGCCACTTAGATTTCACACTTGATAGTCTCTTCTTATTAGATTCATACTTCTCATAGGCTATCCTTAATTTTGAGTAAGTCCTCCAGGTCTCCTCCACTCTAGCCAAGATTTTGGTCACTCTATTTTTTATCAAATTGGTGACCATGTCCTTTCCTTTGTTTTCCTTTTCTTCTTTCAATTTTTTGTTATCCTCCTTCAATTCTCTAATTTCTAAAGGAGAGGTTATGTGTCAACTGGAAGTGACTGTGCAATCTGAATGATAGGGGGACTTTGAGATGGACCAGGCTCTAATTGTGGTTGCCCTTCATATTTGCTCAACCTGGCCATGGCCACTGCATATTTCTCCAACAATTCATTATAGTCTTTCTGTAGTTTAATTGTTGTTGCCTTAGCAAATTGTGTAGTTTGCACATTTAGACTAGCAATTTGAGGGGCGAGGGTGTCTGACACCCTTCTAATTATGACATTGCTAGTTAGTTCCTCCAAACCAACTTGTGGTTTCTTATCACTGGGAGCCAATGCCCAAATTGCCAAGGTTTCAAACCTTGGGTCAAATGTAGCACCCTGCAAAGCTTTGTTGACTTGTTCCTCTGTCATATCGAAGTCATCCCTTGTTATGGTATCAAATGCAATTGCATCTAATAGAGTCCAATGTGGTAGCAGTAGGATGTTGCTTCTGGCTACAAGAGCCCTGCCCTCCTCTAGGGTTATTGAACTGATATCCTTATTAACCTCACTCAAAACCCTTTGAGTAATAGTATCATACTTAGAGGGATTAGCACCACTGCTTGTTTCCTCAATTCTCCTTTAAAATTATTCATTCTTTGTCCTCAGCACCAATGACCCAAATTCAGGTGTGCTGACAAATGCATCATCTGCAATAAATTGGTTACATGCCAGTACTCTCATATCTTCTTTATCAACTTCATTGTTAATTGTTGACCTTGTCAACCTATTATCTGGTGAAGAGTATGGCCTTATCCTTAATGGGGAACTCACCTGATGAGGAGGCTCCTAAATTTGTTCTTCTACTACTTCTTCCATCTGTTCCACAACTTTTGTCTCCACCTCTGCCTCAAGGTCAATGATTTTTTCTCTCTTTGGAGTAGGGGAATCAGGGGATTCTTCTTCTCTTACATACTTACCCCTAGAACTGCTTGATTGGTAAGATGGCCTCTACTCACTTGCAGCTGCACTAGCTATCAGTTCCTTTGCCTTGGCAAAGATCATCTCAATTCTCCTCATGGGATCTTGCACTTCAGTAAAAGGCCCAGGGTATGCAGCATTGGCATTTCTCTTCATCCTCTCTCCCACCATCACTACATTCCATTTATTTCTCAAAAGATATATCTCCTGCATTGACTGGCAGTTTCTTATTATATATTCATCGAAGATAACTTGGTGGGGGTAACCAGGCCTACTGACCTTCAACCTTGTTTTGTGAATAAAACCCTTAAGGTCAAATGCTCTCACTTGCTCCATATCCATCTTGTAACACTAAAGCATGGAGAGATTCTGATCTAATCCATTCTTATCAATTATTATAAAATCATTGATCTTCAATGAAGTAGGGATGACTGACCCCTTCTTGTGCTTTCTGAAATGCTCCTTGTCAGCTTCATTTAATTTCCTTATGATTTCCATGGAGGCAAGCCTCTTGGGCACAAACTTAGGCAGAGTGTAAGGTGGAGCCTCACACGCATAAAATCTGATGCAAGTAGTATTTGCATGCAGAAACCAATCTCCCCAGTTGTGTTCTATGTTCAAGTGTGGGGCTCTTTCCAAAGGTCTCAAGAAAGCCTTAACTTCTTTAGGTATTCTGTCCCCCTCATGTTCCAAGAAACCTAAGACCTTTCTTACAAAATGCTCCTCCAAATAACATAACTAGCATCCTTAAAATGTATGTCAAGCATGCAAGTCCACATTTGCACTGGCATCATGCTGCCTTGTTCATATATCATCCTCACATGTAAATCTTTATGCCAGTGGCTTGACAAAGAGAATAGGATCATGTGGCACATCAAAGAATACCATGTGAATTCCACATGGGGACCTACAGTATATAGGTTGTTTTTTATCATCACCATCTACTTGTGCATTTTCTCAGCCAATTAACCCACATAGTCATATGGATGTCTAGTTCCAAGATCTTGAATGCAAACTGCCATCATCATCAAGGATACTGGCATTCTATCAGCTGCATCCCTCCCAAGCACATGGCATAAACTGTGGCAAGTTTTGACAAAATATTCCATGAACAATTTACAATGGAAGGGATCCTCTTCTTTGTCAGAAATTTTTACCAGGCCTCCTATTAGATTCAGGACAAACAACTGAGAGGGGGGGTGAATCAGTTGTCCAAAACTTTCTTCCAATTAAACACTTAAATCCACTTTGTTATTCAGTAGCATAATAATAAATCAATCATGGAAACATAATGCATTAAATCAAGAGCAGAAACACATCAACATATAAGACACCAAGATTTTGACGTGGAAAACCCAGTTAAGGGAAAACCATGGGGTGATTAACCCAAGATTGTATTCTCTATTAGAAGAATAGAAAGAAAAAAATGGCACATGCCAATTAGGGCACACTGCTCACAAGAGGCCCACTGCCTACAAGAGACACGTTGTCTACAAAATAATAAGTATCACATACTTGAACTGGAGAATAGCATCTTCACCATGCTTCAGTCAGTTCCATTTAAGCCCAATACTTATGCTCTGCCTTTCACTCTCCTCCTCGCTACCACACTCTCATCTCCATTAGATTCACTTAGAAATGACTTTACAACTCCTTATTTATACAAGACATCGACTTAGGAATTATCATCCAAATCGGCATACATTATAGAGCAAATACATAAATACAACATGACTAGTTACAAAAGACTTCACGCGGATCAACACATTGTTGGCCATACAGATCTGAGACTTCAATCTTCACTTAGGAACACGCCAATCTTCACATAACATCTTCAAGATCATCCGCAGGATGTGTAACTCATCCGGTCAGCCAGAGTTAGGAAGAACATCATCATCTGGAATTAATTCTTCAATTGTGAGCTCAAACTCCAATGCAGACCACCCACACGAACTGGACACGATCCAAAGACCTCCACAAGCTTGCCTAAATCACCAAGAACATCCACACTACATCTTCTTATTGAAATCCTTATTTCCTTCATTCGAAACCTCAAGAACACAGTCTGTCATCACTATCACAATGGAATAGATGCTTGCAGACCTCCAAGCCATGAATAAATTGAGTTGTCAATTCACATTGACTTCCTAAACATTCCCTCAAATTTGCAGAACAGGATATTGCATTTCCAGATCTCACCGAACCTATCTATGTCACTCTGTCACCTCTAAACACTTGTCGGAACCAGTTTTACTTGAGTGGCCACAACTTCTTCAGATCTTCATGCGAACCTCTAAAATCTTTACTGGATAACCTTAAGACACATATCTACAAACCCTTTGATGCGCATCCTCTGATCTTCATCTTAGCTAGGATCTTTAGCTCACTATCTTCACTGTTCTTCTCTGTTCCTGATTAGGACTAATTTTCTCAATATCCTCAGCACACACCTCATCCAATCCTTATCATCAATGCAACAAGAGTACATTGACATCAATGACAACACCGGTTAGGCCCATACTTGCAACAGCCTCCATCAACTCCCCTTGGTCTATGTGTGGCCAGATTGAATGATCTATAGGCATATTTGACAATCTTATACTTTTCTCTGAAGGCATTCAGGTCAATGGGCATACTGGCAGCAGGGTCTAAATTGAGCACAATTAAAATATAGGCTTTTGTGAATCTAATTATAACATAACCATTTCCAGACAGAATAGACCTAGTTTTGGGGTCATATCTATTTGCAATTGCTCTGACCAGGTCTGAATTGACAAAGACATTGGAGCAAATCAACTTGGCCAAATCAAGCTTCCAAGCATGGCAAATAGGGGCTCTATAGTCTTCTCTGTTATGCCAATGCTCAAATAGGCTCCACGTTGATATGGATATCCTAGCATCTCTACAATTCACACACAAGTCATAGATTTTATCATATTTTCCTACTTGTCCTAGCCCTATTATAACTTTCCTCAATGACCTGAGACATTGGATCATGAGGTCTTCGTCTAGACTACGTTTTGAGTTGGAAGGTTGACTAGACTAACTCATCCTTCTAAATTGTGTTTATGCAATTAACCTAGGCCTTCTGGAACTATAAATTACTTCTTAACACTTTGAAATGAACGGATAGCTGATATGATGAGACACAGAGGAATAGAATCCACTTACTAATTTTTGACGCTAACAGAGGCTTGGAATCACATCAACTTTCTCATTTTGAAGCTCCTTTCACTGGCAATGCAACTATGCTCTCAAAAATGACAGACAATGCCCTGAATTATGCCCTTATAATGCTGGATTTCTTACCATTTGTAGTATTAATGGTGGTGGTGATGGCCATTACTCAGTTCGTGTCGCGGATAGTTGAAAATCCTCGTGAGTAGGAAATTTGAAATGGGGCCATTGATCCTTTCCTTACATTCTGCAATCGATGACTGAGATCACGTCACTAGAATTGAAAATCTTCATCACCACCTTTGAAAAATCCTTGACCAATCAGAACAGGGTGAATCAGATGTACCCTCTCCGCAAATCACATCACCTTTTTGTCTGGACCAAACACATGGTGCCTCGCACTTTGCAGCCAGAAATGGCCCACCACTTACCTACCAAGTGATGGTGTGATTAATCCCCCACACGCCCACCTTCCACTTGCTTTTTAATTCTTTAATACAGGAGCATCGCGTGTCACCATCTCATGACAGTGCAGCGAATATTCCCCTCAAAAAGATACCTCTGTGATGGGGCATAGCCATTGGATCAAAAGTTCTTTCATGGACTACTATCATATCGGTTGATAGATGGCAATCATTTCGCATCGTCGCGGGGGGTGTGAAGTCATGAAAAAGGTGTTACGAAGCTGCAAAATGTGATTTATTAAGCTTTAACCTAAGACTTAAGGCTTTTATTTTTATGGGCAACATTAGGTAAGGCTAGGATTAGGGGCCGGTCAACTCATGGGTGTGAAGACATTAAGTTGTGACTTAAGCGACTAGTAACCTTCGACAGACAGTCAATAGAGGGAATGAAGAAAAAGCACGGGAAGCACAAAGCATAAACACTTAGAATTTTAGGGATTCAAATAGACAAAACCAAGCAAACCAGAAGCCCTAAAACCTAAGGAAGCACCACTAGAATGTTCTGCTGGACATCGTGGCACAATCTGCCGGTGTCTGTTATTTTAAAATTGATAAAATGCTATGACCGAGGAACCTAAATTTAGTGCTTGAATATTTATCTTATAGGTTTTACTCAAAGTAAATTTAATGTTTTAAGAAGATATTGAGTGTTCTGAGTGATTACAAGGATTCTTAAGTAGAGTTGATTTAGGAACTGATCAAAGTATGGTAATGCAACACGTTATTCTATAGTTTACAAGAGCTGGAGCCTAGGAATTTAAAAATACCATCACAAATACAATGCAATAAAGGAAAACAAATGAAACACTACTGTGGTTATAGAGAAGAAAAATTACTTCACATTTAGTTGAATGTTTGTAAAAATTATCGGAATCACACAATAATAAATGAAAATATTAATTTTTTTGATCAAAAATAAAAAATATACATCACATATAGACAAATTGAAATAAAATGCCATCAACAACATTTTGGAGTTTGGAACATGTAATATAGTATAAATACCTAGTAGCTTCTAAATCCCTTCAAATTGCCAAATCATCTCGTCATTCAGATTCTCCTGATCCTCCCTCTAACCATGATATCCAGAATCATCCTGATCATGTTCTTCAGTTTCTTCTATCTCCATATCTCCACTTAAGAGCATCTCATCATTACCACTACCACTACATGTGGCACTGGTATTCATCGTGTCACTGTCCTATATGCTATTATTGTTTGAAGTGTTGTACAATCCTCTTCTTTCACATGAGGATCTCTAGATTGCGAGTGCCCTATCAAAAGGAAAACTCTAGATATCATGTCTAGTTGTATACATCCTCAAGCAATTTTCCAAATTTTTGTCAAGTTTATTTCTTATCTTTGATTTCAAGAACCCCAATGCACTAAAAACTCTCTCATCGTCCAATATCATGGTTTGACATAAATCAGCAAGTTTGAAAAATTCTGATAATGCATCACGCAATATTTCGCTTTGACTTAAGGTTGCCCAAATCTTTGCTATCAATCCATGTTGGTGGGGAGCCTCCATGAGTTTAAATTGTTCCCTCATTGAAATTGCAAATTGACCTGATTGATCACTGAGCTTAGTTTGATTTAAAATTCCTTCTATTTCTTGTCCATTGAATTCTATACTTTTGCAAAAATGATTTGTTAAGGTCTTTATATTGTTGTGAAAATCAGTTGGCTCACAGTTGACCCAATATTGAGGATACACTATAGGCATGGCTTCAAGCTATTCATCACAAGGGAATCGATCTCTAATCTCCGAGGAAAGAGATCTCGCAATATTCTTTAAAGTAGTACTTATGAATTAACAATCTTGTCAAAAGCTTCCCTTGAAACAGATTCTTCTCTGATAGTGCACTTGACCTTGTTTGGATAGTACATTGGTATCTCAAATCCCTTTACAGAGACACATAACTCCCCACTATCATTAAATAGTAAAAAATTAGCATTATTGGTCACATTTGTTATCAAATGCTAGCTGCTAAATTTTAGACTTATGAAGGATTGGCTTGATAGATATAGATTATAGATGGTCATGCATATCATTCTACATAGTCTAGTATATTTAGAAATATATATAGTCCTTTCTTGGGATTTTTTCATAAGCATGTTCATTTCCTCCAGCATGGGAAGAATACCAGCTAAAATGAGGAGTGTCTCTATGTCACTTAGCTAATGTAAGAGGTCAAGAGCCCTGTCAACTGTGAAGCGATGTTCGTACATTAAACCAATCAAGGATTGATATTCTGCAAAAACTCTTTTAGTTGGTTCAAGCAAGGAGATCCATCTGGTATCAACATCCTTAAGAAGCTTGTTTCCTGCAATTATTCCCTCAGCAAAATGTTGAAATTCCAAAAACCTTTTGGGACTTCGGCAGAAGTATGAGTAGAGCTCAGGGACTAGATCTTCAACTTTTGATACTGCAGGAAACTTGCTCACAATTTTAAATGTTAAATTCATTTTGTGAGCCATGCAGTCAATGCCAATCATGTATGGTGAAATAGAAGTTTGTAGCTTCACACACAGACCATTCCTTTGACCTTACATTACTGAAGCTCCATCTGCCCCTACACACACCAACTTTCTAGCAATTGTGCAGTCATCCATACCTCCAATTTCATTCAAAGATTTCTTAACTATCTCAAATAGATTTTATGATGTTGCATTCTCCTTCATTTTATAAACAGAGAGTAGATGAGGTTGGAAGACATGATTTCCCACAATATACACATGCATACATACCTAGGAAGTATTATCTATTATTGTAACTTCATCTAGAGATAATGCAATAAAAGTTGACGCTTTTATTTTTTCCTGTAAATCACATTTTTCCAGCTCAGCAAGAGAACTTGCCCATTCCCATCCACTGTTTATTGACAAGTGTGTGTTGGGAAAATTAGGAACGCCCATAAAAGATAATAAACTATTATATTCATGGTAGTTTGTCATAGGACGCCCTCTACTCAAAATATGAAAAACAACACCCAACTGAACAGTTTTTGCCATTTGTAATTCTCCCATCATCTTTCCAAATTGAGCTTTAATTGAACCTCCACTTGCATGAATCTTCGCCTTTCTTTGCAAATGCACTTCATATTCGAGGGCATTCTTTACATGAGGACATTCTTCCTTTGTTTTTCATCTTATCACTGATTTTTCCTATCCATCTATGATTTGTTTTTCATAAACTTTGCCAATATGTTTTTCTATGGTGTCAAGTTTTAACTACAACCTCTTCTCCCTATGATATTTCTAACTGCAAATCGTACACTTGCATTCTGTGGGAGGTTCATCTTTGTTTTTATTCTCCACCAGTTTAATGAATGAAAATTTTGACACCCAATCAATCTGAAAACTCCTTGACATTTCCCACTCACACCCCTTTTTTTATTTGGCTTTTCTTTTCCCCTTGTGTGCACTTGCAGGATCTTCATCTTCATTGATTTATATAACTTCATTAGCTTCATTATCATTTGTTCTTAGAACATCAACTATGGAATTGTCATCATTCCAGCTACCTTAGGTATTCCCTCGAACATCATCTGGGGCATTCTCATCATTCCCGATACATTGGGTATTCCCTGGAACATCATTTGTGGCATTCTCATCATTCCCTGTACATTGTGTATTCCCTGGAACATCATCTATGGAATTCTCATCATTCTCGGTACATTGGGTATTCCCTGCAATATCATCTATATCATTGTCATCATTCCTGCTACATTGGGTTTTCCTTGGAATATCATCTGTGCCATTGTGATGCAAGTCAATAGATGGTACAGATTCTAATGTTGTAGCTACATCTGATGGACCGCCAACATTGCCAAAGTATGACTTTATGTTATTGTTTCTCTGTTTTGATGGCCTTGACCTCCCTTGAGTCCCTTCACCACCCTCAGACAACTTCTTCTTGTTCAACATCTCTCACAAATTAAAAGCTACAGAAATAATGTCATTTTGTTCAAGATGCAATCATAGATGATAGGATATAGATCCCTAGGTCTTAGATTAAGATATCTCCCTAGTCCTAATTCCTACTCAATCAATATCATCTTTAACAAAGACATAAATAATCAACATGAATCTTATATTATTACACAGTAAACTTGTAAAGAAATGATCACTTACCTTTCAGTGACTCGCCAATGCCTGTAGCTGTAACTTCTCTATGATCCGAAATGAATCAAGCATTCGAGAGTTGAGATGAACAAAATGTGTAACCATAAAGGTTTAATTAGAGTTTCAAATGCATTTATATCAATGCATATTTGGCAAATAACGTGGCATTTTCAAATGGTATTATAATAATATGGCAGTTCCCGCATACTATTAATAGGACACTTATAAATGTTAGGTGAAATGGACCTCCATCAAACACATATATAGTAATTTTCTAGGCAAATATGGCCCTACAATTAGCATGGAGTTATAATGGCATTGGCGAAGATGGTCCTTATGCATGTGAACCATTTAATTATACTGGCGAAATTGGTCCTCGTGCATGTCAACCATTTAATGATATTGGCGAATTGGGTCCTCATGTGTGTCAACCGTTTAATGATATTGGCGAATACGTGGGTGAATTAAAACATGCCTCTGAAATTCCAGGTGAATCACCATTAGAACCGCATAGTATACTGTAGCAAAAATACTAACTATAAATGACTCAAAAATTAATAGGGTGGCGAATTGAAATGCATTTGACCAAAAATCTGTAAAAACTGGGTGAATTAGCCCCCACCGGTGGTAATGTATTCGCCAATTCCTCTTTCGCGGAAATGAACTATTCACCAATTAGCAAAGATTCACCACTAAACAATCCCTACTCTCAAGGAAGCAACTCTGGATTCACATGTAGCATTAGGTGATGGTGAAGATGATGTGGAAGTTTTCTAGACATTACTCAATAAAATGCAAAAAAAATGTTGAAGGAGCAGTGGAAGTGCTCTGGACACAACTCAACAGAAGTGCTTTTTGACATGACACAACGGAAGTGTTCTTGACACAAGTCGGAAGTGTTTTAGACACAACTCAATGCACCCCCCCCATAATTCAATATTTTTATCCCCTTTGAATTTTGGTACTTTATAATTGCAGTGCATAAGCAAGTCTAATTAGAACAAAAAATAACACTTTATAATGATAGTGCAAAATTACTTCTAATAGATTAGGCTCGAAAAATTATTCACTTTCTAAAAAAATGACACTCAATTTCAAGTTTCCAATCAAAAGATACAATAATTTTAGTAGTTGCTTATCTTGCTTTACAAAGGAAGTGTAAAAAATGTGTTAAAATGACAATTTCCAAATCGTCTCGATGCTACTTTTTTGGCGACGGAATGAGCTTTTTGTCGACTATAAATTTGTCAAATTTTGCCTCTGTGGGCAAAAATTATGGCAAAAGAAAAAAAGCCTACTTGATACTTTGGAATGATCCCAGTGGTTAGCCTGGCATAAAATGTTAACTTTGGCAGTTTAACAAAACCACTAGTGGTTAGAATTTGTTGCTAGCAATCAACAATAAATGTTTAGGTTACATTAAACACTAGCAGTTAGTTTAAATACCAACAATAACCCCCAATGGGTAATGTAACCACTAACTATTTACATACAAGGCTAACATTAAATGTTAGCATAAAATATTACATATAATGTTGTTGTTTATAAAGATGAACATAAACTATGCTAAGCAAACATTGTTTGTTTGACAAATGTTAACTGCAAATAGAAACTGCTAGGGCAATGATGTTATGAGCTGTTTGATGGTGTGCCACGGCTACGAGAGAAACCCTTCAATGACTATTGTATCTGTAAGCCTTGAGGACGACATGGAAAATGCCAATTGAGTGAAGATGGAAACCACGATCATCTACAAAAATCGCAACCATGGGATTGGATTTTTGGTGGCTTGACAAACTGTGGGCAGCCTGTGAAATGAGAAGACTACGACCAAAAAGCATAGGAGGAAGGTGTCAACCAGTGGGAAGGCATCAAATGATGACAATTGGAAATAAAGACTCCACTTTGAAAACTAGTCAGCTCTTTAAACAACTACCTTGATCATATTGAAAAGGTCTCTCACATTAAATCCTTTAGGGATGGATGTTAGGTGCAATCCAGAGGGAAACAATGTTAATTCAATATTTATTAATATATTTTGTAGCAATATTCTTAAGATGATTTTCTGAGGGGCACCTAGTGCACCCTCTTGCTTAAAGTCGATGATTACGGTTAAAGGTAAACCTTCTGATGACATCTTCGACTATGCAAAGCAAATTACTCAAAGAAATTAGGGTGTTCAAAATGTGATTGCTCACACATACAACACTCATAATAATAAGCAAAGTAAGCAAGCACCGATGTGCCTTCCTTGTTCTCAACCTATGCTCCCTCCACCACCTCGCCTTACTCATAAAAGTGGTCAAGAGTATGATCTTGTTGAACAGCTTCATGCCACTCTAGCTAAGATCTCTCTTTGGAATTCAATACAAACATCACCTACATACCATGGAATGCTCCAAGAAGCTTTACAAAAGGTGATTGTACCGCCTACTGTTAAGTCGAATGATGTAGCAGCACTATTAGATTGTATGCATGCGACAAAAATAAATATTCTCTTTCAACCACATGAATAACCATCAATTGAAGTTCAAACCCAATATGATCCTCTTATAATCTTTGTCACAATCAACAAAACATTGGTTAAGAGAGTTATGATTGATAATGGATCAGCTCTTAATGTTTGTGGCATTGACTTATTACATAAGATTAAAGTTGATACATCTGCCATCAAGCCAAAAATGTTAAGTGTCCATGGTTTTGACAATGTTGGATGACAATTCATGGGCACTATAACTCTACCTATACAAGTAGGATTTGTGATTGTGCCTACCCTGATTCATGTCATGCCTTGTTCTTTATCTTACAACATGATTCTTGGTTGACATTGGATCCATGCATTGGGGGTAGTCCCTTCCACCCTACATCGTTCAATCAAATTTATATTCAAAGACAAACTTCATAATATTCATGTCGATCCTGAACCAAATAATTGTTTACATATTGAAAAGCAAAAACCAGTTTACAATCATATGAGCCTAAAATATTTGCGAGGTGATCCATCAATGCCTCTTGCCACGAATAATGTTGTGCAAGACTCTGAACCATCAAATGCACTTTCTAGTGATGATTGGGGTTCATTAGATTCTAATCCTTGCAGTATAGGGGAATATAAACTTAATAACCTCGACACATCAAAAGTAGTATCAATCTGATCTAAGCAATCTTTTGAATCATCTAAGAAATGTAAAGTCTCCTTGGTAGAAAATAAAGATAATACTCTCAATTACACTACAAATTATGATACCTACGAGGCTTCACCTTCTTCTAAGAAACTGGACTCTTTATATGGTCATGGATTTCAAATTTTGTACAAAAATAACGACTATGTAGGTAATGGTTGTAGTGTAAATCAACAAGGAATCAAAATACCTTTACAAGTTGCTAGAATTCACTACATGGCCAGTATAGGATACCACTCTTTGAAACCAACCAAAGCCTCTTGTCATCCTAGACTTAATGTTAATGCACTATCAACAAGACCAAATCAACATATGAGATATCCTGAGCAAATGAGCCACAATTGTTGTAGCGAATATTATAGTAGCTCTCAAGGGTGGCCTCTTCCTAGATATGTATGTTCTTAACATTTGGGTCCGTACAGGTAAGTATTTCTAACCCTTTATCTCTCTCATGATGTGCTTCCCCTGTGATGTGTTATGTGTTGTTTAGGCCTCCTGGGATGACCCCTAATTCTCTCGTAAGGTTCAAGATACCAGGAGACCGCCTCTGTTGTGACCTATTTGTATCATCATTCTTCTATATTGCCTCTCTCTCTGATTTCATCATTGTGTGTTGTGTCTTATGGACATAGCATTGCGGTTGGTGACTTGTGGGCACCCTTCTACATGACTATCCCTAAGACACTTGTTTCTCCTCTCTTATTTATTGTTTCCCTTCCTCTAGTGTTTTAATCTAGTAGGTGGATGATGAAAAACATTTATACAGAGGTGGACCTAGGGTCCCTTTAACAAGAAATAAAAAATTGGACTTAGTTCCTAATATGATGATGGGGTTGTAATGTATTATCCCACGCTTGGCTAGTAGAAGCACTCCGTGCTTTCTGCATAGTAATTTTGATGGTGTTTTATCTCACTTACAAAACATAACAATACTGCTGCTCTGTGCACTTTGTTTGTCTTTGAATCTCACCTTGGTGACACTCAGTTTTGAGATTTTCATAGTGTAGCCTTGCAATTATACTCAAGATCCTAATTCATAGTATAACCTTGGCTCTTTGTGTGATTAATCATATGCATTGGTGTTGTTGTTTATCATGATTATTTGGACACTAACATGTTTCTTGCAAGGATGTGTTTGTGGGAACATTTGGCGATCATAAAGTACATGTCACCTCTGGGGGGCATGGACTTTGCGAGAGTCCGTGTTCCCTTGTGTATTTTCTTTCTACCTTAACGTACTTGATATCGATACCTGATATCAACCACCTTAAGGTGGGGGCAAATATAAGGTAAGTTGTCTATTGTAGATGTTAGCAATGTGCTTGTCCTCGAGTGCAGTTTAAAGACTAGTGCGATGAGTACTTCCTGCACTCTAAGTTTGTTTACAATCAATCAATCAATCAATCATCTTAAGCCCTTTGCAGAGGCAAGGATGGCATATCTCTTGCAGAGAGTGCACATCTTGTCACTTTCAAAAGTCCTCATTGTGAGGTGGGGAGCAGTTCTGTGACTAACTCAACCCTTAAGCATGTCTTCGGCGATTGTTGTGGCGAAGCCCAATTGTCAATGTCTGCCTGTAATGTGCTTGAGATGGTGATGAGCCTAGAAATAGGAACACTCCATCACTTGTATGCCATGTGTCTTCAAAGTGTGTGTGTTTTGCGTGTTTGTTCCCAAGCATAGTTTAAAGACCAGTGGCGATGAATCCCTCCTATTCTTTGGGAGTTTTTTGGTGTGCTTGCTTTGTTTGGCATGTCTTGTGTGTGTTACCCCATTTGTAGATTAAAGACCAACGCAATGAGTGCTTCCTGCATTATGGGTGGTGTGTTTACTTTCCTGTACTTGCATCTATATTTTATATATAAGAAAAAAGAAAAAAAGAAAAGAATCGTCTCTGTCTTTTATGCATTCAGTGTTTTCACTATGTTTTACATGTCTTCAATGTTGTCTTCTCCGTGTTTTGCGTGATTATAACTATCTTCTCCATGTTTTGTGTGCTTGTTATTGTCTTCTTTGTGATTGGCGTGTCTTCTCCGTGTTTGGTGTGTTTGTTGTGTTTTTTTACTGTACTTTAATGCATGTATTGGCCTTGCGTTTATAAATACATTAAAGTGGGGGCTAAATGTAATGTCAAAAAATGTCCCCTTGGGGGATTTTCCTTCTTAAGGTTTAGCTCTCAGGTCTTTTATCTGCATTTAGGACATCTTGCATCATATTTTGGCGTCTCGATGAAATGAACCCTAAGTTTCATGATAAATGGGTCCTAGGGGGATCCCTTAAAATAGACCCTGCCCAAAATAGGAGGACTTGGGTGCCCGCGCCCTAGTCCTGCCCTATTTTGGGTTAGGCCCAAATTTTAAGTGTCAGCTTGTGACCATTATTTAGGTCCTATGCCGATATGGTAAGTTTGAATTATGAAATTCTTGGCGAGAGTGTTTGTAGTTGCATAGATAAGCATGTTTAGGCATTCATTTATAGACTAGATGGACATTAGATGGTTATTGTGATCTGTATACATTCCAAAGGTGATTCAAGGCATTCATTGTGTGGAAGAGTAGATTTTGTGTTGTTTATGTGTTTGTATTTGCATATTTGAGCATCCATTTCCTCATGGCATGAAGAGATTCTTCCTCCCATGAGATCTTCACTACCAGGTGATATCAATTGTACTTTTTATCATTTATCATTTCGATTTTGCCTCTGCCTCACAAGGGCATGCACTCTCTCTTTGACAATAGTATTTGGAAGACTTGAATGTCTCTCTAGGGTTTGACCGAGGCAAGCCTCTAAACACCACATTAACCCCCTCCCCATTTTCCCATGATTGCAGGTTACAAGTTGAAGAAGCAGGAAAAGTGGAGTTGTAGAGAAGGGTTGCAGAGTGTCAAAATTGCAGACCAAAGTTGAAAATAGGGACCTAGACTTAGGTGCCCACTCATTAGTCCTCCAAATCCCACAATGGAGAAATCTTTGAGACAACAGGAATAGGTTGCAGATTGATTACCTAGATCCTGACAAAAATCAGGGCATTGGACTAGGGCACCCGCTCATTAGTCCCCGACTGTTTCAGTTCCCAAACCTCAGAAACTGGTACACATTTGTCTATTATTTTACATCTTTCTATAGCAACATTTTCTAGTATTTGTCCTTTTGCTTCTATATTTCTATGATTAGGGTTTTAAGCATAATTGGACATAAACAAGCAATCAAATCACATAAATCTAATCTTCCCTACATTCTACAGTGACCAAGGGCCTGACAGTGTATTACCACTCAACCCAAGGTACTTGAATGTAATGGTGAAATGAGGATAGGTACAAAACAAATCAAACCACCCACTAATCAACCCTATCCAAATTTCACACCTTTACACCTAGTAAAAAATGGAAAATTGTGACCCTGCTAATGTTGATAGTACCCTAGACAGTGGAGTTTCCTTGCACAGAGCTGTCCAAGTAAAATGTAAAAATAGACCTTCTTTCATTGTTGATTTGCAGCCTGTCATGGTAGAAATGACAAGCGAAAATAACTTTTTCACCTCACAGTCTTTAAAAAACAATAAAATATTATCTTCATTTGAAGATTTTCTTCCTTCTAAGGTATTATTTTATTGATTGCATTTTTGCGCCTCATAGCCTTTAAAATAAAGATTAAATATTATATTCATTTGAAGATTTTCTTCTTTCGAAGGTATTATTTATTGATTGTAGATTTTCTTTGTTCGAAGGTATTATTTTATTGATTGCACTGCAAAATCTTTGAACAAAGGTTCCTTCATTTGAAGAAATATCTTCAAAGGAAGATATCTTGAAAATTTTTTCACCATCCATGTTCAAAAGTTTAATGTCCCAAGTTTGGGACTCAGTATTGTGGGTTTACCTAGCCATGTGTCAAAATCAAGGACAAAAGGCACAAGGTTTCACTACTTTGTCATGGCTCAAAAGGTATAGGGGTTCATTGTCATTGAAAGAGAAATGGCAACTTGAAAATGTCATTTTGCTACCATTAAAACATTTATTAAAAAAATACCTACATTCAAAGGTCATCTTCCAACGAAGGTATTGTTTTATTTCATTTTTCGATATTGCAATGCCAACATTCAAAGGTTGTGGATAACCTTCATTCAAAGGTAATGACGAGTGGGCCTTCAAACGAAGGTGTTTGTCAATGTTGATCCCCATTTCACTTCAAAAATCCAATGTCCCAAGTTTGGGACACTATTATGTGTTCAACCATATACCAATTGTTAATAAATAGGAGGGGCCTACTTTTTATGTACTAAAGGTGAGAATACATTTGTTACTAGATGTGTTTCAAGATAGAGGACCAAACCTATCAAGGTAATTGATTAGAGGGGATAATGCAAATGAGAGCTTGTGATGGTAGAGATGGCACGAGAATGTGCCTCATGGAGATGGACAAGATAAGGGGCTATAGGTATAGAGATTATCATCTTCTCCTTTATCACCTCAAGATCTATCATACTAGCTAGGAGATCTAAAAGAGTGTTATAATGTTAGTAGGTATAGAGATTTATTGTCAAAGGTAAATACTACTACTACTTATCTAGATTCAGAGACATATTTACAATTGTTTTTGGCATAGTCGATGATCAAGGGAAGGAAATATGATGTTAACTAAACAATGATGTAAATAGTGAAATAATATTCTTTGATAGTGCCATATAAAATTTAGAGTCATATTGATGTATGTTGCTCATCCAAAGTTTAGACTCAACCACCTCATTTCAATGTCAATAGGAAAGGAAATCCAAAAGCCTTGTCTAATTGCTTAAGGATGAAAAGTAATGCATAAACCCTATATCATTTCTAAAGGATTGGTGACATTGTTTTTAACATTATTTTCCTTAATAACCTTATCTTATTGCTAGAGGATGGATGACATTATTTGTAGCATGACTAACTCACTGTAAAATATTCCATATTTAGTTTGAGAAAGATATCCCTATGAATGTCAAATGAAAGGACTAACATGGATTATTTCAACATCCATCTTCCAACAAAGATGGATAGACATGACTTGTGAAGAATCCAACCATTTCTCGTACATAAGACAAGTTCAATTCAACATTGGCATGCATGTGAACATAGAATACTACCAATAATAGGAACCAACAAAAGACACTTGGCATAAACTTTATCTCTTTGTAATTTTTTTGGAATACTACCCATGTTGAATAATTTGTCCTGCCTCATGGGATTTGCATGTGGGGTTGTGTTATGAAATCCATGGTGCAATTTCCATTTGTCTAGAATGAAAGTCATTTATTGCTTAAACAAATTATCTAAATATTTCTTGAGAATGGATCTTCTTAGAGGATGAATGTCATCCCAAAGATTTACCAAAAATGCCATCTTATTTGTGAAATTTATCTCTACTTGAAAGAATGTTGCATTATTTGAGAAATTTATTTCAATGTTTAAATAGAGTGAATGCATTTTTATTTGAGAAATTTATCAATCTAATTTAAGGATTTTGTCTCACTTCCATCTTATTAAAACTTTTGGGAAGACACAAAATTTTAATATCGAAAACAAAAAAGAATTGAGTTTTGTTTATTTGACGAAAAAGGTGGGCAACTCCTAGAAGTGATAATGGAGTTATCTAAAAGCCCAAGTCTAGCATAGAAAACTCTTAAAACTCTAGATAACGAATGAAACTGAATGGTAACTGAGATGTTTTAGTAAGATTTTCAGTCCTCTCTAGGAGTTTCAGATATAGAAAAAAGTAATGGATACACGACTAGAATTTAAAATTACTCTAAAAGGTTTATAGGATCAAATTTTCTTGCAGAGCACTATTCCAAATGCTTGAATCATCAATATTTATGTTCCTTATAATACTAGCAATCACACTTTAGTGTGCAATGGGTGTGCTGAAATAGCATGTAGGTAAAAGTAATTAGTGGTTTCTTGAGAAGAGAGCATACACTTTTATTGTTGGTGAATGGTTTTTGTCCATCCATCATTTGAATGTATGCATAAGTGGTATGTGTTGTCCTCCTACATTAGGAGTAAACTAAATATGCTAACATGCATGCAAGTAAATTTGTTTTTGAATAGTAGTGGGTAAAAGTAGGTATACAAGTAAATTTATTTATTTGTTTTGGTAAATTATTTGTAAGTGATAGTGCCTTGTACCGATCATCTTCTTGTTTCCCAAGCATGTTGAGCCCATCCAGTTGAAATGGCAGGCCCAGGTACATACTTGACAAGACTTTCCATTCATCAAGACTTTCTTCTTGCAGTACTGCATGTCCCTAGTCAGAAGGAGTTTCGTCATCAATTTCTATCAATAGATTTGGAGATGTACGGTGTAAATTCTATGGATGGTAGTTGTTTGAAACTCTTCCCCAATGGGCTATAATATATTTCTCTAATGAACCAATATCATTGTGAATATTTTGAATGCTGGTATAGCAGTATTTTACTCCAACATAATGCTTGAAAGCATTGATCATCTGCTGCTAGGATGGTGGTGAAATGGGGGGAGACTCAAACAATAGCCTATGTGAAGCATTCTTTCCATTTGTTGGGCTTACAAGATGCTGCAAATGCCCATTTTGAGCCACTTCAATAAGTGACATTGTTTCAAATTGTATTGGTTGTGACATGTATGAATCAATGAAGCTTGGAGATGGGATGTCTTAAAGTGAATGATGATTGTCTTGTATCCCTATGGTACATGTAATTTTTTGTTTTCTCGAGTGTCGTGAATTAATTTGCATGATCTTAATGCATTTCAAGATCCTTGTGTTTAGATGTCGATGTTGAAAGACTTCCTCTCGGAATCACATCACAAACATAAGTGTCTTGAGTCCTATACCATTTTGATTTATGGGCATCTCGACCCATGTTCAAATGTTAAGCATATCCTAATAAATTTCTTATTATGTTCTCTGACATAAATGCATAAATACGACCAATAAAAAATGACATTATATAAAATGGTTCATAAAAACAAATTAAAAATAGATTTATTTTACATTTTTCAATTTTTAAATAGTATACTTAAAACTCCACTAAATTTATTATCATAAACATCAATATTAAATTGCAAATTAACTAATTTTAAACTTAAACATTTAAAAGTATCTAACATATTTACTAAAGATAAATAAATCACCTCTCATTTAAATTTCATCAACCAAATGCCTAAACTAATACATATTCATATACATCCCCATTAATGCTAATCGATCAACCAAAGATGAAATGATAAAATTATTATTAAACTAAAATCTAATGTCGAGGAAAAGTGGTGTCACATTGTTAATGTAAAAGAGAATAGGTGGTTGCATAAACTATCACTAGGGGAAAAAACACATTCTGATAAATTGGGATATGACTTTGCAGCCTAATGAGTCATGACAACCGAGAAAAGCCTCTGCATCATTGGGAGAAAAACTGGAATGAAAACGTGACAAGAAAAATTGACGATGGAACAAAACATGGATGATGACTCAATCCATTTCAATCGTCATGCACTATCGGTAGATTTGTATTTGGAGAGGTAAATTGTCTATTCAAGATATACATGATCTAAATAGATTATAAGTTATTGCAATCTTCTTTCTCTATCTCAATCTTACCATCTCTCTTTCTTTATCTCTCTATCTCTATCTCTCTCTCTTCATCTTCATCTTTCCATCTATCTCTATCTTTTTGTCTCCCTCTCTATCTATTTTATCAAGCTTCTTGGTTGGTCGAGATATGATTTGAAGGACGATGATCTTAGATAGCCTAGGAGAACTATCTTTGAATTCCTTTGCTTGGATAGCCTAGGAGAACAAGTTGTGGCGATACCTGTGGTGAAGTTGAAGGTTGTGGATCCCTCAACCAACAGAGAGGTTCCCATCACAATGTATATTCAAGTGATTATTGTGGACAATCACGAGTTTTAGTTCATAGGATTTATTAAATACCACAAAGATCTTTCAATGCTAAATAATGACATGGGCCATAGGGATACAAGGCAATCATAATTCACTAATAACACTTGAAGAGCACTTGCTCCTAGTTAAAAGTTTGTAGTTAAATAAATGAATCCACTTTAAAAGTAATTTTAACATGAATATAAACTATCCATATTGATCACAACATAGGGTGCACTTGAAAGATGACATTCTCCTAATCAAATCCTTATTCTTATATAAGCAAAACACGTTAAATAACAATTTTATTAGACGATCTTAATGGCATTCACTAAAGGGGCTCAAATAGCTTAACAATATAAAGCATAGATTCATACCAAAGAACTTAAAATGCATATACACTATTTGTGTGCAATTTTAAACTTAATCTTCTACTAAGCCTTTATACTAAAAATTTAATTCAATAGTCGTATAATTATAATTATATTTAAGGTTTAATATTTCTTAGTTACACAGAATGAAAACAAAACAATTATTTATAAGATAAAATTGACCATCAAAATTGAAGGCTAGTCTTTGATGGCTAGTCTCTAATTACGTGAATTATTTAAGCTATAAAATTTGACTATTTTGAAAATAAAAAGTAAATTTTTATTTGGACTTGTTCTATTTCCAATTCTAATTGCTAATTTTAATATTTATATATTTTTATTATTTTATTTAATATAATATTTAATTAAATATTTATATATAATAAGTATTTAATATTTAAATACATTTGTAATATTTAATATTATAGTTAATTAAATATTTTATATATATATATAGAGAGAGAGAGAGAGAGAGATTTGTTGTTTAATTTAAAATCATACAAATATAGACTCTTCTCAAGAATTACAAGGTATCACGCTTTCATCTTCATTTAAAGTAAATTCAATCGTATTGTAACCCGTCATTATTTAGGTGCCGAGTGCCGACGACGGGATGATGAAATTGCCTATGAATATATACCATGCCGCACAAAAATAAAACCGGCTTTATTTCATACCAAGAACAATATATAATATAATATAATATTATATTATATTATAGTTCCATTAGCAGTTAATATTACATAATAACCTATAAAGCATAAAAATATAATTGATATAAACTTTTTAAGTGATTTTTTTAATGTGATTTTCTTGAGTTATATCCAGCAATCAACTAATGTAAATGATTATAGAAATCCTAAAGTGGGGACATAATTAACTCAATAAAATGGTGAAAGAGATTAACAATAGTGGAGCAAAAGTTTCCACATAAAAAATTATGATAACTCTATAAAATTATTATATTATATTTTGTATTTATATCTTCAATAAAATTATAATGAATAAAATAATTTATTTTTTAACTTGCATATATATTACTAATAAAATATGGATTACATATGAGTTCATATGGTGGCCAAGGAGGCCACCTCAAAATTTATACATCATATAGTAATATTTAGCAGTTTTTTTTCAAGTTAAAACACTTTTTTATAAGCTTTCTGATCCACCGTAATGCCTATATTGCTTGATCATTTTCCAGTCACGTTGTCTCTCTGAGCAAATTGAATCTACTTCCCTTGATCCCGTTGGTTTGCTTACACCAACTCATTATGGATAGCCTAAACCTACTCCCTCATTGCATTACTTGAGTGCAGCTCATCATTTCCTTCGACCATGTTGAAATCATCAAAGTATTGACCTATAGAATCCAAACTTTCCATTGCTTCTTCTTCCCTGTTGACCGGTGTTCTTGGAGTGTTGTATCTATTATGTGCTTCCATGTACTCTTCAAAGAACTTTGGAATAGGTTTCTTGTAGTCATGCGGCCAAAACACCGCAGTCTGGATATCAGATCTGTAGCCTTCCCCTTCATCATAAATCTTCATAAACATGTCTATTGGTATTCTAGTAGTTGCCTTGGCATGTTCAACAATCATCTGAGTTGTGAGCCTAATGAAGGACTCGGTAAGAAATCTTCCCCTCCCCTGATAAACATTCTCATTTCTTGTCTTCCACAAGGACCATAGGATTTCAGTAGAAAAAATATTCCAAAAAGAGTTTGCATGATTGTCCACATTAGTTGCAAAACCACATAGAATATCTAACATGGATAAACATTTTTTAGAAAAAAAAACCACCTATTAAAGATTTCAAAAAGGAGGTCCATATACTTTTAGCAAATACACAATCAAAAAACAAATGCTCATAAGTTTCAGGTTCACTGCAAACCAGACACAGGGAATTATTGTTATCTAAGGCCAATTTTTCCAACAGTAAAAGCTATTTAAAGCAACGTTTTTTAGGTTCATTCACATTAGATCAGACTGCACTCAAGGCTTTTGACACCATAGAGGATTCAAAACCAACATTCCATACAGATTTAATGTGGTTGATGACCAAGTAGGATTCAGTTAGCATTCCATACAACTTCTTAGGTTTAACTTTTCCAAACTCAGTGCCATCCTTCCATTTGATTTATTTCCATCTTGATTCTTTTGGGACTGCACCTTGAAGTAAGATCTTGTTCACAACACTACACATAATGCCATAGGTCCTTTTTTGAGAATATGGGACTTTGAATTCATTTTTTAATTGCACCCAACTTTTTATAGAACTGCCTTCTATAACATCATCAAAGGATTCAATACCGAAATTATGCCATTTTTTCATAGAACAACCTTGGAGAAGTGCCAGATACTTGTCTTTGTGTTTCAAGTTCCACCATATGGATCTTTTCTTATTGAAAACTTTTTCTTTAATATCCAATGCCTCTAGGTTTCCAATATAGGTCTTAACCTTTTCCCATGCTTTCCAAATTGAGGCAAAGACCACTGATCCAACCGGCTTAGCAACAAAGGCCCCCTAAAACAATGTCCAAAAGGTTCATCCCTTTCTAATGCAGAGTGGCACAAGGGAAGCAACAAGTCTTACTCTTCTCTGCCCACTCACCCACTTCTTCCAACCAAGGTCACACCTATGGCAAATTAGGGATTTGTCATCTAGGCTATTGTTCACTCCTCAAGACTCCTTCCACACCTTAAGAAAGGTCTGAAAACACCTTCCCCATAGTTGGTTTGATCCCCAACTTCTCACAACTCTCCAACCCTTACTTGGCCTAGTGAGGCTACTAGCCCTCCTAATCCAGTTTTTACCACACAACTTGACAAAACCCTGAAGGATCAGGCAAACAAATGGTGGATTCAAATACCCTTTAGGGAATTCCAACAAACCTCCAAGCCTCCAGTTCCAACTCTACTCTAGCAACTCAACACGCCCACTAGGTCTCTAGGCCTAATTGATCAAGTTAGGTCCAGGTTACAAAGCAAGTGGTTTAATTTGGGGTCATAAAATTGAGACAGGAACTTAGATCACTTCTACCACATCCAAACATATCAAAAACCACCATCCATTCATCCACCCTATCAGATTCTATTAATTACATCACCAAATAGCACAATTTTGGTCAAATACATAGAGATATTTGACCTAAGGCATCACTCCAAAGGTCGACGACTGTCTTTCCCAACAAAATTCTTTTGGAATCATGTAATATACATCCCTAGCCTGCATTTCACCGAGTGGCATGAAGTTTCATCAGTTGGAATGCATTCTAGGGTGAATTTTGTATGACAAACCCTAGGAATGAGGGTTTTAGACCAGTTTGAATTCAAAATGCAATATCTTCCTACTGCGATCACTTCAAAACCTCAAACTTGATGCATTAGAATCCCAATTCAACCTAGTTTCAAAAAAACCACATCGATCCAATCAGCCAATCCGTACAAACTGTACACCAACAAGAATTCTTGGAAAAACAGTCAGTTTTATTAGTTTTTGTGCCCAAATCTCCGTACAGAATCTTCTCTCCCCTCCTGGAGTGAGATGACAACAATATGAACCGATCCAAGTCAGTAGGCAACCTCTAAAAATAGTTTCAACAGTCAAAACTAAGTTACAACCGCCCAAATGTGTCATGACAACATTGACAACTATGGCACTTGTATTAACACAAGGATCTCGATTGGTTTAGCTTGTCCAATGGAGTCCAAACAACTACCATACTCTCTAGAACATGTCAAAACATCAAAACTACCAAATAGACTCCAAAACCTATCAATATACCTATTAGGCCTAAGTGACACAACTAGAGTCCAAATGGACTAAGAAGGATTTGAGGTTTATATGCTTACCCCAAACCTCTTGACCACACAAAAATGGACCTTACAACCATGGCTAGAAAGCCTTATTACAAAACACACTGAACAAGAACCTCAACTTAACAAAAATTCTCTTAGGAATCAAAATGCTCTTAGGTGCCCTGCACCATACACCCCCTGTCAAACAGAACTCAAGTCTCTTGAGTTGGGAATGTTGTCAAATGGAAATCCTACCTTCTCAATGGCTTCTCTGCTCATCCAAGTGGCATCTTCCGGAGGCTTATTGAGCCACTTCACCAAATACTCATAATAGGTGTGCCTCCTAGTCTGTTTAGCAACCCTTTGATCCAAAATGCATTCAATCTGATCAGGAGATGAAGGAATCAGGTCTTGAAGTGTCTGATCAGTTTGTTCCTCTACAATAGCTGTCTAAGGAGCAGATCCCTTATAGGGATAGAGGTCTGATACATTGAAGATTGGTGACAAAGCAACATCATCCGGTAGCCTGACTTTGTAGGCATTTTCTCCACATTTCCTTAGTACTTCACAAGGCCCAATCTTCTTCATGATCAACTTGGTGTACTTACCTACAGTGAGTCTCCTTTTTCAGATGTACCATGACCAAATCCCCTTCCTTGAACTGAAGATCCCTTCTCTTTCTATCAACAGTCTGTTTGTACTGTTGAGAGGTAGATTGTAATTTCTTCTTTACTTGCTCATGGATATCTCTCATCACTTGGACAAAATCTTCAGCCAATGCACTGCTCTGCTCCATTCCTTTACCTCTCTAAGTTCCAAAATACCCCTTGGGTGAGTGCCATAAACTATTTGAAAAGGTGACATGTCAATACTCTTGTTCACAATGTCATTGTAGGAGTATTCTGCCTGAGCCAAAACTGAATCCCAACTAGTACCCTGCTCCTTAGTTAGGCATCTTAGGAGGTTGCCAAGTGACCTGTTAATCACCTTAGTCTAACCATCAGACTGAGGATGATAGGCTGATGATAATGACAAGTTTGCACCTAATCTTTTCCAAAGTGTCCTCCAGAAGTGTCCTATGAACTTGGGGTCTCTATCAGAGATTATTGACAAAGGCAAACCATGTAATCTGACTATTTCTTTGAAGAAAAGACCAGCAACATGTGAGGCATCATGTGTGGTTTTACATGGGATGAAATGATCCATTTTAGAGAACCTATGAACAACCACAAAGATGCTATCATGTCCATTCTTGGTCCTAGGCAAACCAAGTACAAAATTTATGCTTATGGAATCCCAAGGCTTTGAAGGGATAGGTAATGGAGTGTATAGACCTGCATTTGATGTCCGCCCCTTGGCTCTTTGGCAAATTTGACAAGTTTCTACAAACTTTCTTACATCAGTTGGTAACTTTGGCCAATAGTAGTATCTTCTAACCAAGTCTAGGGTCTTATCAATGCCAAAGTGGCCTGCCATGCTGCCACAATGCTTCTCCTGAATGATGTTCTCTCTAACAGACCCTCTTGGGATACACAACAAACTGCCCTTGAAAAGAAATCCATCTTATATCAGAAAATCACAAAAATCAGTGTTATACCTGCCTGTCATGGCTTTGCAAGCTTGGTAAGGTTCCTTGAAGTCTTCATCTTCTGCATACTAATCTTTAATGGCCTGTATACCTCTACTCTCCAACTGAATGGTTTGAACCACAAGATTCCTCCGGCTTAAGGCATTAGCTACCTTATTGGCCACTCCCTTCTTGTGTTTAATTGAGAAAGTATATGCTTGGATGTACTCCATCCACTTGATATGCCTGTGGTTTAACTTCTCCTGCCTGTTCAAGAAGCTCAAAGCATGGTTATTAGTGAAAACAATAAACTCCTTGGGTAATAAATAGTGTCTCCACTTCCTCAATGATTGGACCATTGCATATAATTCTAGATCATAGGTAGAATAGTTCTGTTTTGCTTCATTTAACTTCTCACTAAAGAAGGCTACAGGCCTCCCATCTTGACTTAGGACTCCCCCAAGAGCCCTCTTACTTGCATCACACTCAACAGCAAAGGTCTTATCAAAATCAGGGAGTATAAGGACCGGTTGTTCTGATATTTTCTTCTTTAACAGTTCAAAGGCTTGATTGGCCTCATTTGTCCACACAAATACACATTTCCTAACCCCTTTTATAGTGTCAACAAGTGGAGCACAAATAGCACTAAACCCTCTAATGAACTTTCTATAAAAACTGCATAAACCATGGAAACTTCTTACCTCAGAGGCTGTAGTAGGTGTGGGCCAATTAAGAATGGCTTCCACCTTGCTTGGGTCCATCTTGAAGTTGCCCTTAGAGATGACAAACCCCAAGAATATCAATTCTTCTTGTAGGAAGACACATTTGCCAAGGTTAATTCTCAACTTCTCCTCTTGAAGCCTCCTAAGCACTTGATGGATATGTCTTATGTGATCTTCCTTGCTGTCACTAAAAACCAATATATCATCCAAATATACAACAATGAACTTATTAAGGAAAGGTTTTAGCACCTCATTCATCAACCTCATGAAGGTGCTTGGTGCATTTGATAAGCCAAAAGGCATCACAACCCATTCAAATAGCCCTTCATTGGTTTTGAAGGCAGTTTTCCACTCATCCCCCTCCCTTATCCTAATTTGGTGATAACCACTTTTTAGATCCATCTTGGTAAAATATTTAGCCCTACCCAAGCAATCCATTAAATCTTCTATCCTAAGCATTGGAAATCTATACCTGATAGTAATCTTGTTGATAGCCTTGGAATCAGTGCATAGTCTCTATGTGCCTTCCTTCTTTGGTGCAAGTACTGTAGGTACTGCACATGGGCTAATACTCCTCCTTATAAGCCCTCTATCCAACAAGTCTTGGATTTGTCTTGCCACTTCTGCATTTTGCTCTGGGGTCAGCTTGTAGGCTGCTTGGTTTGGTAGGGTGGATCCAAGGATGAGATCAATGCAATGACTAATCTCCCTCTTTGGTGAAAGGGCATCCTTACTTTCATCTGCTATCACATCATGGAACTTCTCCAATAGTTCCTCCACTTCTTTTGGTCCAATCCTCCTAAGAGGCTGCTGCACTTTGATCTTCTTAGGATTTACATCCTTGGGCTTGATGACCACTGCAAAACATGGCACCTTCTCCTCCTTGAGGTTAGCCAAAAACTCCTTTTCACCTACCAACATAACTGAACTAGGAATGATCTTTTCCTTGCAGTCATCAATCAAAGGGGTCATTGTGAAATTTTCACCATTTTTAGACAAATGAATCACATTTTGCTTACCATCATGTTGGGCACTTGTATCATGTTGCCAAGGCCTTCCAAGAAGAAGGTGGCATGCATCCATATCTACTATCTCACAAAGAATCCTATCACAATATTCACCTATCTTAAATTCAACCCAACATTGTTCTTTCACCACAATTTGTTGGTCCTTGGTTAACCAAAAGACCCTATAGGAGTTAGGATGAGGTATCCTTTGCAATCCTAACTTATTCACCATGTCATTAGAAGCTAAATTTTCAGAAGAACCTGAGTCAACAATTACCTTGCAGACTTTCCCTTTCACCTTGCAAGTGGTTCTAAATAGATTGTTCCTTTGGGGTTGTTCCTTGGTGGCAGGCATGATGAGAGACCAGTTGAACATGATGCATTCTCCACTCTCTAGTGCTGCAGACTTGGAAGAGGCAGTTTGATAAGAGGTGGTGCTTTGACAGTCATCCTCCTGAAGGAGCTACACCCTCTTGTCTTTCTGATTTGCAGAGTTGTTCCCCATCTTCTCCAGGTATCTAAAGGACTGATGTCCTATTTGATTGCAGGAAAAGCACCTTCCTGTGAACACATTAGAACCCCTGCCTCCACTTCTTCCTCTACCATTACCTCTCCCTCTAAACTGGCCCTTATCAGCACTGTCTATGTCAGCCTCCACTTGACTGCCTTCTTGTGATCTACCATTTTGGGGTCTAGAAAAATTGTCTCTGTTTTGAAACCTGCCTCTGCCTCTGAAATTCAGATTGCCTCTGCCCCTACTGTTTGAATCACCTTTCCTTCTTTGTTTGTCCTCAATCCTCAATGCCATTTGAAAACATTTATGCATTGTCTCAGGGTTAAAGAGACTTAATTCATCTTGAATGGAGAACTTAAGACCATTTAGATACCTTGCAAGCTTTTGCTTTTCATTCTTAGACATTTTGGCTTTCAAGGACATCTTGTGAAACTCCTCAGTGTATGTGCTCACATCCATGTCCTTCTGTCTCAAGTTTTGCAACTTTTTGTGCAAGTTGACTTCATAATCTTCAGGAATAAATTGTTTCTTTATTTCAAGTACCATCTTCCTCCATGTAGTGATAGGGTTCCTATCATCCTCTATCCTCTCATTTTGAATGAAGTTCCACCAACTCAAGGCTGGCCCTTTCATTCTAGATTTGGCAATCCTCACCTTCTGATTTTCTGCCACTTCCTCACACTCAAAATAGTTCTCCATTGCCTCTATCCAATCAAGGCACTCCTCTGGGTTCATCTTGCCAGGAAACATAGGTAAATCCACCTTATTGTCCTTCCTACTCAACTTTCCAAGTGCATCTAGGAATTATTTTTCTGACATGCCTCTATGTGGCTCTTCCATGGGCACTCCTTTTTCTTCATCTTGATCCTCTTCATCTGAATCTAAGATGACCTCTGATTTCTTCTTCTTATCCTTATCCTTCTTCAACTTCTCTATCTCAACCTCCATCCTTTTGTTCTTAGCTGCTTGTTCTCTCACTATCTTTGCCAATTCGGCATTAGTCACCCTTGGAGGAACTTCCTCCTCTTCTTCTCTATCTCCCATCTCTTTGATGGCTCTGATACCACTTGATGCAAAGTGGCACAAGGGAAGCAACAAGTCTTACTCTTCTCTGCCCACTCACCCACTTCTTCCAACCAAGGTCACACCTATGGCAAATTAGGGATTTGTCATCCAGGCTATTGTTCACTCCTCAAGACTCCTTCCACACCTTAAGATAGGTCTGAAAACACCTTCCCCATAGTTGGTTTGATCCCCAACTTCTCACAACTCTCCAACCCTTACTTGGCCTAGTGAGGCTACTAGCCCTCCTAATCCAATTTTTACCACACAACTTGACAAAACCCTGAAGGATTAGGCAAACAAATGGTGGATTCAAATACCCTTTAGGGAACTCCAACAAACCTCCAAGCCTCCAGTTCCAACTCTACTCCAGCAACTCAACACACCCACTAGGTCTCTAGGCCTAATTGATCAAGTTAGGTCTAGGTTACAAAGTAAGTGGTCTAATTTGGGGTCATAAAATTGAGACAGGAACTTAGATCACTTCTACCACATCCAAACATATCAAAAACCACCATCCATTCATCCACCCTATCAGATTTTGTCAATTACATCACCAAATAGCAAAATTTTGGTCAAATACATAGAGATATTTGACCTAGGGCATCACTCCAAAGGTCGAATACTGTCTTTCCCAACAAAATGCTTTTGGAATCATGTAATATACATCCCTATCCTGCATTTCACTGAATGGCATGAAGTTTCATCAGTTGGAATGCATTCTAGGGCGAATTTTGTATGACAAACCCTAGGAATGAGGGTTTTAGACCAGTTTGAATTCAAAATGCAATATCTTCCTACTGCGATCACTTCAAAACCTCAAACTTGATGCATTAGAATCCTGATTCAACCTAGTTTCAGAAAAACCACATCGATCCAATCAAGACCGTACACCAACAGGAATTCTTGGAAAAATAGTCAGTTTTATTAGTTTTTGTGCCCAAATCTCCGTACAGAATCTTCTCTCCCCTCCTGGAGTGAGATGACAACAATATGAACCGATCCAAGTCGGTAGGCAACTTCTAAAAATAGTTTCAACAGTCAAAACTGAGTTACAACTGCCCAAATGTGTCATGACAACATTGACAACTATGGCACTTGCATTAACACAAGGATCTCGATTGGTTTAGCTTGTCCAATGGAGTCCAAACAACTACCATACTCTCCAGAACATGTCAAAACATCAAAACTACCAAATAGACTCCAAAACCTATCAATAGACCTATTAGGCCTAAGTGACACAACTAGGGTCCAAATGGACTAAGAAGGATTTGAGGTTTATATGCTTACCCCAAACCTCTTGACCACACAAAAATGGACCTTACAACCATGGCTAGAAAGCCTTATTACAAAACACACTGAACAAGAACCTCAACTTAACAAAAATTCTCTTAGGAATCAAAATGCTCTTAGGTGCCCTGCACCACTTTCCAGTCTCTATCTTTTTTGGGTGTTGCCAATCTCAAGTTGTTTACCACTAGCACCTTCCACAGCTCATCACCTTCAAATGCCTTGACTATCCACTTTGCAACAAGGGTTGTACCTTGAATCTTCAAGTCTTTGAGACCGAGCCCTCCCAATCTTTTATCCAAGAAACACTAATCCCATGCTACTGCATGCCTTTTCTTCGTCCCTTTCCCATCAGACCATAGGAAGGCTCTGATCCTCTTCTGAATAATGTTAGCCAGATAACTAGCAAACATCCAGGATGAAGCATAATAGATAGAATAGGCAGAGAGATTTTTTTGGCAAACCTGAATTCTTTCGGCTAGAGAAAGATATTGTCTATCCCACATATTAAGCTTCTTATTGATTTTTTCAAACATCCATTCCCACATATGCTTCAGATATGGATTGACGGAGAAGGGTATACCTAAAAACCTGACCTGTTTATCCGGGTTACCCCACTGCCAGTGATCAGTTTTAAACTAATCGGGGGGTTCCTCATTCCAACTTAACATAATTGATTTAGGAAAGGAAATTTGGCTCCTGAGGCTTGACAGAAAACTACTAGCCTTTGATCAAGTTGCTTTAAGTTATTTTCTTCTATAATGGGGAATAGAGTTGTGTCATCTGCAAATTGGATGTTTAGGAGAGTATCTTTGTTGGGTACGGTAATGCCCTTTAAGACATCCCCAATCATATTTGTTCTCAACATCCAAGAAATGTCAGGCAAACTATCTTCCAATTCCACTACTGTCACTTTTTTGCCCCTCAAAGGATCAAACAACTTAAATTTATTCTTTAACTTGTCCCAAAAGAATTTTTCATTACCCTTCCAACCCCAAGCATTACCACTCCATTTGTCCTCTCTATTTTCTATCATATTAAAATCCCCCCCAAAGATCCAAGGAATGTCAGGCAAACTATTTGCCAACCATTTCCAGAGTTCAGCCCTACCACAATACTCATTTGGAGCATACACTGCACAGACACCAAATTCTAAGCTATCTTTTTGTAGTATCAACCAAATGCATCTACTACATGGGGAACAACCTCTCTGAGTTACAAATTTAGCCCAATCTTGATCTAATAAGATAGCCACCCCACCCTTTCCTTTTTCATGATTGGAGAAAAAGACCTCAGCTTCTCTCCAAATGAATCTTAGATTATTCTCTAGGGTGAAGCCAGTTGCTTTCACCTACTGGAGCATAAGCAAATTAAGGTCTTTGTTTTTATTACAGAAGTCCCTTATAATGTACTTCTTGTCTTGTTATTCTAAACCCCTAATGTTCCAGGGACAACACTTCATGATTGGTCTATGTCAATTGTTTCTAGCTTTCTTTTCTTGTAAATTTTCTTAAAACAGACAGGTATCTTGTCTTTCTTATCCTGCTTGGCACTGCAGGAGTTCTTCTTACCATTCTTTTTTTTCTTTCCTTTGTTTTCACCTGGTAAAGGGAGTCAAGCAGACCGTTCAAGTTCTCTTCATTTCTGTCAAGCTTAGGAAGGTCTAAACCTTTTGACACTATTTTGGTGGCTAAGTTGTTGTCCCCTTCTAGATTGGTGGTGTAGGATTTGGAGCCTACTGATAGCACAAGGCTGTCACCACCTCTATATGAATTAGATTCTACATTTGTTCCACTTTTTGCTCTGATCTTCTCCAGGGCCAGTTCTTGAGCATTTTTCTTTCTATATTCCCCTACATTTTTAGGAGTAGTTTTTGTTTTTTCTGACTGGCAATCAAGTGCACTAGATTTATAAACGACATCAGACTCAATGTTTTCCTTCTTTTTGGTAGCAAAACATACTTCTGCAGGGCTAGGTTTATTTGTCAATTCTCGAGGCTGAGTGGACAAAACTTTATCCAACAACATTTCATTTAAAACAGCAACATCTTCAACAATTTCAGGGACATTGGGGTTCTAGTTCTCACTATCTAGGATAAACCCCACAATAGGCGCTTCATTAACTAGAGGAGGAGAATCTTCTAAAGCCTATAAAGGAAAAGGAGAACTAGAGTTCAAGGGCTCAAGATTTTCATTTGATTTCTTGGCTCTAACACTACATTCCCCTTCCTCAATACTCATTTCACTAAGTTTTTTGTCGACCTCAAAAATATTTTCTATGAGGTCATTGTCCCCACCCTCTTTGCCATTATGTTCCACTTATGAAATTTTTTGGGTATCATATGTATCTTCCCTAATTAATAAAGATTCGAAAAAAAAATCATTTATTTCCATTTCTACATAATATTAAAAAATAAGTATAAATAAAAAATTTCATCATTATTACTAATTAATACATTCATTTAACCCACTAATCTCTGTTACAAATTGCTTTATGGATTAAAATGTTTTATGCTTTCCTAGAGATCATTCATCTTCTGTAGACATGAATTTATGATACAATAGTTTTACAAGTTTTTAAAATGTTTTATGCTTTCCTAAAGATCATTCATCCTCTGTAGACATGAATTTATGATACAATAGCTTTACTAGTTTTAAATCTGTCTTCAACATTTAAAAAGATTGATTGGAGATTGTATTTCAAAGAAATGATATTAACAAAATGATACATTCAAATTCACATTTCTTTGTTTTTATAATGAATAATTTCGGTCAATGTCCATCCACTAAGTATTTAATCAAAAACAAAGTAGAGTGCGCCCATATAGGAAGGTCAGTAGTTTGCAGGTTGAAGCGTATGAAACAAATCCACTATTCTACTAGTAGAAACGCACAAAGCAATACAAAGTTTGCACAGAACATCAGTCACATTTTCCAACTGGGTTTCCAATTGGGTTTACCTAACCAGTTCATCTCCAACGTAGGTAAATAAAATAAAAATTAAACCCACAGTGAGCACAGAATGCATACATATACCAATAAATTATTGGGTGTTTCGAATAATTTAATCTATTAACAAGAATGCACAAGTCGACATAAACTGTGTATAATTTAGTCACAAAACAGCCATCACATTTGCCAATTGGGAATGCAACTATATTTGTTCAAAGGCTAACCAATATATATAGACCAATTTTTTTGTGCAATTTTTCATTTACACATCTACAAAATAAAATGTCACAGTGTTAATATGTTATACATTGATGAATGAAGACATGCTGGCATGCACGTTGCTGCCATAGTAGTCAGCTTAAAACTTGTCTCCTAGCAAGAAATATGTTCCATCCAAGTTTTCTTTCACAAAGGGCATCGATTGCTTCAGAAATCTTGGCTTGTATATCTTTAATTTTGTGAACATCACTATCGTCAACTGAGGACGTGCTAATGAATGTGCATCTATCAAACTGGTAGACATTTGGTGTAAGATGTTAGACTCATTTACTACATCTTTGACTTTGGTCACCAACATATCACTAGTTATGTCAAACTGATTTTTCTAAGGTTGTTCACATGAATAACTTTCATTGTGATTGCTCCTTGATGAAGACATGTCTGGAAACAATCGAAAATCAAGCCAACTTAATAAGCAAGCTAGGAAAACAAACCAACTAATTAACAAGCCAACTCAGTAAAGAAGATAGAAATATAAACCAACTATTTCACATTCAACACACTCATTGCTTGCCACTACAAGTTTGGCAGAGAAAAGGAGGCCAACAAAGTATTAGATTACATGCTTGAAAGAAACATACCTACTAATATATGTACTTACAATGTGGTCATTGCATAACATTGTAGAGCTGGGCGAATAGAAGAAGCAAGCAGTCTTAAATCAACTAAGAAAGAAAATCAAATGCAAGGAGAAAAAACAGAAGATAGTGTTTAATAGCTTTCTTATTTTCTTCTCTCTTTTAGCCACATACAAAGTTTGTATAACCATGCATATAGATGTTTTAGAGATATTGACAAGAACCTTCTGCTTCCTGCCTTCCCTTACAACATAGGACAATGAGCCCACTGAAATTTGGTTATTGAATTGCCAGTAGGTTCAATAATTCTAAATTTTTGTAGGTCTTTTGAAACAACAAATTTTTTGATTTTTTTCCTAAATAAGTTCTCTTCAAATTTTCAATGATATTGTAATTTATCATCATGCTAGATCATCCATATTGCATCATAACATTTAGAATCATCGTCTGCTTACAATCCACATCTATCATAAAACATCTAACAAATACATATCTGCATCCATGTAGTACACATATAAGCATCACATAGAAATAAAGTTCCATCGCATAAACATATAGTACCATGTCAACATGTGCATCCGTGAGTCATATCATAAATCACATCATAAACATCATCACATAAAATGCATAATAAATAGGACTGCATCATCTCATCATGAATCATAAATCATAAATCATAAACACGGAACCATAACATAACAAAGTGTATCGCATACATCGATCACATCATATGCATATAGAAAATAAGAGATCCTCAAAAAAGTGTCACAATACAAATATGAGTCCATGTGTCAAAAATTGAGCTTGCAGTTTCAATCAAAAATTAGAGCTCACAAGCTCGATAAAAAAAGTACATCATGTCTATCCAAATGGCCAAGTGAGTGCTATCATGGCCTCCAAATGGGTTTTGACCATGTAGGAGGACCCCCGTTATCATGGCGTCCATATGGGTTTGGCCTCCAAATGGGTTTCGACCGTGTAGGAGGACCCCTATGCTCTGACTCAGCACTGGAACAGGATGGCCTCTCATACGGTGAAGACCTCCTCTAAGAGTGAGAAACCCCCACATGCTATGTGACCGCCAATAGTGAGACCTACTTGCACTCCTTCTCAAGGAAGAAAGAAGATTAGATACAAAGCATGAGCAAGAGCAAGCTTCCAAGGTTGAGAAAGATGAAGAACAAGGCCAAGTGGGAGAAAAGACTCAATCTAAAAACAAGATAATCTAGAAAAGGATAATGCTTCGATGAGGGAGGAACAAAAGATAATAGATGACATGGAACAAGAGCTACAAGAAGAAAAACAAAAGAAAGAATAAGAGAAAAAAAATGAAGAGAAATCAATCCAAATTGAAGTAGGCCAACTACAACTCCTCAGTTAAATGATAAGAAGAGGATTGTAAAGATAATTTCAATATATTTCTCTACCATTTCTGCCACGTTGGACATGCCACTAACAAAGAATAAAACCCATAATCACAAATGCCTTGAGATCTAGGATTGTAGAAATTGCCAAAATTAACTTAGTTAAGTAGACTAGGTTAAGGAAGAGGAAAACCCAAGCAAATTAGCATAAAAGAAACTAAATTAAGGAAGAGGAAAAAGCCCAACTCTAATGTTTTTTTCAATGTTCAGCTTTCCACTTCTGTGCCTGCACTTTTGTTTGGCTAATTTTTCATCATGATTGATTGCAGCCAATGCTAATTTCTCATAATGGTTGATTGCAGCCAATGCTAATTTCTCATAATGGTTGATTGCAGCCAATGTTTTTCTTACAAGGCTCTGGTCCAAACTGCAAGCTGCAACTTATTAGTTGCTCTAGATAGCTTCAGATTTCACAGTTACATCAATAATTTCAGGTTTAAATAAATTAATTGTGCAAGTTGCCCACTGCAGTAATATGCTTTCAATCTACATGAACTATTGTTTCATAAAACTTTGTGTTTCTTATAGACTAAAATTCGAATTCTTCAGTTTCTTCATGAAGACATGCTACCCATAAGAGAAATCAATCATAAGTGTGTCATATCATCAAAGAAAATTTAGACAACCTTAACGTGCAATTGTTCTAGTTTGGAGACTAGATTCATTACACTACAAAACCTTCTAGAAATATGAAATGGAAGATTACATGGTGCAGATGTGGTAATTATACTAATCACTAAAACCTCATCAACCCAGCACAAAAAATACAATAATCAGAGTAAACAAGAAAAGTGCCCAGCTCATCTCTACTAAAGGGCCATAAGAAAGTCTGTCCAAATCAGCACAATGAAGAAACGAATACCCTGGATGGGTATAACGAGCAGAAGACCAAAAAAAGCATCCAACAGAATGCCCAGACATACAGCTAAAGTTTGAGTTATACTATGTGTTAGCAAGAAGAACTTTTTATATTCGATGTTGGTAAAGTTGCTAAGAAGGTTGTCATTGGTGTCTGGCTCAAATCTTTAAATCCTGCCTTGTCAAACCTATCTCATTTTTGTCATCTGAATATGAGGCCTCATACGACATGGACAATTTAAAGTCTGGAGGTAAGAATTTATAATCTTGGAGCTTTAGTTTTGGAGGACCTGGCCTGGGTGTTTTCTGTCCAAACTCAGAGCACATCTAGTAGGTAACTAATTGAACATGTTCATAGAGGTCAGCTTTGTGGTAAGCAAACTAAACTTTATTGTTATTGTTAGTGTTTTCTATCCTAAATTAATGTTTTCAAATAGCTAGATCATATATAAGATAGACCAATACAAAAACTGTTACACTCTTGTAATTTAAGGCCGTACAAAGTGGTAGGAAAAAAGGAATGAAATTATTATGCATCAACAGTTAGTCAGTTGGCCATATTTCCTATTCCATTAGCTTTGTGATTTGTCTGTTGTTGGTGCCAAAGGTTGTAAATAAGATTGTGTTAATAATTGGGCAGATAAAGCTGGCCTTCTGAGCAAATATTTAATAGGTAGTTGCAAAGCAATTAATGTAAAAGGAGGATCTTGCAAATCTATATGAGCATGCCTCCTATTCACTTGAAAACATGGACTATGATAGGTCTAATAAGTCATGTTGTAGAGTGGAAAGGCTAATGTGTTTTTTGTACAGCCAAAGCAATTTATGAACCGATGGATGAATAAAAGCTAATGTGTTGCCATCACTTAACTTATTTACCATGCTCCTCTGGTATGTGGAAATTTGGACAGAAATTGGCGAAAATTCAATAAAGAGTGGGTGGCTGAATATTCCGATTCTCCAAAATAATAAGTATAACCAGAGCGGAAATTTGGGCGAAAATTGGCTGAAATTCAATGAATCCATGGCTTCGGAGAATTTCAATCCCAATTTGGTAGAGCAAAAAGGTAGAGTTAAGAAATTGATAAGCGCTTTTGAGCAGATGAAGCTCCCTTCAAAGCCCTACAGGGCATTATCCACCCCTAATGCATTGCCATTGGTTTTGGATAGGAGATTTGTTAGTATTGGGAAGGTTGGTAATGCTGATGTTAAATCTAGAGGAGGGTAGGAAAAAAAGCATAATAATGTTGAGAGACAGACAATGGCAATGGCAATTAGTAGTAATCATAGGCCATTGGCTGAGAGGCAACCGAACACTAACACTAAAATTATGTCTCTCATTTCGTCGTTGTTGTCTTCTTCTGATTATTTCGATTCAGAACAGTCCCATCACAAGAATGATGGTGATCACAATGACGCCATGTGGAGCTCTCAATCATCAGTGTCCAGTGAATACGAGTCAAAACAGACCAATCACAAGAATGAGGGTGATCATAGTGACGCCATGCAGAGCTCTCAATCATCAGTGTCCAGTGAATACAAGTCACTACAGACCCATCACAAGAATGAGGGTGATCACAGTGATGGAATGCAGAGCTCTCAATCATCAGTGCCCAATGAATACATGTCAAAAATGCATGCTCACTCTTCTTTCTTTTTTGACTCTTTTTTAAAAATTTGAGTAGATTTATATTTTTGAATAACATACTATGGTTACATATTGAGAGGATAATTTCAACTGTACATTTATTTTCATTTAGCCTTACCAAGCACTATGTTAATTGGTTTTCTTTTTTGCCTCTTTTTTAAAGATTTGAGTAGATTTATATTTGTGAATTACATACTATGGTTACATATTGAGAGGATAATTTTAACTGTATATTTATTTTCATTTAGACTTACCAAGCACTATGTTAATTGGTTTATAAATATCTAATAATCTTCCAATTTAGATTTTTGGTAATTTACTTGCAAACTAGCAGCCAATTTGCAATAGATATTTCACAGGTTTTCTCTGCCAACCGCACTTATCATGGATTTTGACTTTTGGATTTTTTAAGAATGAACTATAAGGCTCTTTTCCTTGAGACAATTATGAATGCCCAATTTAATTCTAATGTGTTGACTTGTCCTTTGTTTTCTTCCTTGTGCAGTTCTAAGGGCAGAATAAAATGCAAGAAATTATGTCAGCACTTCTCTTTTCTTATTGTGTCTTTTAAATTGGGTCCATGTCAACTCATGCATTTCATTGACCATTTGATGTTGGTTTTCAGGATTTTAATTCGGGAAAAGGATTTGTATCTTCACCATGGAATTCAAAGTGGAAGAAAGAAGTGAAAGTCACCTCTGCACATCCTTTCAGGCTAAGAACAGAGGTACAAAATAATTGCAATTTTTTCTTGTCATATCATATGAATTATTTAAAATTTATTTTGTACATATTTTGTTTTGATTGTGATTGTTATTGTCTTGCATGTCATGGGTTGACATTTAAAGGAATTTGGGCAGTTTTTTTTTTTAAATTATTTTACATACCAACTAAATCATTTAAGTGCTCTTTCAAGAGAATGGAAGGACTGCCACCAATGTCTTTTCATACAAACCAAAATTCTCAGACGTATGAGATAGGTCTAGCTCCAAAATAAATCCCACTATAATCTTTTTGGGAAAAAAATGGTTAATTGTTTAAGAATTGTCCAAAAGATAGTTACCCATTTTTGAAGTAAAGCAAACAATTTGAATATCACGAATGCCAACAACAGAACAATGAAGAGTAGCATGAATAGTAGATATACCGCTAGCAAAGATTGGACTCTCCAGAAGGCACCCCACAAAGCGGCAATTTTCTAACCAAACAGGAACTCGCCCACAAAAAAACAAGAATCAAAACCTCGTTTCATCCCTAACTTCCACTTAACGGAGAATTGACTTACATTAACCTTACAAAATAACCATTGCTGAAATTCAAACTGTGGTAATATGTATACTAATTTTCCAACCCCAGTGCAGCATACCCACAAAAATCTAAAGATTCAAAACCCTTATTTAATCCATATTTTATTACAAAACCTAATAGATGCTAATTAACCTAAAATCTAAACCCTTTTTAAGCTCAAATTTCTCGACCGCTGAAGAAAACCCTAAGAACCAATCAATAATCCACTGTCTATTCAAACCCTAAAAACAAATCAGGCCTAGATATTGATTTTTCACAGTTTATTAAAACCTAGAAGAAAAAATTAATTTTTTGCCTTTGAAATTTAATACTAGGACAATCTGGAGCCATCTAAAAAAAGTTCAAAAAACAAAAATTTTGTACTTGTCTAGCAAATCAAATGGCCTTGTTGATTGATTAATCTATTGGAGAAAAAGGGTCGAAAAAACAGGGCAAATCTACTTCAAACCTATATGGGAATATCTCCATGCAGATTAAAAACTAAGATGATCTGCAGAGAACTTTGAAACGCAATCGAAATCAAATACAGAATTTTTGATAGACCAATAATTCCTTGAAGGTGATTTGCATTTACTTAACGATGACGCCTAGAAAATCTTAGAAAACAATTACCAGCCTGTGAAAACGAAAAACCTAATGGTGAAAACGTTTTCCGACATCTGACGATTTTCCGACGTCGGATAGTTTCCATTGTCCTACGGTTTTCCAGGAGCAAAAGCTCCCACTAATAATTTTGAAGTTTGTGTATACTTGTTCGAACTCTGAACAGGTAGGTGATACTTCTCAGATAAACAAATAAGGTAGAAGAGATATGAAACCAAAGCAAAACAACTACAATTGTAAAGGTTGATCTGCAACAGACGAAATTTTATGCTTTTCTCTGTACAGGTAAAAGCATAGCATACAGTTATCTTCAAAATGATCTTCTCTACAATAATGGACACTTCCACATGCCACAAGATGATCAAAGCCATAAGTTGACCTGGGAATGTAACAACAATAGGATTGTTGGTCATTTTGGCATCCAGAACTCTAGTACTAAGTAATAGCTTAGCTAATCCAACCAAATCGGGATATGTGGTCTATTCACACTTGTCTAAGAACAAAGATGATTCACCATTACATAGGTGTCAGAGATGGAATTATTTGTGGTAAAACTGATTTCATTCTAAAACATCCATGATATCAATTTGAGACTCTGACTAACATCTGGAATATAGTAGAGTCCTGAGAGTAATATCTTAAGAAATAGAACAGGAAAACCCTACACTAAAATAGGACATCTGAATCAAGGTTCAATCTTAATAAAATGTTAAGCTAGATGCCAAAGGATGTTTGACAAACCTACCTAGAGCACACTAACTTTATACTAAGCCCCAAACTGTTTAACGAAGAAGAAACATTTGAAAAAGGTATAACAGCCCACCACTAAAATCATTCAAGACATGAAACATTTGAAAAAGGTATAACAACCCACCACTGAAATCATTCAAGACATGATGGGATTTTCATCTTGTTATGAAAGTGTGACCACATCAGAATAATATACTTACATAATTGAAGACCAAAGACCAATTTCCTTTCACCTGTTCAAATTCATCCTTTGTCAAATGTTTCTCTTACTAATGATTGGCTAGAGTGTGATCCAACATATTGGTGTGACAGTTATTTCTGGAAGCAACTCAATGGACTACAAAAATGTAATGTTTATTATTCATCTATGATGTTGATGTCTTAATATATTTGTGTGTGAAGCCATGCAGGTTTATACAAATTTAAATAGCAACTAATGTTTAACAAAGACTACCAATAGTTAGAAGAGACACCAATACAACTTACCTAAACATGCAGATCATAAGACTATTGCATGCAGCAGCTTGTGAGAAAGAATGAACATAATGAATGCCCAAGAAAAAAACCGTAGAAGAAAATATAATGCTTATGTTGGGCACGTGGCTGTGAAGCCCATATATAACGGCAATTCACTGCCTTTGATTCCTTGAAACTGCCCTTTCTGCTCGATCAACATATTAGCCATTCTTGGCTTGTAACCGTTGTTGTCCTGGATTATTCTTTCCAGATGTTTGGTAGGTGGTTGGGCATTCGAGTCTTCTGGAGGATACAAGGCATTTTGGCTTGCGGCGGTTCAACGGGGATATTAAGAGGTGTATGTAATACAGAGTGAATAGGATTGTTGTTGTTCTATAGTGAGATACTGTGGTGTATGTAATACAGAAAGAGAGAGATGTATTAATATAATATATTGCCCTTCATTGTGGATGTAGCCAACAATTGGTGAACCACGTTAAATGGTCTTGTTGCTCTGTGTGTGCTGTTTTATATCTTTTTCATTCTGAGCTTTTGTTTTGATTTTGCTGTTCTTTATTTTCTGGATCTGTTATTCAGTTTTTGAATTTACAATTGGTATCAGAGCTCTGTGTGTAGCTTTGTCTAGGAGATAATCTGTGAAGTTGTTTGGGAACCTGTACAACAATCAAAATGGATGACTCAGAGAAATGGAAAATAGAGAAATTTACAGGCCAAAACTTTGGCCTTTGGAAAGTGCATATGGAGTCTCTTCTTATCAAACAGGACTTGTCACTCGCCTTAATAGGGAAAGCCAAAGGACAAGGTACTATGAAGGATGAAGACTGGGACATACTGGACATGAAAGCGAAGGCAACTATTTTTCTCTCATTGTCCAGCAATGTATTATTTAATGTCTCAAATGAGAGTACTACGAAAGCGTTTTGGGAAAAGCTCTCCAGTATGTATGCGATTGCTTCGGCTTCGAACAAAGTATTTATTATGAAGAAATTATATAACATGAAAATGAAAGAAGGTGGGGTTATGTCCAATCATCTGAATGAATTTAACACCCTAGTTACTCAATTAGCTTCTGTGGGTATCAAGTTAGATCTTGAGATTAAAGCTATTTTGCTATTGTGTTCCTTACCAAATAGTTGGGAAGGTGTTGTCATGGCTGTGAGCACTTCTGTAGCAGCCAAGAGTACATTGGTTTTGATGATGTTGCAGCTACTCTTCTCAGCAAAGACATGAGAAGAAAACATCAGGAGCCCTCATCCAGCGATGCTCTAACAGCTGTAAGTACAAGCAATAGGGGAAGAAGCCATGACAAAGGTAGATACAACAATTGGAGAAGGTCACAATCTGGTCCACGATCAAAGTCTAGGGGCAAAACTGGTGCGTGTTGGATTTGTGGAAAACCTAGACACAATAAGAAGAACTGCTGGAACTATAAGAAAGCTCAAGGCAACGTGAGCACAAATAATCAAGCAAACACTGCAAGTGATGGTGGTTTGGTTCTATCAGCTAGTGATACAAATGCAAATTCGTGGGTCCTTGATTCCGGCACCTCTTTTCATGCCACTTCATGCTGTCAAGCTTTCACAAATTTTCATGAAGGCACATTCGGTAAGGTGTTTCTTGTTGACAATAAAGAATGTGACATTTTAGGAAAAGGAGATATAATATTGAATTAGAAAAATGGAGACAAACTAACTTTGACGGATGTTAGATATGTACCCATGTTAAAAAGAAATTTAATTTCTGTCAGCTAGCTTATATGCAATGGATGCAATGTTAAATTTTCTCTTGATTCATGGAAAATTACAAAGGGGCTTTTAGTAATGGCAAGAGGCAAGAAGCAAGGTAATGTCTATATTCTGGACTATTTTGGTGAAGTGGGAGCTGCTTTGCCGGCTATGGATAGTGGTTCTAAAATATGGTACAAAAGGCTCGGTCATATGAGCCAAAAAGGTCTTCAAGTTATGCTTCAGCGCAATCAGCTTCCAGGCCTCAACTCCATTGATTTAGAATTCTGTGAACATTGCCTTTATGGCAAACAGTGACGGACCAGTTTCGTGAGAATAGGGCATGACAAGAAAACTACTCCGTTGGAACTTGTTCATTCCGATGTTTTCGGTCCGACTCAGGTAACTTCTTTCGGTGGTGCAAATTATTTTGTAACCTTTCAAAATGACTGCACTCGAAAAATCTGGATTTATATGTTGAATAGAAAATCTGAGGTATTTTCAAAATTTAAAATTTTTAAGGCTTCTGTTGAAAATCAGATTGGGCATAAAATTAAATGCCTACTAACAGACAATGGTGGAGAATATTGCTCTTTGGAGTTTGATTCACTTTGTGCAGACCGTGGTATTTGATGGATCAAGACCGTCCCTTATACACTTCAGGAGAATGGTGTAGTTGAGAGGCTAAATCGCACGATACTTGAGAGAGCTAGATGCATGCTCTCCAATGCCGGATTAGGCAAAGAGTTTTGAGCAGAGGCATGTAATACTGCTGTGCATTTAATCAATTGAGCTCCATCTTCTAGGCTGGATTTTGACATACCTGAGGAGACATGGCTCGGCAAACGAATTTCTTATCATCATTTGCGGGTGTTTGGCTGTGCCGCTTTTGTTCACATTCCGAAAGAGCAGAGAACTAAGTTAGATTTTAAATCAAAAAGGTGTGTTTTTCTCGGCTATGGTGAAGATCAATTTGGCTTTCATCTTTGGGATCTAGTTGCAAAGACCATAATCCGTAGCCGTGATGTTGTGTTTGATGAGAAGCATTTTCCAGGTTTGCAACCTTGCAATTCATCTCTACCAGAGTATGTTGATGTGGATTTGTTTGATAATGGCGCAGTAAAGCAATCCACCATCTCTTTCTCTCAGCCACTTGTTACATCTATACATTCTTATATCTCAGGAGCTCTTATTTCTACAACTACTTTACCTTCAGTTGGATGCACATTTCCACCTCAGCCTTCAATTGGTTCGATACCTTTAATTGTGTCCACACAGCCAGTGGATTGTTCAACGCTGCCAAACCAAAGTCTAATGCAAGAAATTGTGGTTTGCAAGCAGCCTTTGTTTGACAGGCCACTGCTGCCTGTGTTACATCCCATGCAGCCTCCTAGTAGCTATTTGCTGCCATCTAACACTCAATCGCTGCCCTCCCCAAGCTATACGCTGCCCTCCCTAAACACTTCACTGCCTTCAAAACTTCATACGCAGCCTATGTCATGTCAGACGCAGCATCCCAATCATCAAACACTGCCCTTAGCACATTCTATGCTGACTTCCCATACAACTACGTAGTCTTCACAAGATTCTACGCTGCCTTCACTGCCATCTTCAAGGTCAACACTGCCTCCTCCAGCTGCTTCGCTGCCCCCAACGCAGCCTTTGTCTCATGAAACTTGACCTTTAATTGGTCATTCGTTGCCCTCTCAGAATGATATCCTTGCATTTAGAACTCCAATGCAGCATAGAGGAGACTCAGCCACCACTACTCTGTCTTCAGACCAACACAAAGGTCACTCTTCTACACAAATCGAAGACATGTTGCAAGACAGTGTCACTGGGCAGAGCACTCTAGGTGCACAAATACAGAGACAGGGGAGTTTTCTTCAGGGGTCTCTACACTCAGAGGTTGATGACGTTTAGAACTTACTCCAGAGATTAAATCTAGACTCTAATATCCCGCCAGAGCATGCTACATAATTGAGGAGGTCTACCTGTGAGAAAGGCGGCCTACAAAATTCAATGACTACGAGTTATTGCTCTCTGATTATGCAGAGCCGACAACTTATAAACAAGCCTGCAAGCATGAAAATGCACACAATTGGATGGTAGCCATGAACGAAGAAATGGAGTCGTTGAGAGTTAATCACACCTGGGATTTGGTTCATCTTCTGCCAAATCGAAAGCCTCTCAAGAACAAATGGATTTATTGTTTGAAAGACGAAGACGAAGGAACTAAAAGATACAGGGCCAGATTAGTTGTCAAGGGATTTGATCAACAAAAAGGTATTGATTTTTCTGAAATTTTTTCTCCAATTGTCAGAATGGACACAATCCGTGCTGTGTTGGGTTTGGTAGCCATTTGGGATTTAGAACTTGAGCAACTCGATGTGAAAATAGTGTTTTTACATGGAGACATTGATGAGGATTTATACATGGAATAGCCTGAAGGCTTTGCTCAACCAGGTAAGGAGCATTTATTTTGCAAGTTGAAGCAAAGTTTGTATGGGCTGAAGCAAGCTCCAAGACAATGGTATTTAAAATTTGACCGCTTCATGACTGATAACAACTTTATTCGGTGTGAATCAGATCCTTGTGTTTACCACAAGAGGCTCAATATTGGTGAGTTTGTCATACTTTTGCTCTATGTTGATGATATGTTAGTAGCTGGTACTAGTGTTCAGATTATTGCTCAGTTGAAGCAACAGTTGGCTCTTCGTTTTGCCATGAAAGATCTAGGACCAACCAAAAGAATACTTGGGATGTACATATTCAGAAACAGAAATAAAAGAGAACTCAGGTTGTCCCAAGCAAGCTACATTGCCAAAGTGTTGGACAGATTTAATCTGTCTCATGCTAAACTGGTATCTACTCCTTTGGCTGATCATTTCCACCTATCTTCAACTATGTGTCCAAAAAATCAAGAAGAAGAAGAACATATGAGGTTTGTTCCATATACATCTACAGTTGGCAGTATAATGTATGTAATGGTATGCACTCGTCCGAACATTACACAAGCAGTTGCAGTTGTGAGCAGATTCATGAGTAATCCAGGCAAACTACACTGGCAGGTAGTCCAGTGGATTCTACGGTACTTGAAAGGTACTTCACATTTATGTTTATGTTTTGGAGGTACTGACTTTCAGCTCCGTGGTTATGTTGATTCAGATATGGCCGAAGATTTAGACAAACGTCGGTCTACCACTGGTTATGTCTTTACATTTGCCGAGGCAACCATTACTTGGGTTTCTCGGTTACAACAAGTTGTCGCTCTATCATCCACTGAAGCTGAATACATTGCGCTCTCGGAAGGAGCCAAAGAAATGATATGGCTTGAGCGTTTGTTGACCGAACTGGGTTGTCTAAAATCAGTATTTCCATTATTTTGTGATAGCCAAAGTGCTATTCACTTGGCAAGAAATTCAGCTTTCCACAGTCGAACAAAGCATATTGACCTTCGATACCACTTTATCCGCCATCTTATTGACGAAGGCAAGTTGCAGGTCACAAAGATTGACACAAAGGTTAATCCGGCGGATGTATTAACCAAGATTGTTCCTCGAGAGAAGTTTGAATTCTGTAGATCTTCTTTCGGTCTTGTTCCTCTGTGACACTAAATTTTCACGAAGGGGATCTCTCTCAGAGCAGCTTCATTGCCGATCCCATTGGTCTTCAAGTGGGAGATTGTTGGGCACGTGGCTGTTGAAGCCCATATGTAATGGCAATTCACTGCCTTTGATTCCTTGAAACTGCCCTTTCTGCTTGATCAACATATTAGCCATTCTTGGCTTGAAACCGCTGTTGTCCTGGATTATTCTTTCCATATGTTTGGTAGGTGGTTGGGCATTCGAGTCTTCTGGAGGATACAAGGCATTTTGGCTTGCGATGGTTCGATGGGGATATTAAGAGGTGTATGTAATACAGAGTGAATAGGATTGTTGCTGTTCTACAGTGAGATACTGTGGTGTATGTAATACAGAAAGAGAGAGATGTATTGATATAATATATTGCCCTTCATTGTGGATGTAGCCAACAATTGGTGAACCATGTTAAATGGTCGTGTTGCTCTGTGTGTGTTGTTTTATATCTTTTTCATTCTGAGCTTTTGTTTTGATTTTGCTATTCTTTATTTTCTGGTTCTGTTATTCGGTTTTTGAATTTACAGCTTACATATCAGTGAACTAAAACAAGAAATTCCAATACTGAAAATAAATGTTGACTAAATTTGGGCACTATAAGGGACTAGCCATATCATAATCAATTGTTTGGTTGCACCTGGAAGCAAGCGGTGGTACAAGCAATCACCGTACATATAGCTTATCTCTGTAAGAATTGTTACATAGATTCCATAAACATATATAAAGTTTAAATTAATTGTCCAACCATGTTGAGTCATTTAAATATAAGCAGTCATTAAAATCTAAGCAATGGAGGATAAAACAAAACTATTCTATATGTGTTGAAAAAGATTCACCATATCAAATACAAGAATTTTTCAAGAGTTTAATTTGCATTAGTATGTTTTCTATGCTTCAATACATATCCCAATACAATACTCCAACTTTGAAATGCAGTATATCAAGTTCAGTGAGCTTGCCCATACTCTTCTGAAGATGTGACAAGTTCTAAAAGGAATTTAAGATTGTTAGAAAAAAGATCAGAAATTTCACCAATCTTGAAGTCTTTGAGCCAAATGCTTTGGAAACCTCTTGAGGAGCTGTATGTACACAGCATCGAGGAGGATGGGGCGGGATATTGATGCATGTTGCTCATCCAAAGTTAAGACTCAACTACCTCATTTCAATGTCAAGAGGAAAGGAAATCCAAAAGGCTTGTCTAATTTCTTAAAGGATTGATTGCATAATTTGTGTCTTTAAGGAAAGGAAATGCATAAGCCCTATCTCCTTTCTAAAGGATTGGTGCCATCGTTTTTAACATTCTTTTCCTTCATAAACCTTATCTAATTGCTATAGGATGGATGGCATTATTTGTCGCATGACCAACTCACTATGAAGTATTCCATATTTAGTTTGAGAAAGATAGCCTTATGAATGGCAAATGAAAGGACTAACTTGAATTACTCAAACATAGAAAAGTCATGTCACCATCTTCCAACAAAGATGGATAGACATGAGTTGTGAAGAATTCAACCATGTCTCATACATAAGACAAGTACATTAGAATACATGCGAACATAGAATACTACCAATTATAAGAACTTACAAAAGACACTTGGCATAAACTTTATGCATTCTTTGTAAATTGTTTGGAGTACTACCCCAAGCTAAATACTTTGACATGCCTCATGGGATTTGCATGTGGTGTTGTGCTATAAAATTCATGGTGCAATTCCCATTTGTCTAGAATGAACATCATTTATTGCTTAAACAATTTATCTAAATATTTCTTGAGAATGGATGTTTCTTAAGAGGATGAATGCCATCCCAAAGATTTACCAAAAATGACATCTTATTTGTGAAATTTATCTCTATTGTTCTTATTAAAAGAATGACGCCTTCTTTGCCAAATTTGTGAAATTTATCTCTATTGTTTAGAAAAAAAATGCCATCTTACGTGTGAAATTTATCTCTATTGTTCCTATTGAAAGAACTCGCCTTCTTTAAGAAATTTGTGAAATTTCTCTATTGTTCTTTGAGAAATTTATTTCAATGTTTAAATAGAGTGAATACATTCTTATTTGACAAATTTATCCATCTAATTAAAGATTTTGTGTAGGGGCTTAATTAATATTGCTCAATTTTGGACGTTTAATTTGACATTATAGTTGATGTGCATTGTGTGGTAATTTTGAACTTTATTATTATAAATGTTATTATTCTGGATTATGAAGTTTTAGACATTTAATTATGTTGTCAGAAAACAAATAATTAATTTTGATGATTATGTTTAAGAGTAATGGGTGTAGTGGTTCAAATATTTATACCTTTATAATTATTTCTTTAATGGAGGTTATATGGTAAATGAATAGTTTTTCATTTTATTATATTAGTTAGCCGATAGGCTTTATATGTGAGCATTATAGTGCTCGGAATTGTCTCACGCTGTATTTTTTCCCGTCCGTCCACCGCTGGTAAATATCTTCTCAAGGGAGAAAATGCAACTTTTACAATTTTTACTTGATATCATTATGAAAGATCAAATCGGCATCTCAGATATTGTGATATCATAGATCAAATCTGTATATTAGATCTTAGCCTTAAATTCTCACCAACTTATTCTTTATTTCTCCTGCCGACTTATTCTGCACCGTCCAACTTTTGCCGCCATTGAATTGGGTATAAAGGAATGGGCAGTCGGCTTTACAGGGCTTCTGTAGCGGGGAACGTGTATATACTTAACCAGTTTCTCAAGGCTAAGCTTGATGAAATGGATCGTTCAGAGGAATTCTGATGTCTCTTAGAGTCGGAAGAGAAATATCTTTGTCAGGTCACAAGTTTGGAGTCAGATAATATAAGAGGAGTTAATATTTTAATGGAGTCGTGAACACCGTTGGTCTTGCATGGAAGTAGTATTATAGTAGAGAAGTATCAGGTGTGTTTTGTTCAGGCAGAAAGAGGCTAAGAGTAAGGGAATGAAGTATTCAAGGTGTTAAAAATTTAGGCTGGTAGTGAGTTGAGTAGTAGTTGTTAGTCTATAGTCGTGGTTATCACAACCTATGTAGGAGCTTTGTAAGAAGAAGTGCAATTTCATCGAGTCCCATATTCTCATTTCTGGGTGTGTGTTTTTATGTGGCTGTAGATGATTTCTAAGTATCAAATGTTGCATTTGCTGATATGATGATAGAAGTTGAATTATAGTATTGGCTGGATTATTAATTTGTTAAAATTTCTCGGATCTTATTTTTCTGAATTTTATTTCTGGTATTACTTTACATGAATAAATCAATAGCCTGAGTGTGTTGAGCTGCTAGGTTCAGCTGTCCGTTACTCGATACCTAATCCTTGACTGCATCAAATATAAACCGTTTTGATTTGACAATTGACATTGAATTATCGATTATCAGCTGTGTTATGTATTTAAATTTTGTACATTTTGTGCAAATAATGGTTACTTTAAAAAAATTTATATATTTTTTTTACATCTTATTGTGTATAAAAACCAAAAATCCAATAACATAAAGAAAACGAATTTAAATAAAAGCCATGACAAATAATCAATGCAATAAAGACTTTTACCGAAATTTGTGTTGTTTCCTTTGGATTGAATGTAGAATTGCTCAATGAAATTGCAAAGCCATAGCTGCAACAAGCAAGTGTAGTGCTCAAGAGATCAATGTCAAAAGATCGTTATAGTGCTCAATCGACGCGTTGTGTATGCTCAAAGCTCTGTTAAGTGTGCCTGAGAATACGATCGAAGAGAGAGAGGTAATGAAGGAGATGAGGGGGGTTTATATAGATTTCAAACATGATCAATCAACGGTCCAAATAATTCAGAAGAATCAATGGAGGAGATAAGTTGAGGAATGTGCAACGAATGAAAAACAGACATGTGTCTTGCTTTCTTTTGCATGAGAGGAGTTATCAAGAATAGAAGAAAGAGTTAACTAAAGAAATAAATCAATTAAAAGAATAAAGCAATCAGTTAAGTGATTTAAAACAAGAAGAAGAGATTTGCATGAGAAAAGAAGATATTTTGCTTTATTAAATATAGAAATATTTAATTGATGAGCAAGAAAGCTTGAGTTATTTTAGAGATAATTCAAATTAGAAGAAAAAGCAATTTAAATAAATAATTGATTTATTTAAATTTAGAGAAGATATTTTGGAAGAAATAATTAAATAATTGGAATTATTTAATTTAGAAGATTTTGAAAGCAAATTAAATAAATAAATTTATTTAATTGTTGTGCATGATTTTGGAAGAATAAATTTGATTTAATTAAATAATTTAGGAATTATTTAATTGTAGATAAGAGGAAATTTGTGATGAATTAATTAAATAATTAATTTAATTAATGTGGATTTGATTTTCGAAAAGTGAATAATGATCAAATTAAATAATTAAAATTATTTAATTGTAGAAGAATAACAGAGGAATTTAATTTAATTAATTAAATAACGAGAATTTATTTAATTAATGTCGCAATTTTGTGATTTAGAAGAATTTGGTGAAATTAATTAAATAATTAGATTATTTAATTAACGTGTGAAATGCAGGTGATTAGACAGATGATGAAATGCAAGTGATGCAGCGACTTGGTCATTTTAGGGTGTCTACATTTTGCCCCTCTTTGATGCGATGCAACTTGCAGCGTTGCGTCAAAGAAATCGATTGTTGAAGACATGATACAATTTATTAATGCCCCAGTGTAGGTAGTTGCCCCAGCGTAGCTGGCGTAGGGTGCCCCCTCGAGAGGAAAGATAGGGAAGCGACAGAAGAACTGTGTTGATGCTCGACTAGAAGATTTGTTGGAGATAGGCGAGGTTGGGTTGATGATAGATAGAAGAAAGGAGATAGGAGAGAACATAAGAGAAAGACTGTTGATTGATCTTTGCTAGAAAACTATATAAGGCCATGGAAAAATGGATGGTGTAAATGGATGAGCTTGTTGCAATGGTTTCACATTTGTTTATAAAGAGCAATCCTTATTTTTGATATAGCACGTGGATAGTTTGCCACCAAGATATAAAAGACCAAGGTGCTGTAATATCTAAGTGCGTGGACGTTGACTCTGCAAGCAAGCAGTTTGAACTTAGATCCCTTAGACATAATATGACCTTGTTGGAACATGTGAATAAGCCAGTCTTGAACATAAAATAAACTTCAATACATGTAAATGCAATAAGAATATTAATATGTAAGATGATAGGTCGTAACACACACAAGATAAATAGAATGCTAAGAAAGATACTAAAGATCATTCCTCAAACACGGCACACAAAAACAATGACTATGCCCCCAATCCGTACTGCATCGCAACATACCAAGATTATAGATAAATCAAGGTAGCTTTGAATAGGTATAGGAATAGAGAAACAAAAGATAAACCATAACACAAATTGACTGACTTACAAAGTAAACATACAGCCAACATATTCTCTTGCCAAAGAGGTTTGCTCAGGATAGATTGGATAGGAAAGATAACAGCCTTATCGTAGGAACTCTGTGTCCGTTAAAGGGGGCTATCTACCTAAAAAGACAATGTCTTGCTGTAGGGAATGCCACATGTCGCAGGAGACGCGTGTGTTGGTCTCGACAATGGAACACTTCGAAGAAGACAAGCTTGTTGATCTAGGGCTTGGTTAAGCGGTACTTAGCTGATGTTGGCAATCGGTATGCAGGACAGTAGATGACTCTGGAAGTAGGCCTCTTTGCTTCAAGTTTGTTAAGGACTTTTGCTTTGAAAGGATGTGCTAGCTTGCTGCTTGAGTTAGTCAAGTCGAGGCGAATGGATTTTGGCAAATGGAAGACTAGAAGGATGGAATGCTAATGGATTGGGACGGGTGGAGAATGATGGATCGTGTGTGCCTGAGTACTGGATACATCCTTCATATTCCAGACTGCCTACATACCCTGTATCCACGGGATCAAGGCACACTTACGATGGAAGATGAACGTGATAAATATGTAGTTCTGGATAGAGTGATGAATGGGTCAAGGTGAAAGGAGGGGATCTTATGTACCTGAGTACTGGAAACGTCCTCCGTATTCCAGACTGCCTACATACCCATATCCATGGGATCAAGGTACCTTAAGACTAAGAAGAGATAATATGTAGTTCTGGTTGGTGTGATGATGTGGGAAGAGAGCAGAGAAGAGGTGATCTTATGTACCTGAGTACTGGAAACGTCCTCCGTATTCCAGACTGCCTACATACCCATATCCATGGGATCAAGGTACCTTAAGATTGAAAAAGAGATGATATGTAGTTCTGGTTATTGTGATGATGTAGAACAAGTGTTGAGAAGATAACCACCTTATCGCAGGAGCGAAGTGTCCGTTAAAGGGTGTTACCTGTGGAAATGAGACAAGATTGAAGTATGCGCTGCGAACCACGAACAAGGAACCAATCCTAGACCGACACTAAAGAAAGAGTTGCCCCCATTCTGGTAGAGGAAACTGTAGGGGTGACCGCCGAAGAAGACACAGAAAGACTTGACCTAAGATCAGACAGTGTTAACTGTAGACACAGATCAAGCCGTGGGATGACGATGATGGACATTGACAAATTTCCAAGCTATACTAGATAGGGAGATGGAAATGCAAACAAAGTCAATGGTTTTATTACGGATGGATGGATGAAGCAGGTTGCGAACTGGACAAGGAGTGGACAGGACGCGATAGACGATGGATGCTGACTCTACGCATAGTGCCTGTTTGCCAGGTTTTCACTATGGTACTTATCTAAGGCGCCTGTTTGCCAGGTTTTCACCAGAGGATGAATGTTTTTGTATTTTTAATTTTTAATTTTTGATTTTTTTTGAGTTTTTTTTTTTTTGACTTTTTTGATGTTTTTGATTTTTTGTGGGAATACTCTGAGGATCAGGCATAGAACTTCTTGAGATGGACACTGTTAAGTGGCTCATCTAGAGGAATGCCGTCAGGTGTAGCTAAAGTATAAGCTCCCGAGCCATATGCTGCTGTGACAATGAAGGGACCTAACCAGTTAGGCTCAAACTTGCCCTTCTTCTCTCGATCTGCTTGATTTCTCTGATTCTCCTTTAGTACAAGATCACCAACTTGAAACTATCTTTCTTTGATCTTTTTGTTGTAATTACGCCGGAGGCGGTTTTGATAGACATGGAGATGATTAAGTGCGGCAAGACGCCTCTCATCTAGTAGTTCAAGCTCAGCTAATCTGGAAGTGCGATACTCATCTCCGCCGATCAGGTCTTGCATGGATACTCTGAGGGATGGGATCTCGACCTCTATAAGTAGGATGGCTTCAGAGCCAAAGACCAAGGCATATGGTGTGGCACCAGTTGGTGTTCTGATACTAGTGCGGTAGGCCCATAGGGCGGGATTGAGTTGCAAGTGCCAATCACGACTAGCTTCATTGACCGTTTTCTTTAGGATCTTGAGAATGGTTTTGTTGGAAGCCTCAGCTTGGCCGTTACTCTGTGGATAGTAGGGAGTTGAAAAGCGATGTTGGATATTGTATTGTATGCATAAAGCACGGACATCTTGGTTCTTGAATGGTCTCCCATTATCAGTGACAATAGCTTGGGGAATACCATACCGGCATATGAGGTAGTTTAAGATGAACTTGGCTATTTGTTTACCGGTGATATAGGTCATAGGAATGGCTTCCACCCACTTCGTGAAATACTCAGTGGCGGTAATGATAAACTTGTGGCCATTGGAGGAGGAAGGGTGGATTTGTCCTACGAGGTCGAGACCCCATTGAGAAAAAGGCCATGGAGTTGTCACAGGTTGTAACTCATGAGCAGGTGCGTGAATCAAATCTCCATGTTGCTGACATTGTAGACACTTCTTAGCAAACTGTGCGGCATCTTGCTCTATTGTAGGCCAGTAATAACCTGTTCTGAGTATCTTCTTAGCAAGATTAGGACCAGTAGAATGTGCGCCACAAACACCTTCGTGTATGTCTCGTAAGGTAGCTTCGGCTTCTTCCGCGTTAAGACATCGTAAGAGGATACCATCGAGACTCCGGCGATATAGTGTATCACCCAGAATGATGTAACGAGAGGATCGACGGATAAAGGTTTTGCATTGAGTGGATGATAGGTCAGGGGGAAAGGTATTGTGTTTGAGGTATTCATAGATATCTTCGTACCATGGGGAATTGGGACCAACAAGTTCGCAGATGATTTCAGTAACAGGAACATCGACGGCTGGTATCAACAATTGCTCGATCAAGAATTCACACTTCTGTGTATTTGCAGGCATGTCAATCAGTGACCCTACAGAAGCCATAGAATCCGCAGCTTTATTATGTTCTCTTGGAATTTGCTCAAATGTGATGCTAGAAAAATGTGGTTTGTAGGCATCCACTAGTTGTTTGTAGGGGACCAACTTTTCATCCTTTGTTTGGTATTCATCTGTGACTTGGCGAATGACTAGCTGTGAGTCTCCATATACTTGTAATTCTGTGATGTCCCATTGAACTGCTGTATTGAGACCTATGAGGAGTGCTTCATACTCGGCTATGTTGTTGGTGCAAGGGAATGCGAGCCGATATGACTTTGGAATGTAGTCATTCTGAGGTGTAACAAATAAGATGCCAGCTCCTGAGCCATGCTGTGTGTAAGAGCCGTCAAAGTATAACTTCCACATTATGGAGTTAGCAAGAGTGAATAGATTCTCATCAGGAAAGTCTGCGACCATAGGATGTGTATCTTTCATAGGTGCTTCTGCTAGTTGATCCGCGAGGGCTTGTCCTTTGATTGCTTTACGATCTGTGTACTCAATGTTGAACTCACTAAGGATCATAACCCATTTAGCCAGTCTGCCTGTGAGAGCTGCTTTTGCTAATAGATATTTCAGGGGATCAATCTTAGCTATCAGATTTGTGTGTTGGTTCAGCATGTAATGCCGCAACTTTTGGGAGGCAAACACTACTGCTAGACAAGCCCTTTCCATGGGTGAATAATTGAGCTCATATCCCACCAAGGTTCTACTGATATAGTAAATTGCGTGCTCTCTGCCTGAGTCATCATTTTGTGCTAGCAGGGCCCCTAGGGCCGAATTTGTAGTGGAGATGTACAATATCAAGGGTTTGTCCGCAACTGGTGGGACCAATACAGGAGGTGTAGCTAGATATTCCTTAAGTTGATCAAACGCTGCCTGACACTTGTTGTCCCATCGAAACGAGACATCCTTTCGGAGCAAGTGTTGAAAGGGTTGACATTTATCTGCTAGCTGTGATATAAAACGCCTGATGGACTGTAACCTTCCTTGGAGGCTCCTTAATGCTTTAAGGTTCTTTGGTGGAGGCATCTCCACGATAGCCTTTACTTTTGCTGGATCTACTTCGATGCCCCTACGAGATACTATGTATCCCAACAGCTTCCCTGATGTGACACCGAAGACACACTTCTTAGGATTGAGTCTTACTTGGTATTTTTCAAGCCTGTCGAAGATCTGTCCTAGGACCTGTATATGTTCTGCTCTAGAAGATTTAGCCAATATATCATCCACATAGTCTTCCATGATGTGATGAAATAGATCATGGAAGATCACTGTCATTGCTCTTTGATAGGTTGCTCCTGCATTCTTTAGACCAAACGGCATGACACACCAACAATAATTGCCCCAAGGACAAGTAAAGGTTGTTTTATGTTGGTCTTCTTCAGCTATCCTTATCTGATTATAACCCGAGAATCCGTCCATGAGAGAAAGCATCTCGTGACCTGCTGTCAAGTCCACTATAATGTCAATGTTTGGTAGTGGAAAGTCGTCTTTAGGACATGCCTTGTTGAGATCTCTGAAATCATTACACATGCGGATGCGCCCATTAGGTTTAGACACAGGTACAATGTTTGAGACCCAATCTGAATAGTCGATAGGTCGTATGAACTTTGCGTCTAATAGCTTTTGTACCTCCACCTTCACTAAGAGAGCTATCTGTGGGTGCATTTTTCTCAATTTCTGCTTGACTGGTTTCACCTTGGGATCAACTGTGAGATAATGAACTACCAGCTTAGGGTCTAGCCCTGGCATATCTGCATAGGTCCATGCAAAGTTGATGGTTCGTTGCAAGAAGAAGTTGTTAAGATTTCTGTGCTCTGTATCAGATAATGATGCCGCTAGGAATGTTGTCTTTGGATTTTGTTCTGTACCTAGGTTGATCTCTGTAGAATCTTCCACTAGTAGAGCTGATTTCTCTTGGTACTTAGATGGTAAAGGAAGGTCAAATCCTCCATCCGCAGGTGCCACAGTTGGGTTTTCACCTTTGGATACGTCCTTTATTTTTACTATTTTATGATCAGGAGGTGCCACTGTGTAGTTTTCACCTAGAGATCTTTCTTTATTTGCACTTTTGCGACTGGAGGATTTGGCATTCTCACCAAAATAAGCCGTGGGCTCAAGTTCCATTACAAAACCTGCCTTGTGATCGCCAAGAGGGATACCTTCCCGAAGTCCCATGAATTCAGCTAAAGCTTCGTCATTCTGAAATACATCTATAACGGGGGCCCCTTGTTGGTCCCAATCGATAAGTTCAGGGTAGACAAGCGTGACATTCTGGGTGCTGGTGGTGGAAGTTAAGGATACGGAGGATAGTGTAAAAATGGAGGATTCTGCGAATAGATTGGTCATGTGGAGGGAAGAGTCATCGGTGATATCCTCTGTAGATGTCGAATCGGCAGGAAACTTGTCAGCTACCTCGTCGAGGATATACTCGATGTCCGAGGCGCGTGGTACCTTCTTACCAAATCCTAATCCTTTCCTGTCTAGCTTCTTTGTTACCACAATGGGCTCCATAGTGCCTTGATTCTGTTTCCCAAGGCCACCTTTGCCTTTATAGCCCATGTTTTTCACTATCCTTAAGCCATTGCCATACTGCTTGACTGGTATCATGACTGGTTCTTTCTCCTTGTAGAGCCAAGAAGAGATGTCCTCAATAGTTTCCTCTTCCAATAACCGTCCATGTTGGAATTGGGTTAGGAATGGTGGGGGAGGAATATTTGCTTTTTTGGTAACTTTAGCAATGGGTGGTTTGCCGTAAGATTTTGGAGATAAAGGCATCCGCCCTACACAACAAGATTCAGAGATATCATAAGTGCCAAAGCCTATATCCCGAAAGCGAGTTGTGATTTTGGGGAGGGGTGTAGGCTCACTTGTAGAGGCTTGCGTGAGAGTTTCAGGGTCAACATAGAGAGGGGACTCAAGGGCTTTGTCATTTTTAGGCACTTGGTTGCAATTCTTATAGCTTCCTTGCAAGACACGACAAAATTCAAAAGGATTAGGATCTCCTGGGATGGTGATCTCCGTACCATTGTATGGGAACTTGAGGGACTGATGGTACGTGGAGGGAACAGCTTTCATTGCATGGATCCATGGGCGGCCTAGGATAATGTTGTAAGGCAGCTCAATATCAAGGACTTGGCACCTAGTTTCAAGCATAACAGGGCCCAGTTGTATAGGCAAGTGAATAACACCTTCTGAACGGCGTTCTGCATCATCATACCCCTTGATTGTAATACTATGCTCAGTGTTGACGTGATCCTCAGAGTATCCCAATTGCTTTAGTAACTTTAAAGAACAGATGTTGAGACCAGCACCACCATCTATGAGTATACGTTTGATCTTGCGCTTATGGATGAGCACTTCAATATGGAGGGCATCGTTGTGACAAGGATCATGGGAGGGAAGGTCTTTCTCAGAGAAGACCACATTGTAAGGTGAAGCAATATTACCCACTATAGCTTGGAAATCTGCGACTGCTATGTTGTTAGGAATGGAGGACTCTTGGAGGGCCTTTTCTAGCACTACTCGATGTGCAGGTGATGACCGTAGAAGGTCCAAAATAGAGATCTGTGCTGGTGTTCTCCCTAGATGTTCGACAAGATTATAATCAGACTGAACTGGAAGCCTAGGTGTAGGTGTACGAATGGTGACATGACCTCGACGAGTAGTAACAGCACAATCCGTAGATTTGTCTTTAATGGTGAGGGTAGACACTCGACTCTCTTCAAAACGACCTACAATGGAATCGAAGGACGTGGAAGCATGATTGATACATTTACCTCTATCCTGAGGAGGAGGTGGACCATGATGAGGGAATGGTTCCTTGTACATATCGAGATCCTTGTTCGTGTGTTGCGCTGGTGATTCATTCTCAAAAGTGATTTGATTACCGTCGATGAGGTTTTGGATGAGGTGCTTAAGCTTCATGCAAGATGCAGTTCGATGACCTTTGCTCCTATGGAACTCACAATACTCATTGTCTCTGTAACGTGCAGTTTTGTAGACAGGTTCTCCATATGGGGGAGCATCAGGTAAGGTTATGAGCCTTTTCTGCAAAGCTTGCTGTAAGACCGATTCGATGGGCACTCCCAAAGGAGTAAATTGACGTCGCGGAGGGTAATCTTGTTGAGGCCACTCTTGTTGTCGTTGTTGATTTTGATAAGGCTGCCTTTGTTGCTGCTGTTGTTGAGATGGAGCTTGACTTGGTTTGGAGAGTTGCAACGGTGTTTGCAACGTTTGGACATGCTTAGTATCGACCACTCCACCATTGACCACGTTTTTGTTTTTATTCCAATATTTGGGTTTATCATTCGACTGTTGATGCGAATTGCTATCTTTCATCTCCTTAAAGATTTTGACCACACCCTTAGCGATGAGGGCCTTCTCAATGTTGATACCCTTGTATGTGATTTCATCGAAGGTTGTAGCACTAAGGATTTGCAAATGGAAACCTAACTCTTGGTTGAGGTTCTGCACAAAGATGCTAACAAGTTGTTTCTCCGGAATCTTGAAAGGGAATTTACTAGCCATTTGTCTCCATCGTTGGAGGAAAGAAATGAAAGTTTCCCCACTTTTCTGTTTATTGTTGCATAGGTCCGTCATGGAAATCTCATGCTCTGCGTTGTAAGAAAAATGGGTGGCAAACTTCTCTGTTAGCTCGTTGAAAGACTTGATACCCGTCGGTAAGTGTGAGAACCATTCTATTGCTTGACCTCCAAGACTGCGAGGAAAAAGACGCATAAGATATGTGTCGTTGTGAGAGACCTCGAAGCAAGCAAGATAGAATTCCCTAAGATGGTCTTTTGGGTCACCTTTTCCTTTGTACTTATCGAACTTGGGAATAATGAAATTTTGAGGAAAAGGGATCATTGGTAATGACCGATCAAAAGGATAAGGACACACTTCCTCTAAAGAGAAGGTCTTTTTGGTGTGGCCAAACGTAAGATCAGATAGCTGTTGTTGCACCTCCGCAATCTTTAGTTCCATAGTCGTGGGAGGGGTTGGTAACGTCTCCTATTGTCCAAAAAGTGGTTGGTGTTGCCCATATGGAAGATTATAGTGTGAGCCATGCATACTAGTATTGTAAGGGTCGTAAGATTGATTGGGATTGTACGGATTGTACGATTGGTTCGGATTGGATTGGAATTGGGGGTTTTGATTAGGCAGAGGTGGAGGTGGCGCTAGGTAAGAATGTTGGCTCTGCGATGGTTGAAGAAACGTATTGGGGGGAGGAAAGCTAAAGTGCGTTTGATTAGGTTGTGAAGGTGGCACATAGCTTTGGGAAACCTGATGTTGGGAATGTTGCGAGTGGCTAGGTAATGTATGAAAGAAGTTGAGCGTGGATGAACGTTGTGGAGGAGGAACATAGGTAGAAGTGTTTTGCGACGGTGGGGGTTGATTGAAGATGAGAGCAGAAGAATGTTGTGGTGGAGGAACATAGGTAGAAGTGATTTGCGACGGTTGGGGTTGCTTGAGGATGAGAGTAGAAGAATGTTGTGGTTGGGGCTGCGTGACTCCAATTGGTTGAGAGACATGCAGGTGTGATGATATAGGAGGTGGCATATGTTGAGACCCTTGTTGCATGGCTACATACGTGTTCCCCGGATTGTAATTGGGTGGGAAACCTACGCGTGATGGGGTAACCAAGATTCCACTTGCGCTTGGGGTGGACACTTTAGGAGGTGGTTGCACATTGGATCGAGCTAAGGTGGCTTGCTTAGCTAACTCTGCTTGACGTTGGAGAGTTTCTTGTTGGTTTTGATAGATCTCCATAGGAGTCAAAAGTGGTGATATGGGCCTCTCCCCTGTTGGATTTTGAAAAAGGGGATTCCTATACTGCGAACCTTGAGTAGGTAAGGGCGTAGTTGCCGTGGACATGGTTTGCACTGCTTGTATGGTTTCTTGGGTCTTGGTGCTCTCCTTGAGAGTGGACACATCAAAATCTGGAGGTAACTTGGCACCTTGCTTTGCAAGCAAGCGAAAGAAATGATCCTGGTTCTCACTAAGGATTTTATCAAAGGCAGCTATAGCTCTAGGATCTTGTATAAATTCATCAAGATCTTGCCCATCTTCTTGAGAGGATTGACCTATTTCAAAGTGTCGCTCTTCTTGAGATGGGGTTTGATCTACGATAGAACCTTGTGGGACAAAATCCGGAGGCAAGCCTGTGGTATACTGCGGTGCATTTAGCAAAGGGGTTCTATCCTCATGAGGATTACTTGGTTTATCTATGTGCGGCATGTTTGGAGAGCTGATTGGTTTTGCCGCGGGTGTATTAGGAGTCACCTTGAGAGTAATGTTGAGACGACCTGATTGTGGTGTGCGAGGGGGTGACTTGTGCTTCTTAGGGACAACTTGCCTAGACTTCATAGTTTGCTGTAGCCTAGTGGTGACCATGGGGTATGTTTAGGACACAATGTAATGCTGGGAATCTATGAGATGCTTTGAAGAAACAGACAAACTTTGATGCACAAAGTACTGGACCAAAGGCGCTATACTGTTTGACCAGAGGCGCAGGACTGTGCTACCAAAAGCATGCTACTATGGGCCAGAGGTGACGGACTGAGCTACCAATAGCGAGTTACTGCTATGTCAAAGGCGAGCTACAGTGACCAAAAGCGAGCTACTGTTATACCGAGGGCGCTGAAGTAGAGTTTTGCCAGAGGCGGGTTATTGCTTGACCAAAGGCGATCTACTGTATTACCAAAGGCGAGCTGCTGTAATACCAGGGGCGCTGAAGTAGTGTCTGATGTTTTTCAAAGGCAAAATTTTTTCTGTTTCTGATTGGATTGGTTTGGCAAGAGAAAACATAGCAAACAAGTGGTCAAAAAAAAGGCACAAGGACTGACACAACATATAGTGTATGTTCAAGGCTCCAAACAAGCCCAATGTTTCCACAGGTCTAATACAGTTGCAATCAATAACAAGCACTTTTTATCCCTAGAGACAAGGTTTTATTGCAGTAGATCAGCTCACAGCTTAATACTCCGTCGATAAAAATATCATTCCATAAAGGTGTCGGATATTTAGTATCTTTGCGAGAGACGATAGGTAGGGATATCTCACCCTCCCCTTAGAAAGCTCAAGTAGGTCACAAGAGCTTTATGTTCGAGGGAATACTATCTCTTCTCAAGGGAGCCAATGGTGAGTGTCTTAAGGGTTTAAATCGATTTCCCTTGCACTGATGATTACTGCAACATTCGGAGGTAGGTCGGGTAGTCTCTATCTAAATTAGTTCTTAGTGACTTTGAGGGACCAACGCCTTACGAGCAATGCGACAAGCTACTAAAAGCTTTAACCAATCCTACTAAGAGTTTCAAACACTTCGCTCAATGTGAAAATCGTTTCCACAAAGAGCTAGTACACCTCTTTTCAGTTTGGCACCACAAGGTAAGGCTGACGTCGGTTAGGACTTGGCTTTCGCCTTATCCCTCTTATATAGCGGTTCAAAGGAAAACTCCGCTTAGGGTCGTCCCTTTTGGATGAAGCGCAATCCAAAAGCAGGCCCTTCTAAAGGAAGTACAAAAAATGTAAAATCAAGCACGTCAAACAATGGTTCAATTGTCCCGTTATAAGAAAAATAAGGTGCAACTAATTTAGGCACACACACAGTTGTAGTTGTAAATTGTCCCTTATGAAATGAAGTGTTTGGCATTCATGTCCATTGTCCCTTAGAAAATTGAGGTGTTTGTCCATACATGTCCATTGTCCCTTAAGAAAAGCAGTATGTTCCTAAGACTTAGATTGCAAGAAAAGATTTGTTCAATTATCCTTTTAAGCATGCAATGTGTTTCTAAGACTTAGTGAAATAGATCAAGAGGTCTTCAATGCTCATCCTGTATGAACATGTTAAAAACACCTATTTGCTCTGTATGAGTAATAAGAAGCTGCAACAAGTGATATTAGGTCCACACAAACTCAAAAGTTAGCAAGTGCTTGAAGTCAGAGATTGAGAATAGGCCAATGAGTGGTCTTAAAAAATAAATCTCAGAAAATCTTTGAAAAAATATTACCACTATGTAGAGGACAGAAAAATACCAACTTTCAAAAAAAACATCACCTGAATCCGAGTCCGTTTGTGAAAGTTATGAAGCTTGAAAAGTCAAAAAACTGTGACGAGACAAAGACAGCAGTGAGAAAATCAATTTTCTGAAAAATCAGAGAATCTTGAGAAAAAACCAATTTCACCACGATGTAGATCACGAAATTCTAGCCTATTTCAAAAAAAAAAGCACTGAAATACGTGTCCGAATGACCAAGATAATGAGGTTTGAAAATCGCCTATTCATTTAAAAAGCTCATTGAAGAGGGGTCTGTCTTAGCCCCCTGTGACTGGCTCCTGGTCACTGATGTGACCTGCTGCTGGGCTGAAGGTGCTTTATTTATTTTTTTTAAAAAGAAAAAAGATTCTCTTTACTTTGTTTTACTTTTTAAAAGAAATAAAAACTAAAAACACTTCATTTTTTATTTGTTTTATTTGTTTTTTTTTTTTGGGTTTTGTTTTTGCTTTTTTATTTTTGGATTTTTTTTTGCTTTTTTTTTTTTTTTTTTTGAATTTTTTTTTAAAAAAGAAATTTTTTTTTTTTTTTTTTTTTTTTTTTTTTTTTACCGTACCTCACAGTGATTGTATGGCTTCAGGTTGCGTGCCAGAGGTGAAAAAATTTTACCTTCACCGAAATAGGTCAAATTTTATATTTTTCTTCGTCCCTCAACCCTTCCGAACACAACCGTGACCTCCGTTTTTGCCCAGCAAGCTTCCTTAAAAAAAAAAAATTTCGAATCTCTCCAAAAAAAAGAGTTAAAAAACCTGTGAAATCAAACTAAAAATTCCACAAATTTGATATTAAATCAGGACCAATGGGTCCCACCGGGCGTGCCAGAATGTGTATATGAAAAAATGGATTAAATCTAAACTAATAAAAACCAAAAATCCAATAACATAAAGAAAACGAATTTAAATAAAAGCCATGACAAATAATCAATGCAATAAAGACTTTTACCGAAATTTGTGTTGTTTCCTTTGGATTGAATGTAGAATTGCTCAATGAAATTGCAAAGCCATAGCTGCAACAAGCAAGTGTAGTGCTCAAGAGATCAATGTCAAAAGATCGTTATAGTGCTCAATCGACGCGTTGTGTATGCTCAAAGCTCTGTTAAGTGTGCCTGAGAATACGATCGAAGAGAGAGAGGTAATGAAGGAGATGAGGGGGGTTTATATAGATTTCAAACATGATCAATCAACGGTCCAAATAATTCAGAAGAATCAATGGAGGAGATAAGTTGGGGAATGTGCAACGAATGAAAAGCAGACATGTGTCTTGCTTTCTTTTGCATGAGAGGAGTTATCAAGAATAGAAGAAAGAGTTAACTAAAGAAATAAATCAATTAAAAGAATAAAGCAATCAGTTAAGTGATTTAAAACAAGAAGAAGAGATTTGCATGAGAAAAGAAGATATTTTGCTTTATTAAATATAGAAATATTTAATTGATGAGCAAGAAAGCTTGAGTTATTTTAGAGATAACTCAAATTAGAAGAAAAAACAATTTAAATAAATAATTGATTTATTTAAATTTAGAGAAGATATTTTGGAAGAAATAATTAAATAATTGGAATTATTTAATTTAGAAGATTTTGAAAGCAAATTAAATAAATAAATTTATTTAATTGTTGTGCATGATTTTGGGAGAATAAATTTGATTTAATTAAATAATTTAGGAATTATTTAATTGCAGATAAGAGGAAATTTGTGATGAATTAATTAAATAATTAATTTAATTAATGTGGATTTGATTTTCGAAAAGTGAATAATGATCAAATTAAATAATTAAAATTATTTAATTGTAGAAGAATAACAGAGGAATTTAATTTAATTAATTAAATAACGAGAATTTATTTAATTAATGTCGCAATTTTGTGATTTAGAAGAATTTGGTGAAATTAATTAAATAATTAGATTATTTAATTAACGTGTGAAATGCAGGTGATTAGACAGATAATGAAATGCAAGTGATGCAGCGACTTGGTCATTTTAAGGTGTCTACACTTATATAAAGATGGAACAGCTGAAACCCGCTGTAGAGAACCTGGGAAAAAAAAATCGGCAAATCGTCTAACCCAGATCTGAACAAACAACATAGATATTCACCTATTTTGACATTCTTATGGAATAATTTCTTATTTTTAAAAATAAAAATAATTAAAAATGCAGATTTATATTTTTCAGATTGAATCACAATTCTATTTTCCAAATTTTTTCGGTTGTCAAACTTGTTCTGTTTTTTTTTATTCACCAAACTCTAAACCAAACACAAACCTTATGACTTAGGTTTTCACTTTTAACATAAACCGTGAATTGCTGGCACTGCCTTGAATGATTAGATTAGATGAAGTCAAAAATGGAGATTGTTCAGTTTCTACAGTTTGTAACCTAACGAAACAGAACACTCTGGATTTATACACAGTTTTAAATGTGGTCTGGGCAAGCTTGGACTACATCGAGACATCTCTGCTAGAATTCTGGGCAGCCTTATATCAAAAGGCATTTTGAACTTGGCTCACAGCTGCGCGTTGCAATTTACACAACTCCTTGAACATGATTTGAGATTACAGCGTTAATAAAAAGTGAAATCGGGTATTTTAAGTCTTCTACTATCCAAAATTCTCCTCAAAATTAAAACAAATTAAAGAAAATAATTACACTGAGAGGCGAAGCCTACAGGCGTTATCCAGCTACAGCACGATTGCAAGTTTTATTCTGCCGATTTAAATTGACATTTAGTGGGTTGTCAAATCGATTACCCTTAGATATAATAATATTAAATGGATTAATTTTAAATAGTGCATAAATTACAGACATGCTTTCCATATTGTATGGAATTTTACTCCTCCATGAAATTTTTTGGCGGCGACATCCGGCATTCGAAAGACTGTTCGAATTAGCATGCAGCGTCAGTTAACAAAGACTGCAACATAGTTAACAATAAAGACTGGTATTATTTGTACCCTCTGTATTTTTTCCTCTTCTGTATTTTTCCCTTCTCTGCACTATAGCCCCCAAGTGGGTTGAGTGGCGCTGGCACATATGACCACCCATTTAAGGGTATGCTGCTTTTACTATTCGTCATCTTTTGCCTCTCTGTATATCTGTGGCTTTTAGGGTTTGATGTAATGTCGGTATTTGGGTTTTGAAAAGAGTCCTTGTTGTACATTGCCGTTGTTGGTGGGATTTTTTGAGGGAATATTATATTTTACAAGGGTTGATGGCGTTTATGTGTATCTAAGACTGGAGAACGTATGAAGGGTATTCTGGACATGTGGGATTCGGAGTGTGATTTGCAAGGGTTGCAAGGGCGTGTCGTGCTGTTCAATTGGTAAGAACTTGTGAGAAGGAATTTTTTTTTATGGGTTTGCTCAGATTTGTGTAAATTGTTAGAGAGGGTTTTGAGGGTTGTTTGTATTATACAGGGATAATGGCGTTAATGTCTGCGTAAGATTGGAGGACTTATGAAGGGCTTTCGGGGCCTGTGGGATTCGGTGTGCGATTTGGAAAGGGTTTCAAGAGTTTGTTCTGTTGTTCAATTGGTAAGAATTTGTAGGTTTTAGTTTTTCTTGGGTTTGCTTGAATTTGTTCATTTGCTTTGTTTGGATTTGTTTATTTTCTTTGATGAGAGTTTGTTTTGTTAAGGATATGTTCTCTTTGGATTAGCGTAATTTTTAAGGATGTTGAATTCGTTTGGTTCGCTTCAAATTTCTTCAAATTTCTCTTCTGCATGAAACTTTCCAGCTCAGTGTGGAATTGATGAAGATAACATGCACAAATCTTGAAAATTTGAAAAAATTTAGGTTTTGATTTAAGGGTAGTTTTTCTTACTGTGGAAGTCAGTTTGGATTCTTCTGGATTCGACTGTGTAGAAGTATTTGTGTCTGACGTGTCTGATATCTGCACCCAATCCATCTTCAGGAAGAAGAAGACTAGGTTTTATTTATTTGTTTGAAAATTTTGAAAGATTTTTAAGGTTTTGAACGTTGTGATGTTTTTTTCTAGGGTGAAGCAAAGGCGGGCAGACACGGAAGTAGTAGATTGGAAGCGAAGGGTATCAACAAATGGGGCGCAAGGGCGGCCTCAGCAGCACTGATAAGTTTGGCCAAGAGAGGGCTTAGCTGAAGAAGGCATTCCAATTGATGAATCCAAATATAAGACACGCTCTTAAGAAAATGCTGTGAATAATAAACTCAGACACTGCAAAAGATACTAAGAGTGGGCTAAATTCTGGCAATAGGAAACTAACCATGCAAAAAAAACTGCATATAAAGATATATATAAGAATAACAATTTATGTATAATTGTATTTGTTTTTTACAAAACATGAGTCAATGTGAGTATGATGTAAAAAAAAGATAAGTAATGAGATTACCTGAGCCCCAACACCCATTGCTTCCAATTCTATAGCTGTTCCCATCTCAGAGGAGGATTCTGAGATGAAGTTTCCAACTTTCGCTGCATTATTAAGTATTTAGTGACATTTTCCAACATATCGCTATAACCTAGATGCTCTGTAATGCATGCGCTTGCAATAAAAGTCTTTTTTTGGTGTTTTGCATGGTGAAATGGAGCATTTTCCAGACAGTGGGGTTGCTACTATTTTTAATAGAAATACTGTAATCGAATTTAAATAAGAGTGGGGTTTTCTAAGGTCTGTAATGTAGTTGATGGCTGGGCAATTGCAGATGAAGAAGATGGCTAGAAGGGGCAAGAGAGATGGTGAAAATGGTTGCCTTAAAGAAATTCCAGAGGAACTCATAGCAGATATACTGTGGAGACTCCCCTTGAAGACACTTGTGCAAATCAAAATTATTTGTAAGCAGTGGCGTAGAATCATCTGCAATAGTAAACAGTTGGTAGCAGCATAATATGGACAGGTGCCTCATTATCTCCTACAAAGATGGAACTGCACTGTTTGACATCGTTGAGCAGCAAGTGTTCAACAATATATTGGGTCACTGTATAAAGCAGTCATGGAGAGTTGGAGTTGGAGGCGTTGGTCTTTTACTTCTTTTAAATGAAAAAAGTGGAATGTTGAGAGTGTTGAATCCACTCACAATGCAATCCCGTTGTCTTCCTGATAAAGCCATCAACAGAAGATATGGGCTCTCCTACTACACGGTCTGTGTAGTCTGTTGTCGGTGGTCTCATATGTAGAGATGCTACCCAATAGTGGTTGTTCATGGTGCAATACTTTGTGGATTTAAATTAATTTTCTTTTTCCTCCCTCACTTTTAGTTTAGATGCCTGATTCAATGGGTTGGTGTAATGGTTAAAGTTTCCCTTACCCTGTACTATCGTTAGCCCATGTTTTTGCTTGAACATAGTGGAGAGCTACCTGCAGGGCTGGTTGCAGTTGCAATTGATAGTGATACTCTCCCATAGGATTTTGCATGTTGAATTAATACATGTATCCATATAAAAAAATTCCCAATTTTTAGTATAATCTGTTCTGAGCCCCAACACCCATTGCTTCCACTTCCATAGCTGTTCCCATCTTAAAGGAGGATTCTGAGATGAAGTTTCCAACTTTCGCTGCATTATTAAGTATTTAGTGACATTTTCCAACATATCGCTATAACCTAGATGCTCTGTAATGCATGCGCTTGCAATAAAAGTCTTTTTTTCTGTGTTTTGCATGGTGAAATGGAGCATTTTCCAAACATCTTCAGGGTCCTCAATATAAGCTGCATTGTAAGTTGAACAGAACATATAATTACCGAATGGTCTATATGGGCTTCTATGGCCACATTCTCCTTGGTAATTGTTTGCTATTGTAGACGTGCACTGCAGAACTTTCTTAAGGAGAGAGATTCAATGCATGGTCACAACAATATGATGTAAGAAGGACAAATCTTACATAAATATAAACTACTTTTCACATTTCATATGCTCAACATTTCTTTAAAATTAAAGTATGCATCATATATTTATTTTAATCATGGATAACCTATGATCCAATCAAGGATACAGATACTCAATTGATGTCCTCCGCAACATGAGAAAAACATCAAGATTTCAATTTCTGCACCGAAAGCAACAGAAAAAATGTGTACTTCATTTTCTCCACAGTTTTTGTTATGGTATTATCCGAGAGTGAATGGCATGAAAGAGGTTATAACATGAATTAGTTTTCTTAATACAAATCATAAATAGACTAGAACGTTGATTAAACAACATCCCCTACTTCATTAATTGTGTACAGCTGATATGCGATGCTCTTTCCTTCCAACACTAACTATAGAAAAACTCAATTCTTCATCCCCTACTTCATTAATTGTGTACAGCTGATATGCGATGCTCTTTCCTTCCAACACTAACTATAGAAAAACTCAATTCTTCATTTGAATAGCCCAAGTTTTCCATTGTTGTATTTTAGTCATCGATAAGTAACATAGTGTGAAGGAACTTAGGTAGTGATGGATTAAATATAGCACAACAGTCGATAAATTGTTGCTTGCAATTAGGATTAGCTCAACACAAATGGAAAGAAGCAATTTCAAGAAATATAATATACAAATCAACCAATCCTAATAGTTTATTAACTAACCCTCCTAATTAGGAGGGTTTTGAGGGTTGTTTGTATTATGCAGGGATAATGGCGTTAATGTCTGCGTAAGATTGGAGAACTTATGAAGGGCTTTCGGGCCTGTGGGATTCGGTGCACGATTTGGAAGGGGTTTCAAGGGTTTGTTCTGTTGTTCAATTGGTAAGAATTTGTAAAGTTTTAGTTTTTCGTGGGTTTGCTTGAATTTGTTCATTTGCTTTGTTTGGATTTGTTTATTTTCTCTAATGAGAGTTTAATGTTCTCTTTGGATTAGCGTAATTTTTAAGGATCCAATCTTTCCACCTTGCTACCAAACTTAATGTGGAACTATCGATTCCATATGATAAAAACAAGTCTTATCCAGCTGCACTCACCACAGAGAAATTTGGTTGGGAAAAGGGAACTTTTAAAAGCATGTCTTGATAGAGAAATTTTGCTCATGAAGAGGAGCTCCTTCATCTATATTTTCAAATCCTCAGGTTATAAATTTTGTAGTGAATTTGTTTCTAAATTTAGTCAGGTTTGTGTTCTAGGATATTTAGGGCTAAAATGGACCCTGTTTTTGACAGATAACTCTACTGGCTTTGATTGCTTCAAGTGTGTTCTTTCAAACTAAAATGCACGAAAGAAATATTGACGATGGATCCGTCTACTTTTCAGCTCTCTGCTTTGGGCTGGGTCAAGTGATGTTTAACAGCATGGCAGAATTGTCGATAACACTGGACAAACTTCCAGTCTTTTACAGGCAGAGAGATTTCAGGTTCTATCCTGCCTGGGCCTACTCTCTTGCCACTTGGCTCATGAGGATTCCTCTTTCTGTAATGGAATCTACAATATGGATCATTTTGACATACTATATCATTGGTTTTGCCCCAAATCCACAGAGGTAAGACCAAGACTGCCTCTTGAAGATATGTATAATAATTCTGCTGTAGCTATTGTATTTGAAAATCTGACATGGGTATTTTCTTTTCTTCTATATGCAGGTTTTTTCAACAATTGCTGCTATACATTGCAGTTCCTCAGTCAGCATTAGGGCTGTTTCGATTCATAGCAGCTGTAGGATGGAATCGAATAGTAGCAAACACTTTTGGCTCATTCGCTATCTTGGTTATTTTTGTTCTTGGAGGATTCATCATCTCCAGAGGTACATAAAAACCTTATAAGCGTTAAGATTGTTTGTCATAGTTCTTGTGCTAGCTGAATATAAATCAAAGTTATTAACAAATGTTCGGTAACTGTGATTGATGATATTAAAAGCTGGTGGATATGGGGTTACTGGGTTTTTCCTCTCATGTACGCTCAAAATGGTCGCAGTAAACGAGTTCTTGGCAAGCAGATGGCAAAACGTTGGTAATTTCTATTTCCAATGCCCATCACCTGCTTCTACTAATCAAAGAAAAAATTCTATCACCAAATTCATCTCTTTGTGTTTACAGGAAAACATTGGTGTCGAATTATTGCGCTCTCGCGGACTGTTTGCTGATGACTGGTGGTACTGGCTATCCGTTGGGGCGCTCTGTGGTGTCAATGCTTTTGTTAGGAAATCTTGTAAGGAGAGCAGGGGTATAGGAATAAGACAGACTTTGAGAATAGTAGTGTTTCTGGTAGTGCATAAAAGTGCAGGCATCAGGTGTGAAATTAAGTGACATTACATACAAAAACATCAAAGGAACATCAGCAACCAAAGAAGTAATGAGATTTGCTTGCAGTGAAATGGTTCCTTGTGAGAACATAGTCTTAGAAGACATCGATCTGACAGTATCTTAAGGAAGCACAGCAACAGGTTTCACCATCGGCTCTGTCAGTCCTCAGTCATGTCTTCAAAGATGCCAGCAATGCAAGGATGAACATGCTATCACCCTAATTCTAACTGTAATTGCAACCTTTTTCTTGTTCGAGTGATGTCCTTTAAACCATGTTTACTTGAGTACATCATTTGTTCCAAATGAAAAGGGCCCACCTACATTAGAAATGTTACCAGGAAAAGGTCCCAGCAATATCATTTTTTGTCATGTAGAATATTTTTCTTTGAAGCATTCAGACCAGTGGGTTGAAGCAATTAAAGATCGTAGCATTTGCATGTGTCAGTTTCAAGTTGACACTATCGTATTCAACATTCCACATCAACTGTCGTTGCAAGTCAAAGTTACAAACAGAAAAATTTAATGATTATTACAAGTAGTGAGTCTTTTCTTCAAACCTTTGCCAGTCTTAATTAGACATATCAATACCTTTCAGATGCAAAAAACCCATGAACACAATTATTGTCACTAAAAGAAAACATTGTAATTGCATGAGCACTGGGATACAATACTACAATCCTTTTTGTGGACAAAATCCAGTTCAACATGATTTTAAGTTTGTCTGCCAATATCTCAACAAGGTGCCATTTGCAATCTCTTCAAGCCAAGTTACAAGCCTGCCACGAGGAGAGTCCCAAATCGCGTAGAGGTTGAAACCCCCGGGTAATTCTGCCATAAAACCCAAGATTATGATGCCTCCTCTGAAATAGTGCACAACATTAAAGCCTCAATAGATTGAACTCCCTTTATTAAAAATTGACTTGATGCAGAAAGTTTATATAGAATATATATATATACTCAAGATAGGAAGAATGTTGTCCCAGAGCTAAGAACTATAGGAAAACCTCAGTATATGGCCTTGATATGATCCAGATGGCAGTTCGGTATAAAAGTTTGGAGATATACCAAAAAATTAGTATGTCACTTTGTTGGGGGTGCAATTCCTTCATTGTTGATCATAATTCAAAAATTTTAATGTGTTGGGAAGCTTAGAGCATTAATGACAAGATGAAAGAGTGTGTATATCATTTGGAAAAGTTTGACCCTAGAAAACTACTCTGGAAGGTCTGAAAATTGCAGAATACAAAAAAATTATAAACTTTTGGAAAACCTTCTTGGGGAACACTCGCAAAATGACTTAAGATTTCGAGGCAAATCACCCCACTTTCTATTTTTAGACTTTTCGTTTCCTGCTAAAATAACTATAAAGAAAGAGTCATCCAAATGTAAATTGAAGTGTCTTATAGTTCCACATCTCTTCAGGTTGCTACCTTCTAAATGACTCGTTCTCAATGAAGCTTTCATTTACATGGCAGTATTAGTTGAGTTTATTGGGTCCATTTCTTTTGCTTTGGTTCATAACACATTAAGTTTCTGCTATTTAGTGTTTTGTCTACTAAAGTATACAATAATTACAATTATAACTTAAAAGAATTTAAATAAATGACGCATTGGATGCATTGGATCCATCTCGGCGTACTTTAGATATATTTTATTTTAAATATAGCTATACTAGTAATAATTCCTTTCTTAGGATAGAGACCTTAAAGCAAACATCAAATGGCATGAGCTCAATTGATAAAAGTATGGCTTCCATAACCAGCCCACGTTTAAATCCCAGAAGACATGATAAATGTTGATGTTAAATAAAATCCCACATCCAACTCGCCTAGTGGAACAACACGCCCCAGGTTCGAATCTGGAGGCACAATAAAATGTTAAAATTAAGTAAAACCCCACATTCAACTCGCCCGCTCGCACAACAGACAAGGCCTGGTGCAGATCAAGCATGAATTTGACGGAACAGATGCCTCTAAATTGTGGCAGCTAACCAGAAGATTCTAAAAAGAATTTGAAGGCATTTATCCAATAAAATTTAAAGACAATAGCCAGAAAATGGCTACTTTAGATGAAAGAATTTAAAACTAATAATAACAATTCCTTGTCCTAGACCTGATAGCAAAGAATATGAAGATAAGGACTTACCTTTTCTTGGACGCTGCTACTAGTGTCTGTTTTCCCTTGTACAGAAAATGGGCTATTCTGAAATATTATGCACTTCAATAGTGAAAGGTCAATTTTAGCCAATAAAATTAAGACAAATATTTACCACTTTTTATTCTGAATGAGGTGTAAAATTACTATTGACCAGTTGACCATTGAGGTGGATGATATTTAAGTAGAGTGCAGAAAATGACCTGCAATCTCCTTTCTACTTCTCTCGTAGAAGTGATGTTGGCAGGTACAGAAAAGCTTTTCAGAGCTGAGTTTCTGCAGCCAATATATGTGCTCTGTGTGAGCCATAGTTATATGCTCTGTGTGAGCCAACCTATGTGCTCTTTGACAGGACTAATCGTCTGAGACCAATCCATTGATACCATGACTAAAATACCAGCACACTACTGATGGCTCAATAGAATTTTATGAATTAAACTTTATCAGCAATATATGGAAATTTTGAAAACAAGTTTTAGTCTTTTCTGCAGAGGTAAGAACTTCATTTGGTAAGAAGAAATTTTATGGGTTGAGTAGTTCTTGTTCTTCATTTGGTAAACTACGACAGAATTGTAACCATTTTCCAACCGTACCACACCACCGCTTGTAGATACCTGCCAGGAACGGTGAAACTCGTGATAAATCCAATTCTTGTTCTCGTGTCTAAAGTTTTTGTTCTGTATCCAATATCCAGAACACAAAATGCCCATCACCCTCACCATAGGCACATCTAATTTTCCGATCGCTGTGATGGGTGGACCTTGTGGAAGTTGATGCCAAAACTAAGAGCTTACCCTCCCATTCAATGAGGCAATATGGATAGCCTACTGAGGTGGGAATGAAAACAGAAAAGCACCATTGGTCTTGATTCACGTCATAACCTATTATCACATAAAAATGGTCTTCTTCATCTCTAAACAAGGCCTCTACATCTCTGGGTTCTTGCCCTTCCTCAGCAGCTACGATTGAGGTTCTAACAAGGAAATAAATGACACCATTAAAAAAAAGTGGATGCATACACATGTTGGTCCATCATATAAATTCCATCATAAACATAACACCATAACTATCGCAAATATTATTATAATGTTAAATCATCCATATTGCATCATAACATATAGAATCATCATCCACATTCAATCCACATCTATCATGTAAAACATCTAACACATACATATCTACATCCATGTAGTACACATATAAGCATCACATAGAAATAAAGTACCATCACATAAACATATAGTACCATCTCAACATGTGCATCCATGAGTCACATCATAAACATCATCACATAAAATGCATTATAAATAGGACTGCATCATCTCATCATGAATCATAAATCATAAAGCATAAACATAGAACCATAACATAACAAAATGTATTGCATACATCCATCACATCATATGCATATAGAAAATAAGAGATCATCATCAGAGCAATTTGTCTCATATATATAATAAGAGATCATCATCAGAGCAATTTGTCTCATATATATATACATCATCAAAAACGTGTCATAGTACAAATGGAGCTCGCGAGCTCAATCAAAAACTAGAGCTCGCAGGCTCGATCAGAAAAGTACATCATGGCCTCCAAATGGGTTTCAACCGTGTAGGACCCTTATGCTTTGACTCAACAATAGCCCCACTGGCTATAGCATGAACTCTATAGTCCGTTTCTCAGGCCTCTGAGCTCTAATAATTGCTCTGTCTCGCTCCCTTGTCAGTTGGACGACCTGATCCTCTAACTCTTGAATGCATAATCACATCCACTGCATCTCTCAGAACAAGAGCTACAAGAAGAAAAACAAAAGAAAGATCAAAAGAAAACAAATGAAGAGAAATCAATCCAAATTGAAGTAGACCAACTACAAACTCCTCAGTTAAATGATGTCATTTGTGCCTACATGTTTGGACATTAATATTCAAAAGAATAAGAAGAGGATTGTAAAGATAATTTCAATATATTTCTCTACCATTTCTGCCATGTTGGACATGCCACTAACAAATAATAAAACCCATAACACTATCTTCCATAATCACAGATGCCTCAAGATCTAGGATTGTAGAAATTGCCACGCCCTTGGTAGATAACGATGATAGAGAGTTATTTCCACTCTCTTCTCCAAACTTAACGTAGGTAAGTAGACTAGGGAGGTAGACATCTAGGATATGTGAGCAATTGTTCATGCTATGGTGTCATAAATGGACAAAGATCAGAAGACCAAACAAGAACAACTGGTAAGTCCTTTACATTAGATGGAACTCTTACTACTTGAATGATGATCTCATGGTAGGAAGCCTTGACCCTAGATAAAGTGAAGTGTATGACATCTTCTACGAAGCAATGGATGGATGACATGTTTACATATGGCTCTAAAGTCATTAATGGGGTTAAGACAATGCATGACAAGGTGAAAGTAGATGGACACACAGTAAAAGATTTGGAGGAATTTCAAGATGAATTGGGTACCCATACAAGTAGAGCATTAAGTTAGTCAATTTTGGCAGTTAGTTTTTCTTTATATATCCAAGTTTTCAAATTGGGTCATGTTGTAATGAATCAATTACTAAAATTCAATTGAGTAGGATGGAATCCAAGGCATGTTCAATAAAAAATCTTTTGAAAATTGATGAGTTGTGGGAGGTGATGAATAAATTTTGCATACATGGAATACAATAATTTTATATGTTACTTTCATTGTTCTTGTTCCTCATATATTTGCAGCACTTTGTGTAACTGATCGAGTGTGTAATACTATTGAGTAAAGTTAGTTTATTATGATTTCATCATCTTAACAGAATTCAGAAATTAGATTTTTACAAAATAGACTCATTTTATTTTTGTTTTTCTCTAAACCCTAACACCTTTATTTAAGACAAATATTTACCACTTTTTTTTCTGAATGAGGTGTAAAATTACTATTGACCGGTTGACCATTGAGGTGGATGATATTTAAATAGAGTGCAGAAAATGACCTGCAATCTCCTTTCTACTTCTCTCATAGAAGTGATGTTGGCAGGTACAGAAAAGCTTTTCAGAGCTGAGTTTCTGCAGCCAATATATGTGCTCTGTGTGAGCCATAGTTATATGCTCTGTGTGAGCCAATCTATGTGCTCTGTGTGGGCCATAATTTTATGCTCTGTATGAGCAGATCAAATACTCAGTATAAGTTATTAAACTGATAACATAATTCTGTAATATTAAATCTTGTTTTTCTTTTCAGAATGATGCACGGGGGTGGTTGGGAGGAAAATTATATAGTTGATTTAAATTTTGTGATGGCAGTAAAAATCATAATAAAAAGTTATGTTTCAATGTTCAAAACTTACTGATAATGTCTGTCATTTTGAAGATTTTATGGTAGCCTGGGAACTGTGACCCCCACGGCTTCCCTCAATCCCGACGGGGAAACCTTGGGAGCTACGGCTCCCATATTGGGCTTACACCGTATGCTGTAATTAGCCATATGTTAATTTCCAGTGTCATATCATTAATAAGAACATATTGAAGTGTATACGTTACAATTAATGATTTAAACATGAGCAGTGTTAAGTCATGAATATGTAATCCTTATAAAATTGTAATCATCTAGTAAACAGGAAAATAATATTTGATATTGATTTTTATCATCAAATTTGTTTCAGTGTATTGTCTTTTCCTGTAATGCATTACAGAATACGAATTTTCATTGCAATAGGTATTTTTAGCCAATAGGCTTATAGTGGGAGCTTTTTGCTCCCAGAAATATTCAGCCACCAGAAATGTCGGACACCGGAAAATATCTGACATCAGAAAACGTTTTCACCGTTAGGGTTTGTCATTTTTGTGGCCGATTCGGTTTTTCGTTTAGTAGGATTTCAAGCATTGGCGTGAATCTAAACGCGGAGCAGGAGGAGAATAGTTAAAATTTAAAGCTAACCAGGAGTGGGAAGTGATTCCAAGGTGTTTCATGTTTTTTATGCAAAATTCAGTTAGTTTACGAATGCTCACTCTCCGGTTGCCCAATCCTTGCATCATTACAGACAATATAAGTGGGCAATCCCCCAATGTACCTAAGAAGGGACCTGCATCACTAGTACTGATAGTTGGAATTATATTTGCAGTTTCTCTGGCAATTTCACTGGTAGGAGCGCATTTGTTTTACAGAAAATTTCAGGATGGAGTTCTTTGCAGGAATGTCAGATTCAAGGACAACAGCTATCTCAGTGATGAATGGCCATGGCGGTTGACTGCATTTCAAAGACTAAGTTTCACAAGCACAGACGTACTAGCCTGCATAAAGGAAAGCAACATCATAGGAATGGGTGGGACAGGAACCGTTTACAAGGCCAAGATGCCTGGCGGTGAGATCATTGCAGTGAAAAATCTTTGGAGCAGCCATGAAAATGCCAAAGATTACAAAGACCCAGGCTTCCTAGCAGAGGCAGATGTCTTGGGAACGTTAAGACATAGAAATATAGTGTGAACCCGATGCTCATCTACGAGTACATGCCCAATGGAAGCCTGGCAGAAGCCTTACACGGAAAGGAAGCCTCACAGAACATGTTGGCAGATTGGGTTACAAGATATAACATTGTTTGGGGATCGCACAGGGATTATGCTATCTCCACCATGATTGCTTTCCCTTGGTTGTACACAGAGATGTCAAATCAAACAATATTCTCCTTGACTCCAATCTTGATGCTCGCCTTGCTGACTTTGGAGTGGCAAAGCTCGTTGAGAACAATGAACCGATGTCAACTGTTGCTGGCTCCTATGGTTACATTGCTCCAGGTCAGTATGTACTATACCAATTTTTGCTTTTGAGTTAACCAGTGTTTATAACCTGTCCCTACTCATCTTTGCTGTTGAAGAAGTTCCCCACACACAATATGTCAGCACGTGATCTCAGTCACATGGGGTTTGTCCACAATCACCATGGACCATAGGTGATTCCAGCAACCCAAGCATTACAGCTAATTGCATGAGGAATTACTTCAATCTTGAAAATCTATAGAAGTCGAATAGCTTCATTTCTGTGTAGCTCAATCACCTCAATCCTACAAACTGCAAAGTCAAAACCCCAATAGCATAGTTACTAGGAGATGGGGGAATGGGGACTGGGATGCCAATTAAATTAGGATGCATGAGTAAATGATTGAGAAGATGGCTATATCATATATAAATATAGTCACTTGAAATTTTGGGTATGAAAAAATTTAGAGTAAACAAGTAAATGATTAAGAAGACAGTCACATTGTATAGATGTAGCCACCAGAAATTGTGGGTATGGGGATTTTATCATATAGATAGTCACCCAAAATTGTGGGTATGGGGAGGCCAATCAAATTCGAAGTAAATGATTAATAACAGTTATATTATATAAATGTAGTCAGCAGAAATTGTGGGTATGGGATCGCCAATCAAATTAGAGTACACAAATAAATGATTAAGAAGACGGCTATATTATACATAAATGGTGGATATGGGAATGGGGATGCAGTTGGGGTTCCTATAATAGAGTTTCCTTGTAACTATGCCCAATAGTCTCTCTTCTGCAGTGCCACTAATTACCTTATGCAAAGGCCTATTCATGGATGTAGAATAGGCATTTGCCATTGTTCAGGGGATCTTAGTGACATGGGGATTCACATACCAGGACTGCCAGATCTTTTACTTAATGCTCCTCGATTAAGGCTAACCACAGGAGTAATTAGTACCCAGTCCTGTAAAACCATAAAAAACCCAATAGCGCCATCTCTGTGTTGCCCATTCACTCCAAAACTGTAATAAGCCCAATAGTATCACCTCTACATATCCTGCAAAAGTGTCTGCACTATCCAAGTATATAAATAGATTTTCTGTTTTGCATTAGTGTGAAGGTGCTGATGTCCAAATCATCACTGTTCTCATTGCAGAATATGCATACACCTTGAAGGTGGATGAGAAGAGTGATATATACAGTTTTGGGGTGGTTCTAATGGAGCTTCTGACTGGCAAGAGGCCAATTGAGCCTTTTGAATTTGGAGAGGGAATGAACATTGTAGAGTGGGTGAGATCCAAACATGGAGTTAAGGAAGGTATAGAGCAGGCTTTGGATCCCAATGTTGCAGGCTCTTCCAATCCGGTAAAAGAGGAGATGATTTTAGTGCTGAGAATTGCTTTGTCGTGCACCAGCAGAGTGCCAAGGGACAGACCTTCCATGAGAGACGTGGTCACCATGTTGGGTGAAGCCATGCCCAGAAGAGAAAGCATTGCAAATACTAAAGATACTCAGCATTTTCATCACCATGAATGCAGTCTGCAAATAATGCAGTCCACTTAAGTGCAGGCCACTGTAATTTTCCTTCCCAATGCTGGTAATGGAGATGATCACTACCAGTAGACAAAGTGATCAGGCTATATATTATAAGATGAGAGTCCGAAGCATTGCATCATCACCCTCGTGTAGTATCTCCATCTCCCATATATTTTTTAGTTTGTAACAGTAATCTACTTTGAAGATAACAGTTGTAAGAAGGCATTCTGTTTGTTGGAAGCTTGTTTTGCTATGTTTATCTGTATTACTCAATGTGCATTGGTGCATGCGAGGATTTAATTGTATTATACTTACCATATTCAATTACAATGCTGATTGTATAATGGGTGTAATCTTATTTCTGACTTCCACAGTTTTGAATGGGTTGCCTTGGTCACCTTGGTAGTAACTGCTCTATTTGGAGATTGGTTGCCTTCAAGTTGTGCATTTGAAATTTTAATATTAATTATGATGGCTTCCAACTCAGGCCAAGTAATGTGATGATGAAGCTTATTGTGGAAACATTGCTCTGACAGGAAATTTGTTTGAAGAAGTTCCAACATAGTTAATGTCCTAATAATCTTCAGGGGGTGGTCGGTTTACAAATATATTTGCTAATGTTTATTTATTGTTATAATTTATGAATTTATTTGATATTACATTACAGATAATGAGATATTGATAGATCCTATCGGCTATTCCGTTGCGCATAAATTTCGTGCAACTGCTAGTATACTTAAGTTATTAATCTTGGCTGAATGAAGGAAAGACCGAATACGCCATTTGAGGAAGAAGAAGATTTTCTTGTAGAAGACGAATTAAATTCTAGTGAATATTTCCATCTATTGTATGTTTTCAGTAGTGAATTTAAGTGACTGATATATGCATAAAGTCTCTAGTTTTACTTATAGAGCAATTGACGAACATTATAGGGTATAGAACAAATTTCTTTTAGAGATATTCCTTACTAAGGAATCTTTCTTTAATTACAGCGATAATAACCGGCTGAAATCTATATATTGCAGAAACATACCAAAATTCTTAGGAGATTTCAGGAATGATACTATATTGATATCTTTATAAGATTTTAGTTTATAAAATCATGCTAAAACCGTTTTGACATGGTTGTGGTCGGCAGACAGACAAGAATTTTTCTAGTCTTCATAAAAAAGTAAATGTTATGATGAATTTTCATATGAAAATATATTAACCGGTATACTGTAATAAGAATTGTTTTCTAAAAGTAGTGAGGAACAGTGTCTTTATTCTTATTTGAATCTTCATTGAATAATATTTGAATAATCAAGTTATTTTTATATTGATGCAGATTATAAGTTCTTTTTTAGAGATGAATTCTATCTGCACAGTAAGCAAAATCCCAAGAGATAATTAGGTGAAAATCTGTCAAACTTTTATTATTAATACATTGTATTTCGAACCTTAAGTCTGACTTTATTCCTTGGCTTGATTAGGAATATTTCTATATCTCCACGGAATTATAATTGTATTTCTAGTTCACAGGAAGGCAAAAGAATAAAGTTATAAAAAACAAAACATACTCCCATACAACTGTAGTAGGTAAGGGGAAAGCCACAATAAGATGCTTGTAGGCTTTTAAAAAACAAAACAGGGAACTAAATAGGAAATTAAGAAACAAATATTATATATGGCAACTAAACCTAAATTAGTGCAAAAGAGAAATCATACTTTATTAAACTTAATAGCCAGTAATAATCAATATGAGAAAAAATTAACAATTTCTTTCTTCTTAAATTTTACTTACCGCTCTTTTCTTTCCAATTCCGTCCATTCTTTGGAAATTTTTCATAAACTACTTTCATTCAAACTTTGTGATAAACATTTGCCGCACCTGCAAATTCAACCACAAGGCAGTGCGGATATAAATATCAAAGCTGTAACATAAAAAATATTACATTCCCCTCCTTAAAAGAAATAATGTAATTTACCTGATAATTTCACCATCATTCATCCGCAGCTGCACAGACACAAAAAACAAAAAACAAGAAACACAATTGAAAATACACTCAACATTAAGAAAGGGAAAGCGTGGATGGCAATGAATTGAAATACTATTAGAAATAAAGCTTGGCATAGTCACAAAAAAAGGAAAAAAAAAGCAATTAATTGACAATAGACCAATAAAAATGGCGCCGAAATGGAATAGTAATATGCACAAAAAATACTGGAATGGTAATATGCGCAACAAATACATTAGAGATAGTATAAATGTCTAGAAGATTATACAAACTTTCATTCAAGTTTTAGCAAAAAGAATGAAAAACTATTTTGGACTTTCTTATAAAATAACTTTTCTTTTAACTGGAGTCAAAATTTAATATTGAAATACACAATCAAGTCATCACATATAGCATGGATTGCCTGAAGATTATGAAAACATCAATTTAAATTATGATAAGGAAAATGAACAGATTTTCAGGATAAGTTCTCATCTTTCAAAAAAAAATATATATATTTTAAAATGTGACAAGCGCATTCCAGAATCTGTTTGGAGCTAATTTGATTCTTTGAGATGTAGAGAATCCATTAGGAAAGGAATTGAGCACAAACCAGAACACACAATGGAGATAACGTCAAATCTGTTTGAAAATATAGGTCCGTCTAAAAACACAATAATAAAAAGCATCTTTGGCTCTTTCAGTGACAAAAATTTTCCCCCACACAAACAAAAGGTAAAATGACAATAAAATAATATTAAATTAATTAAAACACTTATAAAAATAAAATAATGTTAAATTAATTAATACACTTTTACAAATATATATAAAAATGGACAATCTGACAAAACCCAAATCATTTTCCCACTAACAAATAAAATTAATCAAAACACAGTTTCTACAAATATATGAGAAACTGGACAATCTGACCAAAATAAATCAATTCCATTTTATGCAGTTTTGGTGCAACAATTATGCCCTGATTTTAACATAAAACCCAAACGGTCATTCAAATATAAGCCAAAACTCGTAAAAGAAAGCCCACAAACTCCGCTAAGATCTATATAGAGATCGGGACAGGGATCAGGCCACTAGCGGCGACCTATTATTTATTCTCTTATAATATAAGAGAAAATTATCAAGCAACAATAATTTGATAAAATATTAAATCTTGTATTTCGTGTTTTCTCTAGATGATCATCCTTTTCACATCATTAGTATATATTGAGAACTATTTTCACCAATACTCCCTTACTTTTTAGACAGATCACAAGATCGAATGCACGGATAAAACGTCTTCTACACAAGTTTTTAAACACTTTCTATCTCATTTATGGACTGTGAAAACCTCATATTCTTTAACAAAAAGAAACGAGAAGTAAAAGGTTTGAAATAGAATTGAAACCCTAGGAAACCATACATCGCATATAAACCCTCCAGAGCCATTCGCTCTGATTAACAATGAAACCCTTTCGACAAAAGCACAAACTTACAACGATGTTTGCTAAGAAAAAAACAAACCCTAAGCCCGTTTTCACCAATTACAAGCAATATATCAAGAACATAAAATATTTTTTAAGAGAAGACTACCTGTAATGAAAAGACTTCGCCGAATCGCTAATTGACCAGGTTAAGAGTAAAATAGAATGTGAATGGAAATGATATTTATATTGTCTAACCCTAGATTAATCCTCTCTTTGTTTTTACCCGGTTTCAGATATACAGTCATGGCTACCTATAGTCAAAGGAGGCAGCCAAAGAAATGCATGAGTTGTTTTCATTCTGCTATGTATGGGAAGAGGGTTTATGAGTTAACCATGTAAGGGAGATGTTGAACTCTCTTATAAACCACGGATGAATACAAAACAAAGAGAACTACTGTTATTAGTTTATATTTGCATTCAAAATGGTGTTTATTATTGTTATTCTCATTTGTATCCAATAGGGATATCAATATTTAATAATTTGTACTCAGAATAACAGTTCTTCGAACAAACAAAGAAATCCAACATTTTTTTCTCTATACATCTCAGGTTGTTTTTCAAAAACACAGTCTTCTGAATTAATATCTTATTTGTAAGAGTGTCATGACAATTCATCAATAAAATAAACTAATTCAACTTTCTTGCATTATCTCTTTGAGAAGACAAGGCATGTTACCTGTTTGATAGAATAGCTCAAACAGATATGTTCTTGTTCACTGGGATAGATGCAACACCTCTGCGGTTAACAGTAGCATCCAAAACAGCCTTACAAAGTGCAATCCTACAGAAATTTTACAACAGAGCTTCAATATATGCATTGAATCGTTGCATTCATCACAAAGATTTTTTCACAGAAATGCCAATATAAATAGAATAAAATAGAATGTGAATGGAAATGATATTTATAGGCGGTCGAGGAGACGCGAGCCGACAAACCCTAGAGATTTCCAATCCCCTCTTTTTACGCCAAAGGCGTTCCCTTCGACAAACACAACCTGACTTAGGCGAATCAACGGCTGTAATTAAGCGAGAGACGTGCAAGACGATTGAATCGTCGTCCGCCGTCCGATTTCGCCCTTGCCTTTTCCCGTTTTCGCTCGTTCACCGTCTTTTTACGCTGGAGATGGCGTGAAACACTTTATTCAATTGTCAGAATTCGAAGCCCGAATAAACAGAAATTTATTTTTCCGTTTTCCGTTGTCGGAAAGCATTTTATTTTTAATCTCGCGGCAGCTGGGTTTTATTTAGTTCGTATTTTTTCTTCCGATTTTATTACCCCTGACTGCACGGTACTTTATCCCTTCTCCAATGTATCTTTATTTTTATAAAGATAAAAGGTCAATTCGAGACTATGTGTCCCGTTCATTTTTATTATTACTTTTTATTAATATAAAATAAAAATGAAACTTTCCTTACATTCAAGTTTTTTTTCAGGATTTCATTAAGATAAAATAATTCATTGAGAATTATTTTTAATATCTAAACAATATTTTTATATAATTTTGTATTTAGTTGTTTGTTAAATAATATAAAAAATATGTATATTAATTTTGTATCATTACGTCATAAGTATATAAAATTTTTATTACATGATATGAAGAAATTTAGTTAAATTAAGTGAGACCTTGTATTTATCTTTAATTTTTTATGGATCTAATTTTAATTTTGTAAAATTCATATCATTGAATCATTTGTCTATTTTGATAATTTACTATATCGAGAATTATACATCAATCAAGTATCTCTTGATTAATAAAACTCATGTAGTTCTCAATTGTTACTTAATTATCCCACTACAATGCATAGTCAAGTGTCACTTAACTGGAAACATGTACTCCATGCATGAATCAAGTGTCACTTGGTCATCATGAATGTTTTTCCATCGCAACAAGAGTTACTTGATTAACAGGGACATCTGGTGGTAATAAGACATATTATGCCTTCCTAAAATTTATGGTTTCTTTGTCATTGTATGACGTGTTATTTGACCAATAGTGAACCTTTTCAAGAAAATTTCACTCCCTTTAGAAAAATCTTTATGTTTTTTCATAGATAATGTTATCGGGAATCTATCGCCTTTGAGAACATGATAGTTCTGGAGCTAATAAGATGCTTTCACGGTATTTTCCCAGTCCAGTTTTCTTTATTTTACATCTTAATTTTAAAATAAAATATGCTACTAATTAAGGCATCTTCAAAACGTTCTTCCACAAAATCTATCGGGAACACAAAACAAATTTGCTTTTGGTTAAAGTGATAGCGAGAGTCAAATAAGGCAAGTTTTTTTTAAATTTAGATTTGAATTTTATAAAAAAAGACATCTAACATGTTTGAATATATATAAATGTTAAATTCGATAAATTTGTAGAGGGGAAAAGTGGATATTTTGTAAACAATGTTAACATTTAAATTGGGTTCGCTAGGTGCAAAACACTAAGAATATATATACCATTCATTTATCTGATCAATTTAGCCTCCATTCATCCATAAAACTCACATTTCATCCATTTGCGCATCTTGGATGTGATAACTAGATTCAATCTTGTTTCCTACCAATTTTAATTCAATCTAATTCCAAAATACAATTGTTGCCCGTCAGCTTGTGTGTCAAGCCTCTAAATTGGGATTTAAGTTAAATCATGTTCAAAGATGTGCCCTAGGACCATAGTTTCATAATTGAAATCATTAAAAGCATCATTTGATCAGAGAGGAAGGAATCAAAACATTGTAAATCCTAGGTCTATATCATTATATGAAAGGATTTCTTGTTACTAAGTGTTGGCATTTGTTAAATTATTTATATACGTTATTAATAGAAGTATATAATTAATGGTTTCATTTACTTGCTTGTGTTTACCATGATCATTTTACCTTCTGAGTTAATCCTTATAATTGAATAGGTAATTGTCATGAAAAAATTGCTTGATAGGTAGGGTTGACCATCAAGCTTTGAAGTGACCATGTTGTACATGGTATTGTGCATAGTGAGAAGACTTGATAGGGTATGTGCATCACCCCTCCCTTAAGGATCTAGATCTGACAATAATAAACCTCAACTAAAGGATCTCTAACCCATAATTAATCGAGAGAGAGAGATTGAGACAAAAAGAGGAAGAGAGAAAGAAGAGGGAGACAGATATATATATAGAGGTGTAGAGACCTAGAGAGATAAAGTGGGAGAGAGAGAGAGAGAGAGGATACATGCATAACCTTCCTATGAATAATTTGACAATTGAAGAGACATTCCCTAAAACACAAAATCATTAGCCATCATGGGATTACAAAACTAATCTTAACTGCATAAACATAGTGGCAAAAAGTGTTCCATTGTGTGATAGACTTACGGCCATAGTCAAGCATTCTAATGGAAATAGAGATAGAGGAAGAGAGAAGGGAGAGTGAGATAGAGAAAGAAATAGGTTAAACGGAAAGAGATAGAGAGAGAGAGAGAGCGCTAGATATATAGAGGAAAATTAATATAGAGAAAGATAAAGAGGAGGGAAAGAGGGATAGAGAGGGACATATATATAGAGAGAGTATAACGTGTCCATGGGGATCTATGCTCAAGGCAACATGTCATTTGCATGGGGAAATTGAGAGATAGCGAGGGAGACATAGATATATAGAGATAGATAGGAAAAGAGATGAGAGTGATTTGGAGGACATGGTTTTAGACAACGTGCTGAAAGAGGCCACTTCATTAGACTCTACCATACCTAAGCACAACTTCCAATTTAAAACCATAAATGCACTAGAGTCCTATTAATTCTCTTGTTGATGTTATTGGTATACTCCTGTCTATTTCCCCAACATCAACCATACACAAAAGAGATGGAGTTGAAACAATCAAGCATACTATTATAGTTGTTGACATGTCAAGTTGCAGCATTAATGTAACACTATGGGGTTGCCATTATGATGTGGAAGGAAAACAAATATCCAAAATGTGCTTAAAGCCAAATCCTCCTATGTTTGTATTCAAATATGCATGTGTTACCTATTTGCACATGTTCATTAACATTTGTCTTATGTTGATACATGCAATATGAAGGAGATGATCTTAGCCAATTTTTAATGAAATGTGGAGTACGTGATCTTGTTTCAAACTATAAATAAAATTCAATTTTTTTGATTGGATTATGGAGAACTCTCAAAATATTACAATAAGTCAAGAAATATATTTGGTTATTAAGGAGGTTGAGAAGAAAAGTGTCTCCTAGAAGAATAATAGGAGTAGAATATTGTCATTGTATAGGTTGATTCGATGAGATTGTTTGGAATGGAAGGTATCCAAAAGGATATGAAATGATTTATTGTTACTAAGTGTTGGCATTTGTTATTAACATAATTATATAATTATATTTCTATTATTAGGTTGTGTCTTTATAATTCCGTCTTGATGAGATAAAATTATTGCATTATATCAAACTAAGTTTCTTGTGAATAAATTATTTTTGAAAAGAAATTTGTATTCTTTAAACATGCATGGAGGAGACTTTGTAACCAAACATTTAAATGTTTTTCATGTAGTAGTGAGTCAATATATTTTCTATTTTGAAGCCTATTTATCTAAAGGGGATCAATATCTTTTCTTGGTTCTCTAGAACTAGGGGTGCAGAAGTCACTTTGCATCATTTGGGTATACCACTCAATTATATTGTATCTACAAAAAAATGTAAAGAAAATAAGATTATCCTCAAAAGTTGGGTGGGAAAAACACATCAAAATGGTAAATTGATTAAGGTGGAAGATGTGTAGAATTTGACAAAAGAAAGACTCGATGAAATGATTAATTCAATTAGAGGTTTTGATCTAATAATAGGTGGAAGCCCTATGGCCCATTTCATTTTTTATAAATATCCCACTAAACATAGAATTATATACTTGCATGCTACATGACAATCATCATTCATTTTAAAATATGGCAATTGAACTTCCACAACTCTTCGACGTACCCATTGCTCACTAACCCTATATCCACCAAGGCTTCATATCGTTTGTAAATAAAAAATCTTCAAGGAAGCCCTTTTGGCTACATTGCACAACCTCAAGACAATTGTTCCTACCACTTCTATGTTGCATGCAAGTTGCCACATGTCTGGAAACATGTAATCTATCTCTCATTCTAGAAATAGCATTAGCTATTATATTCTTCTTTCCTTTAGCACACTTTATATCAAAATTGTATGCTTGCAACTTACCCACTTTTGTTGTTGATCATTCAAATCTCGCTGGCCAAGAAAGAACTTCAAGCTATTATGATCTGTTTTGACAACAAATCTTCCACCTATCAAATATTTGTAGTTTAATTTTAATTTTAATTTTTTATTTTTTTAATTTATTTATTTATTTTTTATTTTTTTTAGGGTAGCAATCTAGAAAAAAATCAGCTTGTGGGTCGATAGTGGAATCTTAAAGGGTTTGAACAAGGCCCACCAAAGGGTGTATGGAAAAACCATATCCTTATTTATGTATGATGTTGAACTAAAATTTGTTGATTCAAAGTACCTTTCAATTTCAACTAAAAAACATGGATACATGCATAACCTTTCTATGAATATAATTATTTCCAAATTCTACCTTTACCACCCATGAAAATTGAAGAGACATTTCCTAAAACACAAAATCATTAGCCATCATGGGATTACAAAATAAGCTTAACTACATAAACATAGTGGCGAAAGGTGTTATGTTGTGTGATAGACTTGGGGCTATGGTCAAGCATTCTAATGAAAAACCGTACATTAAAGATCAAGGTATGCTACTTTTACAATGTAAAAAATGGGGCTTCGTATGAGTTGCCTCATGTCATCTAGCTCCACTAGAGCCTCATGAAATGGTACTTCTCATGCCAACGATCCAACGGTAAAGAATAAAGAGAGTGACTTTCAATCGATCATTCCATGCCAACAATCCATAAATGGCAAGAGCTTTACTACAGTGATGCAAGATGATTTAAATAATCATGCCCATTCATTCTACCTTGCACCTTCATCTATACAAGTGGAAAGAAATGAGAAATTTTGGATTGACATTTTCTAACTATTCGCACCTTAGAATGAATAGCACCTACACATTTGAAAGCATTCATTGCCTACTTGTATCAAATAAAATGCCAGGAATGAGTAGAAGAGCCCACAAATTTTGATAGATGGCAGAGATTACATATGGAAAATGTTAAGGCTATGGATTCATCGACCAACAAAAATGACGCTCAAAAAAAAATTATTCAACTGTTGACAGTGGAGGACTGATGAGTTTTGGTTCATGGGATTTATTAAATACCACAAAGCTCTCAACTTGATATACTCTCTTCCAATGCTACATAATTACATGGGCCACACGGATACAAGCCAATCATCATTCACTTAAATACATGGCAATTGAACTTCTACACTCTTCAGTGTACCCATTGCACACCAAGGTGCGATTGCTAGTAATTATTTCATTTGTTAATTTTTTAATTTTTTTTTAAAGTTATCTAAAATAACACACTCAATGTAATTGTGGCCTTTGCAAATCCCCTTATAACTAGCACTTGCACCTATACGAGGTTCAAGGAATACGCCGATAAGTGAATTTTTTTTTTAAGGAATACGCCGATAAGTGAATTTTTTGAACGGCATGAATTTTTCCTGGGTGAGACAATTTCGAGCACTATAATGCTCACATATAAAAGCCTATCAACTAGTTATGTTGAGAGGCATGGTACATCTAAATTTTAAATTTACCATGGGTAAGGAGAGGGCTATCACTGAAACAATCTTGGTCCAGGATATATTTTCACACTTCTTTATAAATCTGCACTAGTTAAGGAAAGGACTACCATTCAAACAATCTTGGACATTACATGTGTTTTTTATGTCATAGCTTTGGAGAATGAATTGTTTATTCTTTGTTTTCTTCTTCATCACTGCATTCAACTCACTTTAATCTAAAAAAGTCACCATCCCAAATCAAAATTGCTTTTATAAATAGAACATAAAGTGGGTAGATCACCAAAGCTCTATGGCTACACAAGACACTCAATACTTACATGTGTATTGTTTGTTGTCTTCTTCATTATCTTTTCTTGTTTAGGACTCAAACACAACATCTAATATGACTCCATAGCAAATAATTCTTCTAGAAACTCGAGGTTTTTAGTCACATCTATATTGTATGTCTCACTTGCATCACCATTAATTTCAAAAGGAATGTACATGGTGTTATGCTGAAGAATTCCACCCAAACATTGTGTGCTCAAAAAAATGACACACATGACTTTCTAAGATTAAGCCAAATCAAGTCGCAAAAAGACAAAAAAATGTGAATCTATGGCTAGGGTTGTTTTGGTTGAAGAGGAAAGTTTGGTAGTCATCGCCTTAGCCTTTGCTCAACAAGATTTTTGGGGACTTGTTGAATTTCTACAAATCAAACTTACTCACTGATAGCATTGAGTTGATTGATGGTGAGTGGTGGTATGGGGATGGAGGTAAATAACCATCCCTACAATTTAGTGTCCACATTTGTCTAGACTTATGGTACACCAAGTTGTCCCAAAGCAAGGAAAAGCGCGTGTGTTTTACATAGGAGTACATGTGTGCATAAAGTGTGTTTTTATGGGAATATTATTTTGGTTTAGAATTATTGATCTAAATTGATTACTAAATTAAAGCAAGAAAGGAAAATGTACCCTGATTGTAAATGCAAAAATGAAACTGTATTTTTTATCTTTTTGTGTTTTTATTTAAATTGCTAGCAACAATAAACGCAACTACTACTTTAAAATTTTCAAATGCAATATAGAAATGCAAATTATCAATGCATAGAAGAATTCAATTTTCTATATGGCTTCTTTCATGTAAGAATGCAACATTTTGACACAAAAAATCTATTTTTTACTATTTTTGCTACTCTCTTTTGAAGCCTAAGATGAATACAACAAATTTTATATCTTTTATGATCTGACCACAACCTTGCACATTAAAACACTAACAACACTACTTGCTTTGCATCCCTTGTGCAACCACTTGTACACCAGTATAGCATATAGATGCATTGGCCTATAATGTAGAAAATTGCATACCCTTGCAATTTCATATTATGTTTTGGACCTACCTTGGTGTGCAAAATTCTTTTCAAGGAGGAGATAGGAGTGGTGCAACTTTAGAATCCAAAATTTTGTAGTGCCTTTATACAAAACTAGATCTGAAGTGAGCTAGGATCCTCCAAAACAAATATCTTGATTGTTATGACTAGTCCAAAATTTTGACAACTCTCAACCCCCCTAAGGGGTCAGGCCTATAGAATTTTATGTTATCATGTAGGCCCATCCTCACTAATCACCTTACCTAGGATTTGAGGGATGGAAGTTCTGCCCTCTTCTGGGAAGACTCATAGAATGGTCTTCCTATCATTAAAAAATGTGATCCACTCTCGACTACTAAATAAATTCTTTCAAAGAAGTGGGGTAAACATGTGGTGGATTACGTGGTTCAAAAGGAGCTTTTGGGAATCCCTTCTTGGGACTGGAAATATTTTAACACGATTGGATTACCAATTGATGAAACAAAGAAGCTGGAGGAGATTCTAAAAGCTAGAAGAATTTACCTGACTAAAGGGAAGGATCACATTAGATGGAGTTGTTCAAAGTCTAGAGAATACACTGCCAAAATTGGATTTCTGGCGGTAGAGGAAGGAATGGACAAGACTAAGATTCCTACACACTTCTGTTGGAACAAGTTATGTCTTCCAAAAGTAGGGGTCTTTACTTGGACAGCTCTTCAAAATAAAATTCTCATGGCAGACAGAATTGGCAAACTTGGCTACCATGGTCCCTCACATTGTCCCCTCTGCAAAGCTAATGAAGAAACTATCAACCATCTTCTATTGGGTTGTCAATTCACACAACAGTGTTGGAAATGGTTATGTGCTAAGATGGGATGGATAGGAGCCCTTCTTAATGGCATTTTAAGCCTCTTCAAAGCTTAGCTTATTTTGATGAAAATTGTATTTTCTCGTATTTGGATCATTGTCATTCAATTTTAGTATGGGAGTTGTGGAAGGAGCATAATAGGAGAATCTTTTAGGACAAAGAAATATTATTATCATCTCTTCAGAATAAGGTGGAAGTGATTGTATTGGAAGTGACAAATAGTCACACCAAGGCATTAATTTCTAAGGATAAAGTGTTCATAGCTTGGAATAACTTGATGGTAAAAATTTGGAATGGATTGATGATCCCCTCGTTAATGGGGTGGCAAGAGATGAGTCCCCAAGGAATAGAAGAGAATCCAAATGGATACCACCCATTGAAGGATTGTATAAAATGAAATTTGATGGAGCTACTAAGGGGTATTTGGGCAAGTCAGGAACTAGTTGCATAATTACAAAATTGGAAGGGAGAGGTTATTTGCAAGGCTTCCAGAACGCTCAAGGAAGGGACTAATAACAAGGTAGAGTTTCAAGATCTCATTTTGGGGCTTCAACTATGTAGGAAGATGAATCTAGGAAGGGTAGAAATTGAAGGCAACTCCTATATCAATATAAATGCAGTTAGAACAAAGAAAACACATTGTTAGAAGTTGATTCTTTTCTTTCTTCAGTGTTGTCCCTACTAGAGGGATTTGAAAACTATACAATAAATCATGCCTATAGAGAATGTAATGAGGAGGTTGATTCATTAGCCAACATAGTAGTGGATAGAGTATATGAACTTCTAATTGATATAAAGTGATAGGCAACTCATGCTTCAATATGATTTCTTTATTTAGTAGTCTAGACACGTCGACTAATCATTCCTTCAAGCAGTTGGTAGTACTTACTCCAGTGGAAGTCATAGTTGGAGTATGGTTTCTTTAAGAAGCATTTATGTTGCATGCATCAAGTAGCAACCATCCAGGGGTGATTATTTCATAATGTTAATTCCTAGCATCTTGAGAATTTTGGCAGAGTTTGATAGTCATTTTGTGCTTTGAGAGCTTTGCAACATGGACACACCCATATGTTTAAGATACTCACAGAGGCAAATGGCGTTCCTCAGTAGGGTGACAAAAATTTGTAGTGTGTATTCAAAACACATAATGTTTTGATATTGTTCACAGTGTAGTGGGTGTTGGGTGAGGAGTTCATTATCTCAGAGCATAGGTATAGACTGAATTCATATGTGTATTCCATGTTTTTGGTAGTTCTTCTTGATTTAGGGGAGCTCAAGGAGGTTGTGAAGTCCTTGGTCTCGATGTTGGTAAAGAAACAATTTCTATGTGGTTTCAATGAGGTCATGGGATTCGCTTGCTATGGAAATGGGATCCCTTATCTAATCGATTTCTCAAGGCTCCTAGCAATGAGTGACATTGTAGAATGGCATCCTTTTGTTTCTACCAACTGGCCATAAATGGAGATTCAGAGGTGATGGAAAGTGACCAAAGGAGTGGAGTTTCTGAAGAAGTTTTTGGGAATTGAGGAGTCGGATGGTGTAGACTAGTTGAACAATTTCATAAGTGATAATTTAGAGGATAATGGAAGGTTATGAGGGATGTGTCTGTGTCATTTTCTTTATTATTATAAGCAAAACTTATAGTAGATAGATTAATAGATGTTCTGTGAATAGGATCCAGGGATTTTACTAATGCCCTAGCTTGTTGGCTTTGTAAGATATATATATATATATATATATATATATATATATATATATATATATATATATATATATATATATATATATATATATATATATATACAGTAATTTTAGTAGTTTTTCAAATTTTTGATTGGACTACTTCATTTTTTAAGTTTGATTGTTATTATAATTTAAACATTAACAAAATATAATTTAACATGACTAGTGTAACAAAAATAAATTTTAAAGACTAAAGTTAAAAAATATGAATTTTAGAAATTTCTACTATTTGACCTTATTATATGAGTACTAGTTGTATATTGTTTTATATAAGACACATTCATGCCACAATGGTGAGATTGTCTTGTGCAATCTCAAGGAAGAATGCATGAATCATGGCAATATTCACCATCCTCATCAAGTACCTTTTTCCCTCTCTTAACCATGAGTCTCAAAGTATATATATCAACATCTATGTCCAAACTTTAATTAGGCAACTATAGGCCTTCAACTTAGTTTTCTGGTTAATTTTGTCTTGAGTCATTTGTTCTCTTTTATGCATCTTGGTGAAATAGAAATTTTTGTTTGTCTTAGTTGTGAGTTATGGTGGGAGAGAGAAGAGAATGGCTCGGGAAGAAAATGGAAAGGAGAATGGTGTTACAAAGGCACTTCCTATTTCTTTCTTGCATCAAGGCTACACCTGATAGTGGAGGCACCTAAGGTAGTAGACACCATTCAAGTTTATAAACAAACTTTTATAGTGGAAGAGATTGTTGAGTCTCTACACACTAAGCACAAAGCAAAGCAGGAGCTCCCTCTAATCATTCACTCCCACTTGAAGTTTGAAGCTACCGAGACTATTGTTTGTAATGAGACAAATGAAGTCAGAATATATTAAGTGTGTATTTGTAGTATTTTAAGTAGTTTATAAATGGTTACTCTTTTTTTGGCAAGACACACTGCAGGGATTCATAAGTGTTGTCATTGATGGCAACAAAGTATATTCTGCATATATGCAGTACGTAAATTACTCATATCAGAAGTCAGATTGGAGACAAGTTGGTCTGGTAGTCAAAGAATAGAGCATATGGTAAGGTCTGACAGTTGGGTTCAGAACTCTCTGATGGTGAAACATAGTATGTTGTGGATCTGGATGAGTGATAAGGAGTATCTAAACTATTGTATTCCAGAGATTTAACCTCCAGTGACAAAGCTTGTGAAAGATATAAGCATCTGAGTATCGGACTCCAGTAAGATAGTGTAGACAGAGGAAGAACTGAGCAACATGGTATCAGACCCCAATCCGGATGTGCATAATGTGTTGATCAAATAGCTTGAAGTGTTATATGATTTTGGCTGACATAGATAATGACTTTTATACCTAAGTTTTTGGTTTGCATCATCAATCAAGCATGGATTCAGCTGACAGAACAGTAACTTGCAAATATCCTAAGTGTTTTTGTTGCTGACTAAAAAGTTGTTGGAAATCCTTGGTGCGGATATATATACCCGATGGATTCAAGCTTGTGAAGGTGTGATAGTGATTATAGATTGGATGAAGTACGAAGAAAAGTAGAGAAAAGTGTGAAGACGGTAATCCAAGCTCAGAATGTGACAGAAGAGTGACACTAAGCAGAGGAAGAATGAAATGTGCTAGATCAGTATATTGAGCCTAACTGGAACTAAATTTTTGCATATGTAGATGTTGTTCATCAATTCAAACTCATTTGTATCATCTGTAAGTCTCTAGTAGGCAGTGAGCCTCTTGTGAGCGGTGTGCTCAGGCAGTGAGCCCTAACTGGCAAGTGCCATTTTGTACTTCTTTATTCTTTTAACAGAGAATACAATCTTGGGTTAGTCACCCCGTGGTTTTTCCCTTAACAGGGTTTCCACGTAAAAATCCTTGTGTTATGTGTGTTAATTTCATTTTTGTTCTTATGGTTGCCTATGCTTTCATGTTCTGATATAGTACTGAATGTTAAGAGAGTTAAAGAAAGAAAATTTTTAAGATAACTGATTCACCCCCCCTTCTCAGTTATCTGCCTTGCTTCCAACAATTGGTATCAGAGCTAAGCTCCTCAGAAAAAGCCTAACAGCTTGAGGAGGATCTGGGAATCTCAATGGATGCTTATGGTATGAAAGAATAACTTCAGTCTACCCTAGATGATCTTGAACAATCCCAATCTGAAGTCAATAACTTGAGAGAGCGACTTAAGGAGGCAGATGATTTCATCAATGAGCTGAAAGAAAAACTCAGTAACTCCGTGAAAAAGAGAAAGGAACTACTTCAGAAGTTAGCAAATCAAAATGAAGCTAATAATACTAATGAAGATCTGAATGAGAAAACAAAGCTATGTGAGAAGCTATCAAAAGAAATTGTTATGCTAAGACATGAAATGGAATCAGGGGTTATGAAATTTACTCAAAAAATTGAAGAGAAGAGAAAGACTGAAGAAAACTTAAATCAATCCCTCAAAGAGAAATCAGAAGATTGCTACAAAATGAATAGAGTAATCAAACATCTTGAGGATGATCTAGAAGAAGCTAGATACAATGAAGAATAGCTTGAGAGATAGATTGACACCTTAAAAAGGGATCTGGAAGTTGCAAATGAATACAAAGAAAAATTCAAGATAAGCTCAGCCAAACTTGAAGTGCTTCTTGAAAGTCAAAAGAAGGTAGATGATAAGCATGGCTTGGGATATGAGAAAGGTGAAAGTTCCGGATCTGATCAAAAGAACTTTGGGCCAGGAAAATAAAGAATCAGGCCTAGAAGACCTTCGGTAAGGCAACCTAATGCTCAAAGATATCCATCTTTCAATAGACGCTGCTTCAACTGCAACAGATTTGGTCATAAAGTAACTCAGTGCAGGAACAGAATAAATCAGAATAATCCATCCTTCTATGGTCAATGCTTCAATTACAAAAGGTATGGTCACAAATCTCATGAATGCAAAAACATACAAATGAATAATTCTTTCAATGGTAGATGCTTTGCATGCAATAGAATGGGGCACATAGCTAATCAATGCAGATCAAGAGGATATCAACCAAATAAGCAAGGAAATATTGTGTGTTGCAATTGTTATAAATCAGGTCATATAGCCAGATTCTGCAGAAGCAGAAATCATGATGGAAAGGGTCCAATAAAACATGATCAGAAACCAGACAAAGGCAAAGGTAAAGTGAATGCGGATGAGATTCAAAAGGAGATGAGCAAGATTTGGATAAAGAAGAGCGTGATGAATACTTGTGATGGATCCGCACTGGAATTCGGTGCTGATAATCCTTCCAAAAATTAAAAAGTGAGCTCTGGCTCAGGGGGAGCTATAGAGGAAATCAAATTCCCCTAGCCAGTTAGTAAGTGCCTGAATTCGGCACGACGGATAAGAGTCAGAGGTTACAAATTAAAGGAGTCTTGAAGGTTCATCAAAATCATTCAGTTGAAAGTTGAGTATTCCACATAAAGAAGTTATGAGTAGATCCTGCTCCTGTAGCCATCTAATAAAAGCAAAACTACACAAACAAATCTAGTATGATCTAAAAATCCAAGCTTATGATCTACAGTTTTGGAGACATGCTTTGTAAGGCTAAATGTATGTTTCCAACTCACCTATATGATGACTTGAAGATCCACACAGTGATTCATGAGAAATTCACTCAAAATAGGGTTACCAGATGACTTAAAAATATGCATTTATTACAAAAGGGAATTAGGTTTTGTGCAAGGATAAAAGGATTTTTCACTCGTCATTTACAACACTTTGCACTCACGAAGAAGAAAGAAGAGCTCTGAGAAGAGATCTTGCAGACTACTCAAGTTCAAACTGAAGATCAAAATCAAGCAGAAATTCGCTCCAACATTTGCTTCAAACCCTAAAGCGTAAAAAGGTATTTTCCTTCTGCGAATTCTCTCCAGATTTCATTACTAAAATGGCTACTCCCATGGTTGTGAATGTCACTGAGAGGTCAAGACCAAAATCCAAGAAACATCCCTTCAAATCTCTAGAAGTTAATCCCTTGGGTGCATTTTCCCATATCCCGCATGGTGTTCTGCATGTAGAAAATGTTAGGGTTTACATTCATACAAACCTTTAGGAACTGGGAGACTTAGAATTGGTAGAATTGTATCGCAAATAGCTAAGTAATGAGAAATTTGAACTCAAGATAGAATTCAAGGCCCTTAAGGATAAGCACTTTGTGCATTGCATACATTTCCCATCATTTGGAGAAGACGAATGGGTCCGGTATGTCTTGAGCAGGATACACGATAACTTTATGTGGTTATGAGTCCATTAAGATAACCAAAGATGCCATTAGGGCTGTAACCGGATTACACTCAACTGGTGGATTACCTGCACTCAAAGCTGTGAATAATCAAACGGTAACAGAAGCCACCAGATCAAAATATGACAGGAGGGCAATGAATATAGATGATATCATTGATCCAGATATCAAGTTTGCATCAATCATAATTAGCTACAAAATTTACCACTCAAGCAGGGAGAATTCTATATCCGGTACAACAATCTATGCTACATATCAAATGCTGAGAGAAAATATAGACTATGATCTGTGTGAGCTTCTATTGAATCAACTGATGGAAAATCTAGAGAAGATCAAGAAAGACAAGAAAAATACCTTCAAATATGGCAATTTGATATTGTGTTTATTCTTCTACTTCATGAATGAGCTACTAGGATCAAGAGGTCTGATCTGGACAAATGATGAACTAGTTGCCATTCAAATCATGGATTATATGTATGCACTTGGTGATGCACAAGCCCGGAAGGCAACTCTTTAGGATTACTTCAAGAATTTCCAAGGCATAATGCATGCAAGAGAGAGAATACCAAAATCAATAGTTGATAAATACAAAGACACAATTTGCTTCATGGTTGATACAGATCAATGCCTAATGGAGGCAGTTGAGCTAAGGACTCTATGGGTGATGCCCATGGGTTACGAAGTAGATGAAAAGCTATTAGAGGCTTATGTTCAACATTTGTTAAGCCAACCCAAGGACACTGAAGCAAAGAGGTTTGGCACCTTTGATGAGCTAAACATAAAATTGCATGTTGAGTTAAGGAAGCCGAAAACAAAAAGGAAAGTAAGAAGGGAGGTTGAAGAGCTTGCTGGGATGTTTGGGGCTTAGTATAAAGTTAGTGTGCTCTAGGTAGGTTTGTCAGACATCCTTTGGCATGTAGCTTAACATTTTATTAAGATTGAACCTTGATTAAGATGTCCTATTTTAGTGTAGGGTTTTCCTATTCTATTTCTTAAGATATTACTGTCAGGACTATATTCTAGATGTTAGTTAGAGTCTCAAATTGATATCATGGATGTTTTAGAATGAAATCAGTTTTACCACAAATAATTCCATCTCTGACACCTATGTAATGGTGAATCATCTTTGTTCTTAGACAAGTGTGAATAGACCACATATCCCGATTTGGTTGGATTAGCTAAGCTATTCCTTAGTACCAGAGTTCTAGATGCCAAAATGACCAAGAATCCTATTGTTGTTACATTCCTAGGTCAACTTATGGCTTTGATCATCTTGTGGCATGTGGAAGTGTCCATTATTGTAAAGAAGATCATTTTGAAGATAACTGTATGCAATGCTTTTACCTGTACAGAGAAAAGCATAAAATTTCGTTTGTTGCAGATCAACCTTTACAATTGTAGTTGTTTTGCTTTGGTTTCATATCTCTCCTACCTTATTTGTTTATCTAAGAAGTATCAGCTACCTGTTTAGAGTTCGAACAATTATACACAGACTTCAAAATTATTAGTGGGAGCTTTTGCTCCTGGAAAACCGTAGGACACTGGAAACTATCGGACGTCAGAAAATCGTCAGATGTCGGGAAACATTTTCATCGTTAGGTTTTTCGTTTTCGCAGGCCGGTAACTATTTTCTAAGATTTTCTAGGCGTCATCGTTAAGTAAATGCAAATCTCCTTCGAGGAATTATTGGTCTATCAAAAATTCTACATTTGATTTCGGTTGCATTTCAAAGTTCTCTGCAGATCATCTTAGTTTTTAATCTCCATGGAGATATTCCCATATAGGTTTGAAGTAGATTTGTCCTATTTTTTTGACCCTTTTTCTCCAATATATTAATCAATCAACAAGGCCATTTGATTTGCTAGACAGGTACGATTTTTTTTTTTAACTTATTTTAGATGGCTCCAGATTGTCCTAATATTAAATTTCAAAGGCAAAAAATTATTTTTTTCCTCTAATGGAATAGGAAATATGGCCAACTAACTAACTGTTGATGCATAATAATTTCATTCCTTTTTTCCTACCACTTTGTACGGTCTTAAATTACAAGAGTGTAACAGTTTTTGTATTGGTCTATCTTATATATGATCTAGCTATTTGAAAACATTAATTTAGGACATCAAACACTAACAATAACAATAAATTTTACGATTTCTTCGTGGAGGCATCTTGATCTCCGCAGCAAACCCACAACCTCAGGTCCTGGTGCAAACTACCTCATGGTCGGCGATCTGTCTACACACTCAGGAACTTGGCTCTGATACCACTTGATGAAGGGGGTCATAAAACGCACAACAACAAAAATTGCATACAGAAAATATAACTTTCTTTATTGATTTGGACAACTTATTACATTACAGAAGCTCAAATACAATAAGAGGAATCAACCCTCCACAAGCTGCACCACATTACAGCTTCCTATCACAAGACTCTGGAATCATCAGCCTTTTGTAATCCCAAATCAGCTAGGGTTTCTATTTTCCCCACCTATTCTTGACTCTACACTTTCCCCCTTAACTCTACTATTGCCCAAGGTTCCCAAAATGGTTATTAATAGCCTTTTTGGCGGCCAACAACCTAAATTCAAAATTTGCATCTCCCTCCAAAAATAGGTCAACTTTCGGGAGCTATAACTTTTGATCTGGGTGTTCGATTGACAAACCGTTTTACGCGTTGGAAAGCTCGCTGAGTGCTCTACGCGCTAAGGACCCACTCTCTTAGTTTCGGCCATTTTCGGGCCCGTACGGGGCCGTTTAGTGCCTTAAACCTAAGTTTGAATAATTTTTAGGCATTTTTCAGGAAACGGAAACTTTACTATCTTTCAGCTCGCAAATGATCTTTGCGTGATTCCTTCACCAAAGGTCTTATTTTTCAGTTATGTAACTTCTTGTAAGTTTTCACTTCATTCCATGCCCAAATGCAAACTTTCTAAAAATAACATGTTATTTTTAGCAGTTTAGAAAAATTGAAAGTTCTACATCATTATTCAAGCGATTATGGAACTAGAACCACAAATTTTGAAAAGAAATGGAAAGAACATCAACAATTTTGAAACACATCTTTTTTTGGGTGATGCAAGATTGCCCTTACACCACTGGATGCTCCTGCATCGAATGTCCATACCAATCACAAGTGGAACATTGGCTACCCCATCACGAGAAGGTTTTCCACCAAATTACAATCTGGTAAACACTTATGTAGCCATGCAACAAGGGCCGCAACCAACACCACCCCCAACATCATCCAATCTCCATATCATTAACCCAAACAATGTCATGCAACCTCAACCATCACAAAACGTTAACACAACCTATGTCCCTCCACAACATTCTTCTACTCTAACCTATGTCCCTCTGCCACAACGATCATCTACACTAACCTTTTTCAACACATATCTCAATCAACCCCAACCATCACAAAACCCATCTACCTATCTCCCTCTACCACAACGATCTTCCACTCTCAACCTAACCCACACCTATCTCAACCCTCAACATTCCCAAAACCAAACTTTGCATAGCTATATTCCACCATCGCAACCAAACCCAACAAACTTTATCTTCCCTCAACCAAATTCTTTCTTCACACCACCTCCACAATACCAACAACAAAACTCTTACCTACAACCATCACAAAGCCTATATTCTTACCTAGAACCACCCCCACCTCCCCAAAATCAAAACACCCAAATCCAACCCAATCCAAACCAAACATACCACACGTATGACCCTTACAACACCAATGCCTATGGCTTCCACTACAATATTCCATATGGGCTACAACAACCACCTCTAGGACAACAAGAGATGTTTCCAACCCCTCCCACAACTATGGAGCTAAAACTTACTGAAGTTCAATAACAACTACCTGATCTTACATTTGGCCACACCAAGAAGACTTTCTCTTTGGAAGAAGTTTGTCCTTATCCATTTGATCAGTCATTACCCATGATCCCTTTTCCTCATAACTTCACTATTCCCAAATTTGACAAATACAAAGGAAAAGGAGACCCAAAAGACCATCTTAGAGAATTCTATCTTGCTTGCTTCGAGGTCTCACATAACAACACATATCTTATGTGCCTCTTTCCTCACAGTCTTAGAGGTCAAGCTATAGAATGGTTCTCACACCTACCCACGGGTATCAAATCTTTTAAGAAGCTTGCAGAGAAATTTTCCACCCATTTCTCTTACAACACAAAAAATGAAGCTCTATGACGGACCTATGCAACAATAAACAGAAAAATGGGGAAACTCTCATCTCCTTCCTTCAAAGATAGAGAGAAATGGCTAGCAAATTTCCATTCAAGATACCTAAAAAGTAGCTTGTTAGCATATTTGTGCATAACCTCAATCAAGAGTTAGGTTTTCATTTGCAAATACTTAGTGCTACAACCTTCAACGAAATTACCTATAAGGGCATCAACATTGAAAAGGCCCTCATCGCTAAAGGCATGGTCAAAATCTTCAAAGAAACTAAAGACAATGCTCCTCAACAACAATCAAATGACAAACCAAAATTTTGGAACAAAAAAAATAACGTAGTCAATGATTGTGTGGTAGACTCCAAACATGTCCAAACACTGCAAACACCCCTTCATCTTTCAAAACCAAGTCAACCTCTGCCTCAACAAAACCAACAACAACAAAGACAACCCAACCAAAACTAACAACAACGACAACAAGAGCGACCTCAACAAGATTACCCTCTGCAATGTCAATTCACACCCTTGGGAGACCCTTAGAGACTATTCTACAAAAACTTATTAACAGTGGACTCATCACATTACCAAATGCTCCCCCATATGGTGAACCTGTTTACAAAACTACACGATACAAAAAAAATGAATTTTGTGAGTACCATAGAACTAAAGGACACCGAACCATAGGATGCATGAAACTCAAACACCTGATCGAAAACTTTATTGATAGAGGACAAATCACATTCGGTGACCCCCCTAATCAAAATACAAACAAGGATCTCAACATGTACAAGGAACCATTCCCTAACCATGGTCAAGGTCCACCTCTGGATAAAGGTAAAGGTGTTAACAAAGCTTCAACTTCCTATGACTCTATTGTGGGTTGTTTTGAAGAGAGTTGGGTGTCTACCCTCACAATTAAAGGCAAATCTATGGATTGCATTGTTACAACTCATCATGGTTGTGTCACCATTCGTGGTCCTACAACAAGTCTCCCAACTCAATCCGATTACAATCTTGTTGAACACCTAGGGAAACCCCCTGCACAGATCTCCATTTTGGACCTTCTACGGTCATCACCTACACATAAATCTGTGCTAGAAAAATCCTTACAAGAGTCTTTGGTTCCTAATAATATAGCGGTCACGGATTTCCAAGCTATAATAGGTAACATTGCCTCACCTTACAATGTGGTCTTTTTTGAAAAAGACCTCCCATCCCATGATCCATGTCACAATGATGCCCTTCACATTGAGGTTCTCATCCATAAACACAAGATCAAACACATATTTATAGATGGTGGTGTTGGTCTTAATATCTATTCTCTAAAGTTACTCAAACAATTGGGATACTCTGAGGATCATGTCAACATTGATCAAAGTATTACAATCAAGGGGTATGATGATGTTGAGCGCCATTCAGAAGGTATTATCCACTTGCCTATACAAGTAGGCCCTATCATGCTAGAAACTAGGTGCCAAGTCCTTGATATTGAGCTACCTTACAACATTATCCTAGGACACCCATGGATCCATGCCATGAAATTTGTTCCCTCAATGTACCATCAATCTCTCAAGTTCCCGTTCTATGGTATGGAGATCACTATCCTAGGCGACCCTAATCCTTTCGAATTCTGTCGTGTGTTGCAGGGCAATTATAATAATTGCAACCAAGTGCCCAATAATGACAAAGCCCATGAATCCCCATTATATATCGATTCTAAAAATATGACAAAAGCCTCTGCAACTGCACACAATCCTCATCCTATTCCTGAAATCAAAGCTCACATCCATGATATAGGCTTTGGAGAATATGATATCTCAAAATCTTGTTGTGTAGGGCGGATGCCCCTATCTCCTAAATCCCATGGCCAACAGCCCATAGCCAAAGCAACTATTCCTCCCCCAGCATCTCTAACCCAATTCCAAGAGGGAAAATTATTGGTAGAGGAAACTATTAAAGACATCTCTTCTTGGCTCTACAAGGAGAAAGAACCAGTCACAATACCAGTCAAACATCATTGAAATGGCCTAAGAATTGTGAAAAACATGGGCTACAAAGGCAAAGGTGGCCTTGGAAGACATAATCAAGGAACAATGGAACCCATTGTTGTGTAGAAGAAACTAGACAAGAAGGGGTTAGGTTTTGGTAGGAAGATACCACACACCTTGGACATCAAGGGTATTCTCGACAAGGTGGCACAAACTTCTCTCACTGGTTCAATGTCTAATGAGGATATAATCGATGACTCTTCCCTCCATATGATTGACCTATTTACAGAATCCTCCATATTCATGCTATCATCTGTATCCTTCACATCCAACACCAGGACCTAGATTGTAACACTTGTATACCCTGAACTTATCGATTGGGACCAACAAGGGGCCCTCATTCTAGATGTATTTTAGAATGATGAAGCTATTGCAAAGTTCATGGGACTCTGGGATGGTATCCCTCTTGGAAATCACAAAGCTGGTTTTGTCATGGAACTAGAGCAAACTGCTTATGTTGGTGAGAATGCCAAATCCTCCAATCGTAAAAGTAAAAATAAAGAAAGATCTCTATGTGAAAACCACACTGTGGCACCTCCTGATCACAAAATAGTAAAAACAAAGGACGTATCCAAAGGTAAAAACCCAACTATGGCACTTGAGGATGGAGGATTTGACTTTCCCCTACCATCTAAGTATCAAGAGAAATCAACTCTCCTAGTGGAAGATTCTACAGAGATAAACCTTGGCACAGATAAAAATCCTAAGACCACATTCCTTGCAGCATCATTATCAGAACAAGAGCACAAGAATCTTACCAACTTCTTCTTACAGCGAACCATCAAATTTGCATGGACCTATGCTGATATGCTAGGGTTAGACCCCTCGCTAGTAGTGTACTATCTTACAGTTGATCCAAAATCCAAACCAGTCAAGCAAAAACTAAGGAAGATGCATCCACAAATAGCTCTCTTGGTAATAGTGGAAATACAGAAACTATTAGATGCAAAGTTTATCAAGCCTATTGATTATCCATAATGGGTCTCCAACATTGTACCTATGGCTAAACCAAACGGGGGCATCGGCATGTGTTCTGACTTCAGAGATCTTAACAAAGCATGTCCCAAAGATGACTTCCCACTGCCAAACATTGATCTCATAGTAGACTTGATGGATGGTCATGAAATGCTTTCTCTCATGGATGGATTCTCTAGCTACAATCAGATAATGATAGCAGAAGAAGATCAACATAAAATAACTTTCACTTGTCTTTGGGGTACCTATTGTTGGTGCGTCATGCCATTTGATCTAAAGAATGCAAGTGAAACTTATCAAAGAGCAATGATAGTGATATTCCATGACCTCTTTCATCACATCATGGAGGACTATGTGAATGATATACTTGCAAAGTCTTCTAGGGCAGATCACATACAGGTTCTAAACAAATCTTTGACAGACTCGAAAAATATCAAGTAAGACTCAATCCAAAGAAGTGTGTCTTCGAGATAACATCAAGAAAACTATTGGGATAAATTGTATCTCGCAGAGGCATCGAAGTGGATCGAGGAAAAGTCAAGGATATCGTGGAGATGCCTCCACCAAAGAATCTCAAAGCATTAAGAAACCTTCAAGGAAGGTTACAATCCATTAGGCGGTTTATCTCACAGTTAGTAGATAAATGTCAACCATTTCAACACTTGCTCCGAAAGGATGTCTCATTTTGATGGGATGCTAAGTGTCAAGCAGTATTTTATCAGCTCAAATAATATCTAGCTACATCTCCTATCTTGGTACCACCAGTCACCGATAGGCCTTTGATCTTATACATCTCAACTACAACTGCAGCCCTAGGGGCTCTTCTAGCACAACATGATGAGTCAGGAAAAGAGCATGCAATCTATTATATCAATCGAACCTTGGTGGGTTATGAACTCAATTATTCACCTATGGAAAGAGCTTGTTTAGCCTTAGTGTTTGCTTCCCAAAAGTTTCTGCATTACATGCTAAACCAACACACAAATCTAATAGCCAAAATTGATCCATTGAAGTATCTCTTAGCAAAAGCAGCCCTCACAAGTAGACTAGCTAAATGGGTCATGATCCTTAGTGAGTTTGACATTGAGTATGTGGATCGTAAAGCAATCAAGGGACAAGCCCCAACAGATCAACTAGCAGAAGCACCTATAACAAATGTACATCCTATGGTATTTGAATTTCCAAATGAAAATCTCTTCACTCTTTCTACCTCAGCAATGTGGAAATTATATTTTGATGGTTCCTACACAACATGGATCAGGGGCCGACATTCTTTTTATCACACCACAAAATGACTATATCCCCAAGTCATATCAGCTTGCATTTCCCTGCACCAACAACATAGCTGAGTATGAAGCACTCCTCATAGGTCTCAATACAACAGTTCAATGGGACATCACAAAACTACAGGTATATGGAGACTCACAACTAGTCATTCGACAAGTCACTAACGAGTACCAAACAAAAGACAAAAAGTTTGTCCCCTAAAAGCAATTAGTGGATGCATACAAACCACACTTTTCTAGCATCACTTTTGAGCAAATTCCAAGAGAGCATAAAAAAGCTACAAACTCTATGGCTTCTGTGGGGTCACTTATAGACATGCCTGCAAACACACAAAAATGTGAGTTCTTGATCGAGCAATTGTTGATACCAACTGTCGATGTTCCAACTACTGAAATCATCTGTGAACTTGTGTTGGGTGAATATTTTGTCTTCAACTAACTGAAGGCAAAATGGTTATATCAACTAGAGTGTAATGAGATAAATCTCTCCTCTCAGCAAGGGAGGTTCCCTATTAACTATCACAATCTTATTTACACTAAATATTAACTTCAGGGTGAGACCATATCACCCATTTCTCTTTTTTCTGAAATGATGTTTACAAAATAAAAGAGCACTTTCACAATACAAATTTGAATAACGAAGAAACCCACGAGAGCACAAAATCTATCATTGCTCCTTTTACTGATTTATAATTTAGAACTAAGTAGGATAAAGTGCAACTCAAAGTCTTCACCGAATGCTATGATAAAACATATAATCACAAAAGATAATAGCAACTCAAAGTCTTTCCAATATGTTTTACTTCAAAACATAAAGTCACAAACTAAAGATAATTATTGTAGCACAAACTCTCCACAATCAGCTTTAGACCATCTCCCAGATTATTCACACTCACACTACAATTTGATCAAGAAGATAAGATAGTATTAGGAAAAAGACATAAGAACAATTTCCAATATGCCACAAGTTATTCCAACATAAAGATTGAATGATCACTTGCTTTTCTATTCACTTGATAAAATTTGATTTACAATTTGAACACAAAGTCTAAAAATGTTCTTCAATTTGGCAGAGTTTCGCTGTAATAACTAAAAGATGATAATTACAATGGAGATCCTCTTTATTTATAAGAGAAACCGAGAGCAAAAATAGGAAAAGAAAAACTAACTATGACTTATTCAACAAAGGAGTCCTTCTTGATTTGGGACTTCCTATGTTTTTACATGTAATTACATATGATAAAAGTACATGTAAATATGTCCAAAATTATTTCAAAAGTACATCTGAAAAGTAGAAAATAAACTAAGTAATGGAAAAGCTGCTTCAACTTGCATTGCCTTCTTTCTTCATGTGGCAATCATACATGGTGAACGTTGCCTGCATCCCAAGACTGTCTGGACTAACTGTGTTCTTGAAAATCATTCGAGCTCTAACTATTGCATCTCTGACCGTGGTAATTGATTTTACATGGCTAGTTAACTTGGTCTTCAGATTATCCAAAGTTAACTGATTATCAAGAATATTATCCACGGAGGCCACTGAAAAAGTTTTGTCCTCGAACTCTTTCTGAAACATATTTTCAAATTCCTGGATCATCTCTTCTGCAGAAAGAAATCGATTATCCTATGACACCAGATTGCAAGGTAGCTCCTCCAACTTGTGCAAGAGACTAACATCACTTTGATCACTTAGTTTCCTTGCAGTTTCGAGGTCATTGATCAGATCTTTCAGCACATGGCTCTGATATGTCAATGCCTCTTTGGTCTCAGTATATGAATCCCCATTTGGAATGACACCAATTGATATCAGAGCACTTATTTTTAGCTTCCTCATCTCTAACCACTTATCATGATTCTGTTCTAGATGCTCAATATCCTGAGAAATAACATCAATCAAATCATCAAGTTCTACCCTTATTTTCTCCATCTTGCCTATTTTCTCAGCTAGCTCTGTAAGAAGAAAGATTCCTTGTGTGCGCATCCTTTCCAAATATTCTTCAAGTACTCTTCCCTTAAGATGAGTCTTTTCAGCTTTCTAGATGATAGGATCTTCTACAGAAACGTCCTCAGGAGTCATTGATTTTGAATTCAAAGTAATTTTCCTCACCACTGCAGTCAATTATTCTACCATTGCTTTGTAATGATCCTTCATTTCTTTTTCTTTGTCAAACTTCTGAATTAGAATATCCATTGCAGACTGCATGTCAGTCTTTGCACTTTCATGAGTTATTTTGCCTAGCTCAACCATAGAGATAGAGTAATCATTCATACTAAAACTTTCTATGGTTGCATCCTATGGAGGCCTTGCAATCTCTAGAAATTTGTGCCCTTTGTCCCCAAGCATTCTCGAAAGAATTTTTGGCTTCTTTGGGGTCTTAGCCTTAGCAGACACCAGCTTACTAAAATCAAAGTCATATGGAGAGATGGTTTGTTTCTTACTTTTAGGTGTATATGCCGACAACCATGGAGGAAGCACAGAAGTACTCACATTAGGGTTTATTTCCATTGTTAGTGTTACTAGAACTGCATTGGCAACGGAAGTAGGAACAATAGGTGGAGTATTAGTAAAAACTACACCTGACACATTCACACTAGAAACCTGTTCAGAACTCATTACAAAGTGATCAAATATAGAAGCATCTCCAATATCAAAAGATGAGGAGGACAAGCTAGGAATAGACTCTGAGGAACGAAGAACATCATCAAAAGTAGTTTGAGGATTATCAAAAATTATTTTTGAAGGTGATGGAGATTCAGAATAGGGGGTATCAATGGGTGAAACAGACAAAGGAACCGAAACAGGTATGTCAGACAAAGGAGAAGAGACTCCTGTTTCCTGTTGTACATTCTCCTGTGGAGACAAAACTTCATCTCCTTGTCCTTCTGTAGATCTATCTTCAACCTCCATTTCCTCGGTAGTTGGCTCATCAATATTCTATTTTTCAATTTCCATATCTTCTACCTCAGACTCTTTCTCTACAGCCTTTGACTTCTTCGTCACAAATTTGATCCTAGGCTTATGTGGCTTGGAAGAAGAGGGAATGTCACTCTTGTTCTTCATCCTATTCTCCACCTTCTTACCTGTTTGTTCATGGATTTTAGTCTCTGATCCTGTAAGGAATTCTTTCAAAGCAATTCCCTTATCTGTTAACCACTTGTTGGTGTTAGCCAATATAGGTTCAAACCTTTTCCTTAGAGAAGTCAATTCTTTCTGAGACCATTGGATAGGAGGAAGAGGAGAACCAACAACCTGTTCAGTGTTATATCTAGAATCAATCAATTCTTCATCATCCACCAGGTCTTCAGGAATATCAGCCAATCCCAGATATTCAATCTGTTCCAGAGATAACCTGCTATAATCCAACTTTTTGATATCTTCTTCTGTCCTCAAGTCTACCAGACGTCTTCAACCATTGGTTCATGGAACTAGGTCTTCCTCTTGATCTTGTCTTTCACACCCCTATAATCAAACCTTGGTCTTTGTTTGAATTGTTTCATGGTTACTAGCTGCATTTCAGTTTCCATGGCTCTAGCCTTTGCAGCGGTTGATACTGAAAACCTGCCAATTTCAACTAGAAATCTGAATCATGATTTCTTGAGCTCCATTTGCTTATTATGTATGACAATCATTTGTCTACATAATTCTATTAGAACAAGTTTGTTTGAAGGAAACCTTGGCAACATATAAGGATAAACTTGGAAAAAGCCAACCCTTAAATATGAGAAAGTAGGAAATTGTAAGAACATGCATCCATAATCATTCACCACTGACCAAGCTTCATCTGAAACTCTTATTTGCTCTAGCTGAGGGTCAAAAAGACACAAGAACACTGCGAAGAAAGCATCATTTACCCTCCTAAAGTGGTGAATAGAACCCTTCAATGTCAGTTGAGAATAGTACTGATATACAGGAACCACTCCCCTATCTCCTTCTGATGTCAAACTCGGAAAGATCCTCATGGAGGCTGCTATATACACCAGGTAAGAAGTCATATAGAATTTGAAGGTAGTGGATACCTTAGTCAATTTCTCGTGAAGAGCATTTATGATTTGCTCACCCCAAAAGATGGCCTGTTTGCCTTGAAGTATAACCTTGATAAAAAGATACATCCACTCATGAAAAAGTGAGGAAGAGGCCAGCCCCCTTATCCTGCTAAGAAGAGTTATGAGATCACCAACTTCTTCTACAAAATCACTTATGGGAAAACTCCTCAACCACCTGGATAAGTTTGACCTTGAAGTCTTAAGCCATTTAGTATCGATTATCTTCTTAGCCTTCTCAGAATTTGTGTCGTATTCTTTTTGGGCTTCAGCAAAATCCAGTTTTATAACTTCTATAACAGTAGGACACATGAAAACTTTATCAATGAATTCCAAATCTAATTTGATTATCACATTTCTATTTGTATCCACCACTGCCTGAGTGTCTCTATTGTAGAATTGAGCACATTGAAGAACAAACTCTGTATTATGAGCTGCCATCGGGAAAGATGACACCAAATGAATGTTGCTATTAATAATCTTCTTCATTGCAGAACTAGGATTATTAGACTTGGTTCTTTCCACAAACTGAACCATGTCCACATGGTCGATCTCTGTATCCTGAATGTCATCGACATTGGAAGTAACCGAGGTGATTGGAAAAACACCCTGATACTTATACTTCATCGCTTTCGACTTCTTTGGAGACAACTCAGTCATCTGAAAAAGCTAACACCAGAAGGATGTCGGTGAAGAGAGAAAATCTACAGAAGAAACTGCAACAAGAAGCCATGATCATGCAATTAGGGGAAATACTGGTAATCTAGGAAAATTGCATGTCGACGATCATGACTATGGAGATACGCTTGAAAGGACTAGAGTGCAAGCGAGTCAAAAAATGGAGGAAAGCGGGCTCAGGAAAGTAAAATTGAAAATCTCTCAGAGTTAGAAAATATTGAGAGAGTGAATGCACAGGCGGCAAAATTTGCTGCCCTTGCATTAGAGGGATATATTGCAAGTGTCAGGGTAGCAAATTTTGCCGACCCTATAGGTAGGTTGAGAATTTTTGAGTGGATAGGCGGTGATTTTTACAGCTTTTGCATGTTTGGGAACAATTTTTAATGTATGTGCAGTGTCGGCGAAATTTGCCACCGTACACATGCTTTGAAATCTGTATGCGAGAGCGAGGTTTTCTACTGCTAACGCATATCGAGAAGTAAATGGTTGTGTAATGGCGGCGGCTTTAACCACCATTACAAGTGAAGGAGAACGATACAAGGCCCATGTAGGGGTGGTGGGAAATGCCGACACTACATGGACTGAACATGGAACAAAGGAAATGCGAAGGCGGCGGTTCCTGCCGCCCTCTCATCTAAAAGGCAAAACACTGGCCAAGAACCCTAAGTTTTTTCATGGGCAAAAATACATCGACACATTCTAACAACGCATTCGATTCATACCTAAATGAAAAACTAGGGTTTTAAACAGAAATAAGAAAGGAAAATACACCGCCACATTCTAACAACGCATTCGATTCATACCAAAACCCTAGCACATTGAAGAATAAAATGAAAATAAGACAAATAAAACAATGACTTACCTGGTCTACAAAACACTAGATGCAGTCAAGAAAAAATGATCGTTTAGATCCGGAATCTCCACGAGCTTTGTGAAGAGATCTGGTCGTGAAAGAGATTTTAATCTCATTTAAAGGTTTCTGAAATGAGTAATAAGCAAATTAGAATGAGATAAAACACTTTAAAAGGCTCGAAGGTCGTGCATTAAACATGGCATGAGTGCCATTAATGCATAATCTGAGTTGTCGACCTTGCGGGATCCGCTCAGACGGTAAAAAATGTCGACACTACAAACACACTAGAGGGATGTCGGAGAGGCGAAAAACCCCGCTAGTACACTTGGTGTTGACAGACTTAAGACAAGCTCCAGTGGTGATTTTAACTGCTATTGCGCATGATCAAGTAACAAGAACCTGCATGGGCGGCAAAATTTACCGCTCATGCATGTTTATAAAAACAATTCAAAATAAAACATGTAGAGGCGGGAAATTTGGCTGACCATGCATATTTGACAACAATGCACATGTAAGAGCGGTAAATTTTGCCACTATTACATGTGAAGACAAATTTTTCTAACACCCTCAAAATAGTCAAAATTGATATTTTGACAAGCTTACGACCTAGTCGACTTTCATGGTTTTTGAGAAATCAACCTAAGGGAATGTCGTGAACCATTTTTCATAGGGGTTGTCTACAAAAATGAGCTTAGCTAATTTTGAGAACAACAACTGGCTCTAACTGGGGAACTTCCATCAATCAAACTTTGAAACGATCGAAGGGAGAAGAATCTAGTCTCTAAGTGCCTTCATCCATGCCATTGGGCCATAGAGTCAAGCTACCAAAAAGAAAAAGACACAAAAGCCTAAATAAAAACACAAAACTATACAAATGTACAAATGAACTTATCTAGTACTTCAAGGATTGAAGTGCTTCAGATGCTGTCCACTGTGAAGCAGCAAGAATGGTGTTCCATCAAGGTACTCCAATAAGAAGCTATTTTCACCACAAATTTGATGAATGATGAACAAGCATCTCCATAAGGAATCAAACTTCCCATGCATTCCTTTCGGTTCTCTCCTCTTGTCCCACAACAAGACTTGATCTCCAATTTGAAAATCACGAGCCCTTGCTTTCTTGTCAAAAAGCTTCTTCACCTGACTTTGATGTTTAGCAATGTGATCTACTACCATAGCTTGCTACTCTTCAAGTTCAGTGAGATACATGATTCGTTTGTCAATAGAACTTGCAAAAGTTCTATCCTCTACTGCCTTTGCCAACTTCAATGCCGACAACTCCAAAGTAATAGGTATCTCTGCATTTAGACCATACAGAAGCTAAAACGGTGACATACCTATCACCCTTTTGGGGCTAATCATGTCTGCCCATAAAGCATCAAACAACGCTTTATGCCAAGTTCTTTGATTATCTTCCACCAGTTTCTTGATAATAGTAACTAGATTTTTGTTACTAGATTCTACCTAACCATTTCCTTGCGGATAATAGTCTGAAGAGTGAGAAAGAATAATCCCATGTTCATAACAAAAGCTATTGATCTCATTGGAAGAGAAACAAGTAGCATTATCTGCTACAACCTTGTTTGGAACTCCAAACCAGGAAATAATATTTTCCTTAAGAAAATTACATACCACTTCAGAAGTGGCATGCTTAACTGGGATAGCCTCTACCCACTTGGTAAAATAATCAGTTGCAGTGAGAACAAAGTTGTGTCCCACACTTGACACTGGGTTCACAGCACCAATGAAGTCAATACCCCATTACTGAAAAGGTTCTTCAATCACAATTGGCTTGAGAGGTAGTGCAGCCAACTTAGGCCTTCTAACAAACTGTTGACATAACTCACACCTACGTACCCAATTGTACGCATCCTGAAATAGTGTGGGCCAATAGTACCTAGCCCGCATAATCTTATGAGCCGTCACAGGGGCAAAAAAATGTCCTCCACAAGCTAAATTGTGAAAAGACTCTAGAAGTCTATTTTGTTGTGCTTTATCTACACAACGGAGAAAGACTCCATCAAGGCTTCTTTTGTACAAACCATTATCCCATAGGACGTAGTTAGCAACCTTCAATTTGATAATTCTTTTCTCCTTATAGGATAGATGAGAAGGAAACTCACCATAGGTAAGAAAATGAGCAATATTTGAACACCACTCATCTGTAGTAGTGACAAAAAGAACAGTTGGCATATCCTCAACTTCTTCTTCATCCCCTGTCTCTTTTGGTACATTATCGGCAATCAACTGACACAAACCTCTGCCATGCACAAGCTTGGTAGGTTTGATATCAAGATCAAACTCTTGAATCTTGGTAATCCAATTGCCTCTCTTGGTTCCGAACTCCTGTTGAGTCAGAATCAACTTTACTGTTGTATCAAGCACCAAAACAACAGTATGTGAATTCAAAATATAGAACCGAAAATGCTTTACCCATGGCATAAGCATGTTTCTCCATATTTGAATATTTCAATTCATGAGCCTTCAGAGGATAACTCATAAATGAAATGGGAGATTCCACACCTTCTTCAATATGCTGAACAAGAATGGCTGAAAGTGTATGCTTGGAAGCATAACTGTATACTACAAAATCTTTGGTATAATCAGGACAAACAAGGACTGGAGCATGACCTTTGGCCTTCTTGATATCCTCAAATGCCGCTTTACCTTCCGCAATCCAACAGAAAGTAGCCTTACCCTTCATCATGTTGACAATGTGACGGGTTTTCTCTGTGAATTCCGCAACGAATCTCCACAAAAAATTTACCTTTCCGAAGAAAGAGTGAATTGCAGTCTTACTAGCAGGCAAAGTAAGACTTTGGATGGACTTGACTCTTTCTGAGTCAATTTTAGTGCCTTCTCGGGACACAATATGACCGAGAAGTTTACCTTCTGTAACCCTGAAAACTGATTTCTTAGGGTTGAGAGAGATACCATTTTGTTGACATCTTTCCAGCACCTGTCGCAAATGATATGCATGATCATGACGTTGTTTGGAGAAAATAGTCAAATTATCAAGATATACCACAATGAATTTCCCCATCTCATCTCTGAAGGCAAGGTCCATTGCTCTCTGGAACGTGGTGCCATCATTGATCAAACTAAAAGGCATCTTGTGATATGCAAACTGCCCCAAGGTGTTGTGAAAGCAGTCTTGTACTGATCTGCTTCACTGACCTCTACTTGATTATATCCCAAAAAACCATCTAACATAGACAACATCTCCGAACCAGTTACAGTTTGCAACACTTGGTCCATGATGGGTAGGGAGTAATTATTCTTTAGAGAAGACTGGTTGAGATTCCTGAAACCAATGCAGATACGAATTTCTTCGTTCTTCTTTCTTACAGGAACTATATTTGTGATCCAGGTAGAATGATGAATAGGAAAGATTATTCTTGCATTCAACATTTTCTGAATCTCAGAAAGAATAGTACCTAATATTTTGGGATTGTATTGCCTTTATTTCTGCTTGTGAGGCAATGACCCAACTTTGAGAGGAATTTCATGCTGAATCTCCTTAGGCCTGAAAGATTTCAGGTCATCATAAGAATATGCCAAAACATCAATGTAATGGCAAAGGAGTGTAGTGAATTTGAATTTCTCATCGGCAATGCAACACTTCCCAATGTTGACCATTTTGGGATCTGCCTCAGAACTCAATTTTACTTGTTCAAATTCCATAGATGAACTTGAATCAAGTTGTTGCTGCTATTTAATGTATCTGTCATGCTTATCAAATAGCTTTTCTAGGGAAACCAAACCTTTTGGAATCTTATTCCCTTTTAGTTGAAGAAACTCTTCACCAGTTTGTGAATCTATTTCAGAAACGTATTCCTGTGGTGGAGATTCACTACCTTCAAAATAAAGCTCATCAAAGCCATCCGTCTTTTCCAAGAAAGCTATGATTTGATTATAACCATTGAACACCTGCCAATGGTCAGCATTATCCGGTACACTTGGTCAGAAGACCAGCTCAATTGTGTACTTGTTACCTTTGAAGTCTTTATGAGGAACCATGAGGGTGGCGGAGACAGCTAATGAATTTGCATGATCATTAAACTCTCTAGGCACTGCAGAGATATCAAAAGCATCAAAACCTTCAATGCAATCCCATACGCGATTGCGATAATGTCTCAATCTTTCATTTTTGGTCTGGTACAAATTTCTCACTTGACAAACCACTAATTTGGCATCTCCTTGAGCATGAAGATTTTTAACACCTTTACCATGAGCAGCCTCCAATCCGAGCAACAATGACTCGTATTCAGCAGTGTTATTGGTATTGTTGAATTGCAGCTTGTATGAGAAAGGGAAGATATCACCTTGTGGATATATCAAAACAACTCTAGCTCTAGAACTAGTAGAGGAACAACTACCATCAAATTCTAAAACCCAGACATCATTTGAATTTTTTACTTTGATGTTTCTGTTACTAGTGGATTCTTCATCATCAAAAAAAGAAGATTCTGACATCACTATGCTCTCATCTGAACTCTCATCTGATTTACTAGAAATATCCTCTAATTCTGCATCTGAAATGTTAGAGCTCTCATCTAATGAACTTGAAGTATCTTCAGTAGACAAGAAATAATTACCCATTCCCAAGGACTCAAACAAAATTTAGACTTTGGGATTTGTCGTTTGGGTAACAATATATTTTGCTTCTTTCTCAGGAAGCAACTTTTGCATGATGCCTTTAACAGGTATCCTAGCTTCAGATAGGTCCATGTTTAGTTCTCCACCCACATATTTACAAAAATTACGCCCAAGCAGAATGCCATAAGAGGCTGGAACATCAGCCACTAGGACGGTCATCTTAATCCTCCTGTCTGGAAAGGCTGCAAATGCAAATTGGGCATCCTTGATTTGGCCCAACAATGGTACTTGCTTATTTTCCATGGAGAAACATCTCCCAAAAGTTTTGGTTAAGGTGAGGCCAAGAGCGTCTGCTACTTTGGCGGGCATGACATTATTGGAGGCCCTAGAATCTATGATGCAATTGCTCAACTTATGACCATTTACCAACAGAGAAACATAGAAAGGTTCTATTTTCCCTGGGGCAACAAGGGGAGTAGTGACAAGATTATTTTGAGTGGATTTGTTCTTTGAGGAATCATGGGCAACTTTGGGAAAATCTTGTCCTGTAGGAATAGTCATGTTTTTGATGTATTTAGCTAACCTATCAAACTGTTCAGGATTAGATTGTAAATACTCAACCTCAGACATTTGAATTTTGGTCTTCCTAGCATGATCTATTATGTCAAATAGCTGAAATGAACTAGATACAGAGGAAGGAAATCCATCATTCTAAGTTTTATTAGGGGTAGTATTGGCCTGTAGGACAGAAGTAGAAGATACAAGATTGTTAGATGTACTTACTTGTTTATTGTCCACTGGGTCCTTCGACTGAAAAGGCAACGGAGTTCCCCGTTTGGCAATTGAGATCACTGGCTGAGGTTCTTCTCTTGCCTTTCCCTTATCAACTTGCTGATTTGACTGATTTTGGGACCTAGTAAAAACATCATATGCTCCATCATATACTTCTCCTTCTTTTTTGGCTTCATCTTGGTAATTCAGAAAGCCAATGGTAGAGTCGCCAGCTAATTCTTCTTCTCCTTCTGTAAAAAAATAGCATCATTCTCCTGGTCCAACTCGGGTTGGAAGGAATGGTCATGTTCTGCTTCATAATAGCCAACTGCTGAGTTGACTGGCGCTGCTTCAATGGCGAGCTTCCCTTGTGTGGGTGGAAGACGATTGTGTTGCCCTTGATTTTTGGCAGCATTACCTTGATATGAATTGTTAGGAAATGTTCTCCTTGGTATATCCCAATAAGGAGGGGCAGACATACCTTGTGACATTTGCCTTTTCAGAGATAGCAATTCATTTTCTAACTTTTGCACCATAGGATCAGTGGTGCTCATGGAAGAATTATCAGTAGAAGAAGGACCTATGTTTCTGTTAGATTCTCTTCTTATCTTACCCGCAAGGATAAGATCATCTTCAACTTTAGTAGGCAAAATTTGAGCCGCAAGAAGATCTGCGGGGCCAGCTCACCTTAGCAAAAAGCTCACCTCAGGAAGCTGAGTATTGATGAAGAAACACTTAAGATTATCTGCTGTTGGCTGAGCGGTTGTAGGAATCCTATTTGTCAGCTTATTGAACTTAGTGATGAAATCACACATGGGTTCATGTGGCTCTTTCTTCATCTGTGTTAGCTATGCTAACAAGGCATGTGCATCTTCTACAGGTTTGAACCTGGCTTCAAACTTGGTCTTGAGAGTGTTCCAACTCGTTATAGTCTGAGCTTGAAGATGGTAAAACCAATCTGCAGTAGCACCTTGTAGTGTTTCCACAAAAAGTCTTACTGCTACATTTTCATGTTCCACACCTAATACACCACAAGCTATGCAGAAAGCTGCAATGTGTTCATCTGGGTGGACTTTCCCATCGCCATAGAACTTAGGGAAATTCTTCCTCAAACTATGAGGTAGTTCATGCAATGGTGGGGTTAAATTCAAAGGACCAAAAGTGTTAGCCCAAGGGCCTTGAGCTGCCATGGTGCGCAGATTAAAGGGTGGGATAACAAACCTCTGTGGAATATGAATAGACAAAACTCTACTAGTACTAGAACTAGAAGCTTCACTTGGTATTGGAGACCTGGCATTGGTAGGAGGAAAACTCCTGGTTCGCTGAAGTCGAGGTCGTGGAGGCAAAAGACCAAAGTTATTTTGTTGCATCAACTCAAATATAGGATCAATAATACTTTGAGCTCTCTTGCTTCCTATATACCGTGAATCTACCAGAATGCAATGTACTCAACAAAATTTTGAAAAATCTCGAAACAATGGAAAAGAATTGTAGTGCTTCAACTCAGAGCGTGAGGCTTCAAGTTGCGCATTCCTTCCCCAACGGAGTTGCCAAAAACTGTTGGGTGAATATTTTGTCTTCAACTAATTGAAGGCAAAATGGTTATATCAACCAGAGTGTAATGAGATAAATCTCTCCTCTCAGCAAGGGGAGGTTCCCTATTAACTTCGGGGTAAGACCATATCATCCATTTCTCTTTTTTCAGAAATGATGTTTACAAAATAAAAGAGCACTTTCACAATACAAATTTAAATAACCAAGAAACCCACAAGAGCACAAAGTCTATCGTTGCTACTTTTACTGATTTACAATTTAGAACTAAGTAGGATAAAGTGCAGCTCAAAGTCTTCACTGAATGCTACGATAAAACATATAATCACAAAAGATAATAGCAACTCAAAGTCTTTCCAATATCTTTTACTTCAAAACATAAAGTCACAAACTAAAGATAATTGTTGTAGCACAATGTCTCCACAATCAACTTTAGAACATCTCCCAGATTATTCACACTCACACTACAATTTGATCAAGCAGATAAGATAGTATTAGGAAAAAGACATAAGAACAATTTCCAATACGCCACAAGTTATTCCAACATAAAGATTGAACGATCACTTGCTTTTCTATTCACTTGATAAAATTTGATTTACAATTTGAACACAAAGTCTCAAAATGCTCTTCAATTTGGCAGAGTTTCGCTGTAATAACTAAAAGATGATAATTACAATGGAGGTCCTCTTTATTTATAAGAGAAACCGAGAGCAAAAATAGGAAAAGAAAAACTAACTATGACTTATTCAACAAAGGAGTCCTTTTTGATTTGGGACTTCCTATGTTTTTACATGTAATTACATATGATAAAAGTACATGTAAATATGTCCAAAATTATTTCAAAAGTACATCTAAAAAGTAGAAAATAAACTAAGTAATGGAAAAGATGCTTCAACTTGCATTGCCTTCTTTCTTCATGTGGCAATCATACATGGTGAATGCTGCTTGCATCCCAAGACTGTCCGGACTAACTGTGTTCTTGAAAATCATTCAGGCTCTAACTATTGCATCTCTGATTGTGGTAATTGATTTTACATGGCTAGTTAACTTGGTCTTCAGATTATCCAAAGTTAACTAATTATCAAGAATATTATCCATGGAGGCCACTGAAAATGTTTTGTCCTCAAACTCTTTCTAAAACATATTTTCAAATTCCTGGATCATCTCTTATGCAGAAAGAAATTGATTATCTTGTGACACCAGATTGCAGGGCAGCTCCTCCAAGTTGTGCAAGAGAATAACATCACTTTGATCACTTAGTTTCCTTGCAGTTTCCAGGTCATTGATTAGATCTTTCAGCACATGGCTCCGATATGTCAATGCCTCTTTGGTCTCAGTATACGAATCCCTATTTGGAATGACACCAATTGATATCAGAGCACTTATTTTCAGCTTCCTCATCTCTACCCACTTATCATGATTCTTTTCTAGACGCTCAATATCATGAGAAATAACATCAATCAAATCATCAAGTTCTACCCTTATTTTCTCCATCTTGCTTGTTTTCTCAGCTAGCTCTGTAAGAAGAGAGATTCCTTTTGTGCGCATCCTTTCCAAATATTCTTCAAGTACTCTTCCCTTAAGATGAGTCTTTTCAGCTTTTTGGATGATAGGATCTTCTACAGAAACGGCCTCAAGAGTCACTGATTCTGAATTCAAAGTAATTTTCCTCACCACTGCAGTCAATTGTTCTACCATTGCTTTGTAATGATCCTTCATTTCTTTTTCTTTGTCAAACTTCTAAATTAGAATATCCATTGCAGACTGCATGTTAGTCTTTGCACTTTCATGAGTTATTTTTTGTAGCTTAACCCTAGAGATAGAGTAATCATTCATACTAAAATTTTCTATGGTTGCATCTTGTGGAGGCCTTGCAATCTCTAGAAATTTGTGCCCTTTGTCCCCAAGCATTCTCGAAAGAATTTTTGGCTTCTTCGGGGTCTTAGCCTTATAAGGCACTAGCTTACTAAACTCAAAGTCATCTGGAGAGATGGCTTGTTTCTTTCTTTTAGGTGTATATGTCGACAACCATGGAGGAAGCACATAAGTACTCACATTAGGGCTGTTTCCATTGTTGGTGTTATTTGAACTACACTGGCATTGGAAGTAGGAACAATAGGTGGAGTATTAGTAAAAACTGCACCTGACACATTCACATTAGAAACCTGTTCAGAACTCATTACAAAGTGATCAAATATAGAAGCATCTCCAATATCAAAAGATGAGGAGGACAAGCTAGGAATAGACTCTGAGGATCGAAGAACATCATCAAAAGTAGTTTGAGGATTATCAAAAATTGTTTTTGAAGGTGATGGAGATTCAGAATAGGGGGTATCAATGGGTGAAATAGATAGAGGAACTGAAACAAGTATGTCAGACAAAGGCGAAGAGACTCCCATTTCCTATTGTACATTCTCCTGTGGAGACAAAACTTCATCTCCTTGTCCTTCTGTAGATCTGTCTTCAACCTCCATTTCCTCGGTAGCTGGCTCATCAATATTCTATTTTTCAATTTCCATATCTTCTATCTCAGACTCTTTCTCTACAGCCTTTGACTTCTTCATCACAAATTTGATCCTAGGCTTATGTGGCTTGGAAGAAGAGGGAATGTCACTCTTGTTCTTCATCCTATTCTCCACCTTCTTGCCTGTTTGTTCTTGGATTTTAGTCTCTGATCCCGTAAGGAATTCTTTGAAAGCAATTCCCTTATTTGCTAACCACTTGTTGGTGTTATCCAATATAGGTTCAAACATTTTCCTTAGAGAAGTCAATTCTTTCTGAGACCATTGGATAGGAGGAAGAGGAGAACCAACAACCTGTTCAGTGTTATATCTAGAATCAATCAGTTCTTCATCATCCATCAGGTCTTCAGGAATATCAGCCAATCCCAAATATTCAATCTGTTCCAGAGATAACCTGCTATAATCCAACTTTTTGATATCTTCTTCTGTCCTCAAGTCTACCCAGACGTCTTCAACCATTAGTTCATGAAACTAGGTCTTCCTCTTGATCTTGTCTTTCACACCCCTATAATCAAACCTTGGTCTTCATTTGAATTGTTTCATGGTTACTAGCTGCATTTCTATTTCCATGGCTCTAGCCTTTGTAGCAGTTAATACTAAAAACTTGCCAATTTCAACTAGACATCTGAATCTTGGTTTCTTGAGCTCCATTTGCTTATTATGTATGACAATCATTTGTCTACATAATTCCATTAGAACAAGTTTGTCTGAAGGAAACCTTGGCAACATATAAGGATAACCTTGGAAAAAGTCAACCCTTAAATATGAGAAAGTAGGAAATTGTAAGAACATGCATCCATAATCATTCACCACTGACCAAGCTTCATTTGAAACTCTTCTTTGTTCCAGCTGAGGGTCAAAAAGACACAAGAACACTATGAAGAAAGCATCATTTACCCTCCTAAAGTGGTGAATAGAACCCTTCAATGTCAGTTGAGAATAGTACTGATATACAGGAACCACTCCCCTATCTCCTTCTGATGTCAAACTCGGAAAGATCCTCATGGAGGCTGCTATATACACCAGGTAAGAAGTCATATAGAATTTGAAGGTAGTGGATACCTTAGTCAATTTCTCGTGAAGAGCATTGCTAATTTTCTCACCCCAAAAGATGGCCTATTTGCCTTGAAGTATAACCTTGATAAAAGGATACATCCACTCATGAAAAAGTGAGGAAGAGGCTAGCCCCCTTATCCTGCTAAGAAGAGTAATGAGATCACCAACTTCTTCTACAAAATTACTTCTGAGAAAACTCCTCAGCCACCTGGATAAGTTTGACCTTGAAGTCTTAAGCCATTTAGTATTGATTATCCTCTTAGCCTTCTCAGAAATTTTGTCGTATTCTTTTGGGCTTCAACAAAATCTAGTTTTATAACTTCTGTAATAGCAGGACACATGAAAACTTTATCAATGAATTCCAGATCCAATTTGATTATCACATTGCCATTGGTATCCACCATTGCCCTAGTGTCTCTGTTGTAGAACTGAGCACATTGAAGAACAAACTTTGTATTATGAGCTGCCACCGGGAAAGATGACACCAAATGAATGTTGCTATCAATAATCTTCTTCATTGCAGAACTAGGATTATTAGACTTGGTTCTTTCCACAAACTCAGCCATGTCCACATGGCCGATCTCTGTATCTCGAATGTCATCGACATTGGAAGTAACCGAGGTGATTGGAAAAAAACCCTGATACTTATACTTCATTGCTTTCGACTTCTTTGGAGACAATCGGTCATCTGAAAAAGCTAACACCAGAAGGATGTCAGTGAAGAGAGAAAATCCGCAGAAGAAACTGCAACAAAAAGCCATGATCATGTAATTAGGGGAAATACTAGTAATCTAGGAAAATTGCATGTCGATGATCACGACTATGGAGATACTCTTGAAAGGACTCGAGCGCAAGCGGGTTGAAAAATGGAGGAAAGCGGGCTCAGGAAAGCAAAATTGAAAATCTCTCAGAGTTAGAAAATATTGAGAGAGTGAATGCACGGGTGGCAAAATTTGCCACCCTTGCATTAGAGGGATATATTGCAAGTGTCAGGGCAGCAAATTTTGCTGACCCTATAGGTAGGTTGAGAATTTCTAAGTGAATTGGCAGTGATTTTTACCGCTTTTGCATGTTTGGGAACGATTTTTAATGTATGTGCACTGTCGGCAAAATTTGCTGTCGTGCACATGCTTTGAAATTTGTATGCGAGAGCGGGGTTTTCTACCGCTAACGCATATCAAGAAGTAAATGGTTGTGTAATGGCAGTGACTTTAACCACCATTACATGTGAAGGAGAACACCACAAGGCCCATGTAGGGGCGGCGGAAAATGCCGACACTACATGGACTGAACACAAAACAAAGGAAATGTGAAGGCGGCGGTTCCTGCCACCCTCTCATCTAAAAGGCAAAACACTAGTCAAGAACCCTAAGTTTTTTCATGGGTGAAAATACATCGACACATTCTAACAATGCATTCGATTCATACCTAAATAAAAAACTAGGGTTTTAAATAGAAATAAGAAAGGAAAATACACTGCCACATTCTAACAACGCATTCAATTCATACCAAAACCCTAGCACATTGAAGAACAAAACAAAAACAAGACAAATAAAACAATGACTTACCTGGTCTACAAAACACTAGATGTAGTTAGGAAAAAATGATCGTTTAGATCCGGAATCCCTGCGAGCTTTGTGAAGAGATCTGGTCGTGAAAGAGATTTTAATCTCGTTTAAAGGTTTCTAAAATGAGTAATAAGCAAATTAGAACGAGATAAAACACTTTAAAAGGCTTGAAGGTCGTGCATTAAACATGGCAAGAGTGCCATTAATGCATACTCTGAGTTGTCGATCTTGCAGGATCCGCTCAAACGGTAAAAAATGCCGACACTACAAACACACTAGAGGGATATCAGAGAGTCAAAAAACCCCGCCACTACACTTGGCGTCGACAGACTTGAGACATGCTCTAGTGGCGATTTTAACCGCTATTGTGCATGATCAAGTAACAAGAAACCTGCATGGGCGGCATAATTTACCGCTCGTGCATGTTTATAAAAACAAGACAAAATAAAACATGTAGAGGCCAGAAATTCGGCCGACCATGCATATTTAACAACAATGCACATGTAAGAGCAGTAAATTTTGCCGCTATTACATGTGAAGACAATTTTTTCTAACACCCTCAAAATAGTCAAAATTGATATTTTGACAAGCCTACGACCTAGTCGACTTTCATGGTTTTTGAGAAATCAACCTACGGGAATGTCGTAAACCATTTCAACGATGTTAAAGGACTTCGTGTGAGGCCAAGAGGACTTGTCTCGATTTGTGAACTTAGAGTGTAGGTTAGGAAACAGACAAGTTTCGTAGGGGTTGTCTACAACAATGAGCTTAGCTGATTTTGAGAACAACTTGTTGGTCCCAATTCCCTATGGTACTAAGATATCTATGAATACATTAAAATGGTACCTTTCCCTTTGAGCTATCTACCCATCCAATGCAAAACCTTTATCCTTCAATCCTCCTGTTACACCATTTTGGGTGATACACTATATCGCCCTAGTCTCGTTGGTATCCTCTTACGATGTCTTAACGCAGAAGAAGCCAATGCTACCTTACGAGACATACACGAAGGTCTATGTGGTGCACATTCTACCGGTCCTAATCTCGCTAAGAAGATTCTTTGCACAAGGTATTATTGGCCTACAATAGAGCAAGATGCTTTACAGTTTGCTAAGAAGTGTCTACAATGCCAGCAGCATGGAGATTTGATTCACACACCAGCTCATGAGCTACAACCTGTGACTACTCCATGACCTTTTTCACAATAGGGTCTCGGCCTCATAGGACAAATCCACCCATCCTCATCTAATCGCCACAAATTTATCATTACCGCCATTGAGTATTTCACGAAGTGGGTCAAAGCCATTCCCATGACCTATATCACCGGTAAGCAAATAGCCAAGTTTATCCTTAAGTACCTCATTTTCTAGTATGGTATCCCCCAAGCCATTGTCACTGATAATGGGAGACCATTCAAGAATCAAGATTTCCATGCCTTGTGCATCTAAAACAATATCCAGCATCGCTTTTCCACTCCCTACTATCCACAAAGTAATGGTCAAGTTGAGGCTTCCAACAAAACCATTCTCAAAATCCTCAAGAAAATAGTCAATGAAGCTGGTCGTGATTGGCACCTGCAACTCAATCCCGCCCTATGGGCCTACCGCACTAGTATCAGAACACCAACTGGTGCAACACCCTATGCCTTGGTCTATGGCTCTAAAGCCATTCTACCTATAGAGGTCGAGATCCCATCCCTCAAAGTATCTATGCAGAACTTGATTGATGGAGAGAAGTATCACACTTCTAGATTAGTTGAGCTAGAACTATTAGATGAGAGGTGCCTTTCCTTGATTAATTATCTCCATGTCTATCAAAACTACCCCCGGCATAACTATAACAAAAATATCAAAGAAAGATAGTTTCAAGTTAGTGATCTTGTCTTAAAAGAAAATTTGAGAAATCAAGCAGATCAAGAAAAGAAGGGCAAGTTCGAGCCTAATTGGTTAGGACCCTTTGTTATTACAGCAGCATATGGATCAGGAGCTTATACTTTAGCAACACTTGAAGGAATTCCTCTAGATGAGCCACTCAATAGTGTTCATCTCAAGAAGTTCTATGTCTGATCCTCAGAGTATCCGTGTAAAAAAAAAATCCATCCTCTGGTGAAAACCTGGTAAATAGGTGCCTTGGATAAGTACCATAGTGAAAACCTAGCAAACAGGTGCTATGTGTAGAGTCAGCATCCATCATCTATCGAGTCTTGTTCATTGCATGACCATTTGATAATGAACTTCACTCATCCATCTATAATAAAACCATTGACCTTGTTTGCATTTCCATCTCCCTATCTAACATAGCTTGGAAATTTGTCAATGTCCATCGTCATCATCCCATGTCAGTTATCACTTAGCCATCATCAGCTATCCTATGTCATTCATCCATACAACCACATCTACCAGAATGGGGGCAACTCTTTCCTTAACCTAGGTCTAGGAATGGATCCTTGTTCGTGGTTCATACAAACACAAACGCTTCAAACACTTCCAACACTTTCAAATGCCTCAAACAGAAACACAAAAAAAAATTTAACCTTCAAACACAAACAAAAAAACAAAAAACACATCATCAATCAAAACAAAAAAACAAGCACTTCAACCATCTCCCCACAATGACAACACTTTTCCTACATCATCAAACCACCCAGAACTACATATCATCTCATCTCAATCTTAAGGTACGTTGATCCCATGGATATGGGTATGTAGGTAGTCTGGAATATGAAGGAAGTTTCCAGTACTCAGGTACATGAGATGTCATCATTTCCCCTACCTAAGCTCAAAAACATTGACCCATTCATCACTCTATCCAAAACTACATAATATCATTTTCATCTTTCATCGTAATGTGCCTTGATCCCGTGGATACAGGGTATGTAGGCAGTTTGGAATACTCAGGAAGTATCCAGTACTCAGGCACATACGATTCATCATTCTTCTCCCACCTCAATCCATTGACATGTCATATTTCTAGTCTTCTGTTTATCACAATCGATTCACCTCAAGTTGACTAACTCAAGCAGAAAAACAACAAACAAACTTATCCTTTCAAAGCAAAAGTCCTTACACAAACCTGAAGCAAAGAAACTTACTTACAGAGCCATATGTTGTCCTACATATCGATTGCCAACATCAGCTAAATTAATCTCAACCAAACAACAGATCAACAAACTTGCCTTATACATGATGTTCCATGATCGAAACCAGACTAGACGTCTTATACGACATGTTGCATTTCTTGAAAATAGACATTATCCTTTCAACAGATAACACCCTTTAACGGACACATCATTCCTATGATAAGGCTGTTATCTACCTAACCAATCCAATCTATCCTGAGCAACCTCTTTGGCAAGAGAATATGTTGGTTGTATGTTTACTTTGTAAGTCAACCAATTTGCTTTTTGGTTTATCTTTTGTTCCTTTGTCCATTACCTATTCAAGGCTACCTTGATTTATCTATAATCTTGGTATGTTGTGATGCAGTATGGATTGGGGGCATAGTCATTGCTTTTGTGTGTCATGTTTGAGGAATGATCTTTAGTATCTTTCTTAGCAGCATATTTATCTTGTGTGTGTTATGACCTAGCATCTTACATATTAATATTCTTCTTGCCTTTATGTATTGAAGTTTATTTTATGTTCAAGACTATGGCTCATTCACATGTCCAACAAGGTTATATTATGTCTAAGGGATCTAAGTTCAAACCGCTTGCTTGCAGAGTCAACGTCCACGCACTCGGATATCACAGTACCTTGGTCTTTTATACCTTGGTGGCAAACTATCCATGTGCTATATCAAAAATAAGGATTGCTCTTTATAAACATTTGTGAAATTGTTGCAACAAGCTCATCCATTTATCCATGGCCTTATATAGTTTTTAAGCAAAGATCGATCAACAGTCTTTCTCTCATATTATCTTCTGTAGCCTTTCTTCTATCTCCATCACCATCTGGTGTATATTTGCAAAACCCACATGTTAGATATCGCATGTCATAAACATCTATATCATTATCATATCATCATGTCAACATGTGTCATACACCTATAAGAATCATATAAGCATATACATCATCACATAAATCCATAATCATACATACATGTCATCACATCCATGTCATAAAGAAATGCATAAACAAACGCATGAACAAAAGTGAGTATAATATGTCATCACATATCATCATGTGAAGGTCATCAAAAAATAAATGTCCATGTCTACATCAACAGTCCATATGTATAAATCCAAATATACATCAATCAGTACATCATGGCTATCAAGAGCCCGCAAAATATACATCAGATGCACGTAGGCAACAATCAAAATATACAATGTCCATCATGATACAAAACTGATACATATACAAAAATGAATGCTCTAGTGGAAGCTAGTGGGTAGAACTACCCTCCTGTTGTGATCCATGTTCTCCACTTGTACTCGGAGAAGGTCCCCCTCTGGTCCTCCTCCCCCTGGCAGCACAAAGGGTCCTCTAACTGATGACACTGACTGCCCCATCCTACATGATGCAGATGCCACTGACCTGCTCCGCTCTCTGTAGCTAGGCATCTACTAATCTGCTGGCACCACCCCAATGTAGAGACCCTTGTAATACTCTACCTCTCGGCCTGCTGACACCAGATCTCCCTGCATGCAGATGAGCTTGTTGTACAAAGTCCTTTAATCAGCACCCAATGCACGGCATGCCTCATCTCTCTCATGCCTAACCCTCTGTAGGGTGGCCTCTGCTATCAAATGCAGTTGTACTATTGCACCCTCTCCAAAGTCAACTAGGCAATCTACCCATCATCTGCTGGTACTGGCATGACTTGTACCACTGCCAACACTCTCTATGCTGCTGATGCTGCCTATGTGTGTACCTGAGCTTGGGCCTTGACCTGTATAGCCTCCACCCTCGCTGCTCCTATATCCCTTCGTAGCCTCCCCATCTGGAGCTCCAAGCGAGTCCTCCATGTAATCTCCTCCTGTAGAAGCCACTGTGCCTATTGCAGCTCTGTCTCTACAACTGGATCCTCTACCTCTGCCATCTGTACCTCAGCCTACTGGCCTCTATCCTCATCACCAACCTATTGTCTAGCCTACTCTCTGGTCTCTCGCCTGACCCTCGCCTCTCCAACTAGCACCAATACCTCTCGCACTACTCCTGCCACCCCTGGTGTGGTCATTCTCACTGGCCTGTGTGTCTGCCAGTACCTATCATACTCTGGCAGTGTCCCTAAATCCACTGATCCTGAATCCCAATCCCACCTAACTGGGGCAAGTCCCTGCACCTCTGCCAAAGTTGTGGCCACTGGAATCTCAACATCCCAATCCCCATCCTCCCATCGTGTCCTCGCATGTGTTGCCTCTCCAACGGGCAACCCCTGTGGAAAACCAAACTGTCTCAATACCCTCTCTAGAAGGTACCTCTCAATTATCTCTGTGCATCTGCCAAACAAGTATCGGGCCTACCTACAATACATCAGCTGCTTATGCTCATCCTCCCATGCCTCGTACAGTAGCCATGGTCTCCAAACAAAGATGTCCATCTTGTCAATCTGTCACCTCCAGAAGCTCACAGAACCAAGCTGCCTGTGTGTGATCACTCCCTCATATAGAAAAGCATATGGCTCCCCCCTCTCATAGCGACACTGAGTCGTCGGTCTGATAAATGAGATGTGCTCCCAAGCCCATACCTGTAGCAAGGTCACACGAGATGATAGGCTCCGTCCTCTCCGGTAGACACAGTCATGTAAATCACAGTATAGCTGACCCAATACACAAGAGCCCCATGCATAACGGATGCCATGAGTAAACATCCCTGATAATACAGTGCCCCATCTAATAGATAACCCTCAAGATCGCCTGTCTAGGCAGAGGAAGCCACCAACCAAAGCAACCATAATCCATCGGATCCTATGGCATAGTCTCAGAACGTCAGCCCAATGGATCTCATGATCCTCTATCCAGAGGTTGTCAGTGTAGAATACCTCTATCATGCCAGTGTCACCTCGCTCTAGGTCATAGTCAACTATCTCTCCATCAATCAGGATCTTGAGGATGTGATATAAATCCTTAAGCGTCATTGTAGCCTCCCCTGTCAGAAAGTTGAATGAGCAAGTCTCACTGTGATATCGCTCCACAATAGCTGTCAAGAGTGCCAGATTCACCCTGATGTGGATCAAATATGCCACATGCTATGATCCCATATGCTCTAAGAACGTATCCTCCTCCCATGTAATCTGTACCACCTCATCTGCAATGATGTGGTGTCACTCCATTGACATCAGAGGGGGAAGGACTCTCTGCATCCACAAAACCACTTGTCAGACCTTTTTTGAAAATTTTCTAAGTTTACTCATGTCACTAAGGACATCTACAAGCACAACACTGTGATGCAAACCCTGGGTCAACCCTACATATCTCTAACCTAAATAGGTCATCTCCTAAGTCAACCCTAGAGACTCGTGTTCAAATCCACCTAGGTCAAACTAGCTAAAAAGCCAAAAGTGCCTTGTTTTTCCCAAGTGAGCTTCACTGTCCTACTAGATGCGCTTTATGGTTTGCACAAAAGTGCTTTACTGTCAAAACCAAGAGTGACTTGTTTTACACAAGTGTGCTTGACTGTTGTACCAATCACGCCTTACTGCGTTCCAAGTGTGACGCATTTTCTTTGCAACCCTAAACAAAAGTGCTTAGCTACCCGCCCAATAGCGCTTTACTGCACTACCAACAATGCTTTACCTATCTACCAACTACACTGCGGAGCGAACCCTAAAACCAAAGGTGCTGAGCTTTGTCCAATAGCGCTTTACTGCACTGCCAAGTGTGCTTTAGCATGCCAAAAGTGCTTTGCCCGACCACCAAAGGTGCGCTGGCATTGCACAACGCTTTTGGATGACCTTAAACATAACCTAAAATAAATCCTAGAAATGACCTAGAAATTCAACACAAGCAAGTTATCAAACACTTACCATTACCGGTGCTCCCGCTAGTCTCCCATAGGTCCGCACCCGCTCCGCCAAATGCTTATGTGCAGGGATTAGCATCTCTACAAGCTACGAACTCTCTCCACTCAAAGCTCTCACAAACTAAGCTAGGAGGCTACAAGCTCTAACTTTTGATAACTCTAAGTGTGCAAATGAGGTGTGTTGACCCCTTAGGACCTATTTATAGTGTCCCTCCCCTTTTTCTTCCCACCACATGTCTCATTTTTCCTCATGTCTGCTATTTTCTACATTCCAGCACAATCTTCTAGTTGAGCGTCAATCTAGTTCTTCTGTCGCTTCCCTATCTTTCCTCTCAAGAGGGCATCCTATGCCAGCTACATAGGGGCAGCTAGCTACACTGGGCATCAAAAATTGTATCATGTCTTCAACAATCAATTTCTTTGAAGCAACGCTGTAATTGCATCGCATCAAAGAGGGGCAAAATGTAGACACCCTAAAATGACCAAGTCATCACATCACTTGCACTTCATCAAATCACCTGCATTCAACGTTAATTAAATAATCTAATTATTTAATTAATTTCATTAAGATCATCAATTTCTTCCAAAACTCCTATTTTCAACATTAATTAAATAAATCCTCTTTATTTCATTAATTTCATTAAATTCCTCTTTATTCTTCCAAAAGTAAATTATTTTTATTATTTAATTAAATCATTATCCTCTTTCAAATTTCAAGTCTACATTAATTAAATAAATCTAATTATTTAATTAATTCATCACAAATCCTCTTTTCTACAATTAAATAATTCTACATTATTTAATTAAATCAATTGTTCTTCCAAATTTAAATAAATCATGCAAATTTATTTAAATTATCTCAATCTCTAAAAATAAAATATAATCAAATATTTTATTTATTCTTCTATCATGCACAAAAAATTAAATAAATTTATTTATTTAATTTGCTTTTTTATCTTCCAATTCCTCTAAAAATAAATTTTGTTCATCATGCACATAAAATTAAATAATCTATTATTTAATTTATCTCAAAACATGCAAAAAGCAAATTACAAGTTGAGTTAATTGACTTAATCAATCTTGTTTTTATCAACAACTCATGAATTAGAAAAAAAAAAGATTCTAATTTATGAAATCAAATCCTATCTTTATCAAAAAATCGATTATCTTAATAAAAAATAGTTTTTTGTGTGACACATGTCAGGTGCATATTCAACATGAGTTATTTGATTTATCTCAACCATCCATTCTATGGATTTATTTCATCCATTGATTGATCATGTTTGAAACCTATATAAACCTCCCTCATCCCCATAACAAATCCTCTTCGATCATTTAGCTATTGAGCAGTCTTCGATCATTTATTCTCAGGCATTCCTTAATAGCTAATTGAGCATACATTGTATCGTTGAGCACATCGATATTTTGAGCGTGAACACAACCTACATCTGCTTGTTGCAAACATGGTTTCACAATATTATTGAGCAATCTACATTCATACAAAGAGAACTATACAATATAGGTGAAGTCTTTCTTGTTTTAATTTGATTTATTAATTGATATTGGATTTTTACTTAGATCGATCTCTTTATGTTATGGGTAATTGAGTTGTTATTATCATTGCTTTGAGATCTTATCATTTGACCTCTTGATTTTTCCTATACATAACAAGAAAAGTAAGTACGCATCGAGTGTGCCCATTTCTCTTCCACCTTCTCAACCTATCCTACATCAAGCACCTCGTCTTCCTCCACATATTGGCAAAGAATATGATCTTGTCAAGAAGCTCCACGCTAATCTGTCTAAGATCTCCTTATGGGATCTAATACAAACATCACCTACATACCACAGAATGCTCCAGGAGGCTCTACAAAAGGTATTTATTTTGCCTTCTATTAGACCGAATGATGTAGAATCTCTATTTTGTTGTATGCATGCGACGACATCTGATATCAACAACATGAATTACCTCCCATAGATGTGGAAGACCACTATGAACCTCTTATTATATTCATCATCATTAATAAAATGAGGATGAGATGCACCATGATTGATGGTGGATCAGGTATTAATGTTTGTGGCATAGACTTGTTACATAAACTCAATATTGGTACATCTTTCATCAAACTAGATAAACTCAACATTTATGGATTTGGTAACGTTGGTAAGCAATTGTTGAAAGGCACAAGACAACTGAGAGGGGGGGGGTGAATCAGTTGTATCAGAAACTTTTTCTTTAAAGCAAAATCACTTTCACATTCATTTTAATTTAACTCATTATTCTGTTATGAACATTTAACACGAATATTAGAATTAAAACATGAACACATCAACACCATGCACACATGAACATCAAATTTTACGTAGAAAACCCTAAATAGGGAAAAACCACAGTGAGTGTTAACTCACAATATAATGTAGTAATAATACTGAATATCAAGAATGGCTCACTGCCCAAAAGAATGGCTCATTGCTAAAGGGTGGCTCACTGCCAAAGGGTGGCTCACTACCGAGGGTTGGTTCACTGTTGAGGTTGGCTCATTGCCGAGGTTGGCTCACTGCTAAGGTTGGCTCACTACCGAGGTTGGCTCACTGCCATGGTTGAACTGATATATTAGCATCTACAACATGCGTGAGTTCAGTTCCATTGAAGCATAATACAACACCTCTACTATGCCATGCTTTTACAACTCACACTTTATCTTCGCATCTTTGCTACTACTCTCTTCAATCACAAGTTCATTTCATACATTTATACCTATCATCAACCTTGGAATGTACATCAAGGTTGGAATTACATTCTACAACCATTAAAACTATCTCCAAGGTCAACATACATACATAAATCAACTTAGGACTAGACCTATACAAACTTGTGGAGTAAATGAATGAAGAATGAACACATCATGGCTTAGCTCAGACCTGAATACATCCTCACAAGCTTGGACATGCTTCCACAATCTATGAATCACCTTCGCAACAAGTGTGACAAACCAATTCGGCCAAAACTTATGCACATATCAAGAACACTTAGAAACATGCTTGCAAGATCTTCATTGTAGCTTGCGGATCAAACACATGACTTCAATAAATTCTTGAGACATCTATGAACAACATGGAATCACTTGGGAGCTGACAAATCCAACCACAATAGATCTCACTTGATGTCAACAAATATCACTTGAAGATACATCTCATACTGCTTCTCAACAGACACTATCAAACTCTGTTAATCACTAACTTGTCTTCTGGAGCACCAAATGACAAATCCTTTTGAATGAAGATAACTAAGGACCTTATAAGCTTAAGTCCAGAACCACAAAGCCAAAATCCAATCTGTGGAGAAATGCAGAACAAACACTTTCTCCCTGTCACTCTGCACACATTGCCAGGCACAGTCTTCAAACACTTCTCTAAATCATATCCAAATCTCATACTCTGGTCTTCACTACAGAGAAAATGTCAACCAAAATACTGAGATAGTGTTCTTCAATCAGTCAATAAACAGTAATATCAGAAGATACAGTTGGCACCAATGACAACACAAACATGTTGACATCAATGACAACATCAGTTAGCACATACTTGCAACAAGAATCACTAGGTACAATCACCTTAGATGTTAAGGCTAGACCTGTGACATTGCCTACTCTTATCCATGTCATGCCTAATTCTCTTTCATACAATCTTCTTCTTGGTAGACTGTGGATTCATGACATGGGGGCAGTCCCGTCTACCCTTCATCATTCAATAAAATTCATTTTTTTAAAAATAAACCTTATACAATTAAAGTTGATTTGGCTTATGAAAATTGCTTGCAAATGGAAGTGAGACATAAAACTCCTTTAAGTAGTTTGATCCCTTATTTAACATAACCCTCCGCTACTAACAACGGTATTGTTCAAGATAGTGTTGGTCCTTTGGATGCATTTTTTGTTGATGATTGGGGTTCATTAGATTTTACACCCTTCTTTGCGGGTGAATATAAAATATCACCCCACACCCTAAAATCTTGAAGGTAAATGAAGTTTATTCAACACAAGCTCCCACTTCTTGAAAACTTAAACTCAAAAGTAATAACGATGGAACTTTTGATACCGATGAAGATCCGCTTTATTCTAAAGAAATGGCAGCCATTTGTGATAAAGTATCATCTCAACCTAATGAATCATCTCCTTCTGATGCATGTCTTAGTAATGATGAGGTCCCTTTAGATTTCAACCCATGGGCTTGTTGAAACAAAGGTTGACCCTCCTCACCATGATGAAAAGAATGATCCTTCTTCTTTAGCACATGATGACAATTCTCATCTCAATAAAGCTAGCCATATGACCTCTGCTCTTCCTTTAGATTTGGAGATACATAATGGGCATGGATTCAAAATTATTTCAAAATAAGGATACAATGGAAATGGGTTAGGATGTAAAGAACAAGGAATAAAGGAACATGTGGAACCAACACCACACTTGTCTAAAGTAGGTTTAGGTTTCCGACCTTCTCCTACGTTCTCTCCACCATGTTCACAACAAAAAGGATTGCTTCCTTCTCCACCTAAATCTTCTCTTTTATCTCAACAAGAGTGTATGTTGTCAAGTCTACTCAAGGACTACTTAATCACTCTTCCTCCTCCAACACACAAAAAGATTCAACAAAATAATCATTCAACACCTCATTATTGTGCATATCATTAAGTACTTGGCCATTCCACTAAGGAATGTTTAGTATTGGGTGACAAAATTCAACAACTTCAAAAAAGTTATGGCTCTAGCACTCTTCACCATGCTTGATGTAGTACCTAGAGAATCTTGTCCTCCATCCACTTTATCATAAGCAAGTTGGGGGAGGACGATTTGTTATAGACCGACTCGCAAGTATGGTCCCTCCTCATTTCTTGTGTTATGTTTGTATGTAATTTTATCCTCATATGGTGATGTCTTGTTAGTTTTAGCCTGTTGAATCCCAAAATAACTGTAACCCAAAACCCTAAAACATTTCACAATCACTAAGGCTAGGGATGTTGTCAAGGTGACTAAAAAAGGTTTATCAACAAGTTCTAGGTGATTTTGGACAACCTACGGGAGTGGGCAGGCTCCTCTACAATTTGAGCTCAACTTAGACTCAAGAGGGATATTCCAAGGGGTATACCTAAATAGGTATTGAGTTCAAACCAGATGAACAACTAAAATATTGGACAACCCCAACTCATAATCTTGACTCCAAAGACTGTCACTAAGTCAAGAATAACTAGTTGTCGCATGACCCCTATATAATTGATTCAACTATGTGAATGTACATGCACAGGAAAGATGGTTTTTATCCTGAACCACAGATCAAACATTTGTTTGATTTAAAAGAGCGTTTGATCCCTCTCCAATGTGGACCGGTGCCTACTCTATTGGGCAACAGAGTCATAAATAATAAAGAGGACGAAAAGGGCAGAACCAACACAACAGAAAACTAAAATGTATTCACATACATTTCTTATATTATATTTCACATATTGGACATTCTTAATGATTCAGAACCAAACTACAAAGACCCATTTGCATTAAAGAGATGACTCAAAGCAAAGATTGAATTGAATTTAAATGTTGTCACACTTATCAATTCTCTATTAAAATTGCACCAGCAAATGTGGTGAAGAAAATATACAACTACGATTATTCATTCCCCTGAATCTTTAAAAATGGTCATGGAGACATACCAATGCATAAAATATGCTTTACAATACATTCCTACATTGCATCAACACACAATCCTCCATTCACTACCTAGATTGGCTTGATTTGAAGCCCTAAAATTCTCCTGAGGCACTGCAGACCAGACAATTGGCTCAAAGACCAACCCCTTGAAAAGAGCTTCAATCATCTATTTATATCCTTCATAGGGCGGTATGAGAATGAAAAGGGCACCCTAATCCTCAACCACCCCAACCACTGCATTCAAAACATTTAATCATCTAGCTACTTCACATTTATGGTGATTCTGAGAGTCGGTGCATTTCAAGGCAGTCGGGGAAAACAAGAAGGCCAAGAAACCACTGAGACTAGGATTCAACCTACTGCCTTTACATTTTTGATAGACAACTGCCCTTTTTGTGGTCTTGTTGAAGGTCGGGAGCAGCTTTAGTCCAGGGAAAGATTCTCGAGTCACCAGAAACTCCACACTGGCAGCCACATTGCATATTTGGGGAGAGTCCGCAGCTTCACAGAAATAAGTTTGGAGGGCCTCAGAAAGAATCTACCCTTGGTGAAATGCTTATTCTTGCCACTTACTCCCAAGTAACTTTGCCCCTTTAACTTTTCCTTTCAAACCTTGGGGACTCATCGTTTCACCACGTGGCACCATTGTGCAAGTCGGGAGAGTCTTCACCTTTATATTGCCTAGAGTTTCTCCTTAAGAGTTTGCTTAAGAGTCTGTGTAGGGGCAAAATGTGGAGGCTTCCGCAATGCCCTGCACCTCAACCAAATGGGATGTGTGGCAAGCTGATGTAGAGTGCCTAGTGGAAGCACACAATTGATCAACAAACTTGATCGGTGAGAGGGTGGCTTATGTCTTGGCGATCTACTCCTTATCGACCAAACATACCCATCAGCCACCTTGCTATTTATCTCCCTGATCTCCCAATTCTCCCTGACAGTTCAACTTCCTTGTCTTCGGAGAGACTTCTGTTGTCGGCGGTGTCTTCTAACCTCCTGCTGATACCCAATGGCGGTTACGTTTCCACTCAACTTAACCATGGTGGTTAGTCACAACCTTGTCGGCCAGACTTTGACCGTCGGTGACCTCTTTGTATGTCCTCCCAATATGCTGATATACTAACTTGTATATGCAAGACCTGACTTGCTATTACCGGTGGGCCAAAGTATCTTTGCCCTGCTTTCACCGCTACGCCCAGTCACCATTTGCATCCGACGAAAGGTCCATTCCAACATACATTCTATTTTACTGTTACGGCCGGTCACCTTTTGTATCCGACGAAATGTATATTCTCAACATACAATCTCAAGATACATTCTCAACATACAATCTCAAGATACATTCTCAACATACATTTGCGTTATGCATTCGCAATATACATTCAGTAAACCAATACAAAACTGGCACCGATGTATGTTTCTTCAGTGAGACTCCCTTCACTCTTCACCGATACACCTCCTATCGGTCTAACTCTATTAATTGGTGTAACTTTTGAAAGCTTCCCCAAGGGTTATGTTACGCTGATAGTCACTCTGTAATTCCACAATTCACAGACATTCAACAAATACACAGAAACAAGAACTCGACAGAACAGAAGGGGTCTACACTCCTCTGCAAACACTTGATCACCCCATCAATTTGGCCACTGTTCTCACATAATGGTATCATTTCAATGACTAGTCACATAGAGATGCCTAGTCCACTCATGCCCAAACTCCTTGGATCCCTGGGTGTTGACCCAAAACAACAGAAAGCATAAAATTTACACTGTATTCCTCCATCACACTAAACATGAGAATCTTGACTTCAGTGGACAGAGGAGATACAGTCCATTTATTCACAGAACCCTAGTTTCTAGGGTTTCAAACCAGTCTCTGTAAAAAGAACAAAAAAAACTCACGGACTACAACACTTCTAGATACTAGGCTACTTCCAATAAAAACTACTTCAATGCCTAAACATCTCCAATCAGTTTCAGATGATCAACTAACCATACAGAAAGACTATTACAGAAAAATACTCAGAAAGAATAATGTTTCAACACACCCAAAAATCCAGGTCTTCATTCATTCATGCATGCTTCTCCTCTGTCATTACATCTTGCTTCTTCGCCTATAGAGGCTTGAGACAACAGTTTTCATTCCTCCCAACCATACAAACTGATTTTGAAAGTTAGTTAGCCGTTGGGTTTCTCTTAACACAAGAAAACTACATGTGTTCATTGTGTGATTACATCAAACTTGACTGAAACATGGTCTACATAGGTCTAGTGACCAAATTGACAAAAAAAAACCTTATTACAAACATGATGGGGCTTAAAAAGCCTTATTGTAAACAAAACAAAACATGACTCCTGCACCATAGAGAGGTGCTCCTACACCACAAACAAGCACACTGTGGGAGAAAATTTGCCTCCGCTCTTCCTCAAAAGAGTGCAAGAATGACACTTGGTAGCTGTTGGTTTTCTTCTGAATCAACATTAGGGTTTGCCACTTCTAATGCACAGGTAGATTCAGCCAACTGAATACAGGAGGTTGCGTGAGCTCCTCCCCTTCACTTCTGGTTCTGCCGCACCAAGGGGGGTGTCCCTATTTGATAAAAGTATAACCTTGACTAGCTCAATGACAGAAGGATTTAACTTGACAGCAACAGGCAGAATACTCTCATGTATGGACCAAGATTTGTGTAACAAATCACAAGGTTGGCAACATTCTTGGACATGATGTCTGGTTGGGTATGAGAGCATGCAGGGATCCTAATCCTACTCCTACAACTAACAGGTGGAAGGATGAAATGGTTTGATTTGATTTTTGGATGCAAAGCTGGACATGGTATATAACCTCAACACAGAGCTAGATTGGTGCCTATCTAGCGCTTGGAGTCGGTAGACATACACCTGTGAATGATCAGCATGAACAACTAAAACTAGATTTCAGGGGGATATACATGATATCTGCCTTACAGATATCTCCCAATACAGAGTGTTAAGCTGTCTATACTTATGGCATCCCTATTGCAGTATACCCTTCCCAATATTCAATCTGAAAACAGTTTAATCTACCCCTTGAGCAGAAGTTAAAAGATTAAACATTCAACACAGGAATTCTATGTTCTAGAATCTCAGACATTCCTTGAATGCCTGGACTCAGAAGAAAGATACATGCAAAACTGGAGACAGAATCAGCATAACACATGCAAACATAGCATTATTCATACAAAATTGACCATGAAATCAATGGATTCATGCATAAACGTACAATAGGAGATACATAAACTCACAAGTTTTGCTGCATAGAGCAACCAAAACCAGTTGTATCTTATTACAGAGCCAAAATGTCTAGTTTTTAACAACCTAAAATGAGTAACACTTCCTACTTATAACAGCCAAAGAAGCGTACTCAACATTAATTACATGGCTTTGACAAAAAATTTGCCAGATACAGTTCTCAGAAGGAATGGCGCTCATAATTTATTGCTGCAGAGATAGAAAGCGTTGACAGGGAGGCCTCGAGCCTTGCGCCACCGTATGGAAGTCCTCATGCCAAAAATTGGGTACATGACTGTTCAACAACTCACCCATGCCCCTGCTACAGTCGCCATTGATGGCTCAACCACCCGTGGTCGCTTGAAAACTGTCGCAGCACTTCAAAAAAGAAATTCCTGCCAAAACGCATTCTATTGCAGTTTCAAATTATACAGGGAGATTAATCCCACATGCACGGTGAGGAGATCACTTTAGTAGTTTAAAAGCATAGTCACTTGCATAATAGGTGTCGAGCATTTTGTCGCGCTTGACACATGACCCTTCGCCAAAAGCCCATCGGCCAAATCTACACCATCGGCTTGCCCCAAAAACCTCTCACCGATCTATCAAGTCTCTCTGATGGCAAACAAAACACAACCTCCGTTGCCGTGACTCCCTCCATCGGAGCATGCAAAAATCCTTTGGCTGACCTCATGTGTTACACCGATGAAGCCCATCGCAATCCCCTGTCGGCCAGACCAATCCCATCGGCCAACCTGAAACTCCTCTGACCGACCTCAATAGTCTCGTCGACGCCATCGCAAACTCCATATTTCCCATCATCAGCCAGAGGTAGACCATCGGGCCAACTTCCATCGACTAGGCCGATAAAACAAGTCTCACCGATGGCCAAGACAAAAACCATCGGCCAACCCAAAAGCAACGCTCGCCGACAACAAAAGTCACGCCGATGGCAACTTGGCTTCCCATCTCCGTCAGTGTGACTTAGACTGTCGGAGCAAGACCACAAACCTATGCCGATAGCTGCCATCACGCTGATGAAACCAAAAACATAAAGCTTTGAACCATTGAACCGGTTCAAACAGATGGTTCAATGGCGAGGTTCAAACCGAAAGTTCAAAGACATAATCAGAGCACTCAAAAAAACAAAACTTTCGCTGATGGACAAAACATGATGACCCCTTCCTCAAGAAAGATGATGCGGATGCTGCAAAACACTGAAGGGGTGCCAAAACTCAGAACCTTTTGGATTTTTTGGGAAGGTGCCTGCATGAAAAATTGCTCAGAAACTAACAGTCAATTCATGCACCAACAGTGGCTCTGATTGGGGACGTGCAGGTGCAAGACTGCAGCGAGAACCCCAGATCTCTGGGATGTAGACCAGTCCCCTATCCATTGGGCACAGAGTCAAACTTGCACTAATCTGCATCACCAAACACATTATTTTAAAATAAACATGGTGGCCCAGGGCCACCAAAAAGGAAAAACCAGACTTTTCCTTTGTCAAACACCTGATTTTCTTTTGATTTCTTCAAATGAAGCCTAAAAGCATTTAACTGTCTGCAGCAAGCCCCTTGGCAATTATTTGTGTTGCTGCTCATTTCTTTTTCTTCAACAAATCTACAGCTAGCTTCATCAGCATATATAATTATCAGTTGTAGAATGTCATCATCATATGAGTCACTGATGTTGCTTGGAAAAATAACAGACTCACATGAAACAAATGAATCCACATCAGAATTTTGCCCTTCCTCAAAAAATAAGAGCTCCTCTGTATCAAACATGCAATATTCAGACACAAGCAACATCTCATAATCAAATTTATCTTGATGAACATGCAGATATCCATCATCATCATGCACGACAGTTTTGTCATTAATGTCCACCTGAAATGTCTCAAGAGAAGGCAGAAATAACTCAGAATGTAGCCCTACACTGAAAGCTTCATAGTCACCCCTGCAATCAACACTATCCCCAACTGTATGAGCACACACATCTGCAATTTTCCCATCCACCTCTGAATAGTGACCTTGTTTTTTATCTTCACCAGTGCCCTGATAATCAAAAGCAAAGTTTTCAACCTTTGCACTATGAAGGTGGCCAAAATCTTCAAGGAAACATTCATAATCAGCATCCAAATATATTTCATTATCTGAAAGGCTCACATATGCATCTGAATGCTGGCAATCACTAGCATATTCATTGCCATCCCTTGAATCAATGTTTTCTATATTTAGAGTGAAGCTTTGCATATCCACTTCATATAAATAATCAAGCATAACTGGGATATGCACACTGCTGCAAGACACAACTTCATGTATGTCTCTCATTTGATCAATTGGAGGGCACCTTGTGTCTGCAGGATTGTCTTCTAAAGGCTGATAACAATCTTTGTTTTCATTATTACAAGATGTGCTTACATTTTCTACAACATTTTCTTCATGCATTACATCGTGGCTACACACATTATTCTGAAATATATTTCCCTCTATACAATCATTTCTCAATGCACATACTGGGAAAGCTGAAATATATTCACTTTGATAACTACTTTGACAACTTGCAGCCATGAAACCTACTGGCATTCCATATTTCTCATTGTTTTCTATGTCCATAGCAAATTGGAAAGCCTGGTGAAGTGTGACTGGTTCTTTATCTCTCAACAGATAACTCATTTCTTCATCAAATGCAGCCAAATAAATTGTCAAGCACAATGCATTATTAGGTCTCATATATTCAGGGATCTGCCTGAGCAATTTAATAAACCTAAGATTAAAGGCTGGAACCAGCTCCTCATCTTCCCTTTGGATATTCATAAAATGTATGATTAATGAGGCCACATCAAACCTTTCACCAAACTGCCCTAGGAATGCAACTTCTAAATCTATCCATGAAGAAACTGAACAAACAGGCAGGTCTGAAAACCATATCCTAGCATCATCTTCCAATGACTGAACAAACAGTCTCATTACTACATCTTCATCCTCTACCTCATAATCTTCTATTAAATTACAAAATCTTTGCAGATGTTTGTTTGCCGATTCAGAATCTAATCCACTATATTTTGGCAAACATATTCTAATTTTATTGGGAATAATATTTGGGTAACCATATATCCCTATGAAATTTAGGGCTTTATATCTTTCAATAAAGAATGGTCTTCTCTGAGAGCACGACCAGGCTTGCTGTTCTAAACTCAACATTTTGAATCAAAAATGAATACCTGGATATATGTTGCAACATTGATAGGTTCTTTCAATAGAGTCGCCACCTCTCAGAGAGAGGATAGAATGTCAGCAAGGCACTTTTGTTTTCTGGATTCATCACCCCAGCAGAGCACCACATGGTTCCTTTTTGCTGCAACAACTTCACTGGAAACTAGATTTTCCAGCCCTCAGGTTACTTGACTCTCTCTCTCCCCAGCGGAGTCGCCAATTTGTTGGTTTTCCTTCTGAATCAACATTAGGGTTTGCCACTTCTAATGCATAGGCAGATTCAACCAACTGAATACAAGAGGTTGCGTGAGCTCCTCCCCTTCACTTCTGGTTCTGCTGCACCAAGGGGGGTGTCCCTATTTGATAAAAGTATAACCTTGACTAGCTCAATGACAGAAGGATTTAACTTGACAGCAACAGGCAAAATACTCTCATGTATGGACCAAGATTTGTGTAACAAATCACAAGGTTGGCAACATTCTTGGACATGATGTCTGGTTGGATATGAGAGCATGCAGGGATCCTAATCCTACTCCTACAACTAACAGGTGGAAGGATGAAATGGTTTGATTTGATTTTTGGATGCAAAGCTGGACATGGTATATAACCTCAACACAGAGCTAGATTGGTGCCTATCCAAGGCTTGGAGTCGGTAGACATACACCTGTGAATGATCAGCATGAACAACTAAAATTGGATTTCAGGGGGATATACATGATATCTGCCTTATAGATATCTCCCAATACAGAGTGTTAAGCTGTCTATACTTATGGCATCCCTATTGCAGTATACCCTTCCCAATATTCAATCTGAAAATAGTTTAATCTACCCCTTGAGTAGAAGTTAAAAGATTAAACATTCAACACAGGAATTCTATGTTCTAGAATCTCAGACATTCCTTGAATGCCTGGACTCAGAAGAAAGATACATGCAAAACTGGAGACAGAATCAGCATAACACATGCAAACATAGCATTATTCATATAAAATTGACCATGAAATCAGTGGATTCATGCACAAACATACAACAAGAGATATATAAACTCGCAAGTTTTGCTGCACAGAGCAACCAAAACTAGTTGTATCTTATTACAGAGCCAAAATGTCCAGTTTTCAACAACCTAAAATGAGTAACACTTCCTGCTTATAACAGCCAAAGAAGCGTACTCAGCATTAATTACATGGCTTTGACAAAAAATTCGCCAGATACAGTTCTCAGAAGGAATGGCACTTAGAATTTATTGCTGCAGAGACAGAAAGAGTTGACAGGGAGGCCTCGAGCCTTGTGCCACCGTATGGAAGTCCTCATGCCAAAAATCAGGTACATGACTGTTCAACAACTCGCCCATGCCCCTGCTACAGTCGCCATTGATGGCTTAACCACCCGCGGTCACTTGAAAACTGTCGCAGCACTTCAAAAAAGAAATTCCTGCCAAAACGCATTCTATCGCAGTTTCAAATTATACAGGGAGATTAATCCCACATGCACGGTGAGGAGATCACTTTAGTAGTTTAAAAGCATAGTCACTTGCATAATAGGTGTCGAGCGTTTTGTCGCGCTCGACACACGACCCTTCGCCAAAAGCCCATCGGCCAAATCTACACCATCGGCTTGCCCCAAAAACCTCTCGCCGATCTATCAAGTCTCTCCGATGGCAAACAAAACACAACCTCCGTCACCGTGACTCCCTCCATCGGAGCATCCAAAAATCCTCTGGCCAACCTCATGTGTTACACCGATGAAGCCCATCACAATCCCCTGTCGGCTAGACCAATCCCATCAGCCAACCTGAAACTCCTCTGACCGACCTCAATAGTCTCGCCGACGCCATCGCAAACTCCATATTTCCCATCATCGGCCAGAGATAGACCATCGGGCCAACTTCCATCGACTAGGCCGATAAAACAAGTCTCACCGATGGCCAAGACAAAAACCATCGGCCAACCCAAAAGCAACGCTCACCGACAACAAAAGTCACGCCGATGGCAACTTGGCTTCCCATCTCCATCGGTGTGACTTAGACCGTTGGAGCAAGACCACAAACCTATGCCGATAGCTGCCATCATGCCGATGAAACCAAAAACATAAAGCTTTGAACCATTGAATCGGTTCAAACAGATGGTTCAATGGCGAGGTTCAAACCGAAAGTTCAAAGACACAATTGAAGCACTCAAAAAAACAAAACTTTCGCTGATGGACAAAATATGATGACCCCTTCCTCAAGAAAGATGATGTGGATGCTGCAAAACACTGAAGGGGTGCCAAAACTCAGAACCTTTTGGATTTTTTGGGAAGGTGCCTGCATGAAAAATAGCTCAGAAACTGACAGTCAATTCAGGCACCAACAGTAGCTTCTGCATAGATCCTTCCCTAAAAGTCTTGGGCTTCATGGTGGGATGTGTGGCACGTTTTTGCAGCATCCCTAATTTAAAAGAAAGGAGACTCTTAAACAAGTGTTGTGAGGGTAAAATAGTGATCAATCAAATGAATAATAGATGACCCAAACATCAACAGAATAGAGAAACAAAGAAGATTCAAATGAACAAAGCAATGAACAAACACAGCAAACCTCTTCCGTTTCGAAACTTCTGTTGTTCGCCTATCACGAATCGTCCTTTCGCAGATGAGATGAGCCCTCAGAGAGTGCAATATTTTAAAGCTGTTTGAGGAAGTCGATGGTGAATGGCTATGGTGTGATGTGCAATGAAGGTGAGCTCCAATGCAACAATGGTGATCTCAAGCTTGTAGATGACAAGTGGGTGCCAAAGGCGCGCTGGTGATATTTCTGCAGAGTAACGATATCAAAAGCCTGGATGAATAGAATGAAGGGATGAAGCTTCATTTATAGACTTGGAGGAATAGGAATCAACGGTTGAGAGAAGATATGAAGATCAACGGTTGAGGATGGTTGAGGAATGTGCAACCAGTGGAAACGTGCCAAGTGTCCCAGCTCCATCATGAAAGGTGGGATGTGACAAAACTGATTGGAGAGTTAACTCCATTGACTGGTCTGTTAACAGAATTGATTGATCAGTTAGAAGAGTGGATTGTGGAACTGACTGGGTTGATTGAGGATTTGACTCAACTGACAGGTTAGTTAACAGATTTGATTGATTGGTTAACTGACCTCTGATTGGAGAAGAAATAGGCCATGTGGGTGAGGGAAAATAAGGTAATTAAATATTAAATATATTTAATTACATGTGCAACCTGATCTGGAAAAGGATTTTTTGATTTTTTGACTTTATTGTACCCCCTTGCACTGGGGTTCTCTTAGGTATAGAACCGGCGAAGGTGCATGCTGTTGATTGGATCATCAAACAACTCACCTTCTGATGTGGCCAACTGATATGCCCCCGATCCCTAAGCTGCTACAATTACATAGGGTCCAAGCCAGTTAGGCTCGAACTTGCCTTTCTTTTCTCTGTCTTGCTGATTGCGAGGGTTCTCTCTTAGGACGAGGTCCCCAACCTTGAAGCATCTTGGTCTAACCTTGTGGTTGTAGCTTCTTGACATCATCTGTTGATAGGCTTTGAGATGGTCAAAAGCTTTCTGGCACCTTTCCTCTAGCAGTTCTAGCTCTTGTAGTCTGGAGACTCTGTACTCTTCGTCTGATATGAGACCTTTCAACGACACCCGAAGGGATGGGAGTTCGACCTCAATGGGAAGGATGGCTTCGGAACCATAGACGAGGGCGTAGGGTGTAGCACCTGTGGGAGTGCATATGCTGGTTCGATAGGCCCACAGAGCGGGATTGAGTTGGACGTGCCAATCGCGACCAGCTTCATTGACAGTCTTCTTTAGGATTCTCAGAATGGTTTTGTTCGGTGCCTCAGCTTGGCCGTTACCTTGGGGGTAATATGGAGTGGAGAAGCGGTGTTGGATCTGGAAACGTTCACAAAGTTCCTGGACATCCTGATTTTTGAAGGGTCTCCCGTTATCCGTTATGATGGATGAAGGGATGCCATATCGGCAGATAATGTAATTCAGAATGAAAGAGGAAATTTGCTTTCCTGTGACGGTTGATAAGGGAACGGCTTCAATCCACTTTGTAAAGTACTCAGTGGCGGTTATGATGAATTTATGGCCGTTGGAAGAGGGCGGATGAATCTTTCCCACGAGGTCAAGTCCCCACTGGCAAAAGGGCCAGGGTGTCGTTAGAGGTCTCAACTCCTGAGCAGGTGCATGAATCAGGTTCCCATGTATCTGGCACTGTTTGCACTTTTTGACGAACTGATATGAATCCATTTCCATATTGGGCCAGTAATAACCCAAACGCATGAGTTTCTTAGCTAAGGAAGGACCGCTGGAGTGTGTTCCGTAGATCCCTTCATGCACGTCTCGCAAGGCAGTTATAGATTCTTCTTGTTCTAGACAACGGAGTAAAGTACCATCCAGACCACGTCGGTAAAGGGTATTGGCGATAATGGTGTAACGGGAGGCTTGTCGGATGAAAGTTCGTTTTTGGTTGGAAGAGAGGTCCAAAGGAAGGATATTGTCCTTGAGGTAAGTGTAGGTCTTACCGTACCAAGGCGAATCAGATCCTACTAGGTGGCAAATGGAATGGGTCTCAAGGAGATCATAAGCTGGTTGTCGAATTGTTTCCACTAAGAACTCATACCGTGACTCATGTTCAGATATCTCAAGAAGAGAGGCTATGGTCGCCATTGCATCGGCTGCTTTGTTCTCTATCCTGGGTATTTGCTCAAACGAGATGGTCCCAAAATGTTCTTTGAGGTCGTCGACCATTCACTTGTATGGGATGAGCTTCTCATCTTTGGTCTGATACTCGTCGTTGACCTGGTTTATGACAAGCTGAGAATCACCGTAGACACATAGTGCTTGGATTTTCCACTCAGTGGCCATCTTGAGACCAATTACCAAAGCCTCATACTCCGCTATATTGTTAGTGCATGGAAATAGCAACCTGTAGGACTTTGGAATTGTGTCGCCTTAGGCAGTGATGAACAAGATACCTACCCCCGATCCATGGTTGGTGTAAGACCCGTCGAAGTAGAGTTTCCAAGGAGATGTTGACAGAGTGAATAAAGATTCATCGGGGAACTCAAACTGCATTGGTGAAGTGTCTTGTAATGGTGCCTCAGCTAGTTGGTCTGCGATGATTTACCCCTTGATGGCTTTTCTATCCACATACTCTATATCATATTCGCTAAGAAGCATAACCCATTTGGCTAGTCGACCTGTGAGAGCTGCTTTGCTGAGAAGATATTTTAGTGGGTCGATCTTGGCAATGAGTTTGACAGGATGTGCCAGCATGTAGTGTCGGAGTTTTTGTGAGGCAAAAACCACCGCAAGGCATGAACGTTCCACCTGTGAGTACTGCAACTCGTAGCCCACTAAGGTTCGACTGATGTAGTACACAGCTCTTTCCTTGTTCTCATAGTCTTGCTGCGCTAGGAGAGCCCCAAGAGCAGTAGGTGTAGCAGATATGTAGAGAATCAAAGGTTTTCCTTGGATCGGAGGCATGAGTATAGGAGGATTCATGAGGTACTCCTTGAGCTTGTTGAATGCCTCTTCGCACTGCTCATCCCATTTAAATGGAACGTTCTTATGTAGGAGATGGCTGAAAGGATGGCACTTGTCTGCCAGTTGTGAGATGAACCTGCGGATGGCCTGTAGCTTGCCCTGTAAGGATCTCAACTGTGTTAGAGTTTTGGGCGGAGGTATGTCCATGATTGCCTTGACCTTGGCCGGGTCTACCTCTATGTCGTTTGCTGACACAATGAAGCCTAGCAGCTTGCCCGATGTTACCCCAAACACACATTTCTTCGGGTTCAATTTTACTTGGAATTGGTCCAGCCGTTGGAAGACTTTCTCTAATGTGTCCAGGTGTGAGTCCCTGGTGAGTGATTTTGCCAAGATGTCGTCAACATAATCTTCCATGGTCACATGCATCATGTCGTGAAATATAGTTGTCATGGCCCGCTGATATGTAGCACCTGCGTTTTTTAGCCCAAATGGCATGACATTCCAGCAGAAGGTACCCCATGGACAAGTGAAAGTGGTTTTGTGCTGATCCTCTGGTGCTATTTTGATCTGGTTGTACCCTGAGAATCCATCCATAAGTGACAGCATTGTATGTCCTGCCGTGAGGTCCACTATGATATTGATGTTAGGCAAGGGAAAGTCATCTTTTCGGCATGCTTTGTTTAAATCTCTAAAATCGTTGCATAGTCGGACCCTGCCATCTGGTTTAGACACTGGCACGATGTTTGATATCCATTCGGGGTAATCAATGGCCCTGATGAACCCCACGTCTAACAATTTCTTGAGTTCTTCCTTGACCAGTAAGGCTATATGGGGATGCATCTTTCTTAGTTTTTGCTTTACGGGCTTCACCCCTGGATCCAATGGCAAGTGATGTAGAATCAGGTTTGGGTCCAAACCTGGCATGTCGGCATATGACCAAGCAAAGCTGCCTCTCTTCTTCTTAAAGAATGGTACAAACTTGGTTTTCTCAGGCGGCGTGAGAGATTTTGCAAAGTGGATAATCTGAGGCTGCTCTTCGGTTCCAATGTTCACTGGCTCTGTTGGCTCTACCACGATCTGTGACCTTTCTTGATACATGTCACTTGGGAGGGTGTCAAGCAATCCATCGTCAGGTGCCACAGTTGGGTTTTCACCTTCAGATACGTCCTTTCTTTTTACTGTTTTATGATCTGACACTGCCGCATGGCGGTTTTCACCGTCAGATCCCTTTTTGATCTTTACATTTTTGCGACTAGAAGGCTTGGCACCCTCCCCGAAGTAAGCTACAGTATTGAGTTCGATAGCGAAACCGGCTTTATGATCTCCTTGTGGTAATTGATCTCTAAGTCCCATATAGTCAATGTAGGCATCATCGTTCTGGAACATATCTAATTGAGGGGTCCCTTGCAGGTCCCAGTCAATAAGCTCAGGGTGTAAGAGGGGAAGGGAGTCGGATGAAAGACCTGATTCATTGATAGTGTGGATAGAAATATTAGGAGCACAGGTGGGGGTAGTGTTCTGGGTGGTACTTTCTTCCAGGTTGTTTATCGCAATGGAATCTATACTTTCCTCAAAAGTCATAACCTCAGGGAGGGGCAAATTAGACTCCAGTGGTCTGTCCCGTTGCGTTTGTCTCTCATGATACGGGCTAAGAGTTTGGATGGTGTAAAATAGTGATCAATCAAATGAATAATAGATGACCCAAACATCAACAGAATAGTGAAACAAAGAAGATTCAAGTAAACAAAGCAATGAACAAACACAGCAAACCTCTTCCGTTTCGAAACTTCTGTTGTTCGCCTATCACGAATCGTCCTTTCGCAGATGAGATGAGCCTTCAGAGAGTGCAATCTTTTAAAAGCTGTTGGAGGAAGTCGATGGTGAACGGCTATGGTGTGATGTGCAATGAAGGTGAGGTCCAATGCAACAATGGTGATCTCAAGCTTGTAGATGACAAGTGGCTGCCAAAGGCACGCTGGTGATATTTCTGCAGAGTAACGATGTCAAAAGCCTGGATGAATAGAATGAAGGGATGAAGCTTCATTTATAGACTTGGAGGAATAGGAATCAACGGTTGAGAGAAGATATGAAGATCAACGGTTGAGGATGGTTGAGGAATGTGCAACCAGTGGAAACGTGCCAAGTGTCCCAGCTCCATCATGAAAGGGGGGATGTGACAAAACTGATTGGAGAGTTAACTCCATTGACTGGTCTGTTAACAGAATTGATTGATCAGTTAGAAGAGTGGATTGTGGAACTGACTGGGTTGATTGAGGATTTGACTCAACTGACAGGTTAGTTAACAGATTTGATTGATTGGTTAACTGACCTCTGATTGGAGAAGAAATAGGCCATGTGGGTGAGGGAAAATAAGGTAATTAAATATTAAATATATTTAATTACATGTGCAACCTGATGAGGTGGACAAGGTGAGGTGGAAAAAGGTGAGGTGGAATTTTGAATTTAGAACTTTAGGATAGAGGAATTAGGCTCAATTAAATAATTTGTGATTATTTAATTGTGAAGGACTTTGGAAGAATTTTAATTAAATAAATAGAATTTATTTAATTGTGAGATAGTGAATTGATTAAATAAATTTGGAATATTTATTTAATTAATGGAAGAATGGAATAAATATTTAGAATATTTATTTAGGATAATTTGTGTCATTTTTAGGTGTATACATTTTGCCCCTCTTTGATGCAATGCAGTTTACGGCGTTGCTTCAAAGAAATTGATAGTCTGAGTGATGATACATGCCCCAGTTTGCCCCTGGTACAGGTTAAATGACGATAGGATGCCCCCTCGGGAGATTGGATGAGAAAAACGGCGAAAGTTTTGGAGACGGACGATCTCACGACGAGGAAGGGGTGAGGATAGGTTAGAGGAAAAGGGATGCGGTTAGGGATGCGGGAAGAATACGGGAGGAAAAACGGACACGGGAAGTAGTCCACAGTCATCACCTAGCCAGAATTAGGGTTTGGAGGCTATAAATAGGAGCTGGGTCCACAAGAATAGTCATTTGCACACTTGGTTGATCTGGATTGGAGAAGGAGAGCTCAGAGCAAACTTAGAGCAGCATGGCGGCTAGAGCAGCAGACATTCCACGCGAGGAGCACCGATTCGAGCGAGTCCGACGATTCAGGCGGCCAGCAGAGGCAGGACCCCCAGTATGTGCTTCGAAAAATTTCTCCTAGGGTCGAGTTTAGGTGTCATAAATGCACATAGAAAATAGGTGAAATGAATGCGCCGAAACGCAGAACGGCGCATATGCCTCGCGAAGCTGCGCTTTTGTAATTTCACGGCGCATATGCCGGTTTCGGCGGCGCATGCGTAAAAGCTGCACATTTGTGCATTCTAGTTGCGCTTTCGTAATTGGGCGACGCTTTTGTATTTCTGCCGCGCATGCGTGAAATGTAGCAGCGCATTTGTTAAAGTTGCGCATACGTGACTTCCTGCGGCGCACCCGTAATTTCGCGGCGCATACGTGGATTTTCGCGGCGCATGCGTTAGAACAGCGCATATGTGCCCTGTAGCGGCGCATATGCAATTTTGCGGCGCATATGTCAATTTTTGCGGCGCATATACCAGAAATGGCGCATTTACCACCTGTAGTGGCACATTTGCTTGGGATGGCAAATTACTTAGCCAAATTGATTCGATTAGCGTCCTGTTTGACGCAGGAATCGATGAGCTATCTCCGAGATTGCAGGAATCTAGTCAAGAGATGTAGTGTGCTGTTTTGATCAATTTGAAATGCTAAGTTTAGTTGATATAGTTCAATAGATATGTTGAGTATGATATATGCAGCTTGAGACTGACGCCTTGCATTGTGTGTTTGCAGGAGGAGATACGAGAGACTCTGCAGTCGAGGGAGACGTTCCCTATGCCTCTATTGCGGAGATACATGCTGACGGAGGCTGACAGAGTGGCACTCGGTGCCATGGGTTTAGATTATGTTTGCTTTATGCCCGAGGTGCGGGCGAACCGAGGACTGTTGACAGCTACCGTGGAGAGATTCCACAGCGAGGACGGGACCTTCCACTTCCCTACTGGAGAGATGACTGTGACGCTGGAGGATGTCTATCGGATACTGCACTTGCCCGTAGTAGGCGAGTTGGTGGAGTACGACGCACAGCGGGACGCGGGACTCGCCGAGTGTCAGCGAGTATTTGATGATCCCGAGCTGGTGGGACAGGTCATCCCTTGGCAGGATATCTATGACTGCTACGACTACTTCCCTGGGATTGTGGCTGGGTTGATTAGGGGCGTTGTATGCCCGGACAGGAGATCGCACGGGTTCCCCATTGGATGGGGCAGGATCATGGAGCGGATGCTGACCGAGGGCACCCGATATGCGTGGGGACCCTGTGTGTTAGCCCACCTCTACCATGACATGCATCAGGTGGTGTACCACCGCAGCACGAGTCTATCAGCTGGGGTGTTGCTGTTATAGTTCTGGCTGTGGGAGCATATAGCGGTTACCAGGCCGATATGCGTCTTCGCGAGGCAGAGGGGAGAGCCATATAGTTATGGCTACGTAGGAGTGATTTCCCAGCACAGGCTGGGGAAGCTAGAGTACTGGCGGCATACCTTGGACGGGGTAGATGTGGTCGTCTGGCGGCCATATCTGGATTGCGAGCCCTGGGATGACGAGGGAGATGAGCTACCCTTCTGCTTTCAGACCAGGTGGTTGATAGGCCGGACACGGCATATACTGGAGAGGCAGATTGTGGGCCGAGTGCTGCGACAGTTTGGCAGGAGACAGGGCATGCCACAGGGACAGGCTATGTTTGCCTGGACTCATGCAAAGAGGGTCAGATGGGGGCCGATCGCTTCGTACGAGGAGGCCCTGGCAGAGTTCCAGCAGTTGCCCTACGTGGCATGGGACATGCGGAGAGAGATAGCAGATGTGGGGGTCACACAGGAGTATGAGGACTGGATTACTGCACATCCATTCCCGAGATATTCAGGACCTGGCATGCTGGTGCCTCGTATTGACGAGGCGGACTCAGAGGAGGAGGGAGAGGCTGGCCCAGGGCGGAGGGCCGCTAGAGGAGGACGAGGACGAGGTGGCCGAGCTGCAGAGAGGCCGAGGCAGTGGAGGAGGATAGATCGGGCTGGGCAGGCAGTGCCAGGACAGGGAGAGGGACAGCAGCAGGTGCAGCAGCAGGCACAGATGCCACCACCCCAGCAGGTACTACAGCAGCAGGTGCCGCAGTAGCAGGTGCCCCAGCAGCAGGGGCTAGGACAGGCAGAGGCAGCACAGGGGCCAGTGCAGGGTGAGGCACATGAGAGGACTATAGCCAGCCTGAGGGGACAGGTGCGAGAGCTGCAGGCACAGCTGAGGAGAGTGGAGAGGATGCGAGATACAGACGCAGCGGTGATCGCTGGTTTGACTCGCGAGCGAGACATGGCAGATGCCCGGGTACGCCTTATCCGAGTAGAGAGGGACACAGCAGTAGCTGCCATGGGCATAGACGCAGTGAGTACATTTTTGGTTGGGCAGGTGCAGCAGGCACAGGCACAAGTAGGCCAGTTGCAGACGCAGTTGGCACAGGCACAGACAGACCTAGCCAGAGCGCAGCAGCAGGCACAGTACTACCGAGGCTTGTACCATGGGGCCGTATCCTCGAGCCAGAGGGCAGGGAGTTTCAGGAGTCAGTCTGGGGTGGCTCACAGAGCAGGTCCTTCGCAGTCAGGGGCATCCGTGATGGGACCTCAGCAGTCAGGAGCTGGCAGTGGTGGCCCACAGCAGCAGGGGTAGACACAGACCCGATGTCGTACATTTTTGGGACATGTATCACCGTCTATTTAGACGCACATTGTATATGACACTTTGATTTTGAGAGAGATGGTGATATTGTACATTTGGACCTCTTTGTATATGATAGTATGGATGATGACGCAACTTTGTGTATCTATTGCATGTATTATGAGATGATGACTTTACTTCGATTGTATGATGTGATTCTATTGCATAGTTAGATGGTCTATATGATGCTATATGAGAAATACTTTGATATGCTGCGATATGATGTCTATATGATCTAATGTGACAAATGAATGCAAAATGTAATATGATGTCTATGTGATGATGCAAATGTATGTATATGAAACATGATTTCTATGTTATGATGAAACTGTATATGTGATGTCTATATGATCTAATGCAAATGTATATGTATGGAACATGATTTCTATGTTATGATGCTGTATAGATATGCGAGATGCTATTGGATGTTTATATGATGTAATGCTTTGAATGTATGCAGTTGTAACATGAGTACTATGTGGTGATGCAACTATATATGTGATGCACTTAGCTATGTTTGATTTTCTGGGCTTTTAGGATTAAGATGTGATGCAAATGTATTGGTGACCTAATGCATTGGATGGTGCATTCTACTAACCTACTCATGTGCATGACTAGTTTCTACGAATGATATGATATGCTCCTATATGCCTTGTTTTTGTGATGTCCAAATGTACTCTATCGACAGAAGAATGACATGATGGATAGAGGAATGGTTGCGAAAGAATGACTTAGGAAGTTTTCTTGGTATCGTTACTCTGCATAGTTTGAATAATGAGGATTGTATGGATGGGTGTATGGATATAGGATGGATGCTTTGCTTTTAGATTGCTTTATTTCATCATTGGGCATTTTGTTTTTGGTACTTTTCTGAAATGTTGTAAGTGAATACAAGCATCGAGGTATAATTGAACCGAGATGACCTGAGTATCGCTTACATGGATTGTGATTTAGCAAGATAATACAAGCATCTAGTCAAAATTGAATCTAGATGACCTGAGTACCTCTTGCGTTTCAACAAGCAAGGATTGCCCCCGTTCATGTTAGACCTTTGATGTCCTCGATGATCTTTTGCCGATCACGTCCTAAGACAAGGCTTCACATTACTAAAGTTTAATCCCCAAATAGCAAACAAAGAAAGTAATCATGCCCCCATCATAGCATCTCTAGCTTTTGGCATCCTTGAGTAGCATAGGAAGGTATGATAGCAAAAATCAAGACTCTGTAACTTAACCCTAGGTTCCAATCTACAAAAGCACATTTGCGTTGATATGTGTTTATTTCTTGCCTTAATTTGCATAAAATCATTTAGAAGACCTTGGGTATTTGCTTTGCATTGGATAGGTTAAGATGCTCATTGTCGGGATGTTTGCTTGAAGTGCGGGTGCTTGCTTGCATTCGCTTACCTGATGAGAAGGTTGCACTATCCTTATTGAGAAGACGGACCCTAAGGGACTGACCTAGTGCCTCGGGGGCTCATTGCTAAATGGCCTTGCCTACGTGATGACGCAGAGGCAACGTAGTTCGGGGTAAACCCTAATGGACCTTGGATGGACTAGAAGAAAGACGACAAGAATGAAGACAAGAAAGGAGACGAATGGGACCTTGGGAGAGATGGAAGCCTCGGGGGCGCATTAGAATAATGGCCTTGCCTACGTGATGGCGCAGAGGCAACGTAGTTAACGGATTCGGACCACAGACATTGACGAGAGACACTACACTAGGCTTACATTGAGGAGACGGTATGGGACAAAACCTTCGTTGACAAGGCCACAAGGTGAGTATCAAGCCATGATAGGTAACTGTCAAGCATTTATTGTGGGATGGATATGGGTCGAATGAGGAAAATAGAGGGAGAATGGGCTCAAGGTGATTGGATTCCCAAAGATGGAGAATGCGGTTTTGTCACAAGTAACGCCTGTTTACCAGGTTTTCATCACTTGCTTTTATTTGCACGAGAAGCTAGAAAGTAACATGACGCCTGATTGCCAGGTTTTCCCCATGATACCTATCCAAGGCACCTGTTTGCCAGGTTTTCACCAAAGGACGATTTTTTTTGTATGCTTGCTACTTTTTTTCGATTTTTTTGTATTTTCTCTTTGTAACTTTTTCTTGATTTTTTTTGATTTTTTGATTTTTTGACTTTATTGTACCCCCTTGCACTGGGGTTCTCTTAGGTATAGAACCGGCGAAGGTGCATGCTGTTGATTGGATCATCAAACAACTCACCTTCTGATGTGGCCAACTGATATGCCCCCGATCCGTAAGCTGCTACAATTACATAGGGTCCAAGCCAGTTAGGCTCAAACTTGCCTTTCTTTTCTCTGTCCTGCTGATTGCGAGGGTTCTCTCTTAGGACGAGGTCCCCAACCTTGAAGCATCTTGGTCTAACCTTGTGGTTGTAGCTTCTTGACATCATCTGTTGATAGGCTTTGAGATGGTCAAAAGCTTTCTGGCGCCTTTCCTCTAGCAGTTCTAGCTCTTGTAGTCTGGAGACTCTGTACTCTTCGTCTGATATGAGACCTTTCAACGACACCCGAAGGGATGGGAGTTCGACCTCAATGGGAAGGATGGCTTCGGAACCATAGACGAGGGTGTAGGGTGTAGCACCTGTGGGAGTGCGTATGCTGGTTCGATAGGCCCACAGAGTGGGATTGAGTTGGACGTGCCAATCGCGACCAGCTTCATTGACAGTCTTCTTTAGGATTCTCAGAATGGTTTTGTTCGGTGCCTCAGCTTGGCCGTTACCTTGGGGGTAATATGGAGTGGAGAAGCGGTGTTGGATCTTGAAACGTTCACAAAGTTCCTGGACATCCTGATTTTTGAAGGGTCTCCCGTTATCCGTTATGATGGATGAAGGGATGCCATATCGGCAGATAATGTAATTCAGAATGAAAGAGGAAATTTGCTTTCCTGTGACGGTTGATAAGGGAACGGCTTCAATCCACTTTGTAAAGTACTCAGTGGCGGTTATGATGAATTTATGGCCGTTGGAAGAGGGCGGATGAATCTTTCCCACGAGGTCAAGTCCCCACTGGCAAAAGGGCCAGGGTGTCGTTAGAGGTCTCAACTCCTGAGCAGGTGCATGAATCAGGTTCCCATGTATCTGGCACTGTTTGCACTTTTTGACGAACTGATATGAATCCATTTCCATATTGGGCCAGTAATAACCCAAACGCATGAGTTTCTTAGCTAAGGAAGGACCACTGGAGTGTGTTCCGCAGATCCCTTCGTGCACGTCTCGCAAGGCAGTTATAGATTCTTCTTGTTCTAGACAATGGAGTAAAGTACCATCCAGACCACGTCGGTAAAGGGTATTGGCGATAATGGTGTAACGGGAGGCTTGTCGGATGAAAGTTCATTTTTGGTTGGAAGAGAGGTCCAAAGGAAGGATATTGTCCTTGAGGTAAGTGTAGGTCTTACCGTACCAAGGCGAATCAGATCCTACTAGGTGGCAAATGGAATGGGTCTCAAGGAGATCATAAGCCGGTTGTCGAATTGTTTCTACTAAGAACTCATACCGTGACTCATGTTCAGGTATCTCAAGAAGAGAGGCTATGGTCGCCATTGCATCTGCTGCTTTGTTCTCTATCTTGGGTATTTGCTCAAACGAGATGGTCCCAAAATGTTCTTTGAGGTCGTCGACCATTCGCTTGTATGGGATGAGCTTCTCATCTTTGGTCTGATACTCGTCGTTGACCTGGTTTATGACAAGCTGAGAATCACCGTAGACACATAGTGCTTGGATTTTCCACTCAGTGGCCATCTTGAGACCAATTACCAAAGCCTCATACTCCGCTATATTGTTAGTGCATGGAAATAACAACCTGTAGGACTTTGGAATTATGTCGCCTTGGGCAGTGATGAACAAGATACCTGCCTCTGCTCCATGGTTGGTGTAAGACCCGTCGAAGTAGAGTTTCCAAGGAGATGTTGACAGAGTGAATAAAGATTCATCGGGGAACTCAAACTGCATTGATGAAGTGTCTTGTAATGGTGCCTCAGCTAGTTGGTCTGCGATGATTTGCCCCTTGATGGCTTTTCTATCCACATACTCTATATCATATTCGCTAAGAAGCATAACCCATTTGGCTAGTCGACCTGTGAGAGCTGCTTTGCTGAGAAGATATTTTAGTGGGTCGATCTTGGCAATGAGTTTGACAGGATGTGCCAGCATGTAGTGTCAGAGTTTTTGTGAGGCAAAAACCACCGCAAGGCATGAACGTTCCACCTGTGAGTACTGCAACTCGTAGCCCACTAAGGTTCGACTGATGTAGTACACAGCTCTTTCCTTGTTCTCATAGTCTTGCTGCACTAGGAGAGCCCCAAGAGCAGTAGGTGTAGTAGATATGTAGAGAATCAAAGGTTTTCCTTGGATCGGAGGCATGAGTATAGGAGGATTCACGAGGTACTCCTTGAGCTTGTTGAATGCCTCTTCGCACTGCTCATCCCATTTAAATTTAACGTTCTTATGTAGGAGATGGCTGAAAGGATGGCACTTGTCTGCCAGTTCTGAGATGAACCTGCGGATGGCCTGTAGCTTGCCCTGTAAGGATCTCAACTGTGTTAGAGTTTTGGGCGGAGGCATGTCCATGATTGCCTTGACCTTGGCCGGGTCTACCTCTATGCCGTTTGCTAACACGATGAAGCCTAGCAGCTTGCCCAATGTTAACCCAAACACACATTTCTTCGGGTTCAATTTTACTTGGAATTGGTCCAGCCGTTGGAAGACTTTCTCTAATGTGTCCAGGTGTGAGTCCCTGGTGAGTGATTTTGCCAAGATGTCGTCAACATAATCTTCCATGGTCACATGCATCATGTCGTGAAATATAGTTGTCATGGCCCGCTGATATGTAGCACCTGCGTTTTTCAGCCCAAATGGCATGACATTCCAGCAGAAGGTACCCCATGGACAAGTGAAAGCGGTTTTGTGCTAATCCTCTGGTGCTATTTTGATCTGGTTGTACCCTGAGAATCCATCCATAAGTGATAGCATTGTATGTCCTGCCGTGAGGTCGACTATGATATCGATGTTAGGCAAGGGAAAGTCATCTTTTCGGCATGCTTTGTTTAAATCTCTAAAATCGTTGCATAGTCGGACCCTGCCATCTGGTTTAGACACTGGCACGATGTTTGATATCCATTCGGGGTAATCAATGGCCCTGATGAACCCCACGTCTAACAATTTCTTGAGTTCTTCCTTGACCAGTAAGGCTATATGGGGATGCATCTTTCTTAGTTTTTGCTTTACGGGCTTCACCCCTGGATCCAATGGCAAGTGATGTAGAATCAGGTTTGGGTCCAAACCTGGCATGTCAGCATATGACCAAGCAAAGCTGCCTCTCTTCTTCTTAAAGAATGGTACAAACTTGGTTTTCTCAGGCGGCGTGAGAGATTTTGCAAAGTGGATAATCTGAGGCTGCTCTTTGGTTCCAATATTCACTGGCTCTGTTGGCTCTACCACGATCTGTGACCTTTCTTGATACATGTCACTTGGGAGGGTGTCAAGCAATCCATCGTCAGGTGCCACAGTTGGGTTTTCACCTTCAGATACGTCCTTTCTTTTTACTGTTTTATGATCTGACACTGCGGCATGGCAGTTTTCACCGTCAGATCCCTTTTTGATCTTTACATTTTTGCGACTAGAAGGCTTGGCACCCTCCCCGAAGTAAGCTACAGTATTGAGTTCGATAGCGAAACCGGCTTTATGATCTCCTTTTGGTAAATGATCTCTAAGTCCCATATAGTCAATGTAGGCATCATCGTTCTGGAACATATCTAATTGAGGGGTCCCTTGCAGGTCCCAGTCAATAAGCTCAGGGTGTAAGAGGGGAAGGGAGTCGGATGAAGGACCTGATTCGTTGATAGTGTGGATTGAAATACTAGGAGCACAGGTGGGGGTAGTGTTCTGGGTGGTACTTTCTTCCAGGTTGTTTATCGCAATGGAATCGAAACTTTCCTCGAAAGCCCTAACTTCAAGGAGGGGCAAATCAGACTCCAGTGGTCTGTCCCGTTGCGTTTGTCTCTCATGATATGGGCTAAGAGTTTGGATGGTGTCAACCTCCTTGTCATTGTAGGAGTGTTTTGTCAGCTCGTCCCATTCATACTGATTGGAATCATCTGAATCTGCGTCACTATCCTCTTGGAGTGTTTGAATTGTCTCCACTAGGCAGGCATTTTCTTTGGCTTTGCCCTTGCCTTTGTATCCCAAGCCCGTGGTGTTTCTAGCCGAAGAGGAGGAAGAAGGTTGTATAGGTTCGATGATCCCTTCTTTTCTGAGGCCGATAGGGCCTTGTCCTTCATATCCCATCCTATGCAAGATGGTTTCACCCCGTCCATAGAGTTTTGTAGGGAGTCTAGGTGGCTCTTGGGGTGTGTTTTCTTCTTCGGCATAAAGCCATTGCAAGAGATCTCGCTCCTCGGATTCATCGGATAAGGTCCCCCATTTTACAAAGGGGTTTGCGGGAGTGATAGGAGGAGCAGAGGGCTTTGGAGAATGCCTGGGTTGATGCTTGGGCTGGCCAAAGGAGCGAGGAGACAAGGGCATTTTTGCAAGGTTGAGGTTGTGTTCAATCTGGTATTCCCCTACGCCATTTTCTTTTATGGTGATTTTCATTGGTTTGGGCCGTGAAGAGGAAGCTTCGGCAGTATGGTCTTGTGGCAGAGTAGGGGAGATATGGGCCCTATTGTTGGGAATGACGCATTCAGGTTTAGCTTGGAAAGAATTGCAGTGTTGGTAGGGATTCGGATCGCCGTGTATGGTGACCTGTTTGCCATCGTGTGGGAACTTTATGCATTGATGGTAGGTGGAGGGGACAGCTTTCATGGCGTGGATCCATGGTCTCCCTAGTAGAATATTGTAAGCAAGCTCCCGATCAAGGACTTGGCACACCACATCTTTAATTACCGGTCCCACTTGAATGGGTAGGACAACCGTGCCCTTTGTGGTTCGTTCCTCTTCGTCATAGGCTTTGATAGTAATTTTCCGTCTTGGATCTACTGCCTGTTCAGAGAACCCCAATGCAAGGACTAGCTTCAAAGTGCAAATATTTAAACCGGCACCCCCATCAATGAGAACCCTCTTGATGCGGTGCCTGTGCACGAATGTGACAATGTGTAGAGGAGTGTTGTGGGGTTGAGACATGGAAAGGTCATCTTGCTCTGTAAATGAGATGGAAGGGGAGGATGTCAGATTACCCACCATGGTTTGAAATTTTTCTTGGGCTAGGTTAGTGGGGACAGTAGTTTCCACTAAGGCTTTCTCAAGAATCTCCTTATGAGAAGGAGATAGACGCAAGAGCTCCAATATAGAAATGTGAGCTGGAGTCTTTTGCAATTGGTCGATGACATTATATGGGCGGGAGTTAGACGGAGATGGCGACGACCTGGGAGGAGTGGTGTTGATCGTGACTCTACCACTGCGGGTAATTATACTACAACCAGTTCCGTTAGGTCCTGGTTGTTGGTTGGGGGATATGACGTTGACTTGCGGAACATGCTCAGAAATGCAGTTAATGGTGTACTCAAAGGGAACGCTTGCATAGTTAGCATTACTCGACCCACTGTTCTGGTTTGGCCTGTTGCGATTGTTGTCATTATTGTTATGGCCATTGGAGTTGTTGCCATTGTGACCATTGTTGTGGTTGTAACCATTGTTGTTGTGGCCGTTGTTGTGATTGTTGTTATACGGCCGGTTGTGGTTTAGGAGAGGATCTCGGTAGGCCACATGAGATTCATTGGAGGTATGCTGTTGTGTCCCTCCCTGATTCTGGTCCAGTATATCTTGTATGATGTTCTTAAGACGGATGCAATTATTGGTTGTGTGCCCCCTTCCTCGATGATACTCGCAATAATCTGTGTCCTTCCAATAGGGAGGTTTGACTATAGGCTCATAGTCGCTTGTTGGTGGTAGAGAAATTTCATTGTTAGCCAACAACTTCCTGAGAGCAGACTCTTGAGATTCTCCTAACGGCGTGAATTTTCTCCTTGGGTTTGAATTGAACCAAGGTCTAGATTCCTGAGGGGGTGGCTTGTTGAGTGCACCGTTATTTGCTTCTTCCTTAAGAGTGAATATGGGTTGTTGTTTAGGGGCTGCCGCCTTGGCATCCACTACTCCATCGTTGACCACATTCTTGTTCTTGGTCCAAAACTTTGACTTGTCCGTTGTGTAATTGGAAGGAGGTGTGTCCTTGTAGAGCTTGAGAGTTCCTTTAGCGATCATAGCTTTCTCAATGAATAGCCCCATTTCAATGACTTTGGTGAATGAGGTAGGGCATTGTATCTGAATCTGATAGCTAAGATCGGGATTCAAATTGTGGACAAACATTTCCAATAGTTGTTTCTCAGGCATGTCGTAAGAACACTTACTAGCTAGCTATCTCCATCGTTGTAAGAAGGTGGCGAAAGACTCACCACCCTTTTGTTTGGTGTTGCATAGGTCTAGCATAGATACTTCGTGTTCTATGTTGTAAGAGAAGTGCGTTATGAATTTATTGACAAGTTCATCAAAAGTTTTGATTCCTGGTGGAAGACGCGAGAACCACTCCATAGCTTGACCTCCTAAGGATCTTGGGAATAGTCTCATTAAGTAGGTCTCGTTGTGAGCTACTTCTAAACATGCTGCAGTGAATTCCCGGATATGATCTCTAGGGTCCCCCTTCCCTTTGTATTTGTCAAATTTCGGGATTCCGAACTGAAAGGGGAATGGTTTCATGAGCAAACTTCTGTCAAAGGGGTATGGTGCTATATCTTCCAAGGAGTAGTTCTTGGAACTGGTGCCGATCTTAAGGTTGGAGATTTCTAGCTTTAGACTCTCAATTTGTTGTCTCACATCCGCCATAGGAGCATTTTGATCTATGTGTTGTTTTCCCCTCTCATTGGCCTGGGGGACCGTGTCATTTGTGCCTCTCTCATGTGCATTTGGGACTGTGTCATTTGTGTCCCTCTCACGTTCATTGTCTGCATTTTCCATGATGGAGCTAATGTCAAAGTCTGCGGGGAGTTTGATTCTGAGACTAGCAAGATGATGGAAATATTTGGTGGGGTCCTCAAGGAGCACTTTCTCCACTAGGCGTTGGAATTTGCTATCTTGCATGTGTGCCACTAATTCCTCACGAGAAATTTCTTCATCATCATCGCATGGTGGGGTGATGTGATCGGAAGAGTCGGCCATTTCAGTTAGCTTGTTGTACTGGGATCGAGTAAGAACCATGCAAGGTGGGGTGGGACGAAATGGACTAGGATTAGAAATTTTGGCAAGGTGTCGGCTAAGACTGTAATGAATGGGATATCGAGGACAAGACTTGGACAAAGGGTTCTCTCGCTCAATGACTTCAGGTAAGACGGTTGACACAAGACTTTAGCCACTAGCAAGGGTAGTCGATACCAGTCTCACTGTGTAGGGCTTAGTCGTTCAACAAGACTACTAGCAAAAGGTACTGTGACCTACTAGGCTTACGTGAATTCACGAATGAAACGAAGAAGGACCTATGTCGACTCGGTATGAGATAGAATGACGTTGGGGCAAGAGTGACTAGGACAGAAGGTGACTGGGACGACCGTCGAGAGAGAGAGAAATGGATGAAATGGATGAAGATTGACTGCAAGGTTGATTCTGACCTCGGAAAATGAAACTAGGCTGAAATGGGTACTCTGAACAGCTGGCGAAAATTTCTCAAAAATAGGGCAGATGCTCACTGTCACACATGCGCAGAAACAAATGCGCAGCAAGAATGGGCAAATGCACCGTAAGTCGCTGTATATGCGCCGCTCTAGTGAAGTATGTATGCGCAGCAACAGTGTGCAAATGCGTAGCAGAAAAGTATATGCGCAGCAGGTCGGCGTATATGCGCAGCAAGTCTCTGTAAAAGTGCAGCAGAACAGTGTATATGCGCAGCAGAAAGGTATAAAAGCGCCTTAAGTCAGACAAAAGCGCAGCAAGTCGCTGTATATGCGCAGCAGGAAAGGGTATATGTGCAGTTCTGATATTTTTTTGCAAATTTTTGGGATTTTTCTCTGTTTTTGGTATTCTTTGGCTGGAAAAGGTCTTCCTGATCTGATACTATGAATTAATTTAGCAAGAAAACACAGCAAGCACAAAGAGTATTTTGTAGTTTTCCATTATTTTTGTAGTTTTTTGACTCTATTTTGGACAAAAGCAAGCACAAAATCCTAGGCGAGAAATGGATTATAAGGGATTTGGGCCACTAAAACAAGAGGTAGTTAATTCGGGCAACCGTTCAAGTGGTTACACGTGCGGCGGCGCTACTCTCCATTATGGAGTCTCCCAGCCTCACAGGGTTGCGCCTGAGAGGGTTTTGGGGGAGGTTGGCCGTCGGTGTAACATAACAGCACTCGTTGCAGGAGGTTTTCACCTCAAGCACAATTTATTTTAAGTGGCTCGGTAGGGCTTGGCGTTAGCCTGTTACCACTCAGGGTCGTTCCCGCTTGGACAAGCGTGCATCCAAGGGCAGGCCCCTCCTAAAGGTTAAACAAGTAGAATGACAAGTCTGGCACTCTGATCACCCAGAAGAGGGGAGAGCATAAGCCTATTGTCATTCGCAGGCACAGAATACACTGATTAATCCACCCTAGTTAAAAAGATAAAAACTAAATGGGCTAGGCTACTCAAACAAAACTTTGAAGTGATTTCAACAATATTGCAGTGGTTCGATTTTAAATCCCAGAAAGCAGTTGTGAGTTCAATTTTAAATCCACGTTGCACGAGATTTGTTAACTTTGAAATTCAGGTCTCACGATATAGCAATGGTTCATTTTAACTTCAGAAAGCAGTTGTGAGTTCAATTTTAAGTCCACGTTGCACGAGATTGTTAACTTTGAAATTCAGGTCTCACGATATAGCAATGGTTCATTTTAACTTCAGAAAGCAGTTGTGAGTTCAATTTTAAGTCCACGTTGCACGAGATTGTTAACTTTGAAATTCAGGTCTCATGATATAGCAATGGTTCATTTTAACTGCAAGATCAGTGATGAGTTCAATTTTAAATCTTAGATAGCAATAACTTGGAAGTTTGTTTGCAATGCAAGCATGAAATAAACCAGTTATTTCCTCCCTAATTAAGACTAGATGAAGATTTGTAATGAACAACCATTTTACTCTTTCTCCGAAAATGAAATGTGAGCTAGTTAGATGCAACTACATGTAGCTAAACCTGAGCCTATCCTGCAAAACCGCTCCAGCAAACACCTACAAAAGGGTTAGCGTTAGCAAAATACTCTAGAAAAGTACTAAAACCTAAGCCAGTTACAAATGCGCAGCTTCAGTGATCAGATGCGTAGAAGTGATCAACAGAAGCGCAGCATTAACAAATGCGCCGTAAAAATGAACCGATGCGCCGTTAAAATGAACATATGCGCAGTTTTAACGTATGCGCAGCAACAGTCATCAGAAGCGCCGTAACAGTCAACAGATGCGTCGTTTTAACGTATGCGCAGCAACAGTCTATGGAAGCGCAGTAATAGTCGACAAATGCGCAGTTTTAACAAAAGCGCCGTAACAGTTTGTAAAAGCGCAGCAAGAATACACAGATGCGCAGGATTTTCAAAAGCGCCGTAACAGTCTTCAAAAGCGCCGTAAAAATGAACAGATGCACCGAAAGAACCTGTGCGTGACTCTGCGGGACCTGTACGGAATCTGCCTTCAAAAAAGCTCAAAAATGGTGAAATAAAGGGGCAACGGCCCCACGGTGGGCGCAAAATGATGTGAGGGTAAAATAGTGATCAATCAAATGAATAATAGATGACCCAAACATCAACAGAATAGAGAAACAAAGAAGATTCAAATGAACAAAGCAATGAACAAAACAACAAACCTCTTCCGTTTCGAAACTTCTGTTGTTTGCCTATCACGAATCGTCCTTTCGCAGATGAGATGAGCCCTCAGAGAGTGCAATCTTTTAAAGCTGTTTGAGGAAGTCGATGGTGAATGGCTATGGTGTGATGTGCAATGAAGGTGAGCTCCAATGCAACAATGGTGATCTCAAGCTTGTAGATGACAAGTGGGTGCCAAAGGCGCGCTGGTGATATTTCTGCAGAGTAACGATATCAAAAGCCTGGATGAATAGAATGAAGGGATGAAGCTTCATTTATAGACTTGGAGGAATAGGAATCAACGGTTGAGAGAAGATATGAAGATCAACGGTTGAGGATGGTTGAGGAATGTGCAACCAGTGGAAACGTGCCAAGTGTCCCAGCTCCATCATGAAAGGGGGGATGTGACAAAACTGATTGGAGAGTTAACTCCATTGACTGGTCTGTTAACAGAATTGATTGATCAGTTAGAAGAGTGGATTGTGGAACTGACTGGGTTGATTGAGGATTTGACTCAACTGACAGGTTAGTTAACAGATTTGATTGATTGGTTAACTGACCTCTGATTGGAGAAGAAATAGGCCATGTGGGTGAGGGAAAATAAGGTAATTAAATATTAAATATATTTAATTACATGTGCAACCTGATGAGGTGGACAAGGTGAGGTGGAAAAAGGTGAGGTGTAAAGGTGAGGTGGAATTTTGAATTTAGAACTTTAGGATAGAGGAATTAGGCTCAATTAAATAATTTGTGATTATTTAATTGTGAAGGACTTTGGAAGAATTTTAATTAAATAAATAGAATTTATTTAATTGTGAGATAGTGAATTGATTAAATAAATTTGGAATATTTATTTAATTAATGGAAGAATGGAATAAATATTTAGAATATTTATTTAGGATAATTTGTGTCATTTTTAGGCGTATACAAGTGTCAATCCAACATGTGGCATGCTCCACTTTATTTCGTTCTTTTAGAAAAAAGGGACCCCTCATTACATGTGGTACTGACACGCAGTGCCTTTTGCGATATCTACAGAGACTCAGGACTTGTTAGTGACCGATGATGATGTCACAAACCCTTTCCTTTGCCTTTTAAACTTAGAGACCCAACACTCCACCATGTGGAGCCCTGGCGCAAGCCAGGAGGGTCTTTGCACTTCAAGCTTTTTAAAAGAGCCCTAAGCTGACACTTGGCACTATCCACAGCCTCCTTTAGTCAGGCCCTCCATTATTTTATAAGACTCACCTTTGACTCATCATGACTCACATGACTATTTTCATTTACTCAGCACTTATTATTAAATCTTGATAAATTTTTAATAAAAAGGGACTCCTTGGTTGCAGGCCTGTTGCAAATATGTGCCTAAGTGTTGTTGTCATTGATGTCAATATATTATTGTTGCCATTAGTGTCAACTATTGTTGTTTGTATAGAAGACCATATTATTGAGGATATTGAGAAAATTAATAACAATCAATTCTTGCAGACCATATAGCTATGTAGAGGATTGTTAGAGGTTGCTCTAGTTAAGATTTTAGAAGTCCACATGAAGATTTGAAGGAGTTATGGCCATATGAGTTGAATCAGTTCCTACAATACTCAAGAAAGATAGATTGACGGGAAAGAGGTCCGGATTGCTCTGGTAATATAAAATTGTGATCTACAGATTTGAATTCATGTTTGGGAAGTTAGTGTGTATCATTAACTCTAGTGGTTTGTGGTTTGGAGGTCCGCAAGCTATCCTTCTAGTTTGGCAGTCATGGCAGATACTGTTCTTGAGGTTCCAGAGGAAGATACAAATGATTCTGGTAATTTGGTTTAGAATGAATGTTATTGATGATTTCAATGTGCTTGTGGATGTCTCTGGATCGTTTGGATACTATGTTGGAGGTCCGCACTGAAGTTTGAGCTTTTCGATTGAAGATTTCTTCTTTGAGGTTGATGTTTTTTCCAGCCTTGGCCAACCGGATGTTCCTAGCATGTTGCGGATGATCTAAGAGCATTTTTTGAAGTGTGGCATGGTTATAGAAGAAGATTCAAGTCCCAATTGTGTTTGGCCAACAGTGTGATGATCCACGTCAAGTTTAGCCGACCTTGTTGATCACTCCAAGGTTGATGAAGCATATAAATACTTGTTGAAGAGTTGTTGAAAAACATCCTTGTACACAATGAATTAAATCTGAAGAAGGGATCAAAAGCAGAGCAGAGAAGAAGAGGAGCGAAGGGAGTATAGAGTGAAGAATCTATGAAGAAGATTTTAAAGATAAGAGCAGAAGTCTTGAGCCTTCAAGGGGATTGATTCAGGCATGAATGTAGATGCTATTTCTCAATTCATTATTTCTGTATAAATCATAATTCCTTATAGGCAGTGAGCCTCTTCTTGAGCAGTGAGCTCTGGGCAGTGCGCTCGAAGGCATGTGCCTTCTATTTTCTTAAGTACTGTTAATAAGGTACACATTTTTGTGGGTTAAACCCCACCGTGGTTTTTCCCTTAACTGGGTCTTCCACGTCAAAATTCTGGTGTTGTGTGTTCATGTTGTTTCTACTCATATGTTGATTTATGGTTAAATGTTTACATCATTAATTTGATTACAAAGAAGATTTAAAAGATTCATAAAAGGTTAAAGTTTAGGGACAACTGATTCACCCCCCCTCTTAGTTGTCTGGACTATTTCCAACAATTGGTATCAGAGCCAAGTTCCTCTAAAAGAAGCTTAACCACTTGAGGAGATCCAAGATGTCAATCTACAAGAAGGAAAGTCTGAGATTTGATGGAACAAATTACTCCCTCTAGAAAGTACACATGTAGTGTCATCTAGAATGTATGGGTGATGGCTTTTGGACAATTACCAAGAATGTGTATAAGATTCCAAAGAATGGACCTTCAAACATAGATGAACTCAGAGATGTTGAATGCAACACTCGAGCCAAAGAAGCATTGTTGAGTGCCATGTCTGATATTGAATTGGCAGATGTCTGCTCATGAAATCTGGAGTAAACTGGAAAATCTGTATGAAGGTGACAAATATATTAAATGTGCCAAGCTACAAAGCCTGAAGGGTAAATATGAAAGATTGGTAATGAGTGAAGATGAAAACATTACTTCCTACATGCAGAAAGTAAATGAACTTGTGACTAATATCAGAAATGCAGGTGGAGTATTGGATGAATTAGAAATTGTTGCCAAGGTGTTCAGATCCTTACCTGCAGCTTATAAACACAAGGCTGTAGCCATTGAAGAAATCCAGATAGTAACAACAGTCACACGAGATCAGTTAGTTGGAGAGCTTTCTACATTTGAAATGAGTGAGTTTGGAGATTCTCTTCCTAAGTTTGAGTCTACATTTAAGGCTAGTGTGTATGGAAAGCAAAGATATGATCTAGGTGAAAGCTCTTCTGCAAGATCAAACATACTTATGAAGACAAGAAAGGATCTTGAAGATATTGAATTAGAAACTGTAGATCTTGAAGCTCTCATTGCCAAACGGATGCCAAGAGGATCCGGTAAGTATGAAGGAAAGTTGCCACTCAAATGTTTTGCTTGTAATAAGATTGGTCATTTTGTCTCAAGATGTCTGAAGAGGTTTTCAAAAACAAACCCTAACTTGTACAAGGGTTAGAAGAATTGTTACTATGTCCAAGAAGCTAGAGAAGAAGGAGTCACAGATGATCAATCTAATCATGGAGAAAGTGATTGGATGTTCATTGCTATTAAAGAAGAAGATTCAATGTCTACCGAATCTGCTAGCTTTGCAAATGTAGAAAGTGCCTTAGCTACTCAAGTTGTTGAAAAGGATGAATGGGTGATTGATAGTGGATGTTCTCATCATATGACTAGAGACAAGAGTAAGTTTTTAAGCTTTGAAAATTATGAAGGACTTGTGAAATTCGGAGACAAATTAGCTGGTAGAATCCGTGGTAGAGGATCCATCTCTTTTGATGGTAAGAACAGGACCAATAATGTTCTGTATATGGAAGGACTGAAGCATAATCTTCTTAGTGTTGGACAGTTGGTTGACAAGGGTTATGATCTTCGTTTCAAGGATGGAAAATACATAATCTTGGAAAGCTCTGCAATTGAAATTGCATCTGGTACTCAGACTAAAGGTAACATCTTTCACTTAAGTAGTTCAGGCAAAAGTTGTTTGATTGCTCAAACAGATCAAAGTTGGTTATGGCATAGGAGGATGTGTCATGTAAATTTTGATAACATTGTCAAAATAAGTTCCACTCAAGCTATGAGAGATCTTCCAAGACTTGTGAAACCTGATAGTATATGTAGAGAATGTCAATTGGGTAAACAGAGCAAAATCTCATTCAAAAGTAAGGAACAAGGTTCAAGTGGGAGATTGGAACTGGTACATACTGACCTCTATGGTCCTGGTAAAATTAGGAGTGTGCAAGGAGACAGATATTCATGTTGTTGATTGATGATTACTCCCAGATGATGTGGGTAACCTTCCTAAAAGAAAAATTAGAAGCTCTTGGTAAGTTTAAGGTGTTCAAGATGATGGTTGAAAATGAGATTGGTGGGAAATTGAAATGTTTGAGATTTGACAGTGGAGAATTCACTTTTGGTGAGTTTGATGCTTTTTGTGAAAATCATGGGATAAAAAGACAATTATCTGCTCCTAGGACTCAGCAAAATGGAGTTGTGGAAAGGAAGAACCAGACCATTCAAGAAGCTGCCAGGACCATGATGATGGAAAAAAATATTCCTCAAGTTTATTGGAGGGAAGCTATGAATACTATTGTCTATACTCTTAATGGGGTGTAGATCAAAGAAAATTTTGGTAAAACTCCTTATGAACTATGGTTTGGTCATCCTCCTACTGTAAGATATTTTAGAGTTTTTGGTAGTAAATGCTATATCAAAAGAGATGAGGATTTAGGCAAATTTGATGCAAGAAGTGATGAAGGAATATTCTTGGGATACTCTGCTCAAAGTAAGGCTTACCAGTGCTTCAACAAGAGGTTGAAAAAGATTGTTGAAAGTGCTAATGTTAAAGTTGATGAAAGCAAAGAAGGTTATTCCAAGTATTGTGGATATGATTCAGATGATCAAGATGAAAGTCAAAGTCAAGGAAGGGAAGATCAAATCCAGACTCAGATCTAGATTGATCCGGTAACTCCAGTAACTTAAGACATTTGTGCAAAAGATGAGGAACCAACTCAAGAAATAGAAGTTCAAGCAATTCCCAAAACCCCCAGGTATGTAAGAATGAATCATCCTGAAGATCAAATCATAGGAGATAAAAATAGATGTGTTCAAACTAGGAGAAGAGTTGCTAAAGATTAAGAAGGGATTTGTTTGATTTCCAAGATTGAACCTAAATCAGTAAGTGAAGCTTGCAATGATGAAAATTGGGCTAAGGCAATGGAAGAAGAATTGATGCAAATTGAAAAGAATCACACTTGGGATCTTGTTCCCAAACCTGAGGACAAAAATGTGATTGGAACCAAATGTGTCTTCTAGAACAAACTGAATGAAGATGGTGAGGTTGTAAGAAACAAGGCAAGACTAGTATGTAAAGGCTACTCTCAAGTGGAAGGAATTGATTTTGAAGAAACTTTTGCTCCGGTGGCAAGGATAGAGGCAGTCAGATTATTTCTTGCCTTTGCTGCTTTCAAAGATTTTAAAGTTTACCAAATGGATGTCAAATCAACATTTCTAAATGGAGACCTAGAGGAAGAAGTCTACATTGAGCAACCGAAAGGATTTCAGTTGTCTGATCAGGGAGATATGGTTTGTAGACTAAGAAAAGCCTTGTATGGACTTAAGCAAGCTCCAAGAGCCTGGTATGCCAGATTAGATAAGCATTTACTTAAGCTAGGATTTAGCAAAGGTACTGCTGATAGTAATTTATACTTCAAGATAAATCATGAGGACATTCTAATTGTTGAGGTCTTTGTTGATGATATCATTTTTGGTGGAAATGAATGTATGTGCAAAGCATTTGTTGATCAAATGAAAATTGAGTTTGAGATGTCAGTGTTTAGTGAGATGAACTTCTTCCTAGGTCTGCAAATTGTTCAGTTAGATAAAGGTATCTTCATATCTCAGTCCAGGTATGTGAAAGAATTGTTGAAGTTTGGAATGGAAGATTCAAAGCTAGTAGGTACTCCTATGGTAACTAGATGCAAGCTGAGGAAAGATGATGACTCCCCAATGGCAAATCAGAAAAGGTATAGATCAATGATTGGAGGATTGCTCTATCTAACTCAAACCAGACCTGACATCATGAATGCAGTTGGACTTGTCGCCAGATTTTAAGTTGATCCAAAAGAATCCCATGTTATGGCAGTTAAAAGAATTTTTAGATATCTCAAGGGGACAATTGATTATGGACTATGTTATCCAAAGGACAATGATTTCACTCTTCATGCATATACAGATGTTGATTGGGCAGGAGATGTGGATGACAGAAAAAGTACTAGTGGTGGTGCTTTCTTCTTGGGGAGAAGATTGGTCTCTTGGATAAGCAAAAAGCAAGAGGTAATAACTTTGTCTACTACAGAGGCAGAGTATATAGCAGCAGCAAATAATTGTACTTAGGTTTTGTGGATGAAGCAAATGTTGAAGGACATCTGAATTGTGTTTGAGGAGCCAGTCACAATTTTCTGTGATAACTCAAGCGCTATAAGCATTTCCAAGAATCCAGTATTGCACTCAAAGACAAAGCATATATCTATCAAGTTTAATTTCTTGAGAGAGAAAGTTAATGAGAATGAAGTCAAGTTGGAGTTTGTGTCTTCCAAGGATCAGATTGCAGTATCTTCACTAAGCCTCTTCCCAAGGATACTTTTGAGTATCTCAGAGAGAAGTTAGGGGTTATTACTCCTCCTGATCAAAACTAAGATGCACTAAGGTGCATCAGTCTAGTGGAATTCACATTCATATCTTGTGATCCGAATTGATGTTAAGGAGGTACTACTCAAAGGGGGAGTAGTCAGTATGCAAATATGTGCCCTTTGCCATTAATGTCAAAGGGGGAGAGAAGTCATGTGAAAAACTAGTTACTGATGTAAGGGGGAGCAGTAAAGAAATTAGTGGCAGAAGTGAGAAGAGAAAGGGAGAGATGTTCTTGTCTTGATGGTTAAATTCAGTTTTTCACATCATATGTTGCCATCAATGACAAAGGGGGAGATTGTTGCAAATATGTGCCTAAGTGTTGTTGTCATTTATGTCAACATATTCTTGTTGCCAATAGTGTCAACTGTTGTTATCTGTATAGAAGACTGGATTGTTGAGGATATTGAGAAAATTAGTAACAATCAATTCTTGTAGACCATATAGCTATGTAGAGGATTGTCAGAGGTTGCTCCAGTTAAGATTTTAGAAGTCCATGTGAAGATTTGAAGGAGTTATGCCCATTTGAGTTGAACCGGTTCCTATAATACTCAGGAAAGACAGATTGAAAGGAAAGAGGTCTAGATTGCTCCGATAATATAAAATTGTGATATGTGGATCTGAAGGCATGTTTGGGAAGTCAGTGTGTATCATCAACTCCAATGGTTTGTGGTTTGGAGGTCTGCAAGCTATCCTTCTAGTTTGACAGTCATGGCGAATAGTGTTCTTGAGGTTCCGGAGGAAGATACAAATGATTCTGGTAATTTGTTTTAGAATGAATATTATTGTTGATTTCAATGTGCTTGTGGAGGTCTCTGGATCATGTGACTATTATGTTGGAGGTCCACACTGAAGTTTGAGCTTGTTGATTGAAGATTTCTTCTTTGAGGTTGATGTTTTTTCCAGCCTTGGCTGACCAGATGTTCCTATCATGTTGCGGATGATCTAAGAGCATTTTTTGGAGTGTGGCATGGTTATAGAATAAGATTCAAGTCCCAGTTGTGTTTGGCTGACAGTGTGATGATCCGCATCAAGTTTAGCTGTCCTTGTTGATCACTCCAAGGTTGATGAAGCATATAAATACTTGTTGAAGAGTTGTTGAAAAGCATCCTTGTACACAATGAATTAAATTCAAAGAAGGGATCAAAAGCAGAGCAGAGAAGAAGAGGAGCGAAGGGAGTATAGAGTGAAGAATCTGTGAAGAAGGTTTTAAAGATAATAGCAAAGGTCTTGAGCCTTCAAGGGGACTAATTCAAGAATGAATGTAGATTCTATTTCTCAGTTCATTATTTCTGTATAATCATAATTTCTTATAGGTAGTGAGCCTCTTCTTGAGCAGTGAGCTCTGGGAAGTGCACCCGAAGGCATGTGCCTTCTATTTTCTTAAGTACTTTTAACAGGGTACACATTTTTTGGGTTAACCCCCACCGCGGTTTTTCCCTTAACTGGGTTTTCCATGTCAAAATTCTGGTGTTGTGTGTTCATGTTGTTTCTACTCATATGTTGATTTATGGTTAAATGTTTACATCATTAATCTAATTACAAAGAAGATTTAAAAGATTCATAAAAGGTTAAAGTTTAGGGACAACTGATTCACCCCCCCTTCTCAGTTGTCTAGACTATTTCCAACAAGGCCTTCTGCAGCGCCCGTGTGTCATGATGGCACTCATTCTTGAGAAATCCCTCTTTGTTGTTCTACTCCTGATGCACCATTGAGCCATGTGGAGAGTCACTGTCCCTTACTCAGAAATGTTCATCGTGCCGCTGGGACTTAAAACAGGACCCATCAAAGTGAAGGAGTCCCCACGAAGGTAAAGAGCCTATGCCATGTCGGATCTCATGGGCCATTGGGACTCAAAATAAAGCCCAATGAAGAGGGAGCTCTTGCGAAGGCTGCCACATCAGTTTAAAGTGCCACTTCGAATTGTAGGTGAAACTTCGAGGCCCCACAGAAGCAATTTGTAAGGCCATGCAAAGGCAAAATTTTGAAGGCTGATTTTCAGGTGTCAACACTAGCTGTGGTTAGGGACGTGTGCCAAGTAGTGGCACAGTAAGAATCTAGAATCTCTGGGTAGACCAAAAGAACAAAAAACAAACAGGAGGAACAACATATTTACATCAAGGGCGTATATACAAATCATACAGTCATAAGCATGGGGGCACTGTAAGAAAGTTGACTGTAATCAAAATTTGCATGCACTTGCAGGTCAAACTTGCACAGGATGACCAAAACTACTTTCCTCTATTAAAGACAAGTTGAATAAAGGAGCTGATCTCCCTCAAACCAACTCCGCATTTCTCACCTAGCTGCAACAACTAAAAATTGTCTTCAACATATGCCAATCTGCAAAAAAAATTCTAAAATGGAGATGAGCCTCAATATTGAAAACAACATTGCTGGATGGTAACCATAAAAAATAGGTACTTGACCTATTCACATTCATTTCATGCTTGTTGCATGTAGCTAGGGGTGAGAAACTAAGACTCAAGTCAGCACCAAAAGAGATAGATGGAAGGAAACATCCACCATCAACTGCCACACTGTCATACCTGCTGACCTCTTCATGCACAAAGAGGGAAAAAGACAACACCTCCAATTCACATGGCAAGGAGAAATGTGCCTGAATGCACTACTAATCCATAAGAGAAGAAACTTCATCTTGTAGAATAAACTGGAAAGATTCCATCTTAGGTACACCATCGAGTTGGGTAGGAACATGTTGATCTTCAACTTGGCACTCATGTAGATGCTCAATGTCATTAATATGTGTATGTTGGACCCAAACAAAAACCTCAAGTTCAGGAATTCCATCATTACCCACAACAGTAGACACTTGACCTTCATTGCAAAGGAAACATTCATACTCACAAGTGTCAAACTCTTGGATAATAGGCGGTCAACATACAACATCTTCACATATGTTGATGTCTTGTTCCATACTTGGATCACAAACCTGATCCATATCTTCATCATCACCAACATAAGCGTCATAATGAGGCTTTTCAAATGATGGACTGCATCCATCCCACAGCCTCTCTGTTTCAATCTTATCTAGGCAACTCAATGTATTACAGTTCCTACTACATACAGGTACAAAATTGTCCTCCTCCACACTACCACAAGGAAATCTACATGTCGCCTGCATAACTAGATTAGCAACAAAATGTACATCATGGTGGTTGCTCTTACTGATGTTAGTAGTTATAGGCTCATCCAACTAGAACCATTCGGTACACAAATCATCAGTAAAGGAAGAACGAGTGTAAGAAATATCACTTGAAGCACAAGACACCTTGTCCTCCACAGAAGCATCCCCAACACTATCAACCTTATCACAATCAAAATGGACAAAACCTGGGAGCTCATTAAATAAAAGATCATCATTGTCATCACTCCCACAGATTGATCCATCCAAATGCAAATAAGCACATTTGGTACTCTCAACTTCTGCATTGCCAAGGGACACTGCATCAAACATCTCTACCCTAATGTCCTCACTATCAAATTGCACCTACCCGATATTGCATTCACCAACATCACAACCCACAGTAAGGCTCTCAAATTGAAAATGAATGTCTACACCTTCACTTGCCTCAGATAAATTTTCATTGGGTGCAAATGTTGTAGTCACCTTTAATTTCAGATTGGGGATCACAAGCCAGAACAACAACATCATCATCATCCAGGGATGATGCATCCAATTGAAGATAGGTAGCCACACTATCTTCACTCTCAGCACAACTATCATATGATGTTGCCTCACAAGGGTTCATTTTCCTAACAACACATTCAACTTGATATGTTCCATCATTGCCTTCCTTACTCTCACCATTCACAGAATTTACCTTAGGGGACAATAATCAAGCAACATATTCATTTCTCATTTCAACCAAGGCATCGAGAGTAAGGTAAGCCTGTTGCAAATTAGCCAGCCTCAAATATTCCTGGGCTGAGCCCAATCCAACTTAATAAGATTCAAAAAACAAATTAATGCAAGCTAGAATAAAAGGTTTGAAGGCATCTGGAATTCTCGATAGTGCAACAACAAACTGGTGGCTAAAATTCATGTTGGATTCACCCTCATGGCTTCTGATATTTTCAAGTTCTTGGACAAGAAGAACATGGTCCAAACTACTTGCAAACTTTTTAAATACAACCACTAAATGGTCCTAGAAGCAAAGTGATGATCAGGCAAACCAACAAGCAATTTCCATGCCAATCCACAAAGTGATCTAACAAAAAACCTCATCCACATATCCTCATCCTCAAATTGGAACTTTTCCATGAAATCTAAAAATGCAAGAATGTGTTCCCTCCCATCATAATCATCACACCCATCAAAAATTGGCATATGATAATAGACCTTACTGGGCATGGATTGCCTCTCATAATTGACCCATGAAAGGTCCAACTATTTGTATGTGGTCTCATTAGCAATGGGAGGGGGCCGAAAAAAAACTATTGACAACAATAGGAAGGGCACTGGATTGCACCCTGGATTGATGCAACATGATTTAATTTTCTAATTATTTTTCTTGTTGCTGCAATGACTGTAATAACTGCTTGGTTCTATCAACTTCATATTGCAGCCCAGCAAAATCATTCTGATTATGCAGGGGTGTTTGGCATTGAGACAGGGGAGTGCAAGATGTAGGGCAATCTAAGTAATAGGATGAATCATCATCATAAGAATAGTAAGCATCTTCATCCTCATCATAGCTAGGGCATGAGACATAGGATGATGCACAAGAAGGATCTATCCTAGGGCCAATAGTATGCCAAGAAGCCATGATTAAAGTTTTCTACCATGCAGGGCGGCACAAGACATAATAAAATAAATGCTTTTGTATTTTGGAGGAAATAAAAAATGGCTATAAATAGAAACCATGTGTGTACCTTAATTTTCCACTTGTTGTTCATAAAATTAGGGTGTTTGAATCATCAACAACACAACTAGAACAACAACGAACAAACTTTTGGTTCTCTATCTTTAATAGTAGAGTCACCACCTCACTAAATGAGGAAAACCCTCGAAGTGTGACACTCTTTAAGGCTAAAAACTAATTCTGGGTTCAAGGCTCACCAACAAAGTCTTCAATTCAATTCTACCCAACAATAATCTTTCCCCGGTAGCACCACCAGAAATGTTGACTCCCAAAATAACTACAACCCAAAACCCTAAAACATTTCATAATTACCAAGGCTTGGGATGTCGTCAAGGTGACTGAAAGAGGTTTATCAACAAGTTTTGGGTGATTTTGGACAACCTACAGGAGTGGGTAGGCTCCTTTGCACTTTAATCTCAGCTTAGACTCAGGAGGGATATTCCAAGGGGTATACCTAAATAGGTATCGAGTTCAATCTAGATGAACAACTAAAATATTGGACAACTGAACCCAACTCATCATCTTGACTCCAAAGACTATCACTAAGTCAAGAATAACTAGCTGTCATATGACCCCAATATAGTTGATTCAACTATACTAATGTACATGCACAGGAAAGATGGTTTTTACCCTGAACCATAGATGAAAGATTTGTTTGATTTAAAAGAGTGTTTGATCCCTCTCCAATATGGATGGATGCCTACTCTATTGGGCAATAGAGTCATAAGTAATAAAGAGGACATAAAGGGTAGAACCAACATCAACAGAAAACTAAAATGTATTCACATACATTTATTAGATTATATTTCACATATTGGAGATTCTTAATGATTCAAAACCATACTACAAAGACCCATTTGTAAAAAAGAGATGACTCAAAACAAATCTTGAATTGAATTTAAATATTGTCACACATTATCAAATCTCTATTACAATTGCACCAGCAAATGTGATGAAAGAAAACGTACAATTGTGATTATACATTCCCCTGAATCTTGACAAATGGTCATGGAGACATACCAATGCATAAAATATGCTTTACAATAAATTCCTACGCTGCATTAACACACAATTCTCCATACACTGTCTAGATTGTCTTGATTTGAAGCCCTAAAATTCTACTGAGGCACTACATTTGAAAAGAGCTTTGATCATCTATTTATAGCCTTCACAGGGCAATCTGAGAATGAAAAGGGTGCCCTAATCCTCAACCACCCCAACCACTACATTCAAAACATTTAATCAACTAGCTACTTCACATTGATGGCGATTCAGAGAGCCAGTGCATTTCCAGGAAATCAGGGAAAATAGGAAGGCCAAGAAACCACTGAGACCGGGCTTCGACCTACGGACTTTGCATTTCTGACTAACAACTACCCTTTTTGCGGTCTCTTTAAAGGTTGGGAGTAGCTTCAGTAAAGGGAAATAGTCCCTGCAAATATTCTTGAGTCAATAGAAACTCCACGCTGGCAGCCACGTTGCATATTCGGGGAAAGTCTGCAGCTTCGCAGAAATATGTTTGGAGGGCCTCGCAAAGACTCTACCCTCAGCAAAATGCTTATGCTTGCCACTTACTACCAAGTAACTCCATCCCTTTAACTTTTCCTTTCAAACCTTGGGGACACGTTGTTTCACCACATGGCGCCATTGTGCAAGCCGGGAGAGTGTTTGCCTTTATATTGCCTAGAGTTTGTGCCATGCAAACATGTGGTGCATTCTTCTTCCAAGAAGGGTCCCTGCTTTAATCTCCTTAAGAGTCTACTTAAGAGTCTGCGTAGGGGCGACACATGGAGGCTTCTGCAGTGCCATGCACCTCAACCAAATGGGACATGTGGCAGGCAGGCGCACCATGGGAGAAAATTTTCATCCACTCTTCCTCAAAAGAATGCAAGGATGACAATTGGTATCTTTCACATAGATCCTTCCTTAAGAGTCTTAGGCTTCATGGTGGGATGCGTGGTAGGTTTTCGCAGTGTCCCCAATTTAAAAGAAATGAGACTCTTAAACAAGCGCCAAGCCAACACGTGCCATGCTTCGCTTTATTTGGTTCTTTTAGCAAAAGGGACCCCTTATTACACATGGTGTTAACACATGACACCTTCTGCAGTATTTGTAGAGACTCATGAATTGTTAGTGACTGATGACGATGTCAAAAATCCTTTCTTTTGCCTTTTAAACTTAGAGACCTGAGGACACTCCACCACGTGGAGCCCTGGCGCAAGCTGGGAGGGTCTTTGCACTTGAAGCTTTTTAAAAGAGTGCCAAGCTGACACTTGGCACTATTCGCAGCCTCGTTTAGTCAAGCTCTCCATTATTTTATAAGACTCACCTTTGACTCATCATGACTCACGTGACTATTTTCATTGACTCGACACTTATTATTAAAATCTTGATAGATTTTAATAAAAAGGGGCTCCTTGGCTACAGGCCTTCCGCAGCACCCACATGTCACAATGGTGCTCATTCTTGAGCAATCCCTCTTTGTTTTCTTCTCCTAATGTGTCATTGAGCCACGTGGAGAGTTTCTACCCCTTACTCGAAAATGTTTGCCGTGCAACTGGGACTTAAAACGGGACTCAGTGAAGTGAAGGAGTCACCACGAAGGTAAAGAGCCCGTGCCATGTTGGATCTCGTGGGCTTCTAGGACTCAAAATAAAGCCTGGCTGTAGTGCCTCCCTAGTCCTGGTCCGTTCGAGGCAACATCGAGGTATAAGTTGTAGTTTTATATAATATTGAGTTTCTGACATTTCATTCATGTTGTGATCTGATGATTAGAGCTATTGTGATTATTTATGGGGTAATAACTATATTTCTATGTTTACATTTCATATTGTGAATTGGTGTACACGTGGAGAGGATGACACCGTGACATTGGCACACTGTGTGAATGATCACAGATGTTGGAATCCTCCTATGTGGATTAATTATGCTTAAAATATTATATGATGTATATGTGCATATGTTGTAATGTGTTTTGAGTGATGTAGGTACAGGGCTTCAACTCCGCCTGACTTCACAGGTCTGAGCGAGCCTAGTTAAGTCCCAATGGTGGTTATGTGGAAATAGTCACACACTGGCCATATACCTCAGCCTCGTCATCATCTCTATGTTGAGATGAGCTTTCGATGTCATGCCTCACCTTGGACATCGTCTGGTTATGGTTCAATTGTGCTATCCTTTGGTGAGTCAGATCAGTATGACTCTTGGTGTCGAGTTTTCTCGGTGGCGTTGTGTTAGCAACTTGACCTTGTGTTTTGCATTCATGTGTTCAGTTTAATTATAATTTTATTGTGGCTTAGAGTCAGTGAGTTGGCTGAGTGGTCAGTTCCATGTGGGATTCCTTTTGTGTGCATGTTTGTTTAATTTTTACTTATTATGGCTTAGTGTTAGTTTTGGTCAGGGTGGTTTGCTTCCCATTGGGGTTCATGAGATGGCTTATTTCTAATCTTATGGTTGTGTTTGTAAGTTAACAACCAAAAATAATTTTAGGGTTAGTCAGGGTGTTGACTACAAATAAATGGAATGAATTCCTTTAAAAAAAAGGAAAAAGAAGATGAAAGGGGAATTCAGGGGGACGGAGGCCAACTCATGCTCTAGATTTGGGGAAAATGAGGGGGAGATAGGGTTTGAATGGGAAGGAGGGCGGTTGGAAGGCAGGGGATGCTATCAACATTTGTTTGTAACTTTCTAAAGTTCTTTTAAAATAATCCAGTTTGTGCTTATCCTGCATTCTTTTTAGTGCAGGAGATGGCATCGTTTTGAGGCACTCTATGTAACAGTTAACGTGCCTCCTCTATGCTTCCAAAATTTGCATGAATGTCTGTTGTAGAAATTGCAACCAAATAGCTGCCAGATTTCCCTTTCATCATATTTTGTTGGATGACCATACCCTATTTCGAAGCTCCCATTCTATCGTAGGCAGTGAAGATGCTGGCAAAGGTTTAGGAATTTGGCTTTACGCTTGCTAGTGGCTTTTACTTAAAGTTTCTGAAAGCCTTCTTAAACATATCCATGGCGTGCATATCCTACGATCATTGCTAGCTTTGAGTTCTTTTTCTTTTAGGCATTGTGTGAATAGTTCACGTGCCTTGTCTGTGCACCATAGTTGCATATATGTCTACCAGAGCATTTCCAACTAAAACATCCCACAAAAGTTCCCCTTCCGTGATGCTTTGATGGATGCCCATACCCTATTCCACCGCTCCTATTCTGGCACCGAATGTGAGGATGTTGGTGGAGGTTTAGGATCTAGCCTTACATCTCCATCTACATTAGTTTGAAAGTTTCTAAAGTCTTTTAAACACATCCATTTTTGTGCTTATCTTGTGATCATTGTAGTCCATGAGACCACATTGCCTTTAGGCATTTTACGAACCAATTCGTGCGCCTTCTCTGTGCTTCCATTCGACACAGGAAGTGAGGAAACAACAAAGGTTGTGGAGTTTGGCTTACACCTACCAGTTGCGTTTGCATGAAGGTTTCTGAAGCCTATTTAACAAATCCATTTCCTACTTATCCTGAGATCATTGCGTTCCATGAGAATGCATCTCTTTGATGCATTTTGTGAAACATTTCACTTGTTGTGTCTTTGCTCCACCTTTTTCATTCATGTTTACTATAGCATTTACGATTGTAACCTCTAACACAAATTCCCCTTCCGTAATGCTTTGATGGGAGCCCATACCCTATTTCAAAGCTCTCATTCCAGTGCAGGCAGCGAGGATGAGCTAGCATAGCACCTATTCTGACTAGATTATTTGTGACTACTCTATGGCAATGTGAGCTTGGTAAGAAATCCATGATATCATGCGGCATGGGGTGCATATGAAATGCAAATGGTGTACTATTACAGTCATTGCTTCCATTCCATATAACTCCACACAAACAGAACAACCTACAAGTAAACAGGTGTAGCAACATTACTTCGGTATATCTAAGTATACGTTATGAACTAAGTACACAGAGGCCTTTATATACCTATTTAGGATTGACAGCTAGAAGTATGGTCTCTGCAAGATGAAGTAGAATGATAACAACAGATGGAGGAAAGAGTCTGGCTGTTGTCTTGAGTGCCATTAGTGTTCTTATCTTGCTAGTGCTAATTACAGTCATAGTTTCATCGTAGTCTTTGACAAACTTGACCGAGAGTTTGAGCGGGAGGTGAGTTTTATCTCTTCTCTGTCCTGTGCTAAATTTCTAGCATATGTTATCATCTTGTTACTTGTCAATTAGTTTTCTTTCTACCTGTAATTGATGCTTCCTTGTTTTTGTTTAAAAATTATTGATGGATTGTGGGATAAAAATCGTGCAGTTCTCCATTTTTTTCTATACTCAATCCATTGAATAGCTTTAGGATTGAATGTATACTTGCATGCTATTTCTAGAATGATGTCATCATAAAGTTCATATTGCACAAAGCTACCTATCGAGCTGATGGGTTTTCTTCAAAATTGTTTTAAAGTCTTTTTTTTTACTTATAGGCTATAGTATTCTGATGTGATAATGATTTTTAAAATTTCTTGAATGCTATAAGATATTTCAAGTTCTTTGTTTTGAACTAACTCACAATTGTAGAGTTGTACTAGCACTTGTTTAGTTGTGCTTAGGAATACTAGATTCTTAGATAATTCTATTATACTTTAGCTTTCACAAAAAAGACGAGGTGGCTGCTTTTGCTGCATATTAGATTGCTAGGAAACTTGATTTATGATTAATCTTGATTAGAGGAATCTTATGATTAGAGGTGTCTTATTGTGCCCTCTGTGAACCATGTGCTTTGGATGTGCTCATGTAAGCTTGTAACCTTGAGGTCTTCCTTGTGTGATGGTGTATACAAGTCTTCTTTTTACATTGTTTTTATGCTTGTGTATGGGCCTTGTGACTATCTCCTTGCACGAGGGAGTGGACCTTTTTGGATCAACGTGGTTGGGTGGTGTGCAACCACCGCCATTGGGGTCTCGTGTTCCATCCTTGACGTGACTTCATAGTAGTTGTCCTTCACTTTCAGCTTGGGAGCATTATATATATTCTTCTGTCATCTAATTGTAATCTTTTACTTGTAACATTGTAAAGTGCATCTGTATGAGACTCCAGTTGGAGAATGTTGTAATCATCTTATGTAATGTAATCTTATTGGCTATAATTTATTTGATCTCATATGATTCGTCAGATTTTATTCAATCTTATAAGTTGTCCATTAATAATTGTTAACACATATCTCTTTTGGTGCTTAAAAGAAAATACACAATGTTGGTTTGATAATCGATCTTAGACTTTATCAGAATGCTCTTGTATGCTTGAATGTTTGAAACAATGTATCATCTCCTTGAATGGTTTATCTTAACTGTAGACGTAGGAATGTTTCCTTTACTCCTTTCTATATGGATGTATGTTTCGACGCAGGACTTTAGTTTTTCCTTGGTTGGATTCACCTGACAAGGTGTCGTGGATATCATATCTTGCACCTTGTTTGCCTTCCCCACCTTTGTGCGATGGGGTTTTAGGGACAGGTGGAAAAGTTTTTGGTGGTTCATGTCATGACCACATGGCAAATGTGGACATGACATGTTGTCTTTTGTGTCATGGCCACACAGAAAAAGTGGGCATGACACTGGTGAAGAGGGAGTTCCTGCAAAGGCCGCCACATCAGTCTAAAGTGCCACTTCGGACTGCAGGTGAAACTTCAAGGCCCAACAGAACCAATTTGTAAGGCCACGCGAAGGCAAAATTTTGAAGGTTGATTTTTCAAGTGTCAACAGAGCCCTTGGCACCCTTGTTAGTACAATGTTACAAGGAGAAGGAACGTGTTATGTCATTCCTCTATATGTATCTTCATTCTTCTATATGTCGTGATATACAAATGTGTTATTTTTCTTGGGCGATCTAGCATCCTTTCATGATTCAATTTATGTGTACTCTACTGTCATGTGATCTTTCCTCCATCATCTTTATAAGTTATGATATTTTATGTATGTGGCACCTTGTTGCAATGCTCGACGTCATACCATGACTACACAAGCCATTATGTATCATGCCTGTAAGCATCGCCTTTGTTTTCTCATCCTAGGGGCAACCCTTTGTCACGATGCAAATTGTGAAAACACATATCATTTGGGCATGTGCTTTTAGAAAGCTTTCGTGCCTATTTTATATTTCTTCCTCACTCTACCTTAAAGGAAATTGCTCCCTAATGGAGTTAGCAATCACTTTAAGGTGGGGGCATACATCATGCTATGAACCTTACTCTCATTTTTCTATCAAAGCAAATATTGATTACTTGTTGAAGCTCCTTGAATGTTTTGGAGAAGGGTTGCGCCACCAACTAGAGTTTGGTAGTAAGGTCGCTTCGCCTTATTATTCTACAAGACTTTGAGTAAATCCTCTTGTAGGAGGTAGATTGTGTAGTCCCTTGAGTGGAAACACTTCTCTTTAGATAGATTATGTGTATGATGTGTTTGTATCCTCTTGTGCTTCTCATTTATAACTAACCCCTTAGCATTCTTCTTATTGCATCTTAGGGAATGATGCATGGTGATTAAGACAACCTTTTAGATTGAGGTCTCTTTTGTCATGCTGACTAAAGGTCTTTTGTTATGTGATTTTTGTGATTGATGTATGATGTCTGTATTCTCCTCATGTTCTTCACATCTCACATGTGCCTTGCATGTATTCTCTCTATATGTTCCTTATATGTCTCGTGAGTGCTTCACGTGTATTCCATGTGTGTTTCATGTGTATGCTTCATGTCAAGTGTCTATACTTTGTGTATTGTGTGTATGCATTGTGATTTCTCAAGTGTGTGCCTTGTGTTTGTCTTGTCTTATCTCATGTTTTCTAAGTGCTTCATTTATGAGTGAATTATGTCATGTGTCTTCTGTGAAGACTCCTAGAATCCTAAAACTTGGGGGCTTGATCACCCCTCAATTTTGGTGACATTCTACAGTTTCTATGTTTGTTGTGTTTGAAATTTGTCTTCTCCTTCTCTTAGTGTGAGTTTGAATGTAAGTTTGTACCCATGCTAAACTGGGGACTAAATGTTATATAGTAAAATGTGTACACTAGCATTTTACACCTAGTTTAGTACCTAGTTGGACCTAAAATGTTTACACTTGTTAACCAGGACCTATTTTAACACCTTTTTGAACATTAAATGATCAATTCTCGATCCTGATGATAAACCCAACAAAATAACAATGAGACCAACCTACAAACACTTAAAGGGACTTATGTCAGGGTTTTTGAGGGTAAAGGATAAGGGCACTCCAAGCGCCCTGGTCCCTCATTTAGCCCAAACCTAATTTAAAGGTATGTTAGCTTAAGACATCTTAAGTGGTTCCTCATATTGGCCTCATTTGGTTTTATTCGTCATTGGTGAGCGGGAATACATATAAAAGCAAGTTAGTTTATTCATTTGAACATCTCTAAGCTCTCTAAGCAATCTAGGCATTCTTGCACTCTCTCTTCTTCTCCCTCATACTCTCTAATTTTCTCTAAAGCTCTCTATGGTGGATTATTGTTGTTGCACTAACTTCTTGTAGGTCTTATGAAGATTTTTCTACTTCTTTGGGCTACACCAACTTCTTGAGTCAACTTGTGATGTTGCATCAAGAATTCTAGGGTTTCCATGCTCATGGTGACTTCTTTCCTTCATGCTTTGTTCTAGCATTCCATTCTACTTCATATTTGCCTCTACCCTTCTAGGGCATGCACTCTTGGAGATCTCATCATTGCTATTTTGGAGGTAGAAACACCATTCACAGAGCTTGACTTAGGCAAGCTCCTAAATAGCACCCAACCATTTTCCTTCTTATGTGTGTGCAGGTAGCATCTAGAAGAATTTGTAAAAAATAAGTTATAGGAAGCAGGAGTACAGAAGGGTGAACACACAATAAACTTCATATTCTACCAAACCCTAATTAGGGTTTAGAGCACCCAAGCACCCTGGTCCTTTGGACCCTCAAATCTGGATCCAAGTTCACATCTATCCTCTGATCCTCCTTGTCCAGTGTTAGATTTTTGATATCTAAATTTTTGATACTCTGTTATGAGTAAATCTTTGTCAACTAGGGTTTGATATTTGCCCTAGTTTGCATGGTTAGATTTAGTTGGATTTGGTTGAAACTCCTCTATACAACAAAGGGAAAAAACCCCTATAGTTTGGCTCTCCTTCTTGGGTAGAAGCCAAGCTTAGGTTGTGTATCAATGTTAATAGAAGATGGTTTGACCTAGTTAACCTTGATAGGCTAAGTCACATTTTTCTATCTAACAATTCTAACAAATTTTCTCTTTTACCATTTAAAATAACATCAAGATTAATAATATTTTTTTTATCAAATCCACACAACTAATTCAAATAAGATTAGGGGTTGAGAAGGAGGATTATGACTCTTTAGATCATGATCTCATGTTCGTATCTTTGTTTTGGACATCACTGTAAGATACACATGGTGCTTAGCTTAACTTTAGTTCAACCTATCACCTTGAGAGAGATCGATAAACTTAGTAAGTGAATTGGAGGATATGCTATGCATGTATGTGATGGATTAGTAGTCCAACTGCAAGGACTATTTCTATCTCATTGAGTTTGCTTATAACAATGATTGTCATAGCTCCCTTAGCATGGCATTGTACCAGACTCTATATGGTTGACCATGTAGGACTCCTTTGAGTTGGGATAATCTTGAGTACTAAGTTGTTATTGGTCTTCAAATGCTACAAGATATGGAGTAGTAGGTGGTTTAAATCTAAGAGCAATTGTTAGTTACAAAAGATTGTTATAACAAGTATGTCAATGCCAATAGATTGGATTGACACTTCTCTATTGGCGATCAAGTTTTACAAACAATGTGACCACATAAGAGCCCTGTCCAATATGGAAAAGGTTCTAAGCTTACATCACACTTCATGGGACTATTTGAAATTCTTGAGAGGATTGACTTGTTGCTTATTGGCTTGCCTTTCCACCTAATTTATTAGGCATCCATGCCATTTTCCATTTTTTAGTTATGAAGCAATACATTCTAGATTTTACATGCGCTTGATTTGGGGTGTTATATTTGGAGCCTATTCTTATTTTGTAGCATTAGATGTTGGGCCTTTGGGTTCAAGGCCTAAATTAAGTAAGGGTTCAGTGGGATAGGCATGATGAGTCAACAACTACATGATAGGATGCTACAACCTTTTTGCAGGCTTCCAAGAGTAATCCTAATTCTATGGGAGGGGAATGTAAGGTCCATATGCATTTGTTCCTTCATTCTTATTACATAGTTTTGTATCAGTTATATCTATGATATTTTCTGATCACTTTTTTCTATTGACACATTTATATACGAAACATATATTATTATTTTATGATTAAGCCATTATGATCTTTCCAATTTTATTATTTTCATTATTATTATGAGATGTTAGTTGATTAATTTTGATGGTTAAGTATTATTTGTTTGACTAATGACTAAATGTTGTTTAATCACGCATCTTTGTATTATCCCAATTATGTTCTAATTGGAGGATCATTATTGATATGTGATGTATATAATGTGATTATGTGACATGTGTGTGCCTTGCATGAGTGTATGCATGTATTGATTATTTACTATGTCGTGCTTCATCTATCGTTGTATTAGATATGCTTGATGTGTACTTGAGTTTACAAGACAAAGGGTAAACCATATATCCATGTTTCTTTGTGATCACTTTTTACTACCACAAATTTATATACGAGACATATGGTATTATATGATTAAGCCATTATGATCTTTCTACTTTCATTGTTTTCATTATTATTATGAGATGTTAATTGATTAATTTTGATGGTTCATTATTATTGGTTCTCTAATGATTAAATTTGGTTTAATCATGCATCTTTGTATTATCCTTGTTATGTTATAATTGGAGGATCATTATTGATATGTGATGTATATAATGTGATTATGTGAGATGTATGTGCCTTGCGTGAGTGTATGCATGCATTGATTATTTAATATGTTGTGCTTCATCTGTCATCGTATTGGATATGCTTGATTTGTACTTGAGTTTACAAAACAAAGGGTAAACTAATAGTGGTAAATATCAAAGGTATTCACATGGATTTGCTTTAGTTTGTGTACCCATGTTTCTCCATGAGGAGTAATAAGACTTGATGTTTCATACCTATGAATCCATCTTTCCTAATCATGTACTATTTAGGAAATCCCCTATGATTAAACAAGTAAAGTGTGATAATTTTATGTGCTTTAATTATTTTTTATGAGAAAGGGGTTAGATGGATTTTAGTTAATGAAATTATAAGTGTTGAAATAAGTCTATTTCTTCATATTGTTGCAAAATATCTTGGGATATATATTAGTAACTAGATATAAAGATGTTTTAGTGACTTGTTTGGAAAGTAGAAGGTCATATTAGATATTATGTTTTTGTTTGTTGTGTGTGAAAAGAAAAGAATTATTCTAGAATAGGTTTTGCTTATATAGTTAAAAATAGTTTCATTATTTACTTTACCTTATGTAGTTTGAGAAAGAAAAAGAGCCAAAAGAATGTTATTCTAAAACCTAGGAAGTGTTCTTAAATATTTTTGAGGAGGCTTTTGCTTAGAATGAGATTTGGATTCTTTGGAGTGGCTTGGTCTAATTTTGTGATCAAATATTCTTCAAACCCTTAGATTTCTTGTTTGAGAAGATTTAAGGTATTCATATTTTTATTATTCAAGAATAAGGAAAGATTTATTTCCATTGCTATGTGTAAAATGAGTATTTTACATCATTCTTTTGTTCTTTAGAAAAAATCTATAGACTCCATTAATGGAGGTTTGTGTGTATTTTGTAAACTTGCACAAGAAACTTTAAAAAGATAGATTTTGATTAAATAAATTAAAGGGAGGATTTCATTTATGGGTATTGCTAAAATGGAATGGAAAAGGAAAAGGTTGGGCATAGATTTTTCTTGTTTCTTTATTGTAATCCTTTCACCCTTTGTAAGATCCATTTTATAGATTTCACATTCATAGATTATTATAGGAATTGAGGAGAAAGTAAGAGGATTGCAGTGTCCATTCTTGCCCAAACTGTATTAGATTCAATTTATCATTCAAGGAAATAAATGAATTCATTAAATAAATTTAAAAATGGGTTCATTAATAAACAAGAAATGGATAAGTGTAACATTTTCCCCAAATTCTAAAGGATTCTATCTAGTTTTTGATATAAATGTTAAATGAGAAGCATCCACAATTGATGGGTGTTTCAAATGAGACTTACTTTATCTTATTAACTCCATTATGTGTCTTAGATGGCCAAAGTGTTATTACTCCTTGTTTGGGTCTACCCTCTTCTTCCATGGTAGAGTTTTGTGGCCTCAAAAAGTGCATTATGAGCAACTTCTTTGCATTGTTGGAAAGATATCATGATTCCTTAGCCCTATTTTGGGTCTTGCAAAGGTTTCTTTAATGTGTTCATAAAGTTTTGTAATCCTCTATATTTGTATGTGTTGTAATGAAGGAATTAAATGAATTAATTAATTATTTGCATAAAGGTGTATGTTGTGTTATGATGTTGTTCCATTTACATACTTCTTTAATTATACTCGAACTAAGTAATCAAATAATGAATTATTCTTTAGCTTTTCTTGGTTTATATGTCTTGGTGGTGGGTACAAGTACTTAATCATTGGTATAGGATGAGACCCTATCTCCCCTATCAAACTTCATGATGAGTTGTCTCACGATGGTTGAAGTCTTCTTCTTGTGTAGTTGTGCACTTGTACATTTTTTCTAGTATTTTGTTTCATGCATAATGGCATCCTTGGTGTGTGAGAGTGCATTCTAACATAATTATTTTGCAACTATTAACATAAAAAATTTGTTTGTTGTGTTTTTACCCATTAATCTCTTTAATTAAATTTGGGCATTACACTTGTCCCATTTATAGGGATGACAGAGCTAAATCTTGTAAGGTGCAAGGATTAATATCCAAATGGATTTGTAATGTTTTAAAAATCAATTATGTTAATGTCTTAAGAGGTGATTTAGGTTTATTTAGGGCTAGCTCTCTAATCAAAGATTGCGTTGGTAATTTGGTTTATGTTGCATCAAAGAAACTTCAAATTGGAACTAATAATGAAATTGAAGCCTAGGTTTTGTTACTCAGTTTTAAGGTTTCTACCTATTTAAATAGAATTAATATGTTATCTATTGAAGAGGATTCAATACTTTGTTCAATATAATTAGAAATAATTACTCTAAAAATTTAAAGTTGGAAAAAATTTAAAGGCAAGTTTTCCCTTTGTTGGATTCACTTATTTTTTATTCTACAAGCCATTGCTTTAGGGAGACCATTGAGACTGTAGACTTCCTAGCTAATTATATCGTCAACTCACATTAAGAATTATATTAGGAAACAGTGTCAATTAATGGGAAGGGTTGGATTCTAAGTTGGACATCATAAAATCTTGATTTGGAGAGGAGTTTGACATACCATTTCATTCAATGTTGTGCATGCTAGGCATCCCTTCTAGAGGGGAGTGTTTAGCTAGAATTTTATTAATGACTATGTGATGGGGTTATGATATATTTCTCAATTTTGTCTATGGTCTTCTATTATGTGAAAAGTGATGGATCCAAAATTCTATCTCTATGGAGGCAAATGGGAAATGAAATTTTATAGTCCTATCTTAGATCAATGATTGGTGAATATTATTGTGATATAGAATGGTGTGGAGAGTGCATTAAAGGTGGTGATTAATTGTGACTTTTAGAAGGGAAAAATAAAGTAAATTATAATATCTTCTCTATGTTTATCTCTAATCTCTAACCTTATTCTAATATCTTATAGATTGGTTAAGACACTAGCATAACATTTTGTTAGCAAGAAAAGGGCACAAATTGAGGATCTAAGCCAGAGTTACTTGAGTTTTGTATTTATACCCTAGTTTTAGTGATAAGAGGAAGACTAGAGCTTATGAAATTAGTTATAGAAGGTTACAACAAGAAATAATAATAGATATTAACAATATGTATACATTCACATATACATTATATCCCATATCACATCATATATCCATCAAATCATCATGCAATATATTACATTCATCATATATGCAAAGTCCATTTGTATATCAATCTATATACATATTCTTGCTATTATTTTCATATCTCTATTCTTTTATTATATATTTTGTTTATCCTCTTTCTCTCTTTCTTACACATGTCTTATCTTCTTATTCATTTTCAAGTCTTTCTTATGTATGAACATCAATGAGTGTGTCTCTTAATCATGTTATGATCTTTAGATGTGTTGGTGGTTGACTAAGTGTGTTGCATCTCCTTTGTGGTGGATTAGCTTATTGTAAAGTTGGCTCTATCTGGCCAACATCATACCCCCTTTGAAATTATGTCTTGTCCTCAACACATGTTCTTGGCTTCATCTGCCACAAAATTCTAAAAATTCTAAATTAGATCCTGCAAAATTGACTATTGCTATTTCAAAATGTGGAAGGTATCTTGTCTTCATGGTATAATGTTCTTATAGATTCCTTTGAAGTGTGTATGTGTATTATCCCACTATGTAATTGTCTAATGTAATAGTTGTATGTGGTCATTAATTGTCAACAAAGTATTTCCCCATCTTCTAGGGTGTCTAGTATTTGAATTATGGTGGTCACTTTGATAGCCTCTATCAATAAACCTATTACATGTGCAATTTATAGGCTGACCACTTCTCTAAGTTTCTTAATTTGTGCTCATAATCCTATACTTGTTGATATTGGTTGTGGATGGTTTCAATTTGGACTCTAAGGCTTCCATCAAAGTCTTTCATAGTATCATTAGTATCATAAGTATTAGAGGCCTGCATTATCTATTGTTCGATGTTCTCCAGTTGTACCTTCAAACCTTATGTTGAGTTTGGCCATCCTAAAAAAAATTGGTATAGTGTGTTAATATTTGTTTTCGTAGTTTGCATATTTTTTACTTCAACCTTTGATTTTGCGTGTGTAGTAGCACACTTATTTCTCATCTCTTATATCTACTTCTTGATATCTACTAGTAGTCTTTTCTTAATATTATCTTCCTAATTCTATATTTCTAGCAACATATCATCTATGAATTTCCTTAATTTCTGACCTAAGGAAGCTAACTTGTACTTAATGACCTGTGATGTTATTGATTATAGTGTATTGAGAGAATGGTCAATGTTATCAATGATATGCACCTATTGTTTCAAGATATCTTCTCTTGTGGTAGTTTGTAGCATGTCTCCTAGCTAAATTTCTATAAAGGAGATGTGGGAGAGATTGGTAATGGGGAACAGTAACGATGGAGGTGAGGCGATAGGCTAAAGTTGCCTTTATTATGCCAAGAGTTTTTAATATATTGCATAGAGTCAGGTGATGGAGATGTGGGGATGGATGGAGGAGGTTGCTTTGGTGATGAGGGATCTTTCTATTATACCTCTTATTGTGCTTCCTCTTCTTCTTTCTACTATGATACTTCCTCCTTATGTGTTTCCTTTTCTTCTTCTAGTAGTGCAATGTAGGCTTTCATTGTAGCCTATATGGTCTCCTATTTGACCTTCTCCTTTACTTCTACCACCTATTATACAAGTGTATCCACCCTATGTTTTGACCTAAGCTCCTTCTTCTCTAACTGTAGCAATCTTTCTTTCTTTTGTAGTGACAAATTCGCCACAAATTCATCTAACACCTCTTTTCTTATTTTATTTTCTTCTCTCATCGCTTCTTCTCATCTCCACTTCAATACTATGGCCAATTCCTATGAAAAACCTTAAATTATATCTACCAAGGTATGAGATGCACTTGAGATGTGATCTAATATTTCTTGTTTAATTACTTTCTTGTTATATGTACCCACCTGTACATACATTTATGCAATCTACAACAATATTCCTGGTGTAAAAAGGGACCTATATAATATAGTATGATCCATTACTTCTTTAGTTTCTTTTCCCTCAATACTTTCTAGAGTTGCATCTTTTTGTACATGCCCTTTGCTTTCTTCTATGATGGGGGTTGCTTTGTTCCTACCTCTTCTTTTGTTTGTGTTACTTGTCCCTGTTTTGTCTCCTCTGTATCCTCTATTTGTGTAGGGATATATTTGTGTTTATCTTTTTATTTTCTTTTCAATTCAGAGGTTTCCCCTTTCTTCTTTTTTGCACTCATCTATAATAATGCCTCTATGGATTCCATCACAGATGATTTTGGTGCTTCTACTTGTGGTTGTAGTGATGGAATGGCTAATTTTCTCCTTGCGGAGATTTGTGATGAGTGTTTTTCTAGCTCCTATTTACCTAGTGCCATGGGTGTTTGAAAATATCTTATTTTGAACCCTGAGGATTCAAATTTTAGGCATTTATGCCATCACATTTGGGATCAACCTACTTCAAGTGAGATAGGAGAGTTAGAGCTTTCTGTAACCTCTAGTGGGATGGGATCCTTTGGTATTCTCCACTTTTTGTGTAACTTCTTGTTTTTCTCCATATATTTAGGAGCCTTTTGTTTGCTATGTTTGTCTATGAATTCCTTATATGTTCTAAATCTCTCTGCTTTAGGATACTTAGGGAGAGCTAATAGTGCTTTAGAATTTATATGTACTAATTCATCACTTCATAGGGTAACCAGGGTACCCATGATTCCCATGGGTCTACTACCTCCATAAAGACATGGTCTTTATCCACTACAAATGTGATATTGTATATATACTTCCTTACCACATCATAAGATATATAGTCACTTTCTTATATTTGTGATTGAAAATTCTTGAAATATCTAATAGACTTTGGTATAGGAAGTGGCATCACTAAAGTATTTTACACGTGTGTTAATTTGGGTAGCTACTGGGGTGTCTTGCAACCAAATCTTGCGAGGAAAACTAGGGAGTTTATTTATAAAATAAAATTCTAGATAAATGATTAAAGAGCCATATCGAAATTGATAGTGCTCACTCCCTTTTATTCTAGTTATGTTCTCCATCAATTGTTCTCGAAGGATCTCACATAAATCAAATTATTTCCCTTATACCACCATTTGGTAGACGATAAGTATGGCCATTCCTATGGAAGATCCTTCCTTGTTTGTGTAGTAGAAGTTGGCAATACCTAGAGTAGCATATTTGACTACATGGTTTTTTATTTTCTCTGTTGCCAAATTCCTTCCATCTAATGTGGCCCTTGTTAATTTTGTGACTTTTTGATTGCTCACATTATTATATAACAATAGGTCCCCTTTGTTCCATAGCCCCATTATTGTGTGGATTGCTTATTTGGTAATGTGGTAGGGTTGGTCTAGGTACATCTAGTCATCATGGATTCTATTGAAGATAATCTTGAACCAACCCTCTTCTAAAGAGAAATCTAGGAAATCCTTCCATATATCCAATTTAAATTCATCGACCTGCTTGTACTGGTCCAAATATTCTTGTTGACCTAGTTTCAAAAAGGTTCTTCATAGTATCCCAAACTTGGTGTGATCTATTTTTTTAATGAGGTGTGGATGTAGTTCCATACATCCTTTGTGTATATAACATCAACAGGCACATTAGAGAAAGCACCATTAGGGTCTACCTCCATTGCTTTGAAAGGGTACTTTTTTTTATTTTGGTTGCAGGTCATTCTGCACATCTACAAGAATAGGAGTTGCCATTATCTCAGTCTCTAATTCCTCTTTTCATTTTGTGATTGAATTCATAGCCAACAATCTCACTAGTATCTTTTTTATGCCTAGGATTTGTAGCATAGATAGTTAGCAAATTTCACAAGTGATTTATTTGTTTGTTCTTAGTTGCCTTTATAGATTTTTAATGGTGGGTTTTTTTTATTTATTTCACCTACCTACCCCTTGTCTTCCCACCATTCTTCTCATTAGATACTTTACTTCTTTCTAGCATGACTTTACTTGGTGGTTATGTTAGTCTATAATACAAACTATTATACATATGAACCACTTTTTAGGTTTTTAGTCCTTAAGTCCCTTCATGATAATTTTTTAACCTTACACTATTAACATATCCAACCATCAATTAGTTTTGTAGTGTTTTTAATCACACAACTCCTATAATGGCCCAAGCTTACTCTCAAGACATTAACAGTTAAAAAATGATTAAATGGTTTTTTTTGTGATACAAAAGTGGCATTAAGAAACCACACTAAACTCTTACACACCCAAGGTATCATAGAAACATGTAATGACACACTTGACATGTACACAATGCATGATGCAGTATGACACAAGTGGAATACTTAACGATACCATGGGACTAAACACCACTGCTAACATAGAAAATGAGATGTGGAGGAGAGTCAGATTTCCAAGGACACAAAATATCTACATCATCTCTACTAGGTCACCCCTTTGATATATCAAAATTATAAGAAGCATAAATCCAAGTCTTCCAAAGTTTATATTTTAGGGAAGGACTAGCACTCTAGGCCAAACTTCCCTTTTCAACCTTGCAACTCACCTTTGTAGCCAAGACTTGGATTCTAAGTTTCATTTCTAATTTGCATTTGCACAAGGCTTTACCATTTCAAGCTTCAGCATTGGGATATAATTTAAAACCTACACCACTAGCTTGGTTCCATGTTTTGGGTTGTAGTTGCATTTTGCACCCTCTCAGGCTTCAAAGTCCATTTGCATATCACACTATGCAAAGTGTCAAAACAACTCTGGAATCTAACCTTGGAGCAACTTCAGATTTTATAAACTAATTGAAACTTGTAGTTTAGACTGGTAAACTCGTTTTACATGCAGTTTAGACTATGCAAGATGACTTACAAAATAGAGCATTGAAAAATAGCCAAGGCACACAAACAACAAGGTGCATTTTCTCACTCAACGAAGCATAACTTCCTTAATTTTTGTGTTGTTTAAAAATGGTTTGGACCAAATGTGCAAGGGGTCATGGGTCCAAATTGGCCACATTAGAATCTCCTCCATGGCACAAATCCCAAGGAACGAGGTGAAAAGTTATGCTTACTTCCAAAACTTAAAAGAAGAAACTACATGACAAATAAAGTAATGAGAAATAACAACTATCACTAAATGCTTGCCATGCAATAAAACAAAGAGTTTCTCCACACACTCTATAAGTATCTTGTAGGTCCATGTGGTCCCCAATAGTGGTATAGCTCCACCCAACCATGTGGAACCATCAAGCCCATCCCACTTAATAGAGAGATGATCGCATGGGTACAAAACACACCCATGCAATACAAAGGGAATATGGAAACACACACACACACCACTCAACATGTATAAAGTATACCCATCCATATGAATGCACTAGAATGCAACAAATCACATAAGTATATATACATGATCATGTATCACATCACATGCAAAATCTGACTGATGGTAAGGATGAGGATCATAGAGATAAGACAAGAGTGTCATCACAATAGCATGATGACCATGCAAAGTTTAGGAGTAAATATTTCTAATACAAAGATACTCAATGAAATTCACCATCTTCCAAGAGTTGTGACATGTCCTTCATGACCAAGACTAAACCCTCAAAAGGAATTCTATCATGGCATGGATATTTTTATTAATCATTTTATTATCTCAATGTGTATTACGTTATAACTTAATTAAAAATCTCCCTCACTCTACCTTCCTGCATCACTCTAGATCACAAGTAGTGACATCCACTCCTTTCCTAATCTATACATCAATCCTAAAAATCCAACATTCCAAATTCATAATTTGGGTGTGGCATAGAAATCAATGCAATAATTTTCATGACATCATGCCCAAAGATGCAAAGGAGACTAATCTTTCCACGAAATAAAACCTTTATTTAAAGCCTAAAATGCAAATTTCCTATTTTTTCAAAATTACTAAAACCATAAAATATCCCCAAATTCTCCATTAATGGAGTTGGGATGCAACCTTAAATTTCTACTTTCTAAAATACAAGGAATTTGCAAAACTAAACATACCCTCTTATTGTTAGGAAAAGGGTGTTGTGCACCTTGAACAAGAAAGAAATATTTTAATTATGTAAATTAAATATTTATTTTTGGTGCATCTAGGAGATGTGTTTAGCCACATTAAGTATTTATTTGGGTCCACTTGTAAAGTTGTATGTAACATTGGTTAGATATTTTATGTGTGGGAGACATAAGACAAATATTAAATGTTTGTGGTAAATATTTAATTTTGGGGTTAATAGTTTTGTTCTCTCATGAATTTGAGACACATATTGGTTTAGCCAATACCACTTGGTGGTTTTGTGTTAGATTAATTCTATAAAAGCAAGCACATGTTAAGTGGTTGAGGTCGGTTGTCATTTTGGGGTTAGCTATCATTTATATTGAGCTCTCTTGAAGAATGCATATGTGAAGCATGGCATGGGATGTGTGGTTGCTTGGACACGTAGAGAATGCATTGGAGGAGCTTAATGTTTAAAAGTGTTCATGGAAACCTTGTAAGTGTATTGTAATGAGTGCAGATAATTTTGGAGGTTGGTTTTTCTCTCATGACGGGTTTTTTAGGGTACATCTTGTGTTATCTTGTGGTATGTCTTTGATCTTTGCATTATGTTTATTCTATAAGCTTGTATGCGTCATTTTTTTTTTTGGTTTGTGTAGGAAATGGTTTGATCAACCTATAATTTCGTAACACTTATGTATAAAATACAATACAAAAACATTCCTCAACAAAATAGGAAAAAGGGATTTCAAACAAAATTTTCCATAGTCAAGGCTCTATTTTGGACATTTTGCAATTTCAAAACATAAACTCAAAACATATAATTTGAAACATTCAATTAATTCAATTCAATTCCTACAATAAAGTGGTCATATGCAACCACCTATTGTGGGCATGGAAATGGAGAAACTTCATTTCATTTTCAACATTTAAAAGAAATTGCAATGGGGGAAAATACCTTTCCAACACAAACTCACAACAATGGAAGAGAATTCCTTTGGAAGCAAACACTTCGCAAACAATCCTTTGCTACAGGCAAGCAATCTCCAACCCAAGCAACTCTCAATTCCTCTTTTCCAAGTGTAAGAACTCTTTTTCAAAGGGGGGAAGAATGAGAGGTTTATAAGCCAAATACAAAGTGACAATAAAATGCCTTTATTTTCCTTTTTGTTCAAAATTCCCTAAACCTCTTCCCACTTTTCCTTCATTTTCACATTAAAACTATATATTTCAAAGATGACTTTTTTGAAAATTAGATATATCCAAAATTATTTTCTACACATTATTTAAAATAAATCTAATCCCTTGCAAATAATTATGATTCATATTCTCCATTAATATATTTAATTAAATTAAATTTCCAATTATATTACTGATGAAGGGGGTAACTCATAAAACACACAATAACAGAAATTGCACACAGAAAATAGACTGATATTTTATTAATATGGGCAAATCATTACATTACAGAAGCTCAAATACAATCAGAGGATGAATCCCCTACAGGCTGCAACACATTACAGCTCCCTCTCTCAAGACTCTGGAATCTTCAACCTTCTGTAACCCTAAATCAACTAAGGTTTCTATTTTCTCGCCTTTTCCTAACTCTACACCTTCCCCCTTAACTCTACTACCCCAAGGGTTCCCAAAAATGGTCATATATAGCCCTTTTTGGCGGCCACCAGCTTAATTTTGAAATTTGCATCTCCCTCCAAAAATAGGTCAACTTCGCGGGGCCATAACTTTCAATCCGACCGTTGGATTTTCGATTATAATACCTTTTCGGAAAGCTCTCAAAAAGACGATGGTGCAAAAACAATATTGAAAGGTAGACTGCTTGGGTTTCCTGCCAAATTTTGGGCCCATCCGGAGGCTCTAAGTGCCTCAAGTTTGACTTTAAATATTTCAATAGGATTTTTTGAATTTGAAATTTTAATATCTCACAAATGACAAATGATATTGAAGTGATTTCTTCACCATTAGCTTCAATTCAGCATTCTAGAGGTCTGTGTAAGATTTTGTATCCAACCGTGCACAAATGCAAACTTACTAAAAATAGTAACCCTGCCAAATTTAGCCCTTATTGAAAAGAAACAACATTTTTTTGGTTGATGCAAGATTGCTCTTACACCCTAGATGCTCCTGCATCAGACACCCAGGGTAATTTTAAAAGTGACCTTGTCACTTCTCATGAGTTAGAGGGAAACTGAAATGGTTAACCTCAGTCTCAGATAACCATGATGAATCTTCAATAGGCCTTCCTTTCCATTTCACTAAGTATTCCGTATACTGCATGTTTCTTGTACTCTTACCCACATGGCTATTCAGAATGCCCTCTATCTCCTCCTTCTCTGAAGTAGATGCTGGAATGTCCCATTGTGTTCCTTTATCAAGTCCATCATCATGATACTCTGTCAGATTTGAAATGTTGAACACTGATGAAATATTGATGTTATCAGGCAACTCTACCTCCAATGCATTTCCTGAATCATGCTTCTTCAGGATTCTACACAGTCTAAATTTCTTCGTTTTCAACTTATTGTATATTCCAATTGGGAACCTTTATTTTCTCAAGTGAACCATGACTTCATCTCCTACATGGAACTCCTTATATCTTCTCTTCTGATCTGCCTTAGCCTTGTATTGAATATTCATCTTATTAATGTGCTTTCTCACTTCTTCATGCAAATTCTTCAGGTGTTCTGCAAAGTCTTCAGCCTCGGCACTTGTCTTTTCTCCTTTGTCTAGCTTCCTTAACTCTAAAAGATTTCTTGGACTATTGCCATATACAATATGGAATGGTGATTTACTAGTACTCCTATTGATAGAATTGTTGTAAGTGAATTCTGCCTATGGCAAAATCAAATCCCATCCCTTGGGCTTATCTCCTACTAAACATCGTAGCAGGTTACCCAAACTCATATTCACCACTTCTGTCTATCCATCAGTCTGTGGATGGTGTACATAACTGAACTTCAAATCTATTTTCAACTTCTTCCACAATGTCCTCCAGAAATAACCAACAAACTTGGTATCTCGATCTGAAACTATGCTCTTAGGTAGACCATGTAGTCTCACCACTTCCCTAAAAAATAACTCTGCAATATGAACAACATCATTATTCTTCTTACAAGGAATAAAATGGGCCATCTTTGAGAATCTGTCCACCACCACAAAAATGGAGTCATGTCCTCTCTGTGTTCTTGGTAAACCAAGAACAAAATCCATACTAATATCATCCCATGGCTTCTTTGGTACAATTAATGGCTGATATAGCCCTGTATTCTGACTTGTTCCTTTTGCCATCTGACACACTCTACAACTCTGCACAAATTTCCTCACATCTTGCTACAATTGTGGCTAGTAATAATGTTCACCAACAATAGCAATGGTCTTATCTTGACCAAAGTGTCCAGCTAATCCTCCACTATGCTTCTCCTTAATCAGGTTCTCTCTCATGGAACTCCTCGAAATGCACAACTGGCTTCCTCTAAACAACATGCCATCTTGGATTATGAAATCCAACCATTTTGTCCTATCCAAAGTAACAGGTTCCAGACAAGCTTTCCAGGCCTCTGCAAAATCTAGATCTTAAGGATACAAACTTTTGAGCTCATCAAACCCAACAACCTCTATCTTCATTTCTGTCAACAAATATTGTCTTCTGCTCAAGGCATCTACAACTCTGTTGGGCTTCCCACTCCTGTGCTTCAAAACAAAAGTATAACTCTGCAAAAACTCAACTCATTTTAAGTGCCTTTGATTTAACTTTCCTTGACTATTAAGATACTGCAAAGCCTGATGATTAGTATATAAAACAAACTCTTTTGGTAACAAATAATGTCTCCATTTCTTCAAAGCCTTAATTATTGCATAAAACTCATGATCATAAACATAATACTTTTTCTTGGCATCATTAAACTTCTCAATAAAATAGGCAATGGGGTTACCTTCTTGACTCAAAACAGCTCCTATACCACTACCACTAGCATCAAAATCTACTTGAAATACCTTATTGAAATATGGAAGTGCCAAAACAGGTTGTTCTGCGAATTTCTGCTTCAATGTATCAAAGCTCTTGTCTGCTCCTTTAGTCCGTCTAAACTCTTTTCTATCCCCTCTCATTGTCTCAGTTAGGGGTGCACAAATGCTACTGAAATTCTTAATAAATTTTCTGTAAAAACTTGCCAAACCATGAAAAGATCTTACCTCGAAAGTACTCCTTGGTGTAGGCCATTCAATGATAGCCCTCACCTTCTCTGGGTCCATCTTAAGACCTTCCTCTGAGACAACAAATCCCAAGTATACCAACTCCTTCTTTGTAAAACTACATTTCTTCAGATTGATCAACAACTTCTCCTCCCTCATCTTCTCTAAAACTCTTCTCATATGCATCAAATGCTCATCCCAAGTCTTACTGAATATCAAAATGTCATCTAAATAAACAATAAAAAAACATCCCAAAAAAAAATTTAGTACCTTGTTCATGAGCCGCATGAATGTGCTCGGTGCATTGGTTAGCCCAAATGGCATGACTAACCACTCATACAAACCCTCCTTTGTTTTGAAAGTTGTCTTCCACTTGTCTCCTCTAATTCAAATTTGGTGATACCCACTTTTCAAATCAATCTTCGTGAAGTACTTGGCTCCACTCAAACAATCCATTATGTTATCCATTTTGGGCAATGGAAATTTGTACTTGATTGTGATCTTGTTGATGGCTCAGGAATCTGTACACATCCTCCACTCTCCATATTTCTTCGGTGCTAGTACTACAAGTACCACACATGGACTTAGGCTTTCTCTTATCAATCCCTTCCTCAACAACTCCTGAACTTGTTTGTTCAACTCTTCACTCTCTGCTGGAGTCATTCTATGGGCTACCTTGTTTGGCAAACTAGATCCTGGTATCAAATCCATTTGATGACTTATCTACCTTACCGGTGGTAAACCTTCTGGTACATTATCAGAGATAATGTCCTGAAATTCTTCCAACATATCTGAGACTTCTGCTGGTACATCTTCACATTTCTCTTGACGAATCTTAGGAACCAATGCAAAGCAATGACGCTCATGCTTCATACCCTCCAAAAATTTCCTACCATCTACCAAGCAAATTCTGGCAGTACTACATACCTTTTCTTCCACCTCCTTCATGGGCTTCAACTTATGACAAACTCCATCCTTTGTTAGGGAATATGTGTTTGCACGGCCATCATGGACAACACTCCTATCATACTGCCACAGCGTCCCCAATAACATATAACATGCATCCATTGGTATGATGTCACACAACACCTCATCATGGTAGTCACCAATCTTGAACTTCACTAAACATTGCTCATTGACCAAAGCTCTATGGTCCTTCTGCAACCATGCAATCTGGTATGGATGCAGATGCTTTCTTCTTGTCAACTTCAACTTGTCAACCATCTCCTCTGAAATAAGATTATCAGTGCTTCCACTATCAATAATAATATCACAACACTTACCTTCACATTTGCACCTTGTGCGGAATAAACTCTTCCTTTGATTGGGTTCTTTCTCCTCATTCAACAAAGTTCTTCTGACAACTAGGGTTTCTCCCCTTTCAACATCTTCAGAGTGCTTAGATTGTGCATCTTCATCGACATGTGCAACTCGTGCATTACCTTCAGGTCTTCTATTTGTCCTTCCTTGATGTTACAGACACTCGTATACTCGATGTCCTTCTCCACATTGGAAATAGGTTCCTCTGAAACCTCCTTTTCTAGGTCCTTGCCCAAGTTTGCCTCTTCCTCTTCCTCTTTGCCACCATTGTTCTGGTCACGAGGGCAGTAGGTATTATCTCCTCTCTGATTTCGACTAGTGCCAGCTTCTTCACTTTTCTTTGAATCTTCATTTAGGCCCCCATAGGGTCTTCCACTAGTCCTTCTGCCTTGACCTCTTCTCTTTTACTTGCTGTCAAATCTTTTATTTAGCTTCTCTTCCACCTTCAGGGAAAACTGGTATGCATCTTCTATGGTGGTTATTCTGACCAGGCTCAGCTCCTCTTGAATACTTGGCCTCAACCCATTAATTTAATGGGGTACCTTCTCCTTGTTGGCCTCTACATGACCGGTTCTGATAGTAATTTTATAAAACTCTTTTGTATACTCCTCAACAAACTTGTTGCCTTGCTTCAATCCTTGCCGCTTCTTCAACAGCTCCATCTCATAATCCACAGGAATGAACTACTTCTTAAGTTTCTCCACCATCCAATCCCATCTGGTGATCTTTCCTTTTCCTCTTCTATTCCTCTCTAACTAGACCTCCTTCCACCAAATACTAGCATGGCCCTTCAATTTTGTTTTTGTAAACTTGACCCGATCTGGGTCTTCCACATCTTCATACTCAAAATATTCCTCCATGTCATTGATCCAATCAATAAGTTGTTATGGATTAAAATCTCCAAAATATGTAGAAACTTCGATCTAGTGCCTCTTTGAAATATTAGAAATGACCCTCAAAAACCTAACTTCTACAGGATCTCCTGTAGCTTCTTGTTCTTCCTCAGATAACTCCTCTTCTGCTTCATCCTCGCTTTCTTCTCTTGTTCTTGGCTCAAACCCTCTTCGCAGCTCCTCTTGCAATGCATCGATTTGTCTTTGCAGGGCTCTAAAACCCTCTTCCATCAAAGCATTCCTCCCAATACAATTTCTTCGTAGAGGCATCTTGATCTCTACAACAAACCCACAACCTCAGGTACTGGTGCAAACTACCTCATGGTTGACGATTTATCTACACACTCAGGAACCCTTGCTAGGATACCACTTGTTGAACGGGGGTAACTCAAAAACACACAATAACATAAATTGCACACAGAAAATAGAATGATATTTTATTAATATGGGCAAAACATTACATTATAGAAGCTCAAATACAATCAGAGGATGAATCCCCTACACACTGCAACACATTACAGCTCCCTCTCTCAAGACACTGGAATATTCAGCTTTCTGTATCCCAAAATCAACTAGGGTTTCTATTTTCTCGCCTTTTCCTGACTCTACACCTTCCCCCTTAACTGTACTACCCCAAGGGTTTCAAAAAATGGTCATATATAGCCCTTTTTGGCAGCCACCAGTTTAATTTTGAAATTTGCATCTCCCTCAAAAAATAGGCCAACTTCGCCGGGCCATAACTTTCGATCCAACTGTTAGATTTTCATTTATAATACCTTTTTGGAAAGCTCTCGAAAAGATGATGGTGCAAAAGTAGTACCAAAAGGTAGATTGCTTGGGTTTCCCGCCAAATTTTGGGCCCATCCGGAGCCTCTAAGTGGCTCAAGTTTGACTTTGAATATTTCAATAGGATTTTTAGAATTTGAAATTTTAATATCTCGCAAATGACAAATGATATTGAATTGATTTCTTCACCCTTAGCTTCAATTCACCATTTTAGAGGTTTGTGTAAGATTTTGTATCCAACCGTACAAAAATGCAAACTTACTAAAAATAGTAACCCTGCCAAATTTAGCCCTTATTGAAAAGAAACAACATTTTTTTTTGTTGATGGAAGATTGCTCTTACACCCTGGATGCTCCTGCATCATACACCTGGGGTAATTTGAAAAGTGACCCTATCACTTCTCATGAGTTAGAGGGAAAACAAAATGGTTAACCTCAGTCTTAGATAACCGTGATGAATCTTCAATAGGCCTTCCTTTCCATTTCATTAAGTATTTTGTATATTGCATGTTTCTTTTACTCTTACCCACACGGCTATCCAGAATGCCCTCTATCTTCTCCTTCTCTGAAGTAGATGCTGGAATGTCCCACTGTGTTCCTTTATCAAGTCCATCATCATGATACTCTGTCATATCTAAAATGTTGAACACTGGTGAAATATTAATGTCATTAGGCAACTCTACCTCAAATGCATTTCCTGAATCATGCTTCTTCAAGATTCTACATGGTCCAAATTTCTTCATTTTCAACTTATTATATGTTCCAATTGGGAACCTTTCTTTTCTCAATTGAACCATGACTTCATCTCCTACATGGAACTCCTTATATCTCCTCTTCTGATCTGCCTTATTTTTATACTGAATATTCATCTTATTAATGTGCTTTCTCACTTCTTCATGCAAATTCTTCAGGTGTTCTGCAAAGTCTTCATCCTCGGCACTTGTCTTTTCTCCTTTGTCTAGCTTCCTTAACTCTGAAGCATTTCTTGGAATATTGCTATATACAATATGGAATGGTGATTTATCAGTACTCTTATTGACAGAATTGTTGTAAGTGAATTCTACCTGTGGCAAAATCAAATCCCATCCCTTGGGCTTATCTCCTATTAAGCATCGTAGCAGGTTACCCAAACTCCTATTCACCACTTCTGTCTGTCCATTAGTCTGTGGATGGTGTATAGAACTGAACTTCAAATCTGTTTTCAACTTCTTCCACAATGTCCTCCACAAATAACCAACAAACTTGGTATCTCGATCTGAAACTATGCTCTTAGGTAGACCATGTAGTCTCACCACTTCCCTGAAAAATAACTCTGCAATATGAACAGCATCATTAGTCTTCTTACAAGGAATAAAATGGGCCATCTTTGATAATCTATCCACCACCACAAAAATGGAATCAGGTCCTCTCTGTGTCCTTGGTAAACCAAGAACAAAATCCATACTAATATCATCCCATGGCTTCTCTGGTACAGTTAATGGCTGATACAGCCTTGTATTCTGACTTGTTCCTTTTGCCATCTGAGACACTCTACAACTCGGCACAAATTTCCTCACATCTTGCTGCAATTGTGGCTAGTAATAATTTTCACCAACAATAGCAATGGTCTTATCTCGACCAAAGTGTCCAGCTAATCCTCCACTATGCTTCTCCTTAATCAGGTTCTCTCTCATGGAACTCCTCAGGTTCCAGACAAGCTTTCCAGGCCTCTGCAAAATCTAGATCTTCAGGATACAAACTTTTGAGCTCATCAAACCCAACAACCTCTATCTTCATTTCTGTCAAAAAATTTTGCCTTTTGCTCAAGGCATCTGCAACTCTATTGGACTTCCCACTCTTGTGCTTCAAAACAAAAGTATAACTCTACAAAAACTCAACCCATTTTAAGTGCCTTTGATTTAACTTTCCTTGACTATTAAGATACTGCAAAGCCTGATGATCAATATATAAAACAAACTCTTTTGGCAACAAATAATGTCTCCATTTCTTCAAAGCTTGAACTATTGCATAAAACGCCTGATCATAAGCATAATACTTTTTCTTGGCATCATCAATCTTCTCACTGAAATAGGAAATGGGCTTACCTTCTTGACTCAAAATAGCTCCTATACCACTACCACTAGCATCACAATCTACCTAAAATACCTTATTGAAATCTAGAAGTGCCAAAACAGGTTGTTCTATGACTTTCTGCTTCAATGTATCAAAGCTCTTGTCTACTCCTTTAGTCCATCTAAACTCTTTTCTATCCCCTCTCATTGTCTCAGTTAGGGGTGCACAAAAGTTACTGAAATTCCTGATAAACTTTCTGTAAAAACTTGCCAAACCATGAAAAGATCTTACCTTGAAAGCACTCCTTGGCGTAGGCCATTCAATGATAGCCCTCACCTTCTCTGGGTCCATCTTAAGACCTTACTCTAAGACAACAAATCCCAGGTATACCAACTCCTTCTTTGTAAAACTACATTTCTTCAGATTGATCAACAACTTCTCCTCCCTCAGCTTCTCTAAAACTCTTCTCATATGCATCAAATGCTCATCCTAAGTCTTACTAAAAATCAAAATTTCATCTAAATAAACAATAACAAAACTTCCCAAAAAAATTTCCATACCTCGTTCATGAGCCGCATGAATGTGCTCGGTGCATTGGTTAGCCCAAATGGCATGACTAACCACTCATACAAACCTTCCTTTGTTTTGAAAGTTGTCTTCCACTCATCTCTTTCTTTGATTTCAATCTGGCGATACCCACTCTTCAAATCAATCTTCGTGAATTACTTGGCTCCACTCAAACAATCCATTATGTCATCCATTCTGGGCAATGGAAATTTATACTTGATTGTGATCTTGTTGTTGGCTCAGGAATCTGTACACATCCTCCACTCTCCACTTTCTTCGGTGCTAGTACTGCAGGTACCATACATGGACTTAGGCTTTCTCTTATCAATCCCTTCCTCAACAACTCTTGAACTTGTTTGTTCAACTCTTCACTCTCTGTTGGAGTCATTCTATGTGTTGCCTTGTTTGGCAAACTAGCTCCTGGTATCAAATCCATTTGATGACTTATCTTCCTTACTGGTGGTAAACCTCTGGTACATTATCAGAGATAATGTCCTGAAATTCTTCCAACATATCTGACACTTCTGCTGGTACATCTTCACATTTCTCTTGACTAATCTTAGGAACCAATGAAAAGCAATGACGCTTATGCTTCATACCCTCCAAAAATTTCCTACCATCTACCAAGCAAATTCTGGCAGTACTACATACCTTTTCTTCCACCTCCTTCAAGGGCTTCAACTTATGACAAACTCCATCCTTTGTTAGGGAATATGTGTTTGCACAGCCATCATGGACAATGCTCCTATCATACGGCCACGGCCTCCCCAATAACATATGACATGCATCCATCGGTATGATGTCACACAACACCTCAGCATGGTAGTCACCAATCTTGAACTTCACTAAACACTTCTCATTGACCAAAGCTCTATGGTCCTTCTGCAACCATGCAATCCGGTATGGATGCGGATGCTTTCCTCTTGTCAACTTCAACTTGTCAACTATCTCCTCTGAAACAAGATTATCGGTGCTTCCACTGTCAATAATAATATCACAACACTTACCTTCACATTTGTACCTTGTGTGGAATAAACTCTTCCTCTGATTGGGTTCTTTCTCCTCATTCAACAAAGTTCTTCTGACAACTAGGGTTTCTCCCCTTTCAGCATCTTCAGAGCGTTCAGATTGCACATCTTCATTGACACGTGTAACTCGTGCATTACCTTCAGGTCTTTTATTTGTCCTTCCTTGATGTTGCAGACATTCGTATGATCGATGTCCTTCTTCTCTACATTGGAAACATGTTCCTCTGAAACCTCCTCTTCCAGGTCCTTGCCCAGGTCTGCCTCTTCCTCTTCCTCTTTGCTCACCATTGTTCTGGTCACGAGGGCGGTAGGTATTATCTCCTCTCTGATTTCGACTGGTGCCGGCTTCTTCACTTTTCTTTGAATCTTCATTTTAGCCCCCATAGGGTCTTCCACCAGTCCTTCCACCTTGACCTCTTCCCCTTTGGTTGTTGTCAAATCTTTTATTCAGCTTCTCTTCCACCTTCAGGGAAAACTGGTATGCATCTTCTATGGTGATCATTCTGACCAAGCTCAGCTCCTCTTGAATACTTGGCCTCAACCCATTAATGTAATGGGCTACCTTCTCCTTCATGGCCTCTGCATGACCGGTTCTGATAGTAATTTTATAAAACTCTTCTATATACTCCTCAACAGACTTGTTTCCTTGCTTCAATCTGTGTAGCTTCTTCAACAGCTCCATCTCATAATCCACAGGAATGTACTGCTTCTTCAGTTTCTCCACCATTTGATCCCATCTCGTGATCTTTCCTTTTCCTCTTCTATTCCTCTCTAATTGGACCTCCTTCCACCAAATACTGGCATGGCCCTTCAATTCCACATCTTTATACTCAAAATATTCCTCCATGTCATTGATCCAATCAATAAGTTGTTCTGGATTGAAATCTCAAGAATATGTAGAAACTTTGGTCCTGTGCCTCTTTCCAATCTTAGAAATGGCCCTCAACAACTTAACTTCTGCAGGATCTCCTGCAGCTTCTTGTTCTTCCTCAGATAACTCCTTTTCTGCTTCATCCTCGCTTTCTTCTCTTGTTCTTGGCTCAAACCCTCTTCGCAGCTCCTCTTGCAATGCATCAATTTGTCTTTGTAAGGCTCTAAAACCCTCTTTTGTCAAAGCATTCCTCCCAATACAATTTCTTCGTGGAGGCATCTTGATCTCCATAGCAAACCCACAACCTCAGGTCCTGGTGCAAACTACCTCACGGTCAGCGATCTGTCTACACACTCAGGAACCCTTGCTCTGATACCACTTGATGAAGGGGGGTAACTCATAAAACACACAATAACAGAAATTGCACACAACAAATAGAATGATATTTTATTAATATGGGCAAAACATTACATTACAGAAGCTCAAATACAATCAGAGGATGAATCCCCTACAGGCTGCAACACATTACAGCTCCCTCTCTCAAGACTCTAGAATCTTCAGCCTTCTGTAACGCTAAATCAACTAGGGTTTCTATTTTCTCGCCTTTTCCTGACTCTACACCTTCCCCCTTAACTCTACTGCCCCAAGGGTTCCAAAAAATGGTCATATATAGCCCTTTTTGGTGGCCACCAGCTTACTTTCAAAATTTGCATCTCCCTCTAAAAATAGGTCAACTTTGCGGGGCCATAACTTTTGATCCAACCGTTGGATTTTCAATTATAATACCTTTTCGGAAAGCTCTCAAAAGACGATGGTGTAGAAGCAGTATCAAAAGGTAGACTACTTGTGTTTCCCGCCAAATGTCGGGCCTATTCGGAGCCTCTAAGTGCCTCAAGTTTGACTTTGAATATTTCAATAGGATTTTTAGAATTTGAAATTTTAATATCTCACAAATGACAAATGATATTGAAGTGATTTCTTCACCATTAGCTTCAGTTCACTGTTCTAGAGGTCTGTGTAAGATTTTGTATCCAACCGTGCACAAATGCAAACTTACTAAAAATAGTAACCCTGCCAAATTTAGCTCTTATTGAAAAGAAACAACATTTTTTTTTGGTTGATGCAAGATTGCTCTTACACCCTGAATTGGTTTGGATTGCTCTGCATTGAAATATTATGATATGCGAATCTAGAGGCATGTTTAGGAAGTTAGTGTGTATCATCAACTCAAGTGGTTTGTGGTTTGGAGGTCCGCAAGCAATCTTTCTAGGTTGACAGTCATAGCAGACATTGTTCTTGAGGTTCTGGGTGAAGATGCAAGTGATTCTGATGATTTGGAGGAGTGCGGATGCCTTTGTTGAATTCAATGTGCTTGTAGAGGTCTCTAGATGGTGTGACTGTTGTGTTGGAGGTCCGTATTGAAGATTGAGCTCGTTGTTGAAGATTTCTTCCTTGATGTTGTTGTTCTTCCTAGTCTTGGCCGACCAGATGATTCAAGCATGTTGTGGATGATCTAAGAGCAATTCTCTAGAGCGTGTGTGTTGATTGGAAGAAGATTCAAGTCTCATCTATGTTTGGCTGATAGTATAGTGATCCGCATTAAGTCAAGCTGACCTTGATGTTCATTTCAAGGTTGATGAAGCATATAAATACTTGTTGATGAGTTGTGGAAAGATGTCCTTGTGCAAAAATGATAAAATCCTAAGAGAAGTACAGAGGCCTAGCAAAGAAGAGGAGAAGCACAAGAACAAGAGCAGTGAAGGATGAAGATATAGCGAAGAAGTGTTTGGGGGATAGAGTAGAGGTAAGTGAGCTTTCAATGGGACTGAACCAAGCATGAAGAAGATGCTATTTCTCAGTTCATTATCTCTATGTTAAACATAAATTCTTGTAGGCAGTGAGCATCTTGTAGGCAGTGAGTCTCTTTTAAGCAGTGAGCTCTAGGCAGTGCACTTGAAGGCATGTCCCTTCTCTTTTCTTCTAAGTACTTTTAATAGGGTACAAATCTTGTGGGTTAACCCCCACCGTGGTTTTCCCTTAACCAGGTTTCCACGTAAAAATTTTGGTGTTATGTGTGTTTCAATTTGCTTCTACTCATGTGTTGTTAAGTCATGCTTTAATGTTTACATCACTAATCTAATTAAAAGTTGATAAAGAAGATTAAAGGAAGAAAGAGGTTAATTTGTGGGACAACTGATTCACCCCTTCTCTCAGTTGTCCAGACTAATTCCAACAATTTGTATCAGAGCCAGTTCCTCTAAAAGAAGCTTAACCACTCGAGGAGATCCAGGATGTCGACTTACAAGAAGGATAGTCTGAGATTTGATGGAACAAATTACTCTCTTTGGAAGAGTTGCATGGAGTGCCATTTGCAATGCATGGGTTATGCTTATTGGTTGATAACTAAGGATGAGTATAGTCCTCTAGAGAAAGGTCCTTCAACTCCAGATGAACTCAAAGATGCTGAAAATAACATTTGAGATAAAGAAGCCTTGTTGAGTGCTCTGACTGATACAGAAATGACAAATGTCTTTGGACTAAAAACTGCTCATGAAATCTAGAAGAAGTTGGAAAATCTTTATGAAGGTGATGAATATGTTAAATGTGCCAAACTACAAAGTTTGAGAGGAAGATATGAAAATTTGAGAATGAGCGAAGATGAAAACATCATGACCTACATGCAAAATATAAATGAACTTGTGTGTGGTATCAGGTGTGCTGGTGGAACTTTGGAAGAATCAGAGATTGTTGTAAAAGTGCTCAGATCCTTACCTGATTCATACAAACATAAGGTTGCTGCTATAGAGGAGATCATGATTGTGTCTAAAGTTACAAGAGATCAGTTGATTGGAAAAAATTCATCTTTTGAATTGAGTGAGTTTGGTGATTCTCTTCCTAAGTCTGAATCTACATTTAAAGTCAGTGTTCATGGGAAGCAAAGATATCATTTGGGTGAAAGCTCTTCAAGAAGATCAAACAGATTTGTGAATGCAAGGAAGGATCTTGAAGATAATGAAACTAAGCTTGATGATCTTGAAGCCCTTTTTGCCAAAAGATTGCCAAGAGGATCCGGTAAGTATGAAGGAAAGTTGCCATTCAAATGTTTTGCTTGTAATAAGATTGGTCATTTTGCCTCAAGGTGTCTAGAGAGGGTTTCAAGGACAAACCCTAACAGATCTAGAGGTCAGAAGAAATGTTACTATGTCCAAGAAGCTGGTGAAGAAGGAGTCACAGATGATGAATATGATCATGGAGGTTCCACTGATAATGATTGGGTGTTCATTGCTATCAAAGAAGAAGATCTAGTGCATCCTGAATCTACTAGTTGTGCAAATGTAGAAAGTGTTTTGGCTACTCAGGTTGTAGAAAAGGATGAATGGGTGATTGACAGTGGATGTTCTCATCATATGACTGGTGATAAAAGTAAGTTTGTAAGCTTTGAAAAATATGAAGGTGGACTTGTGAAGTTTGGAGACAACTCAACTGGTAGAATCTATGGCAGAGGATCCATCTCTTTTGATGGTAAGAATAACACTAATGATGTTTTGTATGTGGAAGGATTAAAGCATAATCTTCTCAGTGTTGGATAGTTGGTTGACAAGGGTTATGATCTCTGATTCAAGGATAGAAAATCTAGAATCTTGGAAAACTCTGGAACTAAAATTGCATCTAGTACTCAGACTAGAGGTAACATCTTTCATTTAAGTAGTTCTGGTAAAAGTTGCTTGATTGCTCAGGTTGATCAAAGTTGGCTCTGGCATAAGAGAATGTGTCATGTGAATTTTGATAACATTGTCAAGATAAGTTCCACTTAGGTTGTAAGAGATCTTCCAAGACTTGTGAAACCTACTAATAGCATGTGCAAAGAATGTCAATTAGGTAAACAGAACAAAACTTCATTCAAGAGTAAAGAATAGTCATCAAGTGGATTGTTGGAACTTGTGCATACTGATCTTTGTGGTCCTACTAGAATTAGGAGTGTGTAAGGAGACATATATTTTATGTTGTTGATTGATGATTACTCCGGATGATGTGGGTAACCTTCTTGAAAGAAAAATTAGAAGCTCTTGACAAATTCAAAGTGTTCAAGGTCATGGTGGAGAATGAGATTGGTGTGAAGTTAAAGTGTCTGAGATCCGACAGAGGTGGAGAATTTACCTCAGGTGAGTTTGATACATTCTGTGAGAAACAAGGAATAAAAAGATAGTTATCTGCTCCTAGGACTCCTCAGCAGAATGGAGTTGTGGAAAGAAAGAACTGAACCATTCAAGAAGTTGCTAGGACCATGATGATGGAAGCAAATGTTCCACAAGTCTATTGGAGAGAAGTTGTAAGTACTGTTGTTTACACTCTCAACCGGGTGTAGATCAAAGGCAATTCTCGTAAGACCCCTTATGAACTATGGTTTGGTCATCCTCCTATTGTAAAGTATTTCAGAGTTTTTTGGTAGTAAGTGCTATATCAAAAGAGATGAGGATCTAGGCAAGTTTGAAGCAAGAAGTGATGAAGGGATATTTCTGGGTTACTCTACTCAAATAAAGGCATACCAGTGCTTTAACAAAAGATCGGAAAAGATTGTTGAAAGTGCAAATGTTAGAGTTGATGAGAGCAAAGGAGGACATTCCAGGTCTTGTGGATATGAATCAGATGATCAAGATGAAAGTCAAAGTCAAGGAAGACAAGTTAAAACCCAGACTCAAATTCAGATTGATCCGTAAAATCCAGTAACTCAAGAGGATAGTGCAGTTGTTGAAGAACAAGTTCAAGAAATAGAGGTTCAAATAAATCCCAAAACTCCTAGGTATTTAAGACTGAATCATCCTGAAGATCAGATCATAGGAGATAGATATAAAGGTGTTTGAACTAGGAGAAGAATTGTTGAATATCAAGAGAGATTTGTTTGATTTCAAAGGTTGAACCGAAATCAGTAAGTGAAGCTTGCAATGATGAAAATTGGGTAAAAGCAATGGAAGAAGAATTAATGCAAATTGAAAAGAATCACACTTGGGATCTTGTTCCTAGACCTGAAGACAAAAATGTGATTGGAACCAAGTGGGTTTTCTAGAGTAAATTAAATGAAGATGGTGAAGTTGTAAGAAACAAAGCAAGGTTGGTATGCAAAGGATACTCTCAAGTGGAAGGAATTGATTTTGAAGAAACTTTTGCTCCGGTAGCAAGAATAGAAGCAATAGGATTATTTCTTGCATTCGCTTCTTATAAAGACTTCAAGGCATATCAGATGGATGTCAAGTCAGCATTTTTGAATGGAGAGTTGGAAGAAGAAGTCTAAATTGAGCAATCATAAGGATTTCAGTTGTCTGATCAAAAAGATATGGTCTGTAGATTCTGGAAAGCATTGTATGGACTCAAACAAGCTCCAAGAGCTTGGTATGCAAGATTAGATAAGTATCTGCTAAAATTAGGTTTTAGCAAAGGCACTGCTAATAGTAATCTCTACTTCAAGATTGATCATGAGCACATTCTAATTGTTGAGGTATTTGTTGATGATATCATTTTTGGTGGAAATGAGAGTATGTGCAAGACATTTGCTGATCAAATGAAAAGTGAATTTGAGATGTCAATGTTTGGTGAAATGAATTTCTTCTCAGGTCTGCAATCGCTTAGTCAAATAAAGGTATCTTCATATCTCAATCTAAGTATGTGAGAGAATTGTTGAAAAGTTTTGGGATGGAAGACTCAAATCTAGTGGGTACACCCATGGTAACTAGATGTAAGTTGAGTAAAGATGATGATTCCCCTAAGGCAAATCAGAAAAGGTATAGGTCAATGATTGGAGGACTACTATATATGACTCAGACCAGACCTGATATCATGAATGCAGTTGGACTTGTTGCTAGATTTCAAGCTGATCCTAGAGAATCCCATGTAGTAGCAGTCAAGAGAATTTTTATATATCTTAAAGGGACACTTGACTATGGATTGTGATATCCAAAGGACAATGACTTCACTCTTCATGCATATACTGATGCTGATTGGGCAGGAGGTGTGGATGACATGAAAAGTACTAGTGGTGGTGCATTCTTCTTGGGAAGAAGATTGGTTTCTTGGTTGAGCAAAAAGTAAGAGGTAATATCTCTATCTACTACAGAGGCAGAGTACATAGCAGCAACAAGTAATTGCACTCAAGTTTTGTGGATGAAGCAAATGTCGAAGGATATCAAAGTGGTATTTGAGGAGCCTATTACAATCTTCTATGATAATTCAAGTGCAATAAACATCTCCAAGAATTCGGTGTTGCATTCAAAGAAAAAACACATATCCATTAAGTTTCATTTCTTAAGAGAGAAGGTAAATGAAAATGAAGTCAAATTGGAGTTTGTTTCTTCAAAGGATCAGATTGCAGGCATATTTACCAAGCCTCTACCTAAGGATACTTTTGAGTATCTAAGAGATAAGTTGGGGGTTATTACCCCACCTGATCAGAACTAAGAAGCACTAGAGTGCATCAGTCCGGTGGAATTTATAGTCACATCTTGTGATCCAGATTGATGTTAAGGAGATACTACTCAGGGGGAGTAGTCAGTATGTAAATTATTAGAGATTAGTCTAGAACAAAGGGGGAGAAAAGATTGCAAATATGTGCCTTTTTCCATTGATGTCAAAGGGGGAGAGAAGTTATGTGAAAAACTGGTTGTTGATGAAAGGGGGAGTAGTGAAGAAAGTAGTTGCAGAAGTGATAAGATAAAGGGGGAGAAGTTCTTGTCTTGATGGTTGAATTAGTTTTTCACATCATATGTTGCCATAAATGACAAAGGGGGAGATTGTTGCAAATATGTGCTTAATCAGTGTTGTCATTGATGTCAACATATCCTTGTTGCCATTAGTGTCAACTATATCCTATTTTGTTGCCTGTTTAGAAGACTAGAATGTTGAGGATATTGAGAAAATTAATGAAGAAAAATGTATGCAGACCATATGGATGTGTAGAGGATTGTCTAAAGTAGCTCCAGTTAAGTTTTGAGGGGTTCACATAAAGATCTAAAGAAGATATGGCCTTTTGAGTAGAATTGGGTTTTGCAGTATTCAGAAGAGATAGAGTGACAAGAAATTGGTCCATATTGCTCCGCATTGAAATATTATGATCTATGGATCTAGAGGCATGTTTAGGAAGTCAGTTTGTATCATCAACTCAAGTGGTTCATGGTTTGGAGGTCCGCAAGCAATCTTTCTAGGTTGACAGTCATAGTAGACAGTGTTCTTGAGGTTCTGGATGAAGATGCAAGTGATTCTGATGATTTGGAGGAGTACGGATGTCTTTGTTGAATTCAATGTGCTTGTGGAGGTCTCTGGATCATGTGACTATTGTGTTGGAGGTCCGCATTGAAGATTGAGCTCGTTGTTGAAGATTTCATGCTTGATGTTGTTGCTCTTCCCGGTCTTGGCCGATCGGATGATTCAAGCATGTTGCGGATAATCTAAGAGCAATTCTCAGGAGCGTGGCGTGTTGATTGGAAGAAGATTCAAGTTTCATCTACGTTTGGTTGACAGTATAGTGATCCACATTAATTCAAGCCAACCTTGATGTTCATTCCAAGGTTGATGAAGCATATAAATACTTGTTGATGAGTTGCGGAAAGATGTCCTTGTGCGAAAATGATAAAATCCTAAGAGAAGTACCGAGGCAGAGCAGAGAAGAGGAGAAACAGAAGAACAAGAGTGGTGAAGGATAAAGATATAGTGAAGAAGTGTTTGGGGGACATAGTAGAAGTAAGTGAGCTTTCAATGGGACTCAACCAGGCATGAAGAAGATGCTATTTCTTAGTTCATTATCTCTATGTTAAACATAAATTATTGTAGGTAGTGAGCTTTGGGTAGTGTGCCCGAAGGCATGTGCCTTCTCTTTTCTTCTAAGTACTTTTAATAGGGTAAAAATCTTGTGGGTTAACCCCCACCGTGATTTTCCCTTAACCGGGTTTCCACGTAAAAATTCTAGTGTTATGTGTGTTTCAATTTGCTTCTGCTCATGTGTTGTTAATTCATGCTTTAATGTTTACATCACTAATCTAATTAAAATTTGATAAAGAAGATTAAAATAAGAAAGAGGTTAACTTGTGGGACAACTGATTCACCCTCCCCCCCTCTCAGTTGTCTGGATTAATTCCAACAAATAGGCTCTAAAGAAAGTTGTCTGCCCTCCTCGACCTACAATGCACCCCAATTAATAATATGTGTCGCATCTATAATATACTATCTAATAATGGAAAGATGAAACACATCATGGATGTGCAAGAGACCCGGCAATAAGGTAAGATGATAAGTGACTAGACCAATCCTCTCAAGAATCTCAAAAGCCCCAACAAAATGCAGTGTAAGCTTAGAACATTTTCTATAATAGATTGGGATCTTGTGCAACCGCACTTTAAGAAACACATGACCACCAACTAAGAAGTGTCAATCTAATCTCTTGGAATCCATATACTTTTTGTCTATCCTGGATAGTTAAAAACTACTCTCTAATTCAAACCACCTACTACTCCATGTCTTGAAGGATCTTGAGTCCAAGAACAACTCGATCCACAAGTTAGTCCCAACACAAGGGAGTATGACACAAATGTCCATACAAGGCCTAGAAGGGTGCCTTACCAAGAGAACTATGGTACTCATTATTATAAGTAAACTCCACTAGGTATAAATGGTCCTCCCACTAGGATTGTTGGTTCATAACATACATCTAGAGCATATCCTCTAACACCCGGTTCACCCTCTCTTCCTGACCATCTATTTTAGGGTGGTATGTAGAGATAAAATTAATTTGAGCACCCAATGCATGCTTCAAGGATGTCCTCAAAAAAGATGTGAACACAAGGTCACACTCTGATATGATCCTACGAGGCACTCCATGTAAGTGTACAATATCCTCCATAAAGGTACATGCCACCAACATAGCACTATAAGATGCCTTCAAGGGTGATAAATGGGCAACCTTGATTAGTTTGTCTATTGTCACCATGATGACATCATGACAATGAAAAGACATGGGTAAACCAACAATAAGTTCCACACAAATCATGTCCCATTTCTATTCAAGAACATCATGCAGTTGTAGGAGACTTGCCAAATGTTGGTGTTCATCCTTCACTTTTTGAATCGCTAGACACCTAACAACAAAATTAGCAATATTGTGCCTCACCCCTACCCAATGGAACAATTGACAAAGGTAGGCATGCATCTTGTTCACACTATGAGGTGCCAGGTAAGGAGCACAATGTACCTCAGTCATCACAACCAGGTGAAGCCACCAACAAATAGGACATAAATATGACCAAGATGTTAGAATAGTCCATCAAACTCTAAATAATAGCCATAATATCTAAGACTCTATCTTGGCTCTAACCTCTTGATGCCAAGGATCCTCTTGAATCTTTTCCAAAATGCACCCCACAGATCAATGCTCAAGGACAAAATCAAGACCTCATATTGCCTCTTTCTTAAATCATCAAAAACCACATTCTCCTTTCCTTCGATGTACTAAATACTAAATTCATACTCGCACAAAAATTGCATCCATCGATGTTGACAAGCATTCAAGTTTGGTTGCATGAAGATGTACTGTAAGCTACGATGACTACTAGAAAGCTTGAATCAATGGCCCAAATGAAAATGTCTCCAATGCGCAAGGTTATGGATGACAACTACCAACTCTAAATCATGGGTGGGGTAATTCAATTCATGATCCTTAAAATTTCATGACTTGTAAGAAATCACTCAGCCCTCTTGCATAAGGACCACCCTTAAACTATCTAACCATGCATCCATGCAAAGAACAAAATCCATTGCAAGATCAAGCACTATAAGTCCACTAGTTAGATACTCTTTGAGATTGTAGAAGACTCTCTCACACTAATCTATCCAAGCAAACTCTTAACTTTTATTTGAAGAGAAGTGATTAGATGTGCCAACCTAGAAATTTTCATGACATATCAATAGTAATAACCTGCTAATCCCATCAAACGATAAACTTTAGAGACATTTGTGGGCATTGGCTAATCCATAATGGCCTAAATATTTGAGGGACGGACTAAGATACCCTCACCAAAAATAACATGACCCAAGTACCTCACCTTTGACTAGAAGAATTCACACTTCACTAAGTTACCGAATAGTTGGTTATCATGCAAACATTGAAGAACTTGGTGCAAGTGGACCTCATGTTCTTTTGTTATCCTTAAATAGATCAAAATTTCATCTAGAAACATTAGGACAAATCACAAGGTAAGTATGGAATACCCCATTCATCAAACTCATAAACATAGAGAGCATTCGTTAACCTGAACAAGACTACAATGAACTCGTAGTGCCCATAGCAAGTATGAGATGTGGTTTGATGAATGTCTGCCTCATGGATATGACGTTGATGGTATCTAGACTTTAGATCAGTTTTAGAGAACACTCTAGCTCCCTTCATTTGATTAAAAAAGTCATTGATCCTCAACAAGGGGTATCAATTCTTCGCCATCACTTTATTCAACTATCGGTACTCGATACATAAACAAAGAGATTTGTCCTTTTTTTATGAAGATAATAGGTGCACTCTAAGGGAATACACTAGGATGAATGTGCCCCTTCTCTAACAACTCTAACTGCAATTGAAGCTCATTGAGTTCCTAATTGGTCATACAGTATGACACACATGAGATGGGCTCTGCTCTTGGAATAAGATCAATGCAGAAGTCCACATCTTGTTTAGGTGGCATACCAGAAATCACACTAGGAAACACATTAGAAAACTCCCTTAAGAAGGAATGATCATTAAGAGATACTACATAGAACTCACTTTTACAAAGATCACTTACTAATACAACAAACATCTAACATACCTTATGCATGCTTTGTTTCAACTACATAGTATAAATCATGTGAAGAGATATGCATCTAAAAACCTTTGCTACCTTAATTGGATGACCAAGATTATCCACACTTAACAGCCTTACAATAACAATCGATGCTTGTTGATGATCCCCAAGCCAATCCATGCCAAGGATAATTTGGTGGGATCCCAAGGGTAGGACACACAAATTGATAGTGGTGGTGAAGGTTCTAAGATCCAATACACAACCATTCATAAGTGAGTCTACAACCACCTTAACATCAATAGCCAACTCAACCTGCCATTTATCATCCTACCTTGTTTCCAAAAGCCTAAAACACTCTACTAAGGATGGCGAGATAGAATATTTTGAAGCATCAGAATCAAACAAAATAGAAGTGTGAACACCATCCAACAAACTTGAGGTCTCCATAGTTGTACCTTGATGATCTACTTGGAAATTGTTTACCATAGAAAAAATTCTATGTGACCTGCCAACATTTCCCAAAGTCAAAATTAACATTATAGAACTTTGATCCTAAACAACTACTAATCCCGAAGGGCATGTTCTCGCATAGTGACCCTCCTAACCATAAGAGTAACACAATCCCACAACTTGAGTAGGAGTTGGTTGAGGTACACTTGACTACCAGAAGATTGAGTGACTAGAAATGGTATGGATGCCCTAGTCCTATTGTTGAGACATGAAAAAACTATCATGCTACCCCCTCCACTCCTCATAGGAATGTTTACTAGAGCCTTGACCACTCAGAGGGGCCTATTGGGGCTTTTGTTGTCAAAAGGTCTTAGGTGGCATGGAAGGTGTTCTAAAAGATCCCTTGTTTTGGGGTTGAGATCCTCACACCCTCAAACCTGATTCATAAGGGACCACTACCTAAATCCCCACCTAATGACCATAGCCTTTAGCCAAATTCTCCTTGATTAACCTAGATTTCTCAACAACAAGCTCTAAGGTTTTCAATTCTAACACCTAAACATTGCCACTAATATGATCATTCAAACCTCTCATAAATCTCTCCACTAAAATCCATTCATCCTCCACTAGGCTCACATACTACTTAAATTCAAATAACAATTCTCATACCAATAAATAGTCATGCCAAGCTATTAAAGCTATTGAAAATCATCTAAATAGCACTACCTAAAATGCTCAGAAAAGGTATCATGAATGAACCATTTTAGAAAGGTCTCCTGTGAGATTGTAGCAATATATAGGTGACACTTTTTCTCCTCTTGGCACCACCAAGTGGAAGCAAACCAGTGTAAATTCATGAAGGCACACTGAGCCTTGGTATTATGCAACACAAAACATCTATCAAGGTCTAAGAGCTATTTTTTAGCCTCTGATCCTTCTATATAACCTTCAAAGGAGGGTGAATTATCTTGTAGAAGGTCTCTCATGTGAACCATTGTCACATTATCCTCATTCAATAACTACCTATCTCCCTAATGGGGCAGATCTTGAAAGGGTACCTCCTCCACTCTAGACCAAAGAGGGATATTAGGGAACTCCCTTTCACCACCTCTAAGTAGACTCTCTTCACTTTCTTGAGAGAGGTGAGAACTACTGGAATGCATTCCCTCTATAAAGAAGGACCACTAATTGTAGTGCACCTAAAGGGTCTCTAGGTTAATCTTGTCTTATCATAGGGGACTGATCACTCTAAATTTTTAGTAACTTTTGATCAAGATTAACATTTCCTCCCTGACAAGTATTGTAAGGCCTAGAAGGCACCTTTCATTTCCAACAAGTAGCATGGGTTAGAAAACATGTGACAATTTACAACACCACACTATTACATGTAAGGAACAAGGAAAAATGAAAATAAAACACACTAACCAACACTTAAACAATCACATGAGCAAGCACATAAACCATAGATCCTCATTTACTAACCATAGATCCCACTAGATACCAAATGTAATTCCCCAATCTTACACTCAAGACATTAACAGTTAAAAACCTGACCGAACAACTTTTTTTGCGATACAAAAGTGGCATTAAGAAACCACACTACACTCTTACATTCCTAAGGTGTCATAACAACCTACAATGACACACTTGGCATGTGCACCAATGCATGATTCATGATGCCACAAGCAAACTAAACACCATGGTTAACATGGAAAATGAGAGATGGAGAAGAGTCAAATTTCTAAGGCCATTGAAAATCCCCTACATCATATTTACTAGGTCACCCCTTTGATATCTTGGAGTTACGGGAAACACAAATTTAAGGCTTCTAGAAGTTCAGAGAAGGGCTAGCATTGGGTTGGACTTCCTTTTTCAACCTTGCAACATGCCTTTGTACCTAGGACTTGCATTTTGGGTTTCATTCCTGATTTGCATTTGTACAAGGCTTTACCATTTCAAACTTTATTATCAGACTACAATTTGCAACTTTTTTTTTGGTAACTCAGAGGTGTCCCCACGACTTAGCCTAATGACCCCCTCGCCTTACCTTGGTCTTACTTGCTGCCAAGTTGGGGTTCGGGGGGATAGCTGAGGCAAGACTAGTCCTCTGGGGATGAGCGCAATAGCCCACAAGCCACGCTCATCGGGTGCACCCGGTGGGTTTCAAACCTGAGACCAAGAGGGAGCAAACCTCTGGCTTGGGTTGTCAGGCCACCGTGTGGGCTCCAACTACAATTTGCAACTTACACCACTATCATGGTTTTAGATTTCAATTTATATTTGCATTATGCACCCTCTTGGCCTTCATAGTCCATTTGCATATCACACAATGCAAAGTGTCAAACCAACTCTAGACTCTAAACCTAGAGTAAATTTGAATTTTAGAAACCAATTGAAACTTGTAAGTTAGATTGGTAAACTAAGTTTGCATGTAGTTCAAACTATGTAAGGCGACTTGCAAAACAAAGTGTTGAAAAACAAGCAAGGTATACAAATAACAAGATCTGTTTTCTTGCTCAACAAGGCATAACTTCCCCAACCTTTGTGTTGTTTAAAAATGGTTTAGGTCAAATGTTCAAGGAGTTATGGGCTCCAACTTGACCATAGGAGAACTTTCTGAATGGAACAGTTCTAAGGAATAAGATGAAAAGTGATGTTTACTTCCAAAACTTAAAAAGAAGAAACATGACTAAAATAAAATAATGAGAAATAACAACTATCAACTCACCATGCCATCAAATAAAGAGATTCTTGGCATGCTCTCCAAGTAGCTCATAGGTCCATGTGGTCCCAAATGGTGGTACAACACCACCCAACCATGTTGAACCCTCAGGTCCACCCCACTGAACTAAGAGATAGTCACATGGGTATAAAACACACACACGCAATACAAAGGGAATATGGAAACACACACACACACACACACCACTCAACATGTATAAAGTATACCACATCCACATGAATGTAACAAAATGGAACAAATCACATAAGCATATATACATGATCACAAATCACGTCAAATGCAAAATTTGACTTAAGGTAAGGACAAGGATCCTAGAGATAAGGAGTGTCATCACAGTAGCACAATAACCATGCAGGGTTTGGGAGTAAATCTTGTTGGAGCCAAGATTTCTGTGATGTCTGCCAACATCGATGAGCCATGGAAGTCAAGCAACCACATGCTCAACCTATGTGAGATAAAATGAACAATGCAATGGAAAAGAAAGAACCTAAAAATGGAATAAAATGGGGTGAATAATATTATGAACAAAGTGTGTACATATAGGGTGAAGTGGAATCAAATCAGAAGTCAACTTCAACACTCCATTAGTGTTGGCAAGTTTTCTCCACCAAGTGGCAAGAAGGAGGTGACACATACCTTGGAAGAGTTTTGAACAACTCTCCAAGTCGCCACATACCTACCTAAGGTGGCTTAATGCCATGTGTAAAATATACATGCATAATTACTTATTAATAATAAGTAATAACAATAATAATCTTCTACACTAACACCTCTCCTTAAGCATAGTTGGGTGGGCACAAATAAGGATGGGTCCCAACAACCAGGCCTAATGAGGTATCCATGTATAAATCAATCTCTCATAAAATAGAGAAAGAAAGAAAACCCAATGGGAAAAATTCCTCCAAAAAGAGAAGAAATAAGAAGTGTGCAAGTGATCTTCCCATTCCAGATAGGAATATGCAAGAAGAAGTATGAATGTCTCTAAATTATGCACATGATTCAAAGGCCTAGATGATGCCCATGATATCTTTAGAGGCCGCTCAAGTATTTCCAAGCCAATGATGTCAGCTGACAAGTGTTGATATGATGATTGAGTCAAAGATGTGGACTCATGAAAATCTACAGAATCAGTCACTATAGAACTGATATAGGCAAAGAAAGAGTAATACTGTCTAAAGAACTAATGTGTGGAATGTCGATGCATGCCATGTGGATACAATCCAAATCCCACGTGAAGTCCTACTGTGAAGAATCTTTGGAAGCCTTTTGTGAAGCAACTTAGAACTCTAATGCAACAATAACTGATGTCAATATCTTGGTGTAATGAATCACTGGAAGTTCTCAAATAGGGATAACTTTAAGGAACCCCCCCTAAAAAATCCTGGCAAATCTATGTCTATTTTGGAAAAAAAAATTAATTTCCTTGGTGAATTTTTTCAAATTTGTCGACATTGTCTTTTTTGCTGGCGAATTGTATATAGATTTAAAAAAAAAAATCCTTGGCAAATTATAGTTGTATTCCAAAAAAATTAATAAATTATGTGGTGAATTATAGTTGTATTCCAAAAAGTAAAATAAATTGGATGGCGAATTATATAGATATTAAAAAATATAAAATAAATTAGGTGGCCAATTATATAGATATTCAAAAATATAAAATAGAATATTTGGCGATTGTGCTGGCAATTTTTTGAAAAGTCATAGTGTAGCTGGAGAAAATATCAAATGCTATATTATAATGTCTAATCTTCTTGGCGAATTTATAGTTTATTCAGTATCAAAATCAACGGCATTAGAATCAATGGCATTAGTTGAAGTTCCATTCCGGGCTGCAGTTTTGACACGCCCATCTTTCTACATAAAGTCTCCGAAATAGAGACAAGTGTCAAGTAACAATGATTCTAATTAATGAAAATTAATAGATAATTATTTAAAAAAAGAAAATTCAAAAGGATACATAAAAAGAATACATAAAAAGAATACATATTCATCCACTATAACACAAACTTTACGACTTCAGAAATCAACTCCTCAAGATTCTATTCATAATACATATATTGAAAATAACAAAAATATATAGTAACACTAAATTATATAAATATTGAAATATATAATAATAAGTCTTTTGCCACAAGAGTATTCAGAGCATGTTTAAAGAAATAACATAAAACTAAGAAATGCCATCACGTGGCAGTCGTTTGGTCTTCCTCCCGAGTCGCTTCATTTTCCTTGTTCTGTTCACCAGCAGCAGTCGAGTCCACCTATGCTCTCAGTTTCACCTTGTATCTCCTAAACCTACTAATTATTGGTTTTAAAGTCTTGGCACCTTGTGTACAGGTATTCTTTGCCTAAACTTTCCACTTATCTATCATTCTCTCCGCATTTGTTACTCTCTTATAGACATCATCAATTCCATGCCTGAAAGTTGTGAGATACGTGCTATATGTCCAAGCTTCCCTAGTGATTTACCATTAACTGTGGCAACATGCTCTTCAGTAAGCATCTTCATAAAATTTTGCTTTACTTCCTTGACATCAAGCAAGTTCTCTCCACTTTCATCTGAAATCTCTACATCTAAGATGGTACAATTATTTTTAAGATCAGCCATATCAGTGAAATGTTGAGCCAAAATTCTTCTTATTTGTCCACTAAAATCCCCTAGTATAGACCTCTTCCACTCTAGTGCATCTAGCCAAGACACATAATCATTCTCATTTGGATCATTAAAAATTTTCTCAGGTACAAGAATATTTGTATCAATTTTCATCATTTCTTTTATCTCTGTAAAGTCTGTGAGTAGATTTCTATCTTCCCTCTTTAAATTTCATAACTCTGCAATTAACCCTTTCCTTTTATTAGAAAGGAGGGGATATAGTTTCATGACCTCCTCGATATACAACAACCCATCAATGGTGACTCGTTCTACCCATTGCTCAGTGGCCTTACCTAGAGTTTGATATCTCTTGATTTGTTCCAACATGCTAGGATCCATTCCATTAATAGAAACACTCAGAGTTGCTACGAAGGATTGAGAAGTAATATTCAAAGTAGATTGAATGAAAGATGTCAGAGAATTCACCTGGGCTTGCAGCTTTGCATTCTCCTATTGCTGAGCTTTAACTCTCTTTGCTAGCATGCATTGAGAGAATTTTAAATGATATAAATCACGTTCCACCGTAGGAGGACCCATGTCAATCTTGGTCATATTGAAATTTGCTTCTGTGACTTTATTTTCATTTTTATCCCCGATGGGGTCTGCAATCTCCAAGATCCTATGCCCTAAGGAAGAATCTGTTATCATCTGAGACATCCTCTTAGCCTTCTTAGGCTTAGGTGTAGTTACAGTGTCAATGTTTATGTCTTCTTTTGGGGGATATCTCCTTTTTTTCTCAAAAACTTTCTTTATCTAGGAAGGGGAAGACAAAACTGTACCACTATCACTTATACCCAGGATGACTCTCTCTAGCTTAGACATGTCTATGAGTGATTTATGTTTAAATGTCGAGTGCCTATATCTACTTTCTTTGAAATGTTGTTACTTCTCATAGTCACAACACCATTTCAAAGAGAGGCAAAATGTAGACACCTAAATCTTACTGTATCCTCGATTCACACTAACTTTCTCACATCATCAAATTAATTAAATAAATAATATTTAATTAATTAAATCAACTACTCTTCTAAGGTTCCAAAATTAATTACATAAATTATATTAGTTAATCCGACTATTCTTCTAATGTTCCAACATTAATTAAGTAAATTATATTTAATTAATTAGTTAATCCAATCATTCTTCTAATGTTCCAACATATTTATTTAATTAATGAATCCGATAATTTTTCTAATGTTCCAATGTTTAATTAAATCAAATCATTTCCCCAACATTCCTCCATAGATTAAATAAATACATTATTTATTTAATCCAACCAAAATCCCCTTGCATCATTAGTTGAATAAACAAATCATGTTTACTTAACTAATTAATCACTTACACATTCCTCCACAATTTATTTAAAAATAAATAAAGTCAAACTTGCACAAAACCCCACAAAGTACATTTTTTTATCTCCACCCTTCATCCAAATCAAGGTAATCTTATCCATCCATCTCCCTCAATCCATGTCTCATTTATTTGCACCTCTCCCAAGCTTCCACTCGTGAGCTTCTCATTTTGCAAATGGGCCAATTCTCACCATCCAATCTAAGATTCAATCTACACCATTTACAATTCCTTCAAAAACTCTATAAATACTTCATCTCATAAGCACATTTTGTCATCAATTTGAAATCCAAAGACATGCTACAAAAATCTTGAGCAACCTACATCCCTCAACAACAAGAAATCATTGAGCATATGCAAGGCATCAAGGTTTTGTTTTGGTGAGAACTTTATTGGTTTTATTGCATTATTGTTTGTTCCCTTTTAGCTTAGTCCAAGGTATTGTTAAGTTTGAAATTAGCATCTTAGTATGCATTGCTTGGTTCCTTATTGTTTGATATTTTAGCATATACACTAACTATAGGGGAAATCCCCCTTTGGCTTTTTTTGTTCATAGAAGTATACAATATTCATCACATATCTATGCACCTAGATGGAAAATTAAAAGGAAATGGTGAGTCCTTGATGCATAATATTAATCCTTTGTCACATAGATTACATTGAAATGTAGATTGGGATAAGTAATAAGCCTATTGAAAGCAATATACAACTTCCATTATTTGAAATACATATTCTCTATTGAGAAAGTGCAAATGGAAATTCTAACAACTTATTTGCCCTCCAATGTCTACCATCACATGCCTCATCTTACCCTTCAATGACTAGTCTTTTCCCCTGCACATTGTATCTTGTAGCAATAAGAAGCATCTTGATTTCACGTGGAGGGCAAAAGTTTCTAAATGGAGTCCAAAAATTTGCACTACATAACGAATGCTCCATGGGACTAAGGTAGGAATTATAAGATCTCATGTATAATTAATTAAATGTCATATTGACTTACAATTCAATTTAAGAGAGAAAATAAGAATTGTAATATCTGAACTTATATAAGTAAATTGTCATTGCAGGTGCAAAATATCTCTTAACTATGTTCTACATGAAAAGATAAAATATTGGGATCTGTGAAAGATAATCATATGCAATTACAATGAGATGAGAAAACAACATGGATATAGCTTATAGCATATATTCCCTAATTCGTTAGTGCCTTGAAATGATGTTGATGGAATGATTTTATATCTTGTTAAGAGGAAATTTTATTTAGGCAAGCTAAGCAATATTAATTTCCACTTTAGTACATATGTCATTAGCTTTCCTCGAGAGAATTGTGACATTATATATTATTATCATACCCATATGGTCTCATATTACAAGAATTTGAAAAAAAAATATAATTATACTATTGAATTTTTTTTGTGGAGATAATGATTTATTGCACCTTAGTATTTGTTGAGAGAATTGTGACATTCCATTTGATTATCATACCCATATGATCTCATATTACAAGATTTTGAAAAAAAATATTATTATAGTATTGATTTTTTTTGTGGAGATTGCATGATTTTTGGCATTAAACTCTAGAAAAAAATTTGTTTCATTTGTCTATATCGAGGCTATGAAAAAGATCGTAAGGTGCATGTTTTTATTGGGACCATGTGATGTCAAGGAGTGATAGAGCAATAGAGATAGTCTACATTGCCTCTTGTATTTGACATACATTATCTACAAAGCCACTATTTTCTCTTGTTTACCCTTTTTCTCTTGTATACCTGATTCTTCCCTAGTAACATAAATTGAATCTGCTTTATTACTTTGCTTGTATGCCTATATTTTTATCACTATTTTATTGGTTTATATGATGATCATGGCCAAACACTTAATTGTTGTGGCATCTTCAACAGACACAATCATCCTAAAAATAAAACTTCAAAAAAGACCTCTTCCCAATTTTATATTTCATGTCATTAAATGCTGAAATTTTTTACTTTCATAATACATATCTTAAATCGTTTGTGCAAGTGTGATTGAAAAAGTTGTTAGACCAAAGGCCAAAAGAGAATAGTTTTCAATATAATATTGTAGTAACAATCTTGAAAACATTTTTCTATAATTGATAGAGTTCTAAATATCAGTAATGCATATGAACAAACATATATTGTAATAGGATCATTGTTTCTATTTTATCTTGAAATTTATTCTGGTTCATATTTTATAATTCCCATACTCTTAGGACCAAAAATTATAAATTGCCAACATGGCTTATACCATTTTATATTTTAAGAATGTTGATGTATATTCAAAACAAAGATTTAAGAAAATTGCATTAGCCCAACTCTTGCAGAAAAAACTTCTACATAAGTTATACAAACAAGCCTCAACAAATCTTATTATTGTTTGATTTCAAGTTATTTTAGTTAAGCTATATGTGAAATGCATACAAGCTTTTAATTATATGGCTAAAAAGCAAGTTTTTAAGGGGCCTTGAAAACCCTTTACAATAGGTGAAATGTTAGGGAGAACATAGCTGACCCACAACTAAAAACAAATCAAAACTACAACCAAGTTGCCAAATGCAACACCCCAACAACATAAGGGTAACGATGGTTTTGAGAGGACCATAAACCTAGTACAAGTAAGTTGAAACCAAGCTGATGAGAGCCAATTATGTTCTATTTTATGCTATATTTTGGCCTATTTCATGCAACTTCATAACCATTCCCACATTCCATTTTCATATCATTTCATACCATTTTATGTTGCTTATGATTAAATATATATAAGTCATATTTAATTTAGTTTTAAGATTAAAACATGGAAAATAATTATTGATTATCTTTACTAATAAGCATTTTTATTTTGAGCCTTGGACAATATGTCTTGCAGTATACAGGCTTCCTGTCACATAACTCTTTCCTCCAATATTGGCACATGGGACTTCTTCCTCCACATTCATCCACTCCATCACATGAGATATTCTTCCTCTAGCAAGGAATCTTTAGGTTGCATGGTCGCACAAATTGGCATATGATTGGATAATTCAATGCTGCCCTTCCCCTTAGTATTCAGAATTATTAGAGAACGCATTATGATTTTCTTCAACTATCTCTTGGTTGCTTCAATCACCTCAACACTTGGGGCTTGTCTTCCAATCATTTTACCACTGCCATGTCAGATGAGGACTATACCACATTAAAGCTAATCCTTGAAGATCACGGGATAAGAAGAGGGAAAACTGGATGTGCTATGGAACTACTCATTTCCTATTTTCTGCATTATATTTTGACACTGTTTCAATGTTGTTATATTGTGTTTAAGGTGGACAATGAAGAGGATTTGTTTTGTATGGTTTGTGTTGATCCTCCTTTCACCACTAAACATTTAAGGACTTTCAACCAAGTAGGAAATCTACTATCAGGCCTTCAGTCACTTGGAATATCAGAGAAAATTGGAATTGTGTGATTTTATTATTTGATTATGCCCAATTATGCTCAAAACCCTAATTATACAAATTCGGAAGCAAACAAACAAATTACAGAAAATGCTTGTGTTGTCATATTTTGCCTAGCCCCAAAATATTCCTGTCCCCCTCTTTCTAACAAAGAAATCCGATCAGAGAAAGCCTAAATAGAAAGAGGAAAGTATTAAATCCTACATTTACCCATGCTCTGCCTTGCTAAAAATCTCAAAAACTTGGTTGGAGAATCTTTACCAAAAACCCAGAAAAACCCAGAAATCTTTTGTCTCCAATTATTTTCTATCGCAAAGATTTCTCAGTTTTATACTTAGCCATTTTTCATGTATATGATGATGTCATCCTTGTTTTGGGGTTTTCTATCATTTGGTCGAATTGCATCTTAGATACATTTTTCCTTGTATCTTGGTCATGTACAATGTTACTATACATCGGGTTCATTATAGGTTATGTTGTATGTATCTCTATTTGTATATTGCGCACACAATTGCATATACAATGCAATATACAAAGGTGAATGTACATCGGCAATATGCAAAAGGCAAGATACAAAGGAAATATACAAAAGGCAAGATACAAAGGGAATATACAAAGGGTAGATACAAGGAAATCTACAAAGGGCAGATATAAAGGAATATGCAAAAGGCAAGATACAAAGGATATATACAAAGGGCAGATACAAGGAAATATACAAAGGGCAGATACAAAGGAAGATGCAAAGGGCAGATACAAAGGCAAGATGCAAAGGCAAGATACAAAGGAAGATGCAAAGGCAAGATACAAAGGAATATACAAAGGTATATACAAGGAAAGATGCAAGGCAATATACAAGGGGCAGATACAAGGTCACATGCAAAGGTCAGATGCAATGTTTGTATGTACAAGTGATTTGTATGCATCTTTGCATGTATATTTTGTGTTGTACATTTGCATATACAAAAGTTAGATATAACAGGGATATACAATGCAGACTCGACTGGAAAATTAAATTTGGCAAACTTCAGTTTGGGGTCCACCGTTGTATATTTGAAGTGCATGTATATGCCAATATGCAAAAAGGCAAAGATACGAGGTCGAACCTGTTTCGATGATCCAATATGGTGATAATCCTTTGGGGTTCGCCAATGTACATGTGATTATATCTCATATACAATTGCGATGTACAAAGACACATCATACAAAGGGTTTTCAGCGAGAGAAGCCTTATCGGTGGCTTAGTTTGAGGTCTTTCCGATGGCTGATAAGGAGGATGCAGCGGTGGGTCCCAGGTTCAGCTCAGCAGCCAATCAGGTGATGACATGTGGTAAGGGCATATATACAAAGGGTGATACAAAAGTAAAGTCCGCTTTTGTATGTTGGCAATTGTATTGTATATATAATTGCACATACAAAAGCATATGCAAAGGGAGATACAAAGACATATGCAAAGCGATTTGTATGCAAAATACAAAGAGTGAAGAAATCACATAAGTGCAAAATTGAAGGATTTGAAGGACCCGATTGCATGATGACATCATCCAGGCCTTCTTTGCCTAAGTTCTATATGATGCTGATGTCATCATGATTTTCCATTGCATCCATTTTGTATGTTTGTATGCATATAAGGGACGGTTTCCAGTGGTGGCAAAGATAAATTTGACAACATGCTTTCAAAATTTGTAGTTTCAAACAAGGAATTCAGGGGCTAATTGTATCAGATACAGGGCCCGATCATTTAGGAAATTCAAAGTCATCAGATGCCGGATTTAGAGGACTTAGGAATCTACAATGCCATAAAACTTTGTTCGAGGGTTTGCATCCTGCTTGTGTGTAATGCAAATTTGATTCCTCACCTACCCTTTTCAGATATTTGTAGCATTCATTGCTACAAATCAAACAACTCAGCTACTCACATTTAAGGCCCAAAATATCTTCCACCTGCCCTATTCCAGATATTTTATTCCATAACTTCTTGTAGGTGGATGTCCCTTCTGGCGATGATTTTTTCTGACAGAGCCCATGGGGAGAATTGATTATAACTGACTTAGGTCTAAGATGCAAAATGCTATATATGCATAAACATGAGATGTAAAAAAGGGTTGGAAGATTTAGTCATCTATGCTTCTGATTCCAAACAGAGTATTCCTCTACTGTAACCTTGCCTTCTAATTAAATACATGCTGGTTATTTTACCTCTTCATGCTTTTTTGACTCTGTGTGATCTAAGAATGATTTATTTGTGAATGTTTAATTCCTTCTAATCATTTCTTGCTCCTTGCCTCTATTAAAATTAGCTTGATCTGTGTATGTTTATGGGTTGTATCTAGTCATTTTGTGCATTTTTTTTAGTTATGTGAGGGTTCTTTTATTCAACATGGTGCATCACCTTTATTTTCAAGTTTTCCAATTTTATCTTTCATTTTTAAAAAGGCTTTGTTCTTCCTTTTCCTCTGCCAGTTCAGTAGATTTTAGGTGATAACCAGTTAGGAAGCGGACCTTCTCCAGAGGTTCTTTCCAACACAGGTGACCCACAGACCTGGAAAGATCCCATGTTTCTCCAGATTGCCAAGGTTTACAACTCAACAAAGGTGCGAATCTAAGAGATAACAGTTTTGGCATGCCTGGTGGGACAAGTTCGATGAACTTCTCATCAAAGTACTAAGAGATTTGGTGTTTGTCCTAGTATTACCAGCCTTTGGAGGCATTTTCTCTACACACCTGGCGACTCATACTGAAAAAAGGACAAGTAGGTCAGTGCTGCCACACATTTTATGAGAAGGATACAGACTCGAAGTTTGAGTTCATTTGATTATTTGTAGCTGTCTCTGCCTAGAAGACAGAGTAGAACTATGGTAAGGACTCCGGTTTCAAAAAGAATACAATCAACCCCACCAAGTTTTAGGCTAGTAGTACCTATAGTTCCTATACCAGTTCAAGCAAACCTACCTTCAGCTATTCCAATGGCAAGAATCAGCTGTTTGTGGCTTTTGATGGTGGCAGCCCATTGAATTTGACAGTGCATGATAATATACCCATGACAGCTTTGAAGAGCCTACCCCATTTCACTGGGGAGGATCAAACTACCCCAATTGAGCACATTAGGGATGTAGCTTCTCTATGTGGTGTTCATCATGTAACTCAAGAAAATGTAGCCATCAGGCTGCTGGTTGCCTTGTTTAAAGGAAAAGCATTACAGTGGTTCAGGAGTTTACCAGTGCAAGCCATTGCAACTTGGGATGATCTGGGTGATTAATTGAACAAGCAATTTCAAGATAAGTCTGATAACTTATCGTTGGTTGAACAGTTGACCACAATAAAGAGAGCTCCTTAGGAGCAAATGATGGATTTCAATTTTTGGTTTCAGAAGACATGGAATAGAATTCCTGCCACGGTAAGGCCTTCATCAGAATATGCATTCTTATTTTTTTGAAAGCTCTTAATAGTGACGTTTCAGTAATGATACAATCAATGGGAGGTACAAATTTACCTAATGCATATGAAATAGCTATTAGAGTAGAAAACAACTTGATTCAGGCTAGGAAAATAGCACCTAGACCACCAGTGCCCATTTTTCCCAAAATTAAAGCTTCAATGCCTTTGCTGATCCCATCTTTTGCCCCTTTACCTATTGTAGCAGCATTGCCAAGTACTGCCAATCCTGAGACTACTGTTTCTAGCTCTTCACAAGAGTTGAGAGAAATTAAAAATAACCAACAGAAAATAGAGAACATCCTGCAAACTTTTGGAAATGAGCTGGTGAACATTAAACAACAACAGTCCCAGAACAGACAACCTTATCAATTACATAGCCAAGGGCAAAATCAGCCTTATCAGGGGTAAAACCAGCCATACCAAGCTAATAGGCCTCCATATCAAAGTAATTACCAGGGTGCTAGGCAGAATGTGAACCAGAGGCCTTTCCAGCCTTACAACCCTGCACCCATTAATGCAGTTAGGGACCTTGTCTCTATTCAGAATAACCTTGCAGCCGAGTATAAATGGTGTTATCCATGCAATCAGTCACACAGTCAGGCAACCTATTCAAATGGAGTGATAAATCAGGCTCTAATGGTACAAAATGCTGCAGTTTCATAGCCAAACACACTTAATGATGGGGCTGTACATCAGCAAGAACAACCTCAGAATGATACTGCCTTCCTAAATTGACAGGGAGATGAGATTTGTGGTATGAACAAAGATGATACTTCAGTTGCAGCGAATACAAGAGCTAAAAGGAGGGGTTATGAGATAGATCAAGTAGCAAACAAAGGAAAAGGAGCTGCTGATCCTTCTACATCCCAGATTCCCCATATTTTGCAAAGGGACACTCAAACAACTATCAAGGAATAGCCTCATTTACAGGCTGATGTTGCTGCTACAAAGTCACATTAGAAGGTAAACGTTACTTCACCTCTTAATATCATTGAAAATATGAAGAAAATGAATGTGACAATATCTATGTGGGATTCCTTAGCCATCCCAGGTCAAAAGGACATGTTACAATCTGCCTTGTCTGATTTAAAAGTGTCAAATGTTGTAACTGTTGACCCAGCTAGGGCTGTCCTTACCAATTCATCCCAGGACAACAGTAAACAACCAAATAAAAGTGTTAAACCACTGCCATTTTATGTGTCATTAATAATAGGAGACAAGTTAGTACATAACTGGATGGTGGATAGCGATGCAAGTAGTTATGTAATGCCAAAATAGATTGCAGATCGATTAGAATTGAAATACCAGCCCCTTACGAAGGGTGTGCTCCAGCTAGATGGCACAACTGTTAACACTGTAGGTGTGATAAAAGATCTAGGTCTCACTTTGCATACCTGTCGGAATGTTTCCATTTCTCAAGAGGTGTTCATCATAGATCTACCTCCTTATTTTGCCATGTGTTTGTCAAGAGAGTTCACAGCCAAGATAGGAGGATATTTATCCTTAGATTGGTGCCACATGTTTTTTAGGACCCGATATGGTACTAAAGTGACCATATAATCCAAATTGCTTGCCAAAGATCACATAGAGCCTTATGTCCCAAGTGCTGTTAATGCAAATTGCATTATTTTTGATGCTCTTGAGCTTGTTGCTGCTCAAGAACTGCAAGTTGAAAGTATACCAGAAGTGTTGTTAAGGGAGTGGGCCTTAGAAAATATTGTAAATGATCCTGAAGGACACATTCAAGAAACTGGTATGGGGGTTTACATGCTGCATGAACCTGAAACAACAATTCCAAACCTTGTAAAGAGTGCAGAACAACAAATAGAATAGCAAAATGAGGTATAGGAAATGTACTTTGATGGCTCTAGGAATAGGAATGGATCTGGTGGTGGTGCAATGCTTATGTCTCCATAAGGTGACAACTATTATTCTGCTTTCCGTTTTTCTTTTTCATGCACAAATAACACCGCTGAGTATGAAGGGTTGATTCAAGGTTTGCAGTGGGCAAGTAAAAGGAAAATTGGTTGTTTGCAGGTGTATGGGGACAACAAACTTATTGTGAATCAAGTCAGGGGACTGCATGTTACAAAGAATGATGTCTTGAAATGCTATAAACATAGGGTATGAGATATGATTGAGGAATTTGATGCTTTCAATCTAATCTCTATTCCAAGAAATCAGAACAATCATGCAGATAGGTTAGCTGCAATTGGGGCTTAGTTCGATATCCCTAGTGATATTCAAAGAGAAAAGGTACAGCCTCATGTGAAGATAGTTGATAGGCCCTCTATTATTGACAATAACATTCATTGGCAGGTTTTTGAGAGTGATGAGCAGGTTCTGCGTTTCCTGTTAGAAGAGGATGAGTTCTCTGTGATGAATTAGAACAAACTCAAACAACAATATGATGATGATCAAGTTGTTTAGTTAAGGACTAATAAGCTACCCAGAGGGTTGGTAACCTTGGAATCTATTTTTGGTACTGATGATCAGTTGAAAAGGAGCAAAACCAACATGTAGGTCAAAGAGGAACATTACAAGGAGCTGGAAATTTTTAAAGGTAAGCTCAAAATTGGTAAAATCTGTTCACCTGAGGATAGGAGAGCTTTTATTGCTCTTTGTCAAGAATTTGAGGTTGTGTTTGCTTGGGAATACTTAGACTTAAAGGGGTTTGACCCTCATATTGCCCAACATACTATAGAGTTAGAACTAAGTTCAAAACCTGTAAGGTATAAACAAAGACCTTTAAATCCAAAACTTGAGCCTTTAATGATTAAGGAATTAACCAAGCTGATCGAGGGAAATATCATTGTTCCGATCAAGCATACTTCTTGGGTCTCAAATCTTGTTCCTATGAGGAAAAAGAATGGAGAGATTAGGCTGTGTGTTGACTTTAGAGACCTTAATAGAGCCTCCCTGAAGGACCACTACCCACTGCCCTCAATGGAGCAAATTTGCTACGCCCTTAATATTGGTGTACATAGGGTTATGAATAGTCAGCTTGTGGCTATCTTAACTCCTAATTAAGTCATATTATCATTATTATATTGTTATTTAGTTTTTTAGGTCAGCCTAAGGCTTCTAGAGGTCTATCTAAGTCGGCCTGGGTGATATCCTAGGCATAAATAGGTATATATAGGAGGTAGTGAGTCTCATTTCATATCATATTCAGTATTGTGTTCTTATTGAAGACTATTGGAGGTATCCCCCTCGAAGTGGAGTAGGAGGTTGCCCCCTCGAAGTAGCATATTATTGTCAAGTATTTATAGCATATTTTCTATTATATTCAGATATTGTGCAAGTTGTTTCATTACAAGTGGTATCAGAGCATGATCTTGGCACCGTAGAGGCAAGATTTTTTCTCAACATTGGAGGTGATTTTGGGAAGAGCATAACTTTCAGATTTTTGTGAATTTTTTAAATATTTTTAAAGGGTTTTTGAAGACCATATTAAACAAGATACAGTCCCGATTTTAGAGGAATTGAAGCAAAAATAAGTGAGTTATTACAAAATTAGGGTTTCCAACAAATTCACTCTCAAGGCAGCAAATTTGCTAAGTTTTTGGATTATTTTCTGGGTAAGTGGTATCTTGGCCTTAGTAAGTTACAGTAAAAATTTTAGAAAATTTCCATTTCATTTGTGCAATTTATTTCAAAAATATTGGTTTCCATCATGACGGGGCCTGCAACAAGAGGCAAAAAGAATGCTGCCACACCGGGGAAATCCTCTGATAAGGATGAGGAAATAATAGAGGATAGTAATCCCAATGAGGAAATAAGTAAAGTCAAAGAAGAGGTGTCCTCAATTAAGAGGGATATGTGTGACCTAAGAGGAGATATATTAGATCTACGAAGCATGTTAAGCACCTATATGAATGAACCAAGAAAGGAGTTCTCAAGCAACCAAGGTGAAACCTTCAAGTCGGCTAATAATGACACAAATTTTAATACTCCTATGGGATCTAGGAATTTCTTTCCAAAGGTGGATATGTGCAAGTTTGATGGTAAGGATCCTCTAACATGGATTAACCAAATGGAGAATTTTTTTGAAGTACATCAAATCCCATATGGACAAAAGGTCACGATGGCTTCCCTATATCTAGAACCAGATCAATTCATTTGGTATTGTTGGCTTTGTACTCATCGAAGAAAAAAGGGTCTCACCGTCTCATGGTCAATTTTTACAGAAGAACTCCAAGCACAATATAGCAATAGTGTGATAGACAACTTCTTTAGCCAGCTTGCTAAACTTCAACAAACAAGATCAGTTAAGGATTATATTCAAAAATTCCAAAAGCTATCATTAAGAGTGGATACAATTACAGAGGAGAACTTGAATGATTTATTCTTGGGTGGTCTCAAGGATTACATTCAACATGAGGTACGTATGTTTAGTCCTAGCTCAGTAAATGAGTCTTTTATCTTGGCACACAGGGTAGAGGAGAAATATTTGATTCCTAGAAAGCAAGGGGCTAATATGACAAGAGAGAAAGGATATTCAACACCTTCTCTTCCTCAACCTACTAGGTTGACTCCACAGCAAATTGAGGAGAAAAGAGCAAAAGGGGTGTGTTTCAATTGTGATAGCAAATACAGTCGAGGACATAAATGTAGTGAAAAGAAATTGTTCTATATTGAAGGTCCAAGTGAGGAAGAAGAGGAGGAACCCATATTAGAGGAGGATAGGGAGTCAAGTGAGGAATCACATGATTCTCAACCAATCATTTCTTGTCATGCAATCTCAGGTTTCAGTGCACCACAAACTCTCAAGGTAGTGGGTTTCTTAAAGAAGCAGAAAGTAACAGTGTTGATTGACTCAGGTAGTACTCATAATTTCATCAACAAAAAGTTGGCAACTCGTCTAAATTGTTTTATATATCCAGCCCCAGAGTTTCAGGTTTTGATTGCAGATGGGGGTACAGTTAGTTGTTCGGGGATGTGTCATAGCATTAAATTATCCATGGGAGATTATCAACTTGATACCCCAATGTATGCAATATCCATGGGTGTAGTAGATATTGTTTTGGGAGTACAATGGCTTACTACATTGGGAACAATTGAGATGAACTTCCAAGAACTATTCATGAGATTTCAATTAGAAGGAAAGGTAGTGGAGCTAAGGGGGTTGAAGGCAAAATCCCCACAGATGGTAAGCTCTCATCAAATGCAAAAGTTGCTTAAGAAAGGAGCGGATGGATTTGTGGCCCAGCTATGTTCATTAAAAGTCTCTCAATCTAATGTTCCTACTCATCCAGATTTACAAGCAATAATTGATCGTCACTCAGTGGTTCTTGGAGATATGCCTAAAGGACTTCCTCCTAAGAGGGATCATGACCATGCCATACAACTAGTTCCAGGGAGCCAACCACCAAACATCAGGCCTTATAGGTACCCACACATACAAAAAAGTAAGATAGAAAAAATTGTTGAGGAGATGCTAGAGGCAGGAATTATCAGGCATAGCCAAAGTGCTTACTCCTCGCCTGTGGTGATGGTGCGTAAGAAGGATGAAACTTGGCACATGTGTCCAGATTATAGAGTGCTCAACATGTACACCATTAAAGATAAGTTTCCTATTCCAGTCATTGATGATTTTCTAGATGAATTGAATGGAGCTATGTATTTTACCAAGTTAGATCTTAGATCTGGTTATCACGAAATTCGGATTAAGGAGGAAGATATTTGTAAGACAGCATTTCGAACCATGAGGGTCATTATGAATTTTTGGTGATGCCATTTGGCCTTACCAATGTACCATCTACATTCCAAAGTTTGATGAATTCCATTTTTAAGAAGTTCTTGAGAAAGTTTGTGTTAGTGTTCTTTGATGATATATTGATTTATAGAAAGACTTGGGAAGAACATTTGCAGCATGTAGATCAAGCATTACAATTACTCAAAGATCATCAACTCTATGCTAAGCCATCCAAGTGTGCTTTTGGTCTTAAGGATGTGGAGTATTTGGGACACATAGTTTCACATGAAGGAGTAAAGGTGGACCCTAACAAAATTAAGGTTATCATGGAATGGTCTATTCCAAAAACCATTAAGAAACTGAGAGGTTTCTTGGGATTGACAGGGTACTATAGAAGATTTGTGAAGAATTATGGTTGTATAGCAGCACCCCTCACCACTCTCTTGAAGAAGGATTCTTTTCATTGGAATGAGTCCGCTAATGTAGCATTTGAGAAATTGAAGGAGGCTATGTGTACAACTCCAATGCTTGCCACTCCAGACTTCACCAAGGAATTCATTGTGGAATGTGATGCTTCTGGAAATGGGATAGGGGCAGTTCTCATGCAAGAAGGTCGACCAATTGCTTTTGAGAGTCGTCAATTAAAGGGTAAAAATCAGCTCAAACCTATTTATGAGAAGGAAATGCTAGCAATCCTTCACGCAGTTAAACAATGGAGGCCTTATTTAATGGGTCGACACTTCAAGGTTAAGATAGATCATGATAGCCTAAAATATTTTTTGGAACAAAGACTATCCTCTGAAGAGCAACAAAAATGGGTCACTAAGATGTTGGGATATGACTTTGAGATTGTATATAAGAAAGGGAAGGAAAATATTGTGGCTGATGCACTTTCTAGGAAGGATGAGAAAGATGAAGCCTTATTGTGTGCCCTTTCAATATTACAAGCAAATTGGGTGGAAGAAGCCAAAGTAGAATGGCAAAATGATGTTGCAACAAGTAATCTCATCCAACAATTAAAAAGTGATCCTAGTAGTTCAGATAAGTTTTGTTTGAAGGGAGATATTCTTTGGTATAAAGAGCATTTGTATCTCTGCAAGAATTCCACTCTTAAACACAAGATTCTCACAGAGCTACATGAGTCCCCAGTTGGTGGTCATTCAAGATTTTTGAAGACATATCATTGGGTCAAGCAAGATTCTTTTTGGGAAGGGCTAAAAGGTGATGTTCAAAAATTTGTGGCTGAATGTTTGGTTTGTCAAAGAAATAAGGGGGAGACAATTAAGACACTAGGTCTCTTGCAGCCCTTATCTATTCCTAGCCAGCGTTGGGAAGAGGTATCCATGGACTTCATCACAGGGCTTCCCAAATCTAAAGGTCATAATGTCATCATGGTAGTAGTTGATCGCCTCACTAAATATGCACATTTCATTGCATTATCACATCCTTTTATAGCAAGTGCAGTGGCAAAAGTTTTCTTGGAGAATATCCAAAAGCTACATGGTACACCTAAGGTTATTGTCAGTGATCGTGATCCTATCTTTACTAGTCACTTTTGGAAAGATTTATTCTCATGTTTGGGTACTCAATTGGCTCATAGTTCTTCATACCATCCTCAATCAGATGGGCAAACTGAGGTTGTTAATAAATGTTTGGAAGGATATCTATGTTGTTTCACTTCAGAGAAGCAATCTCAATGGGTAGATTGGCTACCACTAGCAGAATGGTGGTATAACACTTCTTTTCATAGCTCATAAAAAATGTCTCCATTTTTGGCACTTTATGGATATCATCCTCCTTCCATCACATCATCATTAAAGGTGTCACCAAGAGTTCAGGCAGTAGAGGACCACTTGCATCATCACCAACAGGTACTTTCAGGACTCAAGGAGAATTTAGCTATGGCACAAAATCGAATGAAACAATAGGCAGACCAACATTGTAGTGAAAGAAATTTTGAAGTTGGGGATTGGGTCTTCTTGAGATTGCAGCCTTATAAACAAATCTCAATGAAGCAACACAAAAAGAATAATAAGTTGTCTCCAAGATATTATGGGCCATACCAAATCATGCAAAAGATTGGTAGTGTTGCCTACAAGCTAGAGTTGCCACCAACAACAAAGATACATCTAGTTTTTCATGTTTCTTGTTTGAAGAAGGTAATTGGGTAGAATATTCCTACTCAAATAGTACTACTAGAACTCGATGAAGAAGGAAGAATAATTTTGGAACTAGAGGGCGTTCTTCAAACTCGTACAAAGAAGCTGAGGAATAGAACCCTCACTCAGTATCTCATCCAATGGAAGAATTTACTAGTTGAAGAGGCCACATGGAAGGATGAGGAGTTCATTCAAAAGAATCCACACTTGGTTAGCATTGAGGACAATGCTTCTTTGAAGAGGGGGGGCATGCTACGCCCTTAATATTGGTGTACATAGGGTTATGAATAGTTGGCTTGTGGCTATCTTAACTCCTAATTAAGTCATATTATCATTATTATATTGTTATTTAGTTGTTTAGGTCGACCTAAGGCTTCTATAGGTCTATCTAAGTCAGCCTGGGTGATATCCTAGGCATAAATAGGTATATATAGGAGGTAGTGAGTCTCATTTCATATCATATTCAGTATTGTGTTCTTATTGAAGACTATTGGAGGTATCCCCCTTGAAGTGGAGTGGAGGTTGCCCCCTCGAAGTGGCATATTATTATCAAGTATTTATAGCATATTTTCTATTATATTCAGATATTGTGCAAGTTGTTTCATTACAAAATTATGCAAGTAGTGGCTGGTTCAGAAAGATTCTCCTTACTTGATGGATATTCCGGTTATAATCAAGTATTAGTCAAGGAGGAAGATCAGTTTAAAACTACTTTTACCACAAAATGGGGCACCATGGCCTACAAAAGGATGCCTTTTGGTCTGTCAAATGCTGGCTCCACTTTTCAGAGAGCTATGGATATGGCTTTTAAAGGTTTGCTTTATAAATTGGTACTTGTGTACCTTGATGACATCACAGTTTTTTCTAGGGATGCAGCTAAACATTTATCCCACCTGAAACAAGTATTTGAGAGATGTAAAGAGTTTGGGATATCTCTCAATCCCAAGAAATGCATTTTTGCTGTGCATGAAGGCAAGCTTTTAGGACACATTATGTCAAAAGAGGGAGTTACTATTGATACAGAAAGAGTAAGAGCTATTTTGGAGCTGCCTTTACCCAGTCATAAGAAGGGATTGCAAAGTTTTATTGGCAGAATTAATTTTCTCCGAAGATTTATACCTGACATTGCAAATTTATTGAAGCCATTGACCTCTATGTTAAAGAAAAATACAGTTTTCAATTGGACAAAAGAAGGCAAACTCAGCTTTGAGTCCATAAAAGAGGCGTTATCAGCTACCCCAACTCTAGTAAATCTTGATTTCTCAAAAGATTTTATTTTGTATGCTTACGGCAGTATAGATACAATTTCTACAATTTTGGTACAACAACAAAGTGAAGGCTTTGAGCAGGCAATTATTTTCTTTAGTCAAGGACTGGAGGAGTATGAACAGAGGTATAGTTTCTTTGAAAAACATGTCCTTGCAGTGGTCAAGAGTCTCAAGAAGTTTAGGCATCTTATTTCTAACAATAAGGTACAGTTGATGGTTGCTCACCCTAGTGTGAAAGAGTTTCTGTTAGGTAAGGATGTTAATGAGAAAAGGGCTGGTTAGATTACCAAAGTCATGGAATATGATGTAGATATCAAGATAACCAAGCTCATTAGAGGTAGAGGACTTAGTGAACAGCTTACTACTAGGGCCAAAAGTGAAACAGAGAAGGAAGAAGAGGTGCTTTTGATCATTGAAGATGAACACCAGGATGATACAACAACAGTTGGAGCAGGTTGGGTTAATGACATGACTCATTTTTTACAAACTGGTGAATGTCCAACAGGTTTAGATAGAGCTAAGAAGAGATATTTTAGACTGTAGTCTATTCCTTATGTTTTAGTTAATAACATCCTTTTCAGAAAGGATTTTAATGGTGTGTTGTTAAGATGCATTGATAATGATCAAACTGACAAGGTGCTACATGAGTTTCATGATGGAACAACAGGGGGTCGTTTTGCCCCAAGAACTACTGCTTGGAAAATAATGAGAGCTAGCTATTACTGGCCCAGCTTATTCAAGGATGCCCATGCATGGGCTAGAAGGTGTGTAAAATGTGCCATTTTTGTAGGCAAAGAAAGGCTACTAGGTTTACCTCTGCAGCCAATTCAAGTAGAACAACCCTTCATGAGATGGGGCATTGATTTTATAGGTCCCATTAACCCACCGTCAAGTGTAGGCCACAGGTGGGTACTTACAGCAACAGACTATTTCACAAGGTGGACTGAAGTAGTGGCTCTGAAGGAAGCCAATGAGAATGTTGTTTTGAACTTTTATTGTGATTTGGTATCTAGATTTGGAGTATCTGAATCAATCATCTTAGACAATGCTTTAGCCTTCGTTGGATTGAAAGTAACTGACTGGGCTGTGAAGAATGGAATCTATTTGAAAACTTCATCAAATTATTACCCACAGGGTAATGGTTTGGCTGAATCCACAAATAAGAATCTCATAAGGATCATCAAAATATCAATGGAGGACAACCAGAGAACCTAACACACCAATCTGAAATCTACTTTATGGGCAGATAGAATAACTCCCAAGAGGTCTATTGGAAACTCCCCATATATGTTAGTTTATGGAAAAGAGGCAAGACTACCTATATTTGTAGAGCTACCAGCTCTTGATATCATGAATCAGCTGGAGATGTTTGAAGAAGAAGATCCCATGGTTGTCAGATATGCCCAACTTATGGAGCTTGAAGAGATCAGAGATAAAGCTATGAAATCTATGGAGTGTCATCAGCTTCAGACAAAAAGAGTTTTTGATAAGAAAGCCACTCCCAAAAATTTTAGAGAGGGTGATATGGTACTCAAATGGGATGAGTTGAAAAGTAGGCCAGGGAAGCACTCCAAGTTTGATAGCATGTGGAGTGGCCCATTTATCATTACTGAATGCAAGGAGCACAACGCATTTTAGTTATCAAACATGGATGGAGAAAATTTGCCTATCCCAGTCAATGGGATACACCTGAAGAGGTGTTTTGAGGTATGATTTGCCTTCTAAAATAGTAGATAAGGTTTCTTGCTTTCAATAAGTGCTACTGCACAATAGTTTAGATGCCTTTTTGTTTTCCCTAAGTGCTGTCTAGCATAGTTAGAGTTGCTTTTAGCATTTTTTGTTTTGGTTTTGGTTTTCCAAGTGTTCTTCATTGTTGACATGCTGAGTTACTGAGGTCAAGATTGATTGTCAAAAGTGTTTTTAAGTCTTTGTATGACCCTGTGCCCAATGGATGTATAAGGCCACTGATCAATTTGTTTAGCAGGCAAACATTCTTGAGAGGTCGCCAAAGATGTCATATTTTGCCTAGCCCCAAAATATTCCTATCCCCCTCTTTCTATTAAAGAAATCCGATCAGAGAAAGCCTAAATAGAAAGAGGAAAGTCATAAATCCTACATTTACCCATGCTCTGCCTTGCCAAAAATCCCAAAAACTTTCCTGGAGAATCCTTGCCAAAAACCCAGAAAAACCTAGAAATCTTTTGTCTCCAATTGTTTTCTATCGCAGAGATTTCTCAGTTTTATACTTAGCCATTTTTCATGTATATGATGATGACATCATCCTTGTTTTGGGGTTTTCTATCATTTGGTCGAATTGCATCTCAGATACATTTTTTCTTGTATCTTGGTCATGTACAATGTTACTGTACATCGGGTTCGTTGTAGGTTATGTTGTATGTATCTCTGTTTGTATATTGCGCACACAATTGCATATACAATGCAATATACAAAGGTGAATGTACATCGGCAAGATACAATGCAATATACAAAGGTGAATGTACATCGGCAATATGCAAAAGCCAAGATACAAAGGAAATATACAAAAGGCAAGATACAAAGGAAATATACAAAGGGCAGATACAAGGAAATATACAAAGGGTAGATACAATGGAATATGCAAAAGGTAAGATACAAAGGAAATATACAAAGGGCAGATATAAGGAAATATACAAAGGGCAGTTACAAAGGAAGATGCAAAAGGCAGATACAAAGGCAAGTTGCAAAGGCAAGATACAAAGGAAGATGTAAAGGCAAGATACAAAGGAATATACAAAGGTATATACAAGGCAAGATGCAAGGCAATATACAAGGGGCAGATACAAGGTCACATGCAAAGGTCAGATGCAATGTTTGTATGTACAAGTGATTTGTATGCATCTTTAAATGTATATTTTATGTTGTACATTTGCATTTACAAAAGTTAGATACAATAGGGACATACAATGTGGACCGGACTGGGAAATTAAATTTGGCAAACTTTAGTTTGGGGTTCGCAGTTGTATATTTGAAGTGCATGTATATGCCACTATGCAAAAAGACAAAGATATGAGGTTGAACCTGTTTTGATGATCCACTATGGTTAATAATCCTTTGGGGTTCACCAATGTACATGCGATTATATCTCATATACAATTGCGATGTACAAAGACACATACAAAGGGTTTTCAACGAGACAAGCCTTATCGGTGGCTCAGTTTGAGGTCTTTCCGATGGCCGATAAGGAGGATGCAGCAGTGGGTCCCAGGTTCATCTTAGCGGCCAATCAGGTGATGACATGTGGCAAGGGCATATATACAAAGGGCAATACAAAAGTAAAGGCTCGCTTTTATATGTTGGCAATTATATTGTATATACAATTGTACATACAAAAGCATATGCAAAGGGAGATACAAAGACATATGCAAAGTGATTTGTATGCAAAATACAAAAAGTGAAGAAATCGCATAAGTACAAAATCGAAGGATTTGAAGGACCGGATTGCATGATGACATCATCGAGGCTTGTTCTTTGCCCAAGTTCTATATGATGCTGATGTCATCATGATTTTCCATTGCATCCATTTTGTATATTTGTATCATATGAGCGATGGTTTCCAGCGGCGGCAAAGAGAAATTTGACAGCATGCTTTCAAAATTTGTAGTTTCAAACAAGGAATTCAGGGGCTAATTGTATCAAATGCAGGGCCTGATCATTCAGGAAATTCAAAGTGTTTAGATGCTAGATTTAGAGGACTCAGGATTCTATAGTGCCGTAAAACTTTATTCAAGGGTTTGCATCCTGCTTGTGTGCAATGCAAATCTGATTCCTCACCTACCCTTTCCAGATATTTGTAGCATTCATTGCTGCAAATAAAACAACTCAGCTGCTCGCATTCAAGGCCCAAAATATCTTCCACCTGCCCTATTCCAGATATTTTATTCCATAACTTCTTGTAGGTGGACGTCCCTTTTGGTGATAATTTTTTCTAACAGAGCCCATGGGGAGAATTGATTGTAACCGACTTAGGTCTAAGATGCAAAATGGTATATATGCATAAACATGAGATGTAAAAAAGGGTTGGAAGATTTAGTAATCTATGCTTCTGATTCCAAATAGAGCATTCCTCTACTGTAACCTTGCCTTCTGATTAAATACATGCTGGTTATTTTACCTCTTCATGTTTTTTTGACTCTGTGTGATCTAAGAATGATTTATTTGTGAATGTTTAATTCCTTCTAATCATTTCTTGCTCCTTGCCTCTGTTAAAATCATCTTGATCTGTGTATGTTTATGGGTTGTATCTAGTCATTTTGTGCATTTTTTTTAGTTCTGTGAGGGTTCTTTTATTCAACCTGGTGCATCATCCTCATTTTCAAGTTTTCTAGTTTTATCTTTCATTTTTAAAAAGGCTTTCTTCTCCCTTTTCCTCTGCCAGTTCAGTAGATTTTAGGTGATAACTAGTTAGGAAGCTGGCCTTCTTCGGAGGTTCTTTCCAACACAGGTGACCCACAGACATGGAAAGATCCCATGTTTCTCCAGATTGCCAAGTTTTACAACTCAGCAAGGGTGCAAATCTGAGAGATAACAGCTTGCACACAGAGCTATCAAATGACAATCAAATGCATACCAAATTTTGAAGTTTGGAAAACAGAAAATTCAGAGGCTAATGAGCGGGTGCCCTAGTCCAGTGCCATAACTTTTGTCAAGATCTAGGAATCTTATCTACAACTTTTTCTTGTTGTTCTAGAGATTCTTCAGTTGCAAGATTTGGAGGACTATGGCATAGGTGCCCAATTCTAGGTTCTTATTTTCTCTTCTGATCTGCAATTCTGACAGTCTGCACTGCTCTCCTACAACTCCACTTTTTTTGCTCTTGCAACCTATAATCTGCAATCACAGAAAAATGGGTTGGGGGTTGTGGTGTTTAGAGGTTTGCCTCAGTCAAGCCTTGGAGAGACATTCAAGTCTTCTAAACACTATTATTAGATAAAGAGTGGGTATCTTGGTGGGATAGAGGCAAAATCCAAATGATAAATGATTGAAAATACAAATGATATCACCTTGTAGTGAAGATCTCATGGAAGGAAGATGCTCTTCATGCCATGAGGAGATGGATGCCAAATCTACAAACACAAACACAATAATAATGCTCTGCTCTACAACATAATGAATATTTTGAATGCTCTAATCACAAGAATGCACAAAGTTCACTATTGCTATCTAATGATCATCTAGTTTACAAATGATAACCTAGTCATTCTTATATATGCAACTACAAACATTCCTGCCAAGAATTTCGTAACTAAAACTTACTATGTTGGCATAGGACCTAAATAATGGTCATAAACCGACACTTAAAAATTGGGCCTAACCTAAAATAGGGTAGGACTAGGGTGCGGGTGCCCAAGTCCTCCCCCCTATTTCAGGAAGGATTACTGTTAAGTGCATCCCTGGAGTCCTATTTACCATGAAACATCAGGGTTTTCTCATCGGGAGTCATCAAAATCATGCAAGATGCTCTAAATACATAAACAATACCCAGGAGCTAAACCTTAAGAGGGAAAAGCCCCTAAGGGGACATTTTCTGATGTAACATTTAGCCCCCACTTTAATGTATGTATAAACGCAAGGCCAATACATGCATTAAAGTACGGTCAACAAACACAACAAACACGCCAAGCACATAGAAGACACACCAATCATAGAGAAGACAGTAACAGGCACACAAAACATGGAGAAGACAGTTACAATCATGCAAAACATAGAGAATACATCATTGAAGACATGCAAAACACAACAAATATGGTGAATGCAAAGAAGACAGTAATGATTTTCTTTTTCTTTTTCATTTTCATATATATGAAATGCAGATGCAAGTACAAGGAAAGTAAACACACCACCCATAATGCAGGAGGGACTCAGCGCCACCAATCTTTAAGACTACATATGGGGAAACAAACATGCCAAACAAAGCAAGCACACCATACAAATCAAACATGCCATACAAAACCCAAAGCATAGGAGGGACTCATCGCCACCAGTCTTTAAGACTATGCTTGGGAACAAACACGCAATACACACACTTAGAAGACACGAAGAAAACATGATAGAAAAGAGATGCATTTTTCCTATTTCTAGGTTTATCACCATCTCAAGCACATTACAGGCACACACCGATGATTGGACTTCACCACAACAATCACCAAAGACACACTTAAGGGTTGAATTAATCACAGAACTACTCCTTGCCTCCGCAGAGGACTTTTTAAAAATGATAGGATGTGCACTCTCTATAAGATATACACCATCCCTGCCTCACGATGAGGGCTTAAGAAAAGGATACGATATCCTACCTTTGCAGAGGGCTTAAATGATTGCAAAAGATTTCAAACAAATCTCAGAGTGCGGGAGGGATTCATCGCCACTAGTCTTTAATACTACACTTGAGAACAAGCTCACTGCTAACATCTAAAATAGATAGCTTACCTTATATATGCCCCCACCTGAAGGTGGTTGATATTAGGTATCGATATCAAGCATGTTAAGGTAGAAAGAAAACACACAAGGGAACACAAGCTCTCATAGGGCCCATGCCCCCCGGAGGTGACATGTACATTATGATCACCAAATGTTCCCACAAACACATTCTTGCAAGAAAAAGTGTTAGTGTTTATATAATCATGATAAACAACAATGCATGATGCAAGATTCAAGATAGAAAAAGTGCACGAAGCATCAGTATTGTTATGTTTTGTAAGTGTGATAAGACAGCATCAAGATCACATGGAGTGTTTCCACTAGCCAAGCATCGGATAATATATAACAACCCCATCATCATGTAGGAACTAAGTCCAATTTTTGATTTCTCACTAAAGGGACACTAGGTTTGCATTAGTATAAAATATTTTTCATCATCCACCCGCTAGATAGAAACACTAGAGGAAGGGAAATAATAAATCAAGAGAGGAGAAACAAGTGTCTTAGGGACAGTCATGTAGGAGGGTGCCCCCAAGTCACCAACTGCAACATTATGTCCATAAGACAACACATAAGAGTGAAAATAGAGGAGAAGCAATGTAGAAGAATGATGATACAAATAGAAGAAGGGTCGCAACAAAGGCGGTCTCCTAGTATCTTGGACCTTACAAGAGAATCAAGAGTCATCCCAGGAGGCCTAAACAACACATAGCACATCACGGGGGAAACACATCACGAGATATAAAAGGTTAGAAATACTTACCTATAGGGATAACCTAATTAAAGGTTGTCAATGATCAAATCATCATCATCTTCCCACTCCTGAATGTTAGAGGAAAGTGGGACATAAGGTACCCTAGCCCAAGTCTTATGTTTTTCTTCAAGTTGTCCATTCTTAAGATCTTCTTTGTTTGATTCAATGTTTAATGAGATGTTTTCTTGTTGAGATGCAAGTCGTTGGGCATGAGCTTGTCATCTCCTCCTCCTTTCTTAATGCAGAATAGGGGAACACTTATCAAGTCTCACAAGCTTCCTTATTTTGTAATGCATTTTCAGATTTGAATAAAAGATTGTGTGCAGATTTCTCTTCTTCTATTTGCTGTTCCATTTTATTTTCAGCTTGCTTTTAGAGGCTTGTGAAGTGTTTTGTTCCAGATTTCTAAGTGAAGACAATCCCCTCTGCATCAATTGGTATCGGAGCTTAGAAGGTCTGGACAAAAGAGAGTTTGGTGTTTGTGGGTTTTTGTTTGTGCAGGTTGAACAGAGAACCTGATTGCCAAAAGACTAGGTAGAGGAAAAGAGAAGAGACCTAGGTGAGGCAAAGATAAAGCGAAGCAAGGAAAAACTTGATTGAAGAGGAGATGGATTTGTTTAGAAGGTACTTGTAGGCTGGGGGTTCACAAAATAAGAAGCAAGAAGAAAAAGAGAGGAAGAGGAAAGATGAAAATATGAGGCAAATAGAGGTTGAGAAAGAGATAAGAGAACTAAGACAAGCTATGGAAGATATGGGAAAAAATATGGAAAGAATAGTTCAACAGTTGCAAAGTTGGCACTTATCAGTGAAGAGGAAGGTTACATGGTCCATCAAGAAAATTGTCCAAAGAAGAAGAAGACAAACAAAGGCAGCAGCAATAGAGGAAGAACAAAAGCAATCTCAGATAGAGGAAGAGGTAAGCAATGAAATAGTGAATATTGTTTTGATATCAAGCATTGAAGAAGACAAAGTAGACATGGTTGTGGATGAGCCTTCATTTCATTTTTAGTTGTTTGAGTCTCAAGAGCAAGTTGAACAAGTAGAAGGGCATATTACTATTAATGTGTTGGGTGAATATTTTGTCTTTTAGCTAACTAATGACAAAATGGTTATATTGCCATAGCTATGATGAGACCGAGTCTCTCCTCTCAGTAAGGGGAGGTTCCCTCTAAATAATGAGCTCTTTCTAACAAACAACTTTTAATACTTAAATAAACTAAAACTATTCTTGGGGTGTTTCCAATGCATCCTATTATCTTTTTTTTAGAATAGATGTTTCTCTCTTACAAAATAACAACTTCAAAATAAATGATATTTGATAATTCTTGAATCGAGACAAACCATAGAAACACAAAGTCTTCTATCGTTTGGCTTATTTCTCACAAACAAACTTAATTGAATTCAAATGCAGCCCAAAGTCTCCACTTTCACCCAATATGATACAACCAATTTGAACACAACAGTTTACAACACAAAGTCTCTAAACAATTCCGTTCCCACAAATAAACACAAACTCCCGCAATGCAAAAAATAACACAAAGTCTATTTAACCAAAACAAGAACACTCCTCTCAAATTTCAATAAACTCCACGATTCCGACAATGGTTTAATATAATATAACACCAATGACATAAGAAAACTGATATCATACAACAATATGATTCAACTCAAAGTTTGATACTCAAATTGCCTGCTTATATTGATATTCACTTTGAAAAATATGATAAACATTAAAAGCTCAAAGTCTTGAAATGTTTTCTAATTTGGCAGAGTTTCTTTGCAATAGATAAAAGATGATATTTACAATGGGGGTCCTCTTTATTTATAAGAGAAACCAAGAGCAAAAATAGGAAAATCCTAACTACTTTGACTTATTCAAACAGAAGAGTCCTATTTGACTTAGGACTTCCTTTGCCTCATATGTAATTACATTTTACAAAATTACACATGAATATGTCCACAACAAAATACAAATTACGTATACAAGAATAAGATAAACTAAGGTATTAGCTTCCTCCATCATTCTTCTTTAGAAAATTTTGGTACATGGCCTGTATAGCTGCCATTTCACATGCATCTGGCTTAGCTATATTTTCTGAGATAGTGTGGGCCCGAAGAACTGCATCTTTTACTACCTTTATTGCCTTCTCATGTTTGTCAAGATTATCCTTCAAGTTCTCAAAAGTTGAATGCTGATCATAAAGATTGTCCATGGAAAGCTGTCAATGATCTTTTGCATGTGTCTTGAAGGATTTGTTTGCTTAGTTCTGTCCACAAATTCTGTCATATCTACATGCCCTATTTCTGTATCTCTGATTTCATCAACATTTGACTGTACTGAAGTAACAGGGAAGACCCCTTGGTATTTGTATTTCATGATTTTGGCTTTGGATGGAGACAGCTTTGACATCAGTTCTAGAGATAATTCTAGAAAAGATATCTACCACGGACGTTTTGTTGAAAACTGCAAAAAGCCATGATCTCGTAGTTAGGGGAAAAATGGATAAATTGGGATTACTACAATTTGATGATCATGAACAAGGAAGCATGCGTTGAAGGGCTTGAGTGCGCGCAAATCGAGTTAAAAGGCAAAAGTGGGTTAATAGGATATGAAAGGCAAATTTTTTCAGTGTTAGGACAAATTTAGGAAAATGTGCACGGGTGGTCAAAATGACCACTCTTGCATGGAGGACCATTTACTCATGTAAAGTCGGTCAAATTGACCGCTATTACATGTGTTTAGAAAAGGTTATTATAACGCAAGTGCAAAGTCGGTGAAAATGACCGCCTTTGCATGTATTTAGGAAAATATATGTTTAGATGTAGGGGAAGTCAAAATGACCGCCCTTACATCAGGGTAAAAATTGCAAGTCTTTTGAGGCACATGCAAAGTCGGCGAAAAGGACCGCCGGTGCATGTTTGAAAGAAAAACTAATGTATAGTCGGTCAAATTGACCACTACTGTAGGTGTTTTTAATAACTCCAAGTTATATGTGTAAGAGCAAGAGTTTCGGCTGCTCCTGCACATTGGGAGATACATAAAGTTCATGTAAGGGCGGTGGTTTTAACGCCCTTACATATAGGGAAGACCAAGTGTATAAAGGATGCAAAGGTGGGGGAAAACCCCTCTACTACATGTCAAAGAAAAGAAACATGTAAAGTTCATGTGAGATTGGCAAGAAATACCACCATTACATGAGCTATACACAATCTAGGAGTAAGAATGTGTATCGTTAGCGAAAAAGGCCGCCTATACACGTTGGGAAACTAATGAAAGAACCTAAGTTTAACATGACGAAAAGTAGGGCACGATGAATCCGCCACTACTCAAACAAAGGACGGCAAAGAAATAACACAAACACATTCTACTTAGGGTTTTAAGGATAATCATAAACATGCAAAACGATGACTCAAAAAAGATAAAAACATTTTCATAAATCCTGAACAAACATTTCTATTACAAACAAACTCTAATAGAAGGAAGAAAAAAAAAAATAGGAAAGACGTCAGCCTACCTAAAAATAACAATGAAAACCCTAGGTGCAAAATCTTTAGAATCCACGAGTTCCGCGGTTCAATCGACTTCACGGAGGCTTGGATAACTTAGTTGAGAAGTTTTGAGAATAAAAACTAAAAAGAACAATGACTAAAACACTTTTAAAAAGGGTTAAAAACAAGATATTAATGGCCACACGAATGCCATTAATGACACTCATAGTTCAAGATTCAGAGAGATCATGCCAAGTCAGTGAAAAAGGCTGCTCATGCATTTACCTGAGTACCTTATGCAAGAGCGGTACCTAGGACCACCTTTGCATCTTAAACTACGACAGGGAACATGCATGGTCGGCGATAAGGACCGCTCTTGCATGTTAAAAGAAAAAATTTGATACAATATGTAAAAGCGGCAAAAGGGCCGTCATTACACATAAAACAACAAAACACATGTAGGAGCGGTAATTTGGACTGCTATTGCATGTGAATACAAAAAAATTTCTAACACCCCCAAAATAGTCAATAATTGATATTTTGACAAGCTTACGACCAAATCAAGTTTCACGATTTTTGAGGAATCGTCTTAGGGAATGTCACAAACCATTTCAACAATGTTAGGAGACTTTGCATGAGGCCAAGAGGACTTGTCTCGATAAGCGAACTTAGAGTGTAGTCTACGAAACAGATAAGTTTCGTAGGGGTTGTCTACAAAAATGAGTGTAGTTGATTTTGAAAACAACATAATGTTGCTGAAAAAGTTGATAATGAAGTTGCTGATAGGGTTGTTGTTACAGAGTTACTGACCAAGTTCTTGCAGTTGGATGTTGTTATATTGCAGGGATCACCAAAGGAGTGTGAGAAGCAAAGTAAAGAATGCATTATTGGTAATGGTACTGACCAAATTGTTTTGATGAATGAAGTTGTCATTATTCAAGTGTAGGTATCCAAAGAAGTAGATAAGAAGAAGTTATTTTCATTTGACATGCCTAAGCACATGAGCAAGAAGGTAGGAAAGCCAAGAGTGAAAATGAAGTGGACATTACTTTGTTTCAAGAAAGTTGGAATGCAGGAAATGCAAGACATCAGTCAGAGACTATCAAACATATTTTTCATGATGATATTCCTTATTCAAGTGGACTTGAATTTTGTTTTCTCTAGGAGTATGGTGCAGGAGAATTCACGGTCAATGGCAATCTTGCATCATCAAAATATTTTAATTTTCAGTTGTTTGGTTTTTTTTCAATAATGTTGGAGCTTTGAGAAAATCATATTTTAATTTGCAACAAATGTAATTTCCCTTAGGTGCAATTGTAAATGTAATTTTAGTGGGATTTGACTGATTTTGTCATAAGTGGGGCTGCCAAGAATCTTGGAATTGATTTCCAAGAGGTGGGGCCAGAAGCTTTGCATGTTGTTGCATGTCTGGGTCGTTATTATGAAACCCAGTCTCGGTAAAACAAGAATAACTTTCTCATATATTATCTAAATTAATAAATTAAAAATGTTCTGGAAAGATGGGAAGGAGAGACACTAAACCCAGAAACCATTTTATGAAATTCCAAAAAATGAGGATGTGGTGAAAGGAATAAGTGACAAGTTTTTATTGGAGCTAGAAAAAAAAGAAAGTTGAGGAGAGACCCAGATGTTGGGAAATGAGTCCAGGATGCTAAAAATTTATTTTTTGTAGGTGTTGCATGTATAATTATAGGAAGCTCATAATCTTCATGTTGATGTAATGAAATTTCTTATTGAAATAAAATAAGTGTTGCAGATTTCTCTTCCATTTTCTGTTGTTTCACTTCATTTGTAGCCTTCTTGCATAGACTTTTGTGTTGTTATTTGTTGCAGATTTGAAAGGGAGAGTATTCCCTCTGCATCATTTCTCTTGCTTGTCTATTTCTTTTTGTCTTACCACTTATTTGTTGTAAGATAGTGTTTTTCTCTTCCATAGGTTTTTGTGTTTTAGAGGAGGAAGCACCAGGATCAAATCTCATTTGTCTAGGTGGAATGTTTTACTGTCGACGACTACCTCCCGATCATTGTAAGGATAGCGGGGGAGGAACCCCAGCATAGGGTCCTTTTCCTTTAGGTCTAGGATTCTCTTCAAATGCGGGTTGTTCATCTCTTGTTGTTTCTTGCATAAAAGGACTGGCCACTTGATGTAATAGTTTTGTTTTGTAGTTTCTATAGCTCAAGAAGTTAAAGTCTGTCTGTGGCTCCAGTTCCTTTTAAGATCTTTCCCAAAAGTAATCAAGTGTAAAGTGTTGTCTTGTAACCAAAGGTTTATACTTATTGCGAGGAATAGTGATCACTTGCCCATTCAAAGGAAATTTTAGACAGTTATGAATTGTTGAAGGGACAACTTTCATAGCCTTTAACCATGTATGTCCTAGTTTTATACAAAAGAGGTCAGAAATAAGGACAACATCAAACCATTGTTCTACAGATTTCTCAAAGATAGTGACCAATAAATATATCTTCCCACAAGTGTTTTCAAACGTTCCCTAATTTGTCTTAATCATCATGTCCAAAGGGTCATAAAAGCCTTGCATTAATTGATGTGAAAAGAGGAACTCCTTCATGGTGACATTAGTCATGCAATTAGGATCAATAAGGGTTCCATCCATAGGATTTCTCATTATTTTCACATTGATATAAAAAGGTCCTTCAGTGTCTCCAATTGTTCTATCATGAGGTGTAAACACAATTTCAAGTTTGGGGACCTTTCTTTTCATGTAAGGCCTAGGAGGGAACCTATTGTTGTTGTTGTGATGAGAAGACATATTTATATGTTTTAAAAACAATGTAAGATTAGATTTTAAAAGCTTTTCAAAAGTGATGCAAAAGACAAATGCAAAACTATGTGTAAAAATGACCTAAAATGCTTGATTTTTTCAACTTTTTTCAAATCAAATAAGTGAAAGAAAAGGTGTTGTAAGGAAATTGACCAGGAGAAGAGAATAATATATCTTATACCAGTCCAATAAATAAATAATAGCCTTCACAACACACTTTTTATGCAAACCTAGGATGACAACTAGTTAAACCCTAGTGAAAATGCTCTAAAATATGTGATTTTTCACAAATTTTCAATGCAAAGACCCCACAAAAGGGGTGGTGTAAAGAATTTTAGGAGTTGTAGTAGAGTATAGAAATAATATCAATCACCTAAAACCATAAAATCCATCACAACATGCTTGGAGTGCAAATCTAGGTCAAACCCTAGGGTAAATATAGTCAAAATATGCAATTTTCACCAAATTTTCATTGTAAGAGCCCAATAAAAAGGTTTTGTAAAGAATTTTGGGAGGGGAAGCTGATAACAACCCTGATAACAGCCAATTAGTGCAGAAATCTTTTACAACATGCCTATGGTGCAAATCTAGAGAGATGATAAGGCCAAAATCTAGTGAAAAATCAAGGTTTTCAAACCCTAGGCATGAAATTTTGCAAACAACCACTATGATAAAACAATATAGTTAGAAATCAATCCTAATGAGTGTTTTTAAAGGCTAGTAAAATTTGAAACAAGATTTTGACTACAAACCCTAGCTAATGCAAAACTAGGTTATATGAAACAATGCACAATTTCAAGCAATTTTTATCAATTTAAGCATGAAAATGCAATCTAAATGAATGATGAATGAAAAATTTATATATTTAAATTTATATCTGATGGTAATGACAGAAATTAAATGAAATTAAATGCAAATTAATCTAAATTATTTGAAAATGCAAGCTAAAAATACCAATTTTTTCTAATTTTTCATTTTTTTGTAAATTTTCAAATGCAATAAGATGAACAATGATCTGAATGAATGAAATGAATGTAAATATGAAGCACAACACTCAGAAAGATGCAAAATTTATTAAAAACATGGGTTCACCAAAATGTTTATGGTGGAAAATGAAGAGGATTTGTTTTGGATGGTTTGTGTTGATCCTCCTTTCACAACTAAACATTCAAGGACTTTCAGTTTGGCTGACAGTGTAGTGATCCACATGTAGTATTTTATACGAGTCAAGTCTTTTTGTAAATGTTTGTAATGCTGACCTTGAAGATTGTTCCAATGGTTGATGAATGTAATTCTGACCTTGATGATTCATTCCAAGGTTGATACAGTATATAAATACTTGTAGATTGAGTCTTGGAGAACTTGTCCTTTAGAGAAAATGATAAGATTCTAAGAAAAGGCAGAGCAGAGAAAAACAAGAGCAAAAGAGGAAGAGTGTGATGATGCTAAGGTAGCAAAGAAGAACATGAGGGAAGAACATAGGTGTTGTGAGCTTCAATGGAACTGAATCCTGGCATAATGAAGATGTTGTTTCTCAGTTCAACTTTTATATGTTAATCTTGTGAATGTTCTATAGATAGTGAGTCTCTTAAAGCAGTGAGCTCTGGGCAGTGCACTCGGAGGCAAGTGCCTTCCCATTTTCTATTCTTTTAATAGAGAATAAATCTTATGGGTTAACCCCCACCGTGGTTTTCCCTTAATCAGGTTTCCACGTAAAAATCTTGGTGTTATGTGTGTTGATTATGTTTTTGCTCATGTGTTGTTGATTTATGCTTTCATGGTTACATCATTAATTTGTTGATAAGTTCTAAAAGAGGATTAAGTGTAGCAAAAGATAGAATTTTGAGACAACTGATTCAACCCCCCTCTTAGTTGTCTACCCTTATTTCAACAATTGGTATCAGAGTCAGTTCCTCTAAAAGAAGCTTGACCGCTTGAGGAGATCCAAGATGTCGACATACAAAAAGGACAGTTCAAGATTTGATGGAACAAATTACTCTTTGGAAAAGTCGAATGGAGTGTCATTTGCAATGCATGGGTGATCCTCATTGATTGATAACTAAGAATGAGTATAAGCCTCCGCAGAATGGTCCTACAACTCCAAATCAAACCAAAGATGCTAAAAACAACATTCGGGCTAAGGAAGCCTTGTTGAGTGCCTTGACTAATACAGAAATGACAAATGTCTTGGAACTACAAAATGCTCATGAAATCTGGAAGAAATTGGAAAATCTATATGAAGGTGATGCACATGTCAAATGTGCTAAGTTACAGAGTCTGAGAGGTAGATACAAAAGTTTAAGGATGAGTGAAGATGAAAACATCACTTCCTATATGCAGAAGGTGAATGAACTTGTGTACGGTATCAGGGGTGCTAGTGGAAAACTAGAAGAATTAGATAATGTTACAAAAGTGCTCATATCCTTATCTGATTCATACAAGCATAAAGTCATTGCTATTGAAGAGATCAGGACTGTGACAATTGTTACAAGGGATCATTTTGTTGGTAAAATTTTAGCATTTGAAATGAGTGAGTTTGGTGATTCTCTTCCTAAATCAGAATCTGCATTTAAGGCTAGTGTTTTTGAAAAGAAAATATTTGATCTGGGTGAAAGCTCTTCAAGAATATTAACCAGCTATGAGAAGGCAAGGAAGGAACTTGAAGAAGATGAAGCCGAGCTTGAAGAACTTGAAGCCCTTATTGCTAAAAGATTACCAAGAGGATCTAGTAAGTATAAAGGAAAGTTGCCTTTCAAATGTTTTGCTTGCAATAAGATTGGTCATTTTGCTTCAAGATGTCTAGAGAGAGTTTCAAAGCCAAACCCTAACAGAACTAAGGTTCAGAAGAAATGCTATTATGTCCAAGAAGCTGTTGATGAAGGAGTCAGATGATGAATATGATAAAGGAAGTGCCTCTGGAAATGACTGGGTGTTCATTGCTATCAAAGAAGAAAATTTGGTGCCTACTGAATCTGCTAGCTATATGAATGTGGAAAGTGCCTTGGCTGCTCAGGTTGAAGAAAAGAATGAATGGGTGATTGACAGTGGATGCTCTCATCATATGACTGGTGATAAAAGTAAGTTTGTAAGTTTGAAAAGATATGAAGGTGGAATTGTGAAATTTGGAGACAACTCAGTTGGTAGAATCTGTGGGAGAGGATCCATCTCTTTTGATGGTAAGAATAACACTAATGATGGTTTATATGTAGAAGGATTGAAACATAATCTTCTCAGTGTTGGACAGTTGGTTGACAAAGGGTATGATCTCTAATTCAAAGATGGAAAATGCAGAATTTTAGAAAGCTCTAGAACTAAGATTGCATCTGGTACACAGACTCGAGGTAATATCTTTCATTTAAGTCGTACTGGTAAAAGTTGCTTGGTTGCTCAGATTGATCAGAGTTGGTTAAGGAATTGGAGAATGTGTCATGTAAACTTTGATAACATTGTCAAGATAAGCACTACTCAGGCTATGAGAGATCTTCCAAAGCTTGTGAAACATGCTAATAGCATGTGTAAGGAATGTCAGTTGGGCAAACAGAGCATAACTACATTCAAAAGTAAAGAACTAAATTCAAGTGGACTGTTGGAACTTGTGCACACTGATTTGTGTGGTCTTGCCAGGGTTAGGAGTTTGCAAGGAGACATATATTTTATGTTGTTGATTGATGATTACTCCTAGATGATGTGGGTCACTTTCTTGAGAGAGAAATTAGAGGCTCTTGAAAAATTCAATGTGTTCAAGGCTATGGTGGAGAATGGGATTGGTGTGAAGATAAAGTGTCTGAGATCTGGTAGAGGTGGACAATTTACCTTTGGTGAGTTTAATACATTCTATGAAAAGCATGGAATAAAAAGACAATTATCTACTCCTAGGACTCCTCAGCAGAATGGAGTTGTGGAAAGGAAGAACTGGACTATTCAAGAGGCTGCTAAAACCATGATGATGGAGGAAAATGTTACATATGCTTATTGGAGAGAGGCTGTGAGTATTGTTGTATACACTCTTAACTAGGTGCACATCAAAGGTAATACTGGTAAAACACCCTATGAATTATGGTTTGGTCATGCTCCTACTGTGAAATACTTTAGAGTTTTTGATATTAAATGCTATATCAAGAGAGATGAAGATCTAGGCAAGTTTGATCCAAGATGTGATGAAGGAATATTTCTGGGTTATTATAAACAAAGCAAGGCATACTGGTGCTTTAAGAAGAGATTGAAAAAGATTGTTGAAAGTGCTAATGTCAAGGTTGATGAAAGAAAGGAGAGACCTTCTAGGTTTTTTGGATATGAATCAAATGATCAAAATGAAAGTCCAAATAATGGAAAGCAAGTTCAAACTCAAACTCAGATCCAGATTGCTCCAAAAAATCCAGTAACTCAAGAAGCTAGTGCAGATGATGAGGAACAAGTTCAAGAATCAGAAGTTCAAGAAAATCCCAAAACCCCTAGGTATGTAAGGTTCAATCATTCTAAAGATTAGATCATAGGAGATAAAAATAAAGGTTTTCAAACTAGAAGAAAAATTGCTGAAGAACAAGAGGAGTATTGTCTAATTTCAAAGATTGAACCAAAATCAGTGAATGAAGCTTGTAATGATAAAAGTTAGGTAAAAGCAATGGAAGAAGAATTAATGAAAATTGAAAAGAATCATACTTGGGATCTTGTTCCTAAACCTGAAGACAAGAATGTAATTGGAACTAAATGGGTCTTCCGGAATAAATTGAATGAAGACGGTGAAGATGTGAGAAACAAAGCAAGATTGGTGTGCAAAGGATATTCTCAGGATGAGGGAATTGACTTTGAAGAAACTTTTTCTCCGGTGGCAAGAATAGAAGCAGTCAGATTATTTCTTGCCTTTGCTACTTTCAAAGATTTCAAAGTTTACCAGATGGATGTCAAGTCAGCATTCTTGAATGGAGAGTTGGAAGAAGTCTACATTGAGCAACCGGAAGGATTTTGGTTTTTTGATAAAGGAGATATGGTCTATAGGTTGAGGAAAGCATTGTATGGAATCAAACAAGCCCCAAGAGCCTGGTATGCAAGATTAGATAAGTATCTGCTAAAGCTAGGTTTTAGCAAAGGCACAGATGACAACAATCTTTATTTCAAAATTGATCATGAACACATCCTAATTGTTGAGGTATTTGTTGATGATATCATCTTTGGTCAGAATGAGAGCATGTGTAAACATTTTGCTAATCAGATGCAAAGTGAATTTGAGATGTCTATGTTTGGTGAAATGAATTTCTTCTTAGGTCTACAAATCATTCAGTCAGATAAAGGCATCTTTAATCTTAGTCTAAGTATGTGAAGGAGTTGTTGAAAAAGTTTGGAATGGAGGATTCAAAACCAGTAAGTACTCCTATGGTAATTGGATGCAAGTTGAGTAAAGATGATGATTCCCCTAAGGCAGATCATAAAATGTATAGATCAATGATTGGAGGACTGCTTTATCAAACCCAAACCAGACCTAATATTATGAATGCAGTTGGCCTTGTTGCTAGATTTGAAGCTAATCCTAGAGAATCTCATGTTGTAGCAGTCAAAAGAATTTTCAGATATTTAAAGGGGACAACTGATTATGGCTTATGGTATCCTAAGGATGATGATTTCACTCTTCATGCATATACATATGTTAATTGGACAGGAGATGTGGATGATAGGAAGAGTACTAGTGGTGGTGCATTTTTCTTGGGAAAGAGATTGGTTTCTTGGTTGAGAAAAAAGTAGGAGGCAATATCTCTGTCTACTGCAGAGACAGAGTACATAGGAACAACAAGTAATTGTACTCAAGTTTTGTGAATGAAGCAAATGTTGAAGGATATCAGAATTGTTTTTGAAGAGCATGTTACAATCTTTTGTGATAATTCAAGTGCAATAAACATCTCAAAGAATTCGGTGTTGCATTCAAAGACAAAGCACATATCCATCAAGTTTCACTTTTAATGGGAGAAGGTAAATGAGAATGACGTCAGATTGGAGTTTGTCTCTTCAAAGGATCAAATTGTGGATATCTTCACTAATCCTCTACCTAAGGATACTTTTGAGTATCTTAGAGTGAAGCTAGGGGTTATTACCCCTCCTGTTCAGAACTGAGGTGCACTAGTGTGCATCAGTTTAGTGGAACTCACAGTCATATCTTGTGATATGGATTGATGTTAAGGGGATGCTACTCAGGGGGAGTAGTCAGTATGATAATTTTGGAGTTTAGTTTGTCAAAAGGGGAGAAATGATTGCAAATATGTGCCCTTTTCCATTGATGTCAAAGGGGGAGAGAAGGCATGTGAAAAACTCAGAAGTGAGTAGTTGCTAGTGAAAGGGGGAGCAGTGAAGAAATTGGTTGCAGGCGTGATAAGAGAAAGGGGGAGAATTCCTTGTCTTGATGATTGAATTAGTTTTTCACATCATATGTTGCCATAAATGACAAAGGGGGAGATTGTTGCAAATATGTGCCTATGATGTGTTGTCATTGATGTCAACATGTCTCTTTGTCAGAGATAGTGAAGACAGTGCAGAACAATAAAGTAGATTGCTCCACATTTCTAGTAAAACAAAGATCAAAGTCTGTGGACTAAAGGGTTTGTAGAGGATTGTCTGAAGTTGCTCCAGTTAAAATTTGAAAGGTTTGCATGAAGTATTGGTGAAGATATGGCCATCTGAGTAGAACAAGGTTTTGTAGTTGTTCAGAGGTAATAGAGTGACAAGAATTTGGTCCGGATTTCTCTACATTGGAATATTATGGTCTATGGTTCTAAAGGTATGTTTGGGATGTTGGTGTGTATCCTCAACTCAAGTGGTTCGTGGTTTGGAGGTATGCAAGCAATCTTTCTAGTGTGACAGTCATGACAGTTGGTGTGCTTAAGTTCCAGTATGAAGATACAAGTGATTCTGGTGATTTGAGGTGGTGTGGTTGTTCTTGTTGATTTCATTATGCTTGTGGAGGTCTCTAGATCATGTGCCTATTGTGTTGGTGGTCTGCATTGAAGATCAAGCTCATAGTTGAAGATTTCTCCTTGGGTGTTGTTGTTCTTTCTAGTCTTGGCTGACCAGATGTTTCATGCGTGTTGTAGATGATTGAAGAGAAGTTCTATGAAGTGTGGCATGTTGTTCGAGGAAGATTTGAGCCCCAGTTATGTTTGGTCAACAGTGTAGTGATCCGCATGTAGTATTTTATATTGAGTCAAGTCTTTTTGTAAATGTTTGTAATGCCGACCTTGGAGATTGTTCCAATGGTTGATGAATGTAATGTTGACCTTGATGATTCATTCCAAGGTTGATGCAACGTATAAATACTTGTAGATTGAGTCATGGAGAGCTTGTCCTTGAGCGAAAATGATAAGATTGTAAGAAAAGGTAGAGCAGAGAAAAAGAAGAGCAGAAGAGGAAGAGTGTGATGATGTGAAGGTAGTGAAGAAGAATATGAGGGAAGAGCAGAGGTGTTGTGAGCTTCAATGGAATTGAATCTTGGCATAGTGAAGATGATGTTTCTCAATTCAACCTTTCTATGTTAATCTTGTGAATGTTCTATAGATAGTGAGTCTCTTGGAGCAGTGAGCTCTAGGAAGTGCACCTAAAGGCAAGTGCCTTCTATTCTTTTAATAGAGAATAAATCTTGTGGATGGTTTTCCCTTAACCAGATTTCCACGTAAAAATCTTGGTGTTATGTGTGTTGATTGTGTTTCTACTCATGTGTTGTTGATTTATGCTTTCATGGTTCTATCATTAATCTATTGATAAGTTCTAAAAGAGGATTAAGTGCAACAAAAGATAGAATTTTGAGACAACTAATTCACCCCCCTCTCAGTTGTCTACCCTTATTTCAACAAAGCAGTGGTGGATGCTTGAATGACTAAAATAGGTAAGTGTGTGTAGGTGTAGGGGTAGGTGCTGGATGATTTATTTCCTTTTTATGCAATTTCACTTAAATAAGCATGTTTAGGGCCAATATGATTGTAATTCATGGATTAGCTTTAGGGTTAAGTGGAAAAAGTAGACATTTAGGCAAGAAAAGAAAAGGTTTTGGCCCACTAGTAAGCCATGCTTGTGTCCTAGGTGATGTGAAAGTGTGAAAATGACACTTATTTCCTTTTTATGCAATTTCACTTGAATTAGTGTGAATATGGGTGGAATGGGGTTCTAGTAATATGAGGATTTAGGTGTTTTTAGGTAATTCATGCTCATCACGCTTATCGTAAGTGGGTACTAGAATGCGTGCAAACAAGGTGGAAAAATATGAAATATGCACTTTTTGTCTCTATAGGAGCAAAGGGAAAGTTGATAAGAATTCTTTGGAAAATTTTGTTCATACCAATAGAATATTTTAGTATACTATTAGTAAAGAATTTAAACAATATTGGGAATATGATGTTTTTTATAGAGAATTAATATATAGTAGTAGGGAATGGGCACCTCAATTTGAACTCCAAAATATTCTAAAGTTATTGTGATACCAAATTTGCATTAGGGAATTTACACACTGAAGGTTTATGGTTTATTATATCCATTGCCAAGAGTTGTTTCATTGACCATGTTTATGAATTGTGTTAGCAATATTTTAAGATGAACATTCACCAATAGTATACAAAATCTATGTATAGTTTAAACAAAATTTTTAAGCATATATCAAAACCTTAAAATTGATTTTGGCTTGTTCCTAAATTCTCTGAATAATGTTGCCTAACCCTACTGTGCACTCTATAATAAATGTTTTTGAGGTTTTATGTGGATGAAATTATTTGTTTAGAGACCAAACTTATAATTATTATTATGGTAAAAATGGAGCTCATTTTGTAGAATCGACCTAAATATTGAAGGACTTATTGTTATATATATTGATATGTACTTTGTTTGAGGGAAGATAAAGTAGACTAAGCTTATGGATTTGTTTGTGACTTAGGTCTTGCATTTGTCTATGAATCCTATTAAATTGAGACTACATAAAATGTTAAGCATTTATTTTCTAAATTTTTTCGCTAATGCAAACCTTATTAGTTTGAATATAAGCATAATATTGGTCATATTTCAAATATGTTATTAATAGATTTTCAACTAGAGAAATTAATTGTTTTAACACCAAATCTTGGGGTTATTATAGTAAAATTTGAGTTCATTGTACACATAATGAATTTAAGTATTGAAGGAATTGTTTTGATTAAGCTAAGTTAGTTTTAAAGGGACCATAAACCCTATACAAACCTCAAGTTTTGATAAGTCTTGAAACCTTACAAAGCTGCACCCAAGTTGTCCATGGGAACTAAACACCCATAACACAAAGGACCAACCTACACAATACCAAATCATGAATGGGCAATCCCTACACTCTTGACCCGAGGGTAGAGTTAGACACAAAAGAGCAAAGACCCTTCTTGCAATGAATAACCATCAAGGAAACACCATTATCAAAAACATCTAATTGAGGAGAGAGGAGAGCGGGGTCCTCTACCACATCCTCCACCAAACCCACCTCATGAGAGGAGGGAAAATGTCTAACCATGGAAGTCAAAAGCCACACAGACTCAATAGACATAGTTGTAGTAGGGGTCCCAATGCAACAATCCATGGGGGGAATGGGAGTCGATGAGGGAGCTACTAAAGATGAATCAAAAAAAGAGCTCCCAATAAGAATCAAAGGAATCACCAACACAACAAGCTGTGGGGGGAATGGGAGCCACACAAACCTAATACACATGGTTGTAGAAAGGGTCCCAACACAACGAGCCATGGAGGAATGGGAACCAACAAGGGAGAAACTAAAGACAGATAAGAAGAGAGAGCTCTCAGTATTGAAGGAATTGTTGTTCTATATGCTAAGATATGACTTTTGCAAAAAGGAGAAATATACAAAATCTTAGTCGTTTTGTTTGGGAGCCACCTTACACTTGCATTTCATGCATGAATTCTATTATATTCACCCTGCTTATAATCATAACTATTATTTTTCCCCAAATTTTTTCTATAAAAGCCTTATTGATTTGACTTTACTAAGAATATTTTGAACTAGAAATTGTCTTTCTAATGTATAGAAGTGAACATTGTTTTTTTCAATGGTGATGGCTCTATGACTTATGTTTCTTAATACCATTTGTTGCTCATTATCCTAATGTGACTATATCTTTCACTAGATGGGTTCAATGACACCAAGTTAGATACAAACACTTAGGGTTTTTGTAGGTTAAAATAATCAAAGTCATGTTATTAAATGCAACAAAAACTACAACATGTTGCATTGCATCTTAACAACAAAAATGAAATATATGCATATTATTTTTTCTAGTTATGTTAAAATGTTTGGAGCAGAAAGATGAAATTGGAAACATTAAGCATTATAGTTTTTGAAAAATAAAATGGATAGTAAATGATATTAAATGAAAAAATAACAAAATTGATAGGTATAAATTTATTGTCGCTATGGTGGCCCATTTCTTCTATAAGGTGTAGGTACCATTGTTGTATATTTTTAGTTATTATTGTCTTTAAAAATGCATAAAAACCAATGGATACTAAAATGCACTTAATATTCGATATATACCTATGCATAACTTTCCCCAAAATAAAATAAAATCAAATTGTGAATTGCATCAATATTTTTTTTCTTCTACACAATTCTTAGAATAGACACATCATATGAAATCCTTAAAATCAATGCCATCAATTATTACATGTTTAATAAGATTTTGTCTCTCTTATTATATAAATGAAAGGAAGTGTACAAAAGTCTCCCACTCAAGGAATGACAATGAGTTCATTTATTTTCTCCATTTTATTTTTCATGGCTAACAATCATACACCCTATATGCTTGATGTGTCGTCCTCACAATTTAACTACATAACAATTCTAGCATTGAACACGTCAACTTTTTGAGGACCGGTTTACTCATGAAATTAAGCTATATTTATCCTTAGTTTATTTGAGATTATAAATGTTAAAAAACAATATTTCTCATCTCATAAATTTAAAAAATCTCCATTATCCAAAATTAAATAAAAAAAATCTCTAGAACTAAAAATGATGTACTATTTTTTTAAATGAGGAAATGTAATTTGTTATTTTATATCAAATATAGTGCATAGAGATAAAAATAGATATACTACATTATAAAAATACTAATCATAATGATGAGAATGGACTCCACCTAAAACACATATGGCAACAATTTATATATTTCAAATAGACAAGAACAAGATCTCAATAAAGATTAGTTAAGCAATTTGTAAACTGAATCAAAATTTCTTCATTAAAATTGCGTGTAAAAGGCTACAAATCTGAAATACAATTTCCAGGGTCATATGCCTGCCTGTTATAGTGATATGGGTTGTCTTACAATAGAAAAATCTGACTTATAGAGCCTTATGATATCTACTAGACCTCCTTAATCACATGAACATGACTAGCCAATAACTTCCCTCTAACCACTGCCCCTAGGACTATCCCAAATAGGCTTTAAATACACATCAGAGCTAGTTAGTGAATTTTCCCCAATGTCGGCTTGCTTTGAAATGTGTAACTCCCATTTGGGCACCAAAATGAACCCAACTATCATTTTTCCCGCCCAAGAAAGGATTTTCAAATTTTAAAAAATTGGTAGCACAAATTCTGGGATCCATAACTTTTGATCCGGGTGTCCGATTGATGAACTGTTTGGAGTGTTGGAAAGCTCATGAAGTGAACTACGATGCCAAAAATACATAAATGGATTTTTCATCAAATTTTAGGGCATTTACGAACCTCTGAATACCTCAAATATGATTTCAAAACTTTTTTGGGGACCTCACAAAATTGAAACTTTAATATCTTGAAACCGAGACATGATATTGAGCTAAATTTTACCAAGAAGGTTTATCTGACTATTTCAAAGATTTCGGGAAATTTTTGGGCTCAACCGCTTCTCTAATATATGGTTACTAAAAATAGTAAGTTCTGGTAGTCTTAGCCTTTTTAGAAACTTTGAAGGTTCTGAATCATTATTCAAGCAAATGGGTACTTGAAAACATAAAATTTGAAAAGAACAGAAAACAAATCATCATTTTTTTGGGTGATGCAAGATTGCCCTTACACCATTGGATGCTCCCGTGTCACATAAAAAAATGCATAATATTTAAAATATTATTTGACATCATACAAATAGAATTTTATGTAAAATAAAACAACAAATAGCTCGCAATGTAGCCCTAAAATAGATCTAAAGGACAACCAAGTAGTTGTTACCTAAACTCTCATTAAGATATAAATTAAAAGAAGACCCTTCATTATAGATTATATATTAACTTCTAAAAATTCAACATAAAACTTCAAGAAATTTTGAAAACACTCTAACCATAAACCAAAAATGTTCATTCTGCATGTGCTCCCCATTTTCCTACCTTCAAGTGTAAAAATGAGCAAAAATAGAGGACTATTAAAAAATATGAGAACCACTTTCTCAAAAACTCAAGAAATGACTCAACAAATGCAATGTGCCACACAAACTTGAGATTAATCACAAGTTTTTGAGTATAATGCTAGTATGGGTGGGAACACACCTGATTTCATGAAGTGTCACACTCAAATTTGTTGCATTTGCTAACTATACATTAACTAGATTGCCCATGTCAACTGTGTGCTAACTTGACTACCCATACTAATTATGTACTAACTAGACTACTCTTGCTAATTGGATGGTTGACCACACAACTACTGCATAAATAGGCAAGAAGGCTAGACACAGTACTCAAACACATTTCAGCCTCTTGAACCATAATTACACCGATAGGCGTTTCCTTAGTGAGCAGCACTACTTAAAATATATAGATGAATGGTCTAGATTAAAAGAGCTACCATAGAATCAATCTTAACCATTGATTTGTAGTAATAAATGATAAAAACAAAAATATACAAAAATAAAATAGGAAAAAGGTGTTCGCATCTCTATGAAGTCTCCCCTGAAGGTATGTAGTTTGATCAAATCAGATTGTGATTTGTGATCCATATCAAATTGGATTGTTATTTGTGGTCTATGCCAAATGAGATTGTCTATTAAATTTTATAAATGAGAGTAGGTGTTCTTTCAGGGATAGAGCAGGCGGATATACAGATTTTGTAAAGTATGCGACGGTCGTGGTATCTATGGTTTGAATGTGTTAGTTTGAGAGGGTTAATCTATTGATGGGTTTTTATGAGAAGCAGGTGGCAGAGAGGGAGTCTGTGTCCTATCCTGGTGGAGGCTGTCATAACTGGGTTGCCTGATAGTGATTTTTGTACTGATGAAGACGATGATGAGATGATGAATAGCGCTGATACATGCTCTAATGAAAAGGCCATTAGTGTGAAGAGACATTTCTAGAAGTGGGTATCTGAGAAGAAAAAATGATGAGAAGAAATTTTGCAGTAATTGGTACTGGTTTTACTTTTGCGTTGAGTTTGTTATGCCCCAGTTATTTTTTGAAAATTCAAGTAGCATTGGAAACGAGTTTGTTAGTCTCTATATATGAGTTTTAGTGAGATATAGCATTTTTAAGTTAGTGGAGAATTCTAACATATGCCAATGTTTATCATAAGGTCAGTCCATAGTAAATTTTGAGCAATATTCATTTATCTTTGTGATTTCCTTTGTTTAGGATGCTCCATTTTCTCAAAATTCAACCAGAATTGAAGATTGTATCTGAGACAAAAGTTCAATTTGGCGATCAAATTTTTAAGAAATTCACTGTTCCCTATTATGAGGTAACGCCCCTCATGTGTAAATGACCCATGTGGACTGTAATATGATCTTGCTATTGGAGGCATCTTCTGTCTCATTGAAGCTTCTTCCAAGCGAGAAAACCTTGCTTGTTTCTGTTCTTTGCTATAATAATTACGTGCCTCCATTTATCGCGTCTAAGCATATACTCCATGTACTTGCTAGAAGTTGCTGGGCTCAAATTCCTATAAATATGTTATTCCCTTCCAGGCCCCTCAGCCCTGAAGAAATCCCTATCACGCCCAACCTCAAAATACTGAGAATCCCTATCCTTGGGAACTGAACCTTCAACAGCTGGAGCTTCTCTAAAAAATGACTCGCTATTTGCCCCAAATGGATTATTTAGGCTATTGAAAGTTGAAGGTTCATAAATAGGGCTGCCATGGGCAACAAGTGATGGGACACCTGTAAACACTAATGCCACTCGCCTCTGGATCTTTGCCTCTGCCGGTGTCACCATGCCGGAGCCTAAGCACGCCTCCTCTTTCGCTGCCGCCATTACCACCACTGCCACAACCACCATCCAGGGGCTCCCCACCCTCAATACCTCCACTTATTCTCTATTTTGGTTCAATCCCACATCAATCTTTGCATTTGCGGCCTTGAACCTAATATGCAATCTTGAACCTAGAGTTTGTGGACCAAAACTACTTGTCTAGTTTCTTCATAAATGTATTCACCTACAATAATTTAAGACAAGATAGTGCTAAAAAGCACCACTGGAAGTTGCTATCTTAGGATAGGGAAGTCAACTAGCTTCCTACCTTGCACCTGGGTTACACCCCTTGATTGATTCAACAATCTATACAAGTTTGCAGACACACCAAGCAAAATTTGAATGCTTATATTTGTCCTTTTGAGTGCAAACCTGTTCTAAGTTCTTTTGTAATGAAGATGTGATACCAAGTCATGTTGTTCCTTGATTTCTTGATTGATTAGATGTCCTAGAAATCTTGTCCCTTTATATAACACCTTAGCATGCAAACTTGAATATCTTGCGCTTGAATTGGGAGGTAAAAGCTAGTTGAAGGCAAGTATGCTAGGGCCCAAAATTAAATTTGATTTTGGAATTTGGGGCCAAGACTACACATGTGGTCTTGAACTAGGGTTAGCACTGCAAATGAGACATCTATCCAAGGCATATAACAGGAAATATGAAGGTTGGATCTAGATCCTTGGGGGATGGGGACATAGTAGACTATTGCGCTTAAAACAAAGGGTCAAATCAGCAAGTGGGGAAAAGTGCTAGGGATGCAATTTTCACCCTTACAATATGTAAATACATATCTATTTACATAGGTTTGTATATATAAATATATATCAATATGTGTATATATAACTTCAGATACAAATTCAATGACAATTAAGCCATACTTATATAACTTGAAAAAGTTGCGATCAACTAATCAAGTAGAATTAGCTTTGTCCTTTTCTTGAACAGCATTTTCCTCCTTGTGGATCTTAGGACATCCTCTTTCTTTTTCGACAAGGCTTTTTGATAATAGTCAGATGGACCTTTCACACCCCTCTTAATTACATTCTGTATGTATTTTCTCATAGCATCTTGTTACTTATTTCCTATTAACACCATTACTGCTCTTCAAAGATACCTGTAAGTTATTATTTTGTTCTAATTAATTTGAAATACCCACCTGTGTGAATAGCTCTAAAAAAAATAGAGTATATAATGATTTCCATCAAATATTGGAGGAATGATACATAGGACAGTGGCGTTGTGGGGAATGGCAGGACCAAAAGCAGGACTGCTGTTCAATTACCTTCAGGTAGATTTTTGAAAGTAGTCCCTTCAGGCCATAGAGGGTGTGTATGTAATGTCCCGATATTGAGGCATTGTTTAAATTAAAGATTTAAACATCATGATAAATGGTGTATATCATATCCTTTCTGTCATCAATGATAACTATCATGTCCCATAATATAAATTATTGGAATTCAATGAATATCAAAGAACAGATATAAAATTACAATTCTATTATTATATAATGCTATAATTGTAGATCGATAATAGAGAAGTAATTAATATAATAAAAATGGATATGAGCATCCATTTAATATAATATATGTATATACATTCAATTAAGGTTAATATATATATACAATATTAATATGAATATTTTATTATTATAAATATGAATGAATATATAAAAAATATTTTATTATTATTATTATAAATGTGAATAAAGATTATTATAAAAGACCAACGGGCACTTAAAGGGGCAATGAATGCCTCCAAAGAGGCACGATCCCATAGGGATTGCATCCCGTTATAAGTATAAAGAAGGACATCGGGAGGGGGAAAAAAAAAGGGAGGGGGTTAAAAAAAGGCATCGATGGGGGAAAAATAAAAGAGAAGATACTTTTATATTATTAGGAACATCAGAAAATAAAGTCAGTCAAATACAGTCAGCTACAGTCAACAGTCAGCCAAGGAAATAGAACAAGATGGAAATAATAAGAACAGATAATAACAGACATAATACAACAGACCAAAAGCAGCAAATAATATATTTCTGAGAATAAAGGAATACTAGCTGGTTGGAATAGAAGAAGAATATATAATTCAGAATTATATATATATCTGATATACTTGTCAAATGGACAGGTCATGAATATTACTAGAATATAAAAGAGGAATATAGAGATTGAGAAATGAATGAATAATATTTGAATTAATATTCAGATCTGCATGATTAGGAGAATAGAGGATGGAATATCAATCAAAGCAAGAAGATATGAGGAATAATTTGGATTGTGTTGAGTAATAAAGATAAATCATGTGCACAAGCAAATATACAATCAACACTAAAGGAAGACAAATCCTTAGATTTCTAGGGATACAAAGGTAAGATTTATCCATTTGGTATGATGTATCTAACCCTATGTATCTTATGATAAATGCCTTATGATAAATAATGACAAATGTATATGATTGAAAGGTTATCATTAGTGACATAAGCATTGTGAAACTTGTTATGAAATATTGATTATATTCACAACACATTTGATATGATTGTTTGCAACTATGAAGTTTGATTAGTTTATTATGCATTAATATAGATTTTTGTATGAATGTTATGATGAGGGAATTAAGGGCCTACGAGGAGGGGAAATGGCATTGGGATCATTTTCTAAGTATGCCACCCCATGGTGGATGGCTGAGGCCTGCCACATGTGGGCCAAGGGGGCATAAGAGGCCGCTCTTGGGCTTAGAAGGAGTGATTTCCGGGACACCCTGCTGTAGTTGCTCCCCAACCCTCCATCATGGGAATTCATTGAATCATAAGAGGAAACAAAATGGTTTTGGTAGGGGTACGGTGATGGGACGCCTCACTAAGCACGCCACCCCATATGGATGGCAAGAGGCCACATGGGGCCAAGAGGGGTGGAGCACCTGCTCTTGGGCTTAGGGTAGAGGGTTTCTTGGGCACCCTATCAAACCATTTTGTTCCAGGAATTAGAAACCCTATCCCTAAACTTGTGGGATTTGAATTTTTAGGGTAAAATTAGTATTGTTCTAATTGGGGACATTATAGTGTAATCCTTTGGGTAAGATGATTCTCCTGCAATCATGTATATTCTCACCTGTACAAACAATAGACATATCCCTAGAACAAATAGAATACTATGTCAATTTAGAACCAGTTGGATATGAAGTTATACATTGCATACACATCCAGTCCTCCTATCTAATATAACTTAATTGCTAAACAAAGCGCAAACCATAATTTATTATCTAAACATCTTATGTTGATTAGAGAAACATATAGACACCATACATTGCATCATTGAGTTCCAACTGATGAATATACACCATTAAGTCAACAGTTGATAAATGGAAGCCAAAGGAGACTTTACAATCTTGTACAACTGTCCATAGAAACTGCCTACAGCAGTACAAGAAGAGGCATATATTTCAAAACCATAGCAATTTATCAAATAAATCATCCTATCATGCTTTTGGATGCATGGCTAGCACTAACAAACCAAAAAAACTCGTCTCATTTTGCATTGCAAGTTGTGCATCCAGCAAATTTGTGTTTCAAGTTGCCAGACAATGTGAGTCTAGAGCAGATTGGATTATCAATCCTGTTAAAGTTCTCTTTGCTGACTTTTACTCACATATAGTGGTGATGAATTGCTAGATATAAAACTCTGTTCTACACCATGTACAACCCCTTGGTGGCCAAATATTATTATAAGGCTGCAGTATGTATTTATGCAAAATAACATATCATAAGTAAGTTTTTATAGGTTTATATATATATATATATTTGAACTTAATTATGATTTTTTTTCCTGAATTTATCACTCCATGAGTTTGTTCCAAATTTTTTCTTCATTGAACACAAACCTTGTGACATAGGTTGTGGGAGTTGAGGGTATAGCTACTGAAGTCTGCACTCGGAAATACAAACTTGGGTTTCTGGTGGCAAATTGCTTCCAACTTGATGGACCTTAGAGAGTGCTGACTGCACAATAGTTCAGGCAAAGACTCGTTTTGTTGTAGTCATTTAACATGATGACGATTTGCATGTCATAAAGCTCCTTCTCAACTTGTAAGTTAACCAACTATTGTAATATTTTGTGCATGTTCATTTTCTGAGTAAATTTTAAAATAAAGTCACTTAAATTGCTTTATGACATTATTTGCATCTTTCATTACCATCATTTGAAGGAATTCTCTATAGTCTATATCATTATAGCCCTCAGTATTTTTAGTGCCCTTCAATTTCTTTTCTCCATTTCTTTGGTGAGTGGACATATTTAGCCCTAATCAATCCTCACTTTTTGAATCTATGAGCTTTATAACAGTCACATAGGATGAATGTTCCCTAATTAAGAAGTAATGGATTCCATTGCTTGCTACCTGGATCAAGCTATGTATAAGCTAGAACAAATTGTCATGGTAGGTAGATACCAACACCTGATCCCAGACAAAGTCCTAACATTTGACAGAAACCTAAAAATTGTTGTAAACAGGCTTAGGTCAATAGTATTCATCTAAAACATGGTATCATTGTTTCAATCACAATGCAACAGTGAGAAACATTAATGGAACATACTTCAACTTCAATACTCAGTACTGTGCAAACTGCGGCGAGTACCATATAAATTTTTTTTTTTACCTTTTATTTATTGATATCATATGCAAGTTTACTGAAATGGAACTACACAGTCACTACATAGACATTTGCGTCCAGGGTCTCTGTAACATATTTTTCTCAAAGATTAAACATGACCTTGATTGCATTCCCCCCACCAGCACTAGTTTCAAAGGCTTCCTCCACTTCCTTCTACGAAAAGCCAAATCAATGGGTGATCAAAGGTTTCACATCCACCTTTCCACTACTCAAGAATTCAAGACACAGAGGCCATGTGTTTTTGTAGCGGAAGACACCAAGAATATCTACTTCCCTGCAACAAGAATAAGAATAACACAAAATTTTAACCTAATATCTTTTGGAGAGCGCTAGAGCTAACATAAAAAATTGCTAGTGACAGTAAATGAAACAATCAATAAAACTTCTGGAATGTAAGGGTTAGGAAGTCAATACCTTGCAGCAGCTGGAGTGAGTGGTACAGTCATTTCAATATGACCCATTCCAATAAGGCATACCTTACCACCTGGACAAGTGGCCTTTAGAGCTGTGGACATGGTTTTTTCAAAACCAGCACAATCAAATGTTATATGTATGTTTCCTCCCATTAAATTTTGTATTCAAGTCACTTCTTCTTCAATATCCTGAAAAAACAACTAACTTGTTAGTAACAAGTTGAAGTTACCATACAGGCAGCAGCCAAACATGAAAACTAGAAAGAAACATAGAGAACTTATACCTCAGATTTCATGGAGACAAGAACAGAGTCATCAGCTCCCAATTTTTTAGCCATAGATAAATGTTCTTCGTTTACATCAACAATAATTATGTGTGGTGCTCCAAATGCACGTGCAGATAACATTGTAACAAGGCCAATAGGACCAGCCCCCATAATCAAGATGTTGCACATTCTATCTTTCTAACATAAAATTCTTGTACCAGATATTCATAATCTCTTTTTAGCTTAAGGTGAATAAAATGGTCAAAAGCAAAAGTACCTTTTAGACTACTTTTTGTCACACCTATAGCTATCTACTTTAGCTAACTATGGCTGTAATGAACCCAAAACATTTCACAGGCAAATACTGCTTGTGAATAAAGCACGAGTATTATCCATGTAGATAAGAACAAAGGATATTAGTGATAATATCTACATGCACATCAACGTGCATCTAGTTTGCATGTTACTGAAATTGGATTTGTTTTGGCTAAGTAAGGTGCATTTCACAAAAGATCGGATGCTCTTATCTTTTCCAAATTAAGAGATAAGGTTCAGTTTATTTGAGAACAATTTAGGACAGTACAATAAAATAAATTAGAAATATGATAGCACGCAAAGGCTAGCTTAGGGGAAGTATTATTTGAAGGAGCTTTATCATTAGGAGTGTGTCAAGTCTAGGAGATGACTTTCTTCTTTCTCTACATATGAAGACATTGTAAAAGGGAACAATTGATTGTCTATAAAAATTGGTGTGTATTCTGAATGTTGAAGATTTGTTATCTTCACAAATTCGGAATGATTCACTTCCAAGCATTGTCTGTTTTGTATGCTAATGGTAGCAGGAAAGGGTTGGTTTTACCTTTTTTCAAAATTCAAGAGTTCTGTTTGGTGTATGGCTGTGTTTTACTTAATCTTCTCTTAAATCGTATTACTTTAAAGTAGCGTATTGAAGGAATGTATCCCATCAGACCAAGATGATGCATTCAAGAAAAAAAATAGAAACTATTCTCATCAGGCTATCAATTTTCAATAGGCAACTAGACCCTCTTTAATTGAGAGACCCAAATGTGCTAGAAAACAGATTAAGAAATAATGTAGTAAGATTTATCAGGTGCCTAGAATTCATTCTTATACTTCAAAAGTTCTCAGGAGAAAGCATTATTATATTTTGATTCCCAAGTTTGGGCATTCAGATAATGGGTTGTTCTAGTCAAAAATTAAAATGTAGATTTTGAGAAATTACATGAAATTATAATTTATCTTGGCAAGTTGTTCAGATGTAATAGTCATAACCAAGTTTTTATGTCAAGTCAAGGTTCAATGAACAAAGGCCAGGCTGAAAAGAACTGTAGGCACTGACTGGGGGTCTTGTGGTAGCATCATTTCACAGCCTAATCATCTCATCAAGACATGTTCTGATTTGAATTCAATCATGAGAAAATGCATAATATATGCATTTTTAATTTTTTCCCCTGAAAATAAAATTTTTAGAAGTTTGGATAATGGTTTGTAGGGCTTTTTAGGGAGTTAAATTTTTTTGTAGGTTGTTACAGAAGAATTGTGGTTATGCTGTGATTTTGGAAGAGGAATTGTGGAAACAAAAGTAACTACATTTTGTTTATGTGATAACATGAATGGAGCAATCAGAAAAATGTTGTCAATGATGTAAAGTTTGTTATTTATCCTGTAATAATGATCAAACTTTTTTTCTCTTTTATCTAGCTTTGCATAACACTTTGAATTTTTTTTCATATAGTTGGTTGTTTTGTATATATGGACAGGAAATTCACTTGTTTCTAATGATGCTCCGCATTTGGAAGATAGTTTGGAATTTTTGTTGAGTTTTTTGCTGAGCTGCCAAGCCTCTGACTGCTCTACATTCCATCTTCCACAATTGTTGCTTTCTAGGCTTGCATGCTACTTTTAGGGAATATGAGTCAAATTCTCTGTCAAAAACCTCTTTGATTTATCCGCGTCAAACATAGGAATATTTCACCTTTTTTAAATCTATTCAATCTTTTAATTTATTCTTTCCAATAACAAAAGGTCACCAAATAATTCTTTCCAAATTTTCTATTCAATTATCTTGCCGTGTGTTCTTTTATTCCTTATCCTTTATCTACCACCCAAATTCCACCTCTATTGCTCCACTGTACAATTTTTGGGTTTCACTTAATATCTTTTTTCAGGGTTGTCTGTTTTTGGGGGTTTTATTGATTTTCCAGATTTATTTTTCTTCCAACACATTCTTTACCCAAAATGTCCACCCCCACCCTATGCCAAAGGAAGGAGCAACCCTGTGTTTTCTTAAAATACGTTTTAATCTATTTCTTCTAATTTAGATCACATAGATTGGGTTTGAATAACCCATGGGATTTGATTAATTTTCATGAAGAGTATGGATGGAATCAATATTGCCTCTCAAAAGGATTTTGACTGATTTACGACAAGAGCATGGATGTTATTATCTCTTCTTTACACTGTTTATTGTGGGCATGATATGTATGAGTTCAGGCGGTGGATTTTTTTATGATATTATTCTTAGTGGAGAAATTGGGGGGACTATTTTTCCATTAATAACAGTAGTTATAACTGGCAGTTTTTGGAAAAAAGGAAGCAAATATTGACTGTAGAATGCTTGCTGCTATAGAGCTTTAGAGAGTTCGATTATAATAGGAATTCTTTGTTGTTGTGTTTAAGTGGGCTGGATAACAGAATAAAAACAGTTTGGTTTTGATAGAGAGGGGTGTAGACTGTATATAATTTCTTTGTTATTTGAATAAAAAAGACTATAGTAATATTCCTTTGGATGCATGTGTTTACAGTGTTTTCTTACTTCATATTCTGCTTCGCTTGTTTCAGATTCCAATTTGAATATTGAGTTGCAGGATTAGGGCATTCAGAACTGAGTGCTAATGGAGCAGAGGGTTGTTTGCATCAAAACCATATGAGCATTCCACTAGACACAATGGTGGAAACGATGAAAATAATCCACCAATTGATGCTTTATTGTGAATTCTGAAATTTTAGCTTCGACAAAGTGATTGATATTTTTCCCTGCATGATCTATAATTTATCGAGCATGCAATGAAAGATCAATTGGTGGGTGAGCTTGATCATTTTTGCCATTGTTTCTAGTGAAATCCTCATATATTTATAGACAAATGCATTACTTAGTTAAGAGAGTTAATAATTGCCACTGCAACAACCACCCGTCATTTCATGGGTATGCATAAATATCAGATCACGATATTACTCAGGTTTTGTTAAAAAATGAGATTTCGTGTTGGTCAAGGTATCGTCAGACGGGACACTAAAAAATATTTCAATTTGTTGCGATCGTTGATTTATCTTTGAAGCTTCAAGTTTAATTATTCTTCAATCAATGAAGCCTGTGCATTTGTTATGTTTTGTTACTCATTTCTTGATTTGTGGGTCATCGTTAGGAGTTAGTTGTTAGTGGTTGTCAGAGATATCTTGTTGGGTGAATTCATGATCGTTTGATCCTATGTGCATTTCTTAAATGTGTTTGGATCAGAAGATATTTATAACATGAACCTTTGACATTCTTACAATGGCAAACATATAGAAATGCTCCTTTTAATATTTATACTGCTATGCCCCTTCTTAAACTAGACAACCTAAAAAGTCATGGTACTGAGTAAATACTCTTCAATAGGTCCTGCAGATCAATTTATCCTAAAAAGGCATCTATAATCTCAATGGAGCATACTCGTGCAGGAGCTTGAGCCTTGGTTTTTTCTACAAGAAATGCTCCAACTTGACACCAGACTAGTCACCTACAAAGTCTAAAAACTTTGATACTGTCCAAAACAAACTTCTAAATTGTGAACTGTTCCTTACAAACCCTCGGTGCCTTTCCTAAAAGAGGCCACCTCTTCCATTCATAGAACCTAATTTTATTGGAGGAAAATACATTTTGGCATTCCAGGCTTTCCTCTAGGTTATTTGGTTTCGAGACATGATTGCCTGTATTTTTCTTCTCCAATATCTCGGCTTGATTTCTCTGATCTTATCTCACATGTTTCTGGATAGTTTCCAATTTAGTTGGAAGACACCCCCTGTTATAAATGTTATTTATCCTTTTCCTTTTTCATTCCCCAAGTATCTTTTATTTATCTACATATGGCTTAACTTGAAGTCTTGAACTAGATTTAAGGATGGGCATAATTGACGGTCTAAGCTTTATATCTGTTCTTGTTTCATTTCTGCCATCCCTGACTAATCCCCTTCTGTGTTTTGACCTACTGCAACTCCAATACAATCTATAAGTTGTGCAACCAATTGGTATCTTGGCTTTGTATTACAAGATTAATGAAGTCCTGATTTTCTTTTTGTTTGTTTTTTTTCTAGTCTCTCCGGCCTTATACATTGTAGGCCTTTGTTCATGACCTAGTGGGGAAGCAGAGTTATAAACACCTTGAAAGCTAAAATCATGGGTTGCCCTTTTCTCCTCATATTCTTACTTCCAAAAACACTGAAAGAAAAGGCAAGGTTTAAGGCCTCCTCCAGTTTAAAGCGTAATTGCTTCAAATAGTCATCTAACCAATGCACACTTAAATCAAGGAATGGTTCTAAGCCAAACTCTACACATATGCAGCTTGCCATTGAATCTCATGACAATATTACAATCAAAACTAAAGATAATGCAACAAGTAAACAATTAATCAAGTGTTTTGTAATCCATTGCATTAACTTAATACTATCAAGTATATATAAATTGGTATCTGTCTCTGGAGGTTAGTGCCAGCACGTGGCAACTCAAAGCTCTGGCTAGTGATCATGAATTAAATTTGTATGGTAACATCTAAAGACTTAAATATCATGTCATCCTAAATAATGTGAATTCCTATGTCTACAACTGAGTACTTTGTTTACCCATTTTCCTCATTTTAATTGGGATAAGTGGCATATGGAGCTTTGGATCTTGAGAAGTTTGGATTCATGTTTTCAACTTATACTTGAGTTTTCTTCAATTCATCTTTATTTCTACATACTACCAGTTGAAGTTAAGGTTTTGTTTCCATGATTTGAATCCCTTTCTGTTTGCAATGTCCTTAAATTTTTTTTAATTTGTTTTATGTTTGTTTGCAGAGCTTGAAAAGCACATTCTTGATTTGCATGTTTTGATTACTACTCTGGCTGAGAGCAGGGCATGTAGTAGTTCAAGTAGACATGAACCGCCTTCCTCTCTCTGCCCACCGCCTCCTCATGAGCACTTTCATTAGCCAATCTGAGGTTGACACAGAGCACCTGCATTATCGCTTCTTTGAAAGGCTACAATGTGGGGATCATCGGCCAAGTGCCAGAAAATGTTTTGGTCTACAATTTGATGGAGAGTGGAAGACTAATAGATTATTTTTTTAGCCTCAATAGGTGCAGCCTAAAATTTATAGGATTTGATTGCAATCCAATTTACTAAAGATATTTGGCCATGAAATTGGATCTCTTTAAAATATTACCACAATCTGATTTTATTGCATCTCTCAGACTACCATACCTAGAAAGTGTAGATCATTCAACTTAGTGCAAACATGTAAGGTGTAGATTCATTCGAGGGTGTTTGGAGTGCATGATAGAGAGATTGGAGTGCATGCAGACTGTCTTGTAGAGAAGGATTGATCAAAAAAATCTATTTGTCCACTATTGCACCCACCGTTTCCTCCAATTATAAGGCTACAACATACCTTCCATTACATGTCTCATATTATGAAATAGATACTCATCAAAAATTAAACCAAACCAAACCAAATTATCAACAAAATTTGAGATAGCCTTGTAAAATGTTGAATGCAAAGATTTGATACAAGGTATTATATGCCAGCTATTATGAAATCAAATGGAAGATTAGGAAATCCTTTAAAATCTTTTATAAAATAGGAAAAATTTATAAAATAAAATGTTGGAAAAAGACAACAATAAATTAAAATAGTAATAAATATAATTAATCCAGGCATTTTATCTATATATTTCATCATGTGCTACTTACATTACAAGAATTATGAAAGTTATGTTAAAAACCATATTCATTCAAATGGTTTTATCTCATTTATTATGCATTTCTTTTAAATATGGTAATCATGAATAAGTTTAGAAATTATCATACTATATAGACTACAAACACTAATATTTTCTACATTATCTACTAATTCAAAAGTAACAATTACACTTAATTCACATATTTGTTCAATGATGACAAAATGCAACAAATTAACTAAATGAAATGTGTTTATTCATGTGAAGACTAAATCAAGTTCTTATCTCCATCTAAAGAAAGTTAAATTAAATAGAGAAATAAATGTAAGCTCAAGATCTTATTGGTTCTTAATCGTTTATGACTAATTTTAAATAAAGATTATTTTAGAAAATGTAATGAATGTAAGGTCAAGATCTTTTCCATAGAGCACAAATATGGATTTATTGCAACATGATAAGGTTCCATGTCACAATCATGTATTTATTGCAAATTGTATCGTCAAGATTTGTTTGATGATAATCAATGTATGTATTTCATCTAATGTTCCTCACTAAGGGAGAAATTCTTAGGTTAGCACTGTGAATAGCTAAATATATGCTTCCAATGATATTAAGGGTAGAACGTCCCTTTGGATTTGGATAAGTTGGAACCTTCCAATAGTTGAATGGACTCTCACAAGGAGTTCAACATAATTGAATATCACAATGACTACAACTAGAATTATCTAGCCAAATTATCTAAAAATAAATCATCATCAAATGTAAACAATCAAAATGGATGACTACTCTTTTTCACTATTAGGAGTGTCACAAACATTGGTAATTAATCAATTGAATAAAATTTTATAGCAACTTATTTCTTGCACCAATTTGTAGATGATTTATAATTTGTAACTTGTAAAGAAAATAAAAGCTTTACATACATTATTTAAATTAATTAAATAAATACATTCAATTACCTAGCAAACATTTAATCTAGAGAATAGAGTTGGGTCCAATAATAGAATTGAAATAAATGCAATAATTAAATAAGAGGATATTTTGGAATGATTTTTTTCTATCATAATTTTTTTGCCTCAATCTATAATGAACAATTGAGAGTTTGAACTAGAACTAAAATTAATGTGATAATTAAATAAGAGGATAGGGGGCTTAGCTTTAGGATCGATGATAGATAAATGATGTTGATGTTGTTTTGGAATGATAATTTTACTTTTATCACAAAATTATTCACCTTGGTTTGATGAATAGTTCAAGATTTGAGTTGGTGTAGAAACATTTGCATATCAATTCCATGTAGTGTAGGATCAATCTTGACTACTATGAACCTGACCTTGATGTGTCAAATTGATCTACGATGCATTAGAATGATTTTAGAGAGTTCGGTCATTATTGTGAAACTTGATATGTGGTTGAACATATGTGGTGACTAAAATAATTGGGGAGTCTTATAGAACAGTTGTACAAACAAAACTTTGGTAGAAAAATTGTGCTTTATGAGTTCTAGAATTTATTTGATTGGGAAGATGATAGTTTTAAGTGTTGTTATGATAATAAATTATAAAAAACTATTTTCATGGAGATTGTGTCTTTGTGGACTTTAGTGAAATATTCCTTTGTTGGGTTATATCATGAAGTATTTGGTTTTTACATGGATTTTAATTCTACTATTTTTCTTCTACTTTTGTGATAAGGATTGCATTTTTGTATGTGGGATTAAATAAAAATTAATAAATGATTCAATTAATCTACTACATATATATATATATATATATATATAGACAACTTATAGTTTTATTGAAAAAAAGAGTTAATTATTGCACTAATTCCTATCATACAAGCAAATGATTTAAAAATTTGCATTAAAAACTATCAGCGTGCCCATTGAACCTATGGGTCCAATTGCTAGTTTATAGAAATTTTGTATATTTGGTTTAGTAGTTGTGTTTGTCGCTTGGCAAAATAAGACTGAAAGTTTCAAGAAATTAATATAGTCGTAATTCCCTACTACATCCTTCTCTCTACATATACAATGACACATATAAAAACACTATTAAACATATCTAGCCTTAACTAGTTATCATAAACAAAGGAAGAGTCCCATGCATAAGGATCGACATGCAAAAGCACTGATAAACATGTATAACCTTAAATTATTAAATACCGCTCAATTTGTGCCCCAACCAATGCATCTGTTTAATGTCATTTTAATAGATCTTTTTGTTGACAAATTTGGGCACTATCAAGGTGTACAATCATAATTCAAAATTCCCGAAGATTGTTACAAAAGAAGTCAATGAATTCTTTGGAGCAAAAAAATGAAATTGGACGCACTATTACTGGTGATAAATACATGTTCATTGAACAACATAACATGCCAATTCTATAACAATTTTGGGGCATTAAGTATTATAGTTTTTGAAAAATAAAATTTTAGAATAATAGAATAAAAACTAGTTTCATGGGTGTGTTGACAAAACCATAGTTTTTTTTGTATATAGAAAGTGTTGCAATTTCTCAGATGCAAATTTATGGATAATAACTACAAAAACTAATTCAATATATCAACCACTCATGAACTACTTGTTCCTAATCTCTAACCAACTTGGGTTTTTAGATTGTCAATTGTAGCAAATATTTGGCCCTCAAACTTCATATTATGAAGAATCAAAACAAAATATCCACTTGTTGTCCAGAGTGATGTGAATCCTCCATAAAGTTAATGATTGGGTTTGTCATGTTGAATGTTGATGAATGAATGTTAATATTCTGATAGATAGCATTGAAGGGGCCCAAGTGGGACTGGCATAGAAAAAACATTTATGTTCAACTCATGCCAAATAAAACATAACAATCTTTGAAGGGGGGAAATGGTATCAAACAAATGTTAATGTTTAAATCATACCAAATCGAGAGCACACGTTCCAATTAAATAAATTATATAAACCATCAAGAAAGCATAGAATACTAAATATCTAGGTAAATTTTAATGCTATTATAGATACATCATCTAAATAAAACATATCCCAAATTGGAACTATAAATTACCTCTATGTATTACATCAAGTTTAAGGATAAAAAAGCCATTGTAAGGTTTAAGGTTCACATCACCCCTATGAAATGCATGTCACCTCTTTGCTAACTTGACTACCTATACTAACTATGTGCTAACTAGACTACTCTTGTTGATTGGATGGTTGACTAGGCAACTACTACATAAATAGGCAAGAAGGCTAGATATGGCACTCAACACATTTAAACCACTCAAACCATAATTTATAGGAATTTTTTATTATTGATTCAATATGTGTGTCTATCACTTGGCAAAATAAGAGTGAAAGTTTGAAAAAATTAATATAACTAATGCAGGAGCATCCCTGGTTCAATAACAATCTTGCATCAACCAAAAACATTTGCATTTCAATTTGTTTGCATTTCAGTTTGCTTCTTTTCATTTTCCAGTTCAGTTTAGGCAGTTCAGTCAATAGCAATTTCTGTATTTTGGTCCACATTTTACTGCAGTTGCATTTTAGATCTTGTAGAGTTGTACTTAGCATCTAGATTCATTCATGCACATCATATCCAAAATTCAGAGCATTTGGTTCAGGTACCAAAAAGTTAATGCTATCATAAGAGCGACTTCTTTCTCAGAGTAGAGCATCCTGACAGTCTCAGATAATTAACTAAAGGAGAAGACCTGCAGAGCAAGTCACAACTTGCGAAGCTAAAAGATACATCATTCAATATTGTTTGGTTTGTGGCCGACCTTCCCTAAGATCCACACATCATTACATTCATTCGCTGAGGGATTCTATTCTTTTAGGTCCGACCTATCCGTGTACACATGTTACATCTCTTCATTGGAGTTTGTGAGCTTCCTTGGCCGACATGGAGGATTCTTTTGTTCTGAAGATGATATAAATTGATGTAATAGATGCCTAGGAAAGTAGTTATGATGATTAGCATAAGTTCATAGTTGAATTCTTTGCGAAGGTGCTTCAAAGCTATATCTTGTGTATGTTATGATATTTTGTAATCAGGCATGTGAGCCCTAATTGTAAGCCCGCATGTTACTGGCTAATTTATATTTGAATTCTATGATATACTGAATGACTAAATTGGCATTTTCTTTATATCTTTGATTTGTTTCTGTTGTGTTTACTCTAGCTACATGGCCTAGATAGTTCTGTTTGAGGACCCTCCTAACTGTGACTGACACCAAGTGGCATCAGAGTGAGTTTAAATCTTTGGGAGAAAATTGAGTGAAGTTGGCGAAGGAATTCCATAAGATCTCAATGTGAACAGATCACCAAATCTGAGGTAGGTTACTTGTGTTGCAATTGATCACTGATTATGAGGCAGTTGTCACCTGGTAACCTGAACACCGAATTTGAGGTAATTTGCACTTGATCCTAGGAAAAATGCCACCGAGGAGAATCCCTACTGTTGGAACAATGGATGGTAGAATGGATGAGATGATGGAGATGATGAGAACCATGTGAGTTTGCTTGGATGCCATTGAAGAAGATCAGAGAAGAGGACTTACACCTAGACCTAATGTTGAAAGTGATGATGATGAGGAATTTCAATCCACTAATCAAACTGGTGAAACCCTAGGAGGTGATGAGGAAGAAGAATTAGATCAAGTCAAGATGTGAGATATTTAAAATATTGGGAAAAGACCTAGAGTTGATGTATTGAATTATACTAGCAATTTGAACCCTAAATAATTGATTGATTGGATAAATGACATGGAAGAATACTTTGAGTATGAAGAAATTGAAGATCTAGAGAAGGTGAAATTTGCAAAGACAAAGTTGAAAGGACATGCTGCTATATGGTGGAAAGAAGTTTAGTTGGATAGAAACAAAAGAGGAAAAAAAAAGATTACAAAATGGGACAGGATGTTGACAAAATTGAAGAATCAGTTTATACTTGCTGACTATGAGTTGGAATTGTTGAAGAGATTGCAAAACATGAGACAAAAGAAGTCTGTGAAGGAGTATACTGAAGAATTTCATAAGATGATCATAAGGATAGGACACAGTGAAGCAAGAAAGGAGAAAGTGGCTAGATACATCAATGGACTAAGATTGAACATTCAAGAAGAATTGAGTTTGGTAAGGATGAAAACACTAGAGGAAGCATATCAATTTACCTTGAAAGTTGAAGAGAAGTTGAATAAGAGGCATGATCAGAGACAAAGAAGTGGAGGTAAATTTTAGAGAGGTAGAATATTTTCTAGAGGAGAAAGATCATATGTGGAGAAGAAAAGACAAGCGAACACATTCAAGAAGGAGGACAAAGATAATAATGCATATCAGAGAGATGATATAACTTTCTACCGCAAAGGAGACCCTAGTCCATACCAAAGTAAAGGATATAGAAGAGAAGGAAGAGGACGTGATAGGAGAACATTCAGAGGAACCTATTTCAAGTGTGGAGGTGAAGGGCATAGATCATTTGAATGTAATCAAAGGAATACAAGCAAGAGAACAGAGAACAGTGGAAGAGAAGCCTATATGGAAGAAGAACATGTTGGATCACCTAGTTCAGTTGGTAAACCTGAGAAGGGAGAGTCACTTGTGATGAGGAGAGCATTATTTCAAGTAAAGACAAATGAGGAACCACCACAGAGGAAAAGTTTGTTCGGAACTAGATGCAAATCAAGAGGTAAATGTTGTAAAGTTGTGATTGATAGTGGTAGTTCTGATAACCTAGTTTCAGAGGAGATGGTGACTAAGCTGAAGTTGGAAAGATTGAAACACCCTAAGCCCTATCAGATAGCATGGATTTAGGATGATCATAAGGTACTGGTAAGTGAATAATGCTTGGTAAAATTTCATATTGGATCTTATCATGATGAAGTCTTGTGTGATATTATGCCTCTGGATGTATGTCATATATTGTTGGGTAGACCTTGGCAGTATGATAGGAAAGCTATACATGATGGGAGAAAGAATACATACATTATAACATCAAATGGAAAGAGAATTACTTTGATTCCTTTGGAAGATGATCTTAAGAGTGAAGTATGTGGGAATGCTAGAATCTGTTTGGTAGATGGAAGGAAATTTATGGATGGTTTGAGACATGAGAATATGTGTTATGCTTTGATTCCTAAGAAACCTGAAACCTTGAAGGAGACTGAAGAATCAAAATAAGAGGAGATAACTAAATTACTGGCAGAGTATGAAGACATCATATCAGATAATATACCTAAAGGATTGCCACCAGTCAGAAGTATCAGTCATCACATGGATCTTATACCAGGAGCTAGTTTTCTTAACAAAGTAGCACACATAATGACACTAGTAGAGAATAAAGAATTGAATAGACAAATACAAGAGTTGTTGAGGAAAGGTTTGATCAGAGAAATTTTGAGTCCTTGTGTAGTACCTGCAGTGTTAGCACCAAAGAAAGATGGAGAATGGAGAATGTGTACAAACTCTAGAGCAATAAACAAGATCACAGTTAAGTATAGATTTCTTGTACCTACGATGGATGATATCATGGATTGTCTAAGTGGAGCAAAATATTTCACCAAGATAGACTTGAAGAGTGGATACCATCAAATTAGAATCAGAGAAGGAGATGAATGGAAGATTGCTTTTAAAACAAATGAAGGATTGTATGAGTGGTTAGTGATTCCTTTTGGATTGACAAATGCACCTAGTACTTTCATGAGGTTGATGAATGAAGTCTTGAAGAAATTTTTGGTTAAGTTTGTTATTGTATATTTGGATGACATTCTAATTTTCAGTAAGACAAAAGAAGAACACTTGCAACACCTGAGACAAGTATTACAGAGATTGAGGGAAGAGAAATTGTTGATAAACATCAAAATATGTAGTTTCATGAAGAAAGAATTGGTATACTTGGGATTTGTGATTTCTACAGAAGGATTGAAGATGGACCCTGAGAAAGTGAGAGCAATTGTTGAATGGCCTACACCGGAGTGCATTGGAGAAGTCAGATCATTTAATGGATTGGCTAGTTTCTACTAGAAGTTCATCATAAATTTTAGTTTAGTTTGTAACCCTATGACAGAGACAATGAGAGGTGACATAAAACACTTCAAGTGGACATCGGGATCAGAAAAAAGTTTTGAATTGTTGAAGCAAAAAGTGACAGAGCAACCTATTTTGGCATTACCAGATTTCAATAAGGTATTTCAAGTAGATTTTGGTACAAGTGGGAATGTAATAGGAGAAATGTTAAGTCAAGAAGGTAGACCTGTAGCATATTTTAGTGAGAAATTGAATGATGCAAGGAGAAGATATTCAGTTTATGATCAAGGGTTCTATGCTATTATTCAAGCCTTGAAGAAGTGGAGACATTACTTGTTGCCTAAGGAGTTTGTGTTGTATATAGATCATCAAGCTTTACAATATTTGAATAATCAAGGTAAACTAAATTAGATACATATGAGATAGGTAGAGTTCATGCATAGTTATACTTTTGTGTTGAAGCATAGGAGTGGAAAATCAAACAAAGTCGCAGATGCATTGAGTAGGAGAAGGAAATTATTGACAAAGATGAGAGTTGAAGTGTTGGGATTTGATGAATTGAAGAACCTGTATGAGGAAGATCTTGATTTTGCAAAACCCTAGAAGTCATGTAAAGAACCTATTGTGATAGATAGGAGTAAGTGGTTGGATTATTTCATTCAAGAAGATATGTTGTTCAAAGGAAACCAGTGATGCATACCTAGAAGTTCAATGAGAGATAACTTGATCAAGGAGAAACATAGTGGTGGATTGGCAGGACATTTTGGCATTGATAAGACAATGGGTTTGGTGAGTGAAAACTACTTTTGGCCTCAGATACATAAGGATGTTAGAAAATTTATGCAAAGTTGTAGAGTTTGTCAAGTTGCAAAAGGGAGTAGTTAGAATACTGGATTGTATAAACCTTTGATAGTACCGGAGAGACCTTGGGAAGACATAAGTATGGATTTTGTAATGGGATTACCTAAGACACAAAGAGGACATGATTCAATATTTGTAGTGGTGGATAGATTTTTAAAGATGACACATTTCATACCTTGTAAGAAGACAACTGATGCAGTGCATGTAGTTGTACAAGGAGATTGTGAGATTGCATGGATTACCTAAGAGCATAATTTTAGACAGAGATACAAGATTTTTTGGATATTTTTGGAAGACACTTTGGAAGAAGATAAAGACAGAATTGAAGTGTAGTTTGGCATTTCATCCACTGACTGATGGACAAATAGAGGTAGTGAATAGGAGTTTAGGAAACTTGTTGAGATGTTTGGTTGGAGAGAAGGCAAGAAGTTGGGACTTGATTCTTTCACAAGCAGAGTTTATAATAATTCAGTGAATAGGAGTATCAAAAGAACACCTTTTGAGATTATTACCAGAGTAAACCTTAGAGGAGTAATAGAGTTGATAGATATCAGTATGGAGGATAAGAGAAGTGCAGAAGTGGAAGAACTTGTAGAACATATGGAGACAGTGCATAATCAGGTGAAGAAGCATTTGGAGGATATGAATAGTAAGTATAAAGAACAAGCAGATGAGAAGAGGAGACATAAGGAATTTGATGTTGGAGATGAAGTGATGGTATACTTGTGAAAAGAAAGATTTCTAGTTGGGACATATAACAAGTTGAAGATGAAGAAGTTTGGACCTTTTAAGATACTCAGAAAGTTTGATTCAAGAAATGCATATGAAGTGGATTTACCAGAGACATTGGGCATATCACCTATCTTCAACATTGCAGACCTATATCAGTATCATGAAGTAGAGTTCAGTGACAACATGGAAGAAGACTTGAAGAAGCAGTTACCACAACAAGCATCGAAGTAGATTGAAGACATTTTGGATAGCAGAATTAGATGCAACACTAGAGGCAGACAATACAGAGAATACCTTGTGGAGTGGAAACATAGATTGGAAGAAGATTCATCATGGATTTCTCAGGTTGACGTGGATTGTCTTGGTTTTCCTCTAGCCCTAACAAAGTGAGGGACTCACCTTTTCAATAACCTCAGATGTTTGATGCAGGAGCATCCCTGGTTCAAGAGCAATCTTGCATCAACTAAAAACATTTGCATTTCAGTTTGCTTCTTTTCATTTTCCAGTTTAGTCAATAGCTATTTCTATATTTTGGTTTGCATTCTACCGTAGTTGCATTTTAGATCTTGTGGAGTTGGACTTAGCATCTAGATTCATTCATGCACATCATATCCAAAATTAAGGCATTTGGATCAGGTATTGGAAAGTTATTGCTATCAGAAGAGTGATTGTTTTCTTAGAGCAGAGCATCCTGACAGTCTCAGATAATCAGTTAAAGGAGAAGACCTGCAGAGCAATTCACAACTCGCGAAGCTAAAAGAAACATCATTCAATATTGTTTGGTTCATGGCCTACTTTCCCTGAGATCCACACATCATTCCATTCATTCACGGAGGGATTCTATTCTTTTAGGTCTGACCTATCTGTGTACACACGTTATAGCTCATCATTAGAGTTTGTGATCATCCTTGGCCAATGCAGAGGAATCTTTTATTCCAAAGATGATATAAATTGATGTAATAGATGCCTAGGAAAGTAGTTATGATGATTAGCTTAAGTTCATAGTTGAATTCTTTGTGAAGGTGCTTCAAAGCTATATCTTGTGTATATTCTGATATTTTGTAATCTAGTTTGTGAGCCCTAATTGTAAGCCCGCATGTTGCTAGCCAATTCGTATTTGAATTCTATGATATATTGAATGACTGAATTGACATTTGCTTTGTATCTTTGAGTTGTTTCCATTGTGTTTACTCTAGCTGCATGGCCTGGATAGTTCTCTTTGAGGACCCTCCTAACCATGACTGCACCAATAACAGTACTCCCCTACTACATCATTCTCTCTACATATGCAATGACATGTAAAAAAGCATTATTAAACATATATAGCCTTAACTAGTTATCATAAACAAAGGAAGAGTCCCATGCATAAGGATCGACATGCAGAAGCACTGATAAACATGTATAGCCTTAAATTATTAAATACTACTCACTTCGTGCCCCAACCAATGCATTTATATAATGTCATTTTGATGGTTCTCTTTGCTGTTGACAAATTTGGGAACTATCAAGGTTTATAATCATAATTCAAATTTTCTAAAGATTGTTACAAAAGAAGTCAATGAATTCTTTGGAGTAGAAAAATGAAATTGGACACACTGTAACTGGTGATAAATACATGTTCATTGAACAACATAATATGTCAATTATAAAATAGTTCTGGGGCATTAGCATTACAATTTTAAAAAAATAAAATGGAGAGCAATAGAATAAAAACTAGTTTCATGGGTGTGTTAAGGAAAACATAGTTTTTCTACCTATAGAAAGTGTTGCAATTTCTCGAATGAAAATTTGTGGACAATAACTACAAAAATTAATTCAATAAACCAACCACTCATGAACTGCTTGTTGCTAATTTTTAACCAACTCAAGTTTATCAATCACAACGATCTAGCCCTCAAACTTAATATTGTGAAGCATCAAAACAAAATATCCACTTGTTGTTCGGCCTAATGTGAATCATCCAAAAATTTACTGACTAGGTTTGTCACATTGAATGTGGATGAATGAATGTTAATATTATGATAGATAGCATTGAAGGGGCCCAGGAGGATAATATAGAAACAAACATTTATGTTCAAATCATGTCAAATAAAACATAACAAAGTAGTTCTAATAGATAGCATTAGAGGGGGGAAATGGTATCAAACAAATGTTAAAGTTGAAATCATACCAAACTTAGAGCACATGTTCCAATTAAATAAATTACATAAAACATCAAGCAATCATAGAATACTAGATATCTAGGTGAATTTTAATGTTGTCATAAGATACATCATCTAAATAAAATTCATCCCAGATTGGAACTATAAATTACATCTATGTATTGCATCAAGTTTGAGGATGTAAATGCCACTATAAGATTTGTTAGAGTTGATTGATGTGCTCTGATACAATGTTAGAGTTGGCTCTGATTGGAGCCACCCAGGATCTAGAAATTCATGAAAGCACAAGACATCAAATGAGAGAATAATTCTATTCTATCAATGAATGCAAAAGAGATTACACGATTATTATTACAATGTACATGACATGCCTTTCTTATAAAGACAAGGATGGGTGACAAGATGTAGTCATATGACAAGTGTCTTAATCCTATGACATGTGACAACTATAGGATAAGATGACAACTATCAACAACTAGTAACAACTAGACACAACTAGACATCTAGTAGACTCACTACGTCAACTTAACATGTGTGAATTATGTGTGATGTGTGAATATTATTTAACTAATAAATAGTTAAATAATATGAATTATCCACATAAGGGTAAACCAGTTAGGTAATAATCCTATTCACACCAACACCCCCCTTAACTGCAACTTAGGCAGTAGCTGACTAAAGCAAGATGCAATGATAATGAAGGTGGGTCCCAGCTACTATGCCATGTTAGGTACCCATATATAAATAATTCTCAAGTGGAGAAAAGGAGAAAACCTTGTGGGACAAAACTCCTCTCCAAAAGTGAGAATGCATGAAACAATGAAAGTGAAAGAAGTGATAGTAGGACTCAACATGACCCCCCAAGGACTGCTTCTGTCACATATATACAATCAAATATCCCCCATAGGAGAGCAAGAGTGAGAATGTAGGTCCCCCCTACAATGAAGTAACTCTTGTGTCAATGGTGAATTCCTGGAGAAGAATGCTGAAGAGAATCCAATACCTACAAACATGTCTCCCCTTAGGAAGAATCTAATCCAAAGGCTGATGTAGAAGAAACTCCATCTCCAAGAAGAGATATGAAGGAAGAAGTCTCAAGATGGGTGTCTCGAAAGACTATTGAAATGTCCACATGTTAGAATCAAAGAATGGTACTATGCAATGAGGTGTGACCAATCCAAAATCCTGGGTAGACTCATGAAGAACAATCTCCAAAGATGAAGTAGATGGGATAACAATTGTGATGTAATTGTCAGAAAAGAGGAGAGATAACCCCTCAAGTGTGTCCTCGAAATTTGCAATATGAGACTCACAAAATAAATCTGATATACCTACCAAGAAAGTATCCCACAAAGATGTGTCTGAAAGACCTCAATGATCCTGCTCAACTAAAGTAGAAGAACCCATGTCGATATCGATCTCTGAAGAGTAGGAGGTTGAGGTGATGGAAGATCAACACTAGTATCATGAACCAAAGTAGATGAAAGAACACCAAGGTTCAAGTGACCAAACTTCTTAGTAACATGATTCACACTTGATGCATGAGTGTGAATATCAATCAATGGATCTACAACATCAGAAGAAGCAAAATGGGAGAAAGTATACAAGTGAGATGCATGATCAGCCATCCCAACATCAATGATTACTCTACTCTCCAAGTCTCATATGATCACTAAATCAGGAGTGAACTCAACTTTCTTACCTGCACCACAATGAGTAATCTGGTAGATGGAAAGGAGATTAGTTGATAAGGAAGGTACACACAACACATTACTGAAGGTGCCCTCACCAATATCAATTATCCCTTTACTAGTTGCATGCATGTATGTATTGTTACCCATCAAAATAGGTGGCGGGGCGAAGTAAATGACTCAAATGAAGAGAACATTTGTGAAGATGCCATTGTTAGATTTAGGACAGACAAATAAAAGGGGGGGTGAATCAGTTGTCCAAAATTTTCTTCCAATTAATCACTTAAACCCTTTCTTAATTCAACAGCATAATAATAAATCAATCATGGAAATATAATGTAGTAATTCAAGAGCAAAAACACATTAACACATATGACACCAAGATTTTTGGCGGGGAAAACCTGGTTAAGGGAAAAACCATGGGGTGACTAACCCAAGATTGTATTCTTTGTTAGAAGAATAGAAAGAACAAAATGGCACATGCCAATTAGGGCTCACTACCCAAGCACACTGCTCACAAGAGGCTCACTGCCTACAAGAGACACACTATCTATAGAATAATAAGTATTACATACTTGAGCTGAAGAATAGCATCTTCACCATGCTTGAGTCAGTTCCATTTAAGCCAAATATTTCTGCTCTGCCTTTCGCTCCTCTGCTCTTTACCACACTCTCATCACACCAAGATGCTTTTGAAATGACTTTACAACTCCTTATTTATACAAGACATCGACTTAGGGATAATCATCCAAGTCGGCATTACATTATAGAGCAAACACATAAATACAACATGACTAATTATAAAAAGACTTCATGCAGATCAACACATTGTCAGCCACATAGATCTGAGACTTCAATCTTTGTTCAGGAACACGCCATTCTTCACAAAACATCTTCAAGATCATCCGTAGGATGTGTAACTCATTCGGTTGGCCTGACTTGGGAAGAACATCATCATCCTGAAGTAATTCTTCAATTGCGAGCTCAATCTCCAATGCGGACCTCCAACATGAACTGGACACAATCCAAAGACCTCCACAAGCTTTTCTGAACCACCAAGAACATCCACACTACTTCTGCTTATTGAAATCATTCTCTCCTTCATCTAGAACCTTAAGAACATAGTCTGTCATCACTGTCATATTGGAATAGATGCTTGCAGACTATTATAGTATGGTAAGATTAATTGGTTTCTACTGTCATAATTAAATCCTTTAAATCTGTCATAGTAATTGTGAAGACATTGTCATGGATCTGTAAGAAGAGTCATATAGTTAGGGTTTGTATTCTGTCTCCAGTTTTTTATAAATCTGTTACAATTGCAGTATTATTCTGATAGGTTCCTTCAAAGAGGGATTAAATCCTTTTAGATGAATGCAAGTAATTTGATTTTATCAATTGGATATATAAGTATGGAATATTAACTATTTCCTTGCAGGGTTGTACAAGTTACATACCTATTCTTTCATGCCAGATAGTTTGAGTTTTTACCAAACAAACAATTATTTATTTCATGATCATACTGACTCTATATTCAATAAGGCACTGGTCTAGTGTTTTCATCATCACTTATACAAATTCACTTTAGATTTACTTAATTAGATTGCATTATTGTTTTAGCATTACAATTTAGATCATTTAGAATTAACTTGTCTTTTCATTTGTTTTATAATTTATGCCATTATCAATAGTTAGATTAATTCTGATCAAAGTAGTGATCATCTTTTTATCTACTTTATTAATTAGAGGTTTACCCGCCTAGGTCTGGTAGAGCCTAAAGTGAAGGGGGCTTAGCCATATCTACCTCGTGTCAGTTAGCCAAAAACGTCAAGAGAGCCTGGCAGTCCGCAAGCATCTAATCTAATCTATTCTGCAAGCATCTAATGTAATCTATAGTATCCCCTGTTCTATTCTGTAAACTCTCCCTATTCTATCCTATATTCTATCTCTCTTATCCTATCCTTATTCTGGTCTTGGTCATCTCTTATAAAGAACGGCATACAAGCTTCAGACCAGTTACGTTGTGACGGTTGATAACCGAACAATAGTATTTGTTCTAAAATAGATTTAGGAAATTTAATACTCATCTTTAACCACCAAATGGATAACCATTTCAGGGTCAAACAAAGCTCTTTAACTGTAATTCCGCTTAATCTCCTTCGAGGGTTTCTTCATTATTCCTAAAAAATGAGATAAAACACAAATTAATTTCTGATCAAATAATAATAAAAAATTTATTTAAACATATGTATTTACTTAAGTAATTACTTCCCTTATCGATATTTTATTCAGCTCCTCAAGATCCTTTCATGGGTGTTTATATAACTTGATCCCCGCTGTGCATATCCTGCAAAAAACCCATATTTCAAATGTCAAAAGAATATCTTAACCATTCGGATTTAATGTCATTTTAGGGTTTCTGTGTTTTGTATCAGCATGATTTTCACATGTCCCTGACATCATTGTGACTATCATGTCGGCGAGACTCGCAGGCTTTGTTCTGACTTATTCAGCTTCGCCGATACAAAGGCTTTTCTATATTGAACTCCTTTTTCGCATCCGACGCTTGTATATCGGCTTGCACATTGAGCATATACATTGTAATTGTACATACCAGATATACAAGCGGTGGGGTCTACATTACCTTTTCATTTGTATCTCTACGATGTATATAACATTTGTATCAACCCTTAGATACAAGTCTAGATACATACAACATCCTTTGTATCACCTTTCAGACTCGTCCTTTTATAAACCATAGTTCACTCATGCCTCGGTTTTGTAATCAGCATAAAGTGCAACGCTTCATTTGATATACATTAAGTCCGAATACATTGGTTTAACCAAACTTTAATCTTTCTTGGATTCCGCGTTGTATGTAGCCTTGTATATTTTGCTTTGTATGTCCCGAAACATACATACAAGGTGGAAACATACAACAATTACATCTCATTTCATAACTTCTTAGTTCCGTGACTTGCATAAAGTGCAATGTATATTCTGATATACAATGAATCAGGATGCATCCTATATATCAGATTTTAATATTCCCTCAGTTCTGCAATGTATGTATACTAAAATGTATGTCTCCGAAAGCATACACATACAAAGCACGATACATACAACAACTTAACTTTATTTCATACTTTTTCAAATCCACGGTATGTATATTAGCCTTGTATATTTACTTTGCATGTTTATCCTTGCATCTCAAACATGCAAAGCCCAATATGCATCTGGCGGACTTATCACTTTTATTCATTTCTCCTCTAAATCGGGTCTGTGGCATGCATATATCATTGTATATCTCCTTTGCATGTTTAAACATATAAACATAAAGTGCATTCAATGGATTTAAACAACTATTCACTTAAACTTTGAACTTTTCGGGCCCGACTTGTATGTAAGAAAAAATTGTCATTGAAATGCATACAAGTAAACAATGCATAGAAACCTAATGACTCCTTTATGTGACCATACCACAACCCGATATACAAGGGACTTTGCATATGCATCATACAATGACACAACATACAAACCACTTTGTATATGAGAGACTTTGTATATACAAACGACTTTGTATATACAAACATACAAACCCATACCACAATGCATTTTACCAAAAACACACATAACTTGCAAAATACAAGGAATTTTAAGATGGTTCAAAAAGCAACCCGTATTCATTTTTGACAAGGAATTCACCCATATTCAGCTCTGGTACTTAATGCCATTTTTCCTTTATTTTCAACAAGGTTTGTAACTTTTCACTTCCTTATTTACGGTTCATCTTTAATGAGCACTTCACCCATGTTATATTAAGTCTTTAGGAATCAGAATAGATCAAATCCAAATATTTCTATCAACTCAATTGTTAATTTCTGCTTGAAAACAACTGTGGATCTTTCCATATATGCTCACATACTGAAATCTTTGGATGATTAAAACTTAATATTTGCCAAAAAGTAGCCTGGGAATTTCAGTCCCAACACAGACCTTCAGACCACGAACCAATTTAGTTGTCAATTCACATTGACTTCATAAACACTCCAACAAATCTATAGAACAAGATATTTCATTTCTGGATCTCATTGGACCTATCTGTGTCACTCTGTCACCTCTAAACACCTACCAGAACTAGTTTTACTTAAGCAGCCATAACTTCTTCAGATCTTCATGCGGACCTCTGAAATCTTTACTGGATCATCTTAAGACACATATCTACAAACCCTTTGATGCGCATCCTCTGATATTCATCTTACCTGGGATCTTTACCTTACTGACTTCACTGTTCTTCTCTATTCCTGATAGGACTAATTTTCTCAATATCTTCAGCATACAACTCATCTAATCCTTATCATCAATGCAACAGGAGTATGTTGACATCAATGACAACACCGGTTAGGCCCATACTTGCAACAATCTCCCCCTTTGTCTTTGATGGCAACATATGATGTGAAAAACTGTTTTAACCATCAAGACAAGAACTTCTCCTCACTGACATAACTCCCCCTATCAAAAACAACCATTCACATGTCTTCTCTTCCTTTACTGCTCCCCCTTTGATCAAAAACCACTTGTTTTTCACATGTCTTCTCTCCCCCTTTGACATCAATGACAAAGGGCACATACTTGCATTACTGTAGAATCATACCAGCTGCTTCCCCTAAGTAGAAGCTTCCCAAACATCAATCTAGACCACAACATATGACTGTGAGATCCACCATACTGATGCACATCAGTGCACCTTAATTCAGAACTGGAGGGGTAGTAACCCCTAACTTCTCCCTGAGATACTCAAAAGAGTCCTTAGGTAGAGGTTTAGTAAAAATATCTGCAATCTAATCCTTGGAAGGCACAAACTCTAATATGACTTCATTCTTGTTCACTTGCTCTCTCAAAAAGTGAAACTTGATGGATATATGTTTAGTCTTTGAGTGCAACACCAGATTTTTTGATATGTTAATTGCACTTGAATTATCACAGAAGATTGTGTTAGGTTCTTCATACTCCACTCTGATATCTCTTAGCATTTGCTTCATCCATAATACTTGAGTACCACTACCTACTGTTGCAATATATTCTGCTTCAGCTGTGGTCAGAGATATTGCCTCTTGTTTCTTGCTTAGCCAAGAAACCAATCTCTTCCCCAAAAAGAATGCTCCACCACTAGTACTCTTCCGGTCATCCACATATCCTGCCTAATCCGCATTTGTATATGCATGAAGAGAGAAATCATGATCTCTAGGGTACCACAAACCATACTCAACTATCCCCTTTAGATATCTAAAAATCCTCTTGATTGCCATGACATGAGATTCTCTAGGATCAGCTTGGAATCTAGCAACATGACCAACAACATTCATAATGTCAGGTCTAGTTTGAGTGAGATACAACAATCCTCCAATCATTAACCTGTACTTTTTCTGATCAGCCTTAGGAGAGTCATCATCTTTTCTCAACTTACATCCAGTTGTCATGGGAGTACTCAATGGATTTGAGTCTTCCATCCCAAATTTCTTCAACAATTATTTCACATATTTGGTCTGAGAAATGAAGATTCCTTTCTTTGTTTGAGTGATTTGTAGACCTAAGAAGAAATTCATTTCCCCAAACATGGACATCTCAAATTCATTTTTTATTTGATTTGCAAAAGTCTTGCACATACTATCTCTTCCTCCAAAAATGATATCATCAACAAACACTTCAAAAATCAAGATATTTTCATGATCAATTTTGAAGTACAAATTACTATCAGCAGTACCTTTGTTGAAACCAATCTTCAAAAGATGCTTATTTAATCTTTCATACCAGGCTCTTGGGGCTTGCTTCAGTCCATACAATGCTTTCTTCAACTTGTAGACCATATCACCATGATCAGACAATTGAAATCTATCCGGTTGCTCAATGTATACTTCTTCCAAGTCACCATTCAAGAAGGCAGATTTGACATCCATCTTATGTACTTTGAAATCCTTGAAGGCAACAAAAGCAAGAAATAATTTGACTGCTTCAATTCTTGCCACTGGAGCAAAAGTTTCTTTAAAATCAACTCCTTCTACTTGGGTGTAACCCTTGTAGACCAATTTGGCTTTGTTTCTGACTACTTCACCATCTTCATTCAATTTATTCCAGAAGACCCATTTGGTTCCAATCACATTCTTATTTTTAGGTCTGGGAACAAGATCCCAAGTGTGATTTTTCTCAATTTGCATCAGCTCTTCCTCTATTGCTTTAGTCAAGTTTTCATCATTGCAAGCTTCATTCACTGTCTTAGGTTCAATCTTTGAAATCAGACAATACTCTTCTGAATCTTGAGCAATCCTTCTTCTTGTTTGTACACCTTTGCTTTTATCACCTATGATATGATCTTCAGAGTGATTCAGTCTTACATACCTGGAAACTTTGGAAGTTTCTTGCACTTCTGATTCTTGAACAGGTTCATTCAAACTTATCTCTTCTTCCTGATTTACCGAATCAGTCTGAATCTGAATTTGAGAGGGAGCTTGGACTTCTTGAACAAAAACATCATTTTGATAATCTTCATCATATTCATAAAACCATGAGGGTTTTTCAATACCTTCATCAACCTTCACATTTGTACTTTCCACAATCTTCCTTAATCTCTTGTTATAACATCAGTAAGCTTTGCTTTGAGTAGAATAACCCAAGAATATTCCTTCATCACTTCTAGTATCAAATTTTCCTAGATCTTCATCTCTTTTAATGTAACATTTGCTACCAAAGACTCTGAAATACCTCACAGTGGGAGTGATGCCAAACCATATTTCATAAGGAGTCTTACCGCTATTGCTTCTGATTTATACTCGATTGAGAGTATAGACTGCATGCTTACAGCTTCTTTCCAATAGATCTGAGGAACATTTGCTTCCATCATCATGGTTCTAGATGCTTCCTGGATGGTTTGGTTCTTTCTCTCCACTACTCCATTCTGCTATGGAGTCCTAGGAGTAGAAAACTTTCTTTTTATTCCATGTTTCTCACAGAATTCTATGAACTCACCGGATGTGAATTCTCCACCTCTATCAGACCTCAGACATTTTAGTTTTAATCTGGTTTCATACTCTACCATAGCCTTGAATATTTTGAATTTCTCAAGAGCTTCTGATTTCTCTTTCAGAAAAGTCACCCACATCATCCAGGAGTAGTCATCAATTAATAACATGAAGTATCTATCACCTTGCACACTTCTGATTCTTGCCGGACCACATAAATCAGTATGAACTAAGTCCAATAATCTGGTAGAAGACTGTTCCTTACTTTTGAATGTGACTCTGCTCTGCTTACCCAACTAACATTCTTTGCACAAGCTATTAGTAGGTTTCACAAGTCTTGGAAGATCTCTTACAGCTTGAGTGTTGCTTATCTTGATGATATAATCAAAATTCACATGACACATTCTCCTATGCCACAACCAACTCTGATCAATTTGAACAAATAAGCAACTTTTACCAGTACCAACCAAGTGGAAGATATTACCTTTAGTTTGAGTACCAGATGCAATCTCTGTTCTAGAACTTTCAAAGATCTTGCATTTTCCATTTTTGAATTGGAGATCATAGCCTTTGTCCACCAACTGTCCAACACTGAGAAGATTGTGCTTCAGGCCTTCAACATACAATACATTACCGGTTTTGTTCTTTCCATCAAAGGAAATAGTTCTTCCACCTCTGATTCTACCAGCAAAATTATCACCAAATTTTACCACTCCTCCTTCATACCTTTCCAAATCTATGAACTTATTTTTGTCACCTGTCATATGATGGGAGCATCCACTATCAGTAACCCAATCATCCTTTTCTTCAACTTGGGTAGCTAGAGCTCTTTCTACAATTTTATGATTGACAAATTCAGAGGGTATTGGTACTTCTTCCTTGATGGCAATAAACACCCAGTCATTTCCAGATTTGTTTCCTGTCTCTGATTCATCATCATCTTCATGGACATAGTAACATTTCTTTTGAAACCTTGATTTGTTAGGATTTGGCCTTGAAACTCTTTCTGGACATTTTGAGGCAAAATGACTAATCTTATTGCAGTTAAAACATTTAAAAAGAAATTTCCCCTCATACTTACCGGATCCTCTTGGTAGTCTTTTTGCAATAAGGATTCAAGTTGAGTAGCTTCTGCTTCATCTTCTTCCAGGTCTTTTCTTTCTTTTTCATACCATGATAGTTTCCTTGAAGAGTTCTCTATCAGATCAAACCTTTGTTTACCTTTTACAGAGGCACTAGCTTTGAATGCAGATTCAGTCTTGGGGGGGCATCTCCAAACTCAGTTAATTCAAATGCAGCCAATTTACCAACCAATTGATCTCTTGTGATACCTGAATAGGATCTAAATTCTTCAATGACAGAAACCTTATATTTGTAAGAATCGAGAAGGGATCTTAGAACTTTGCCAACAATTTCATCTTAATCCAAGATTCCACCAGCACATCTAATGCCACAAACAAGCTCATTTACTCTTGGCATAAATGTAGTGATATTTTCATCTTCTCTCATCTTTAGGTTTTCAAATTTTCCTTTCAGACTCTGTAGCTTGGCACATTTAACATACTTATCTCCTTCATGCAAAAGTTCCAGTTTTTCCCAAATCTCATGAGCAATTTTTAGGTCAACAACATTTGTTAGCTCTGAATCAGATAAGGCACTTAGAAGAGCTTCTTTAGTGTGCAGATTGTTTTTAGCATCTCTAATTTCATCTATTGTACGTGGACCATTCTGTGGAGGTTCATACTTCTTTGACGCCATGAACCAATACTGCATTCCCATACATTGTAAGTGACATTCCATGCGACTTTTCCAAAGAGTGAAATTGGTTCCATCAAACCTCGGACTATCCTTCTTGTAGGATGACATCCTAGATCTCCTCAAGCGGTTAAGCTCCTTTTAGAGGAACTTGGCTCTGATACCAATTGTTAGATTTAGGACAAACAACTGAGAGGGGGGGTGAATCAGTTGTCCAAAATTTTCTTCCAATTAATCACTTAAACCCTTTCTTAATTCAACAACATAATAATAAATCAATCATGGAAATATAATGTAGCAATTCAAGAGCAAAAACACATTAACACATATGACACCAAGATTTTTGGCGTGGAAAACCTGGTTAAGGGAAAAACCACAGGGTGACTAACCCAAGATTGTATTCTCTGTTAGAAGAATAGAAAGAACAAAATGACACATTCCAATTAGGGCTCACTACCCGAGCACATTGCTCACAAGAGGCTCACTGCCTACAAGAGACACACTGTCTACAAAATAATAAGTATTACATACTTGAACTGAAGAATAGCATCTTCACCATGCTTGAGTCAGTTCTATTTAAGCCCAATATTTCTGCTCTGTCTTTTTCTCCTCTGCTGTCTACCACACTCTCATCACACCAAGATGCTTTTGAAATGACTTTACAACTCCTTATTTATACAAGACATCGACTTAGGGATAATCATCCAAGTCAGCATTACATTACAGAGCAAACACATAAATACATGACTAATTACAAAAAGACTTCATACATATCAACACACTGTCAGCCACATAGATCTGAGACTTCAATCTTCCTTTAGGAACATGCCATTCTTCACATAACATCTTCAAGATCATCCACAGGATGTGTAACTCATTTGGTCAGCCTGACTTGGGAAGAACATCATCATCCTGAAGTAATTCTTCAATTGCGAGCTCAATCTTTAATGCGGACCTTCAACATGAATTGGACATAATCCAAAGACCTCCACAAGCTTTCCTGAATCACCAAGAACATCCACACTACTTCTACTTACTGAAATCATTCTCTCCTTCATCCAAAACCTTAAGAACACAGTCTGTCATCACTGTCATATTGGAATAGATGCTTGCGGACCTTCAGACCATGAACCAATTTAGTTGTCAATTCACATTGACTTCATAAACACTCCACCAAATCACCAGACCTATCTATGTCACTCTGTCACCTCTGAACACCTGCCAAAACTAGGTTTACTTAAGCGGCTGTAACTTCTTCAGATCTTCATGCGGACCTCTGAAACCTTTACTAGATCATCTTAAGACACATATCTACAAACCCTTTGATGTGCATCCTCTGATATTCATCTTAGCTGGGATCTTTACCTTACTGACTTCACTGTTCTTCTCTATTCCTGACAGGACTAATTTTCTCAATATCCTCAGCATACAGCTCATCCAATCGTTATCATCAATGTAGCAGGAGTATGTTGACATCAATGACAACGCCAGTTAGGCCCATAATTGCAACAACCATATGATGAGAAGCTTCAGAATCAAGAAGCCATCTCTCTGACTGAAGACTTGTAGAAGCAAAGAGTGCTTTTCCTTTCCCCTTGTTTGTCGCATTAGCAATGCATGTTGTCCCTGTCTATGTAGATGATGGTGGTGTCAAAGAAGAGGATGGACTAGGTGATGATGATGACATTTTGATATTCTGCTTTTGAATAATGTGAGTCAACTCATCATTTTTCTTCTCATAACACTTATGCTCATCATGTCCTAGTTTCTTGCAATATGCACACTTTGATATCTCCTTCTTAGAAGATTCCTCCTTGGGAGAGGACAAGGACTTAGGTAATTTAGTTGACTCCTTTGCTTGCTCATTGTTCTTGAAATCCTTATCTTTATGTTTCTTACCTTTGCTAGTTGAAGCCTTTTGATCCTTTGTACCTTGATTAGAAAGAAGTGCTTGAGGTCTAGGAGACCTCAATGTGTTCATGTGTACTAAATTAGCTTGCTCCCTTGTGAGTGATGTGGCAAACTCATCAAGTGGAGGCATTGTGAAAGCTTTCCCAAGTGCATCCATCATAGCATAAAAGGTAGAAACAAATTCTAAGTAGTTAGGACCAAGCTTGGCAAGGATTGAAATTATTAATTGAGTGTCCACTTTTTCAATTCCACATTGTTTGAGCTGCAATCTAAGTGACTTTAGGTTTCTGAAGAAGTCTTGGATGCTTGCAAATTTAGTTGGTTTCAAAGAAATTAGTTCATTCTTCAATTTGAAGCCTCTCATAGTCTCTTGCTTACGAAAGATATTTTCTAAGTTAGTCCACACTTGATTAGGTGTAGTACAAGATTCAATATGAAAAAGAAGATCAGGAGAGATAGACTTGAGCATAATGTTCCATAGGCTTGATCACATCTATTGTACTACTTTCTCTTTTTAGCAGTTGTAGCTGGTTCAATTTCTGTACCCATAGTTACTCTATGAATTTTCAAACTTCTTAAATGAATCTCCATTTTAGTTTTCCATTCATGATAGTTATATGGTGTGAGTAGAGGAAGTTTGTTTGGATCCATGATGCAAGAGTACAAAAAAGAACACAAGTACAACCCCCCTTTTACTCAATCAAAGAGATCACCCCCAGCCAAAAAATGATTGTGGGACTTTATGATCGGTCCAATTACAATTGCCACGAGCCAAAAAAAAAGTGGTCTTTGATTTTGGTACAATGCAAAAGTCAAGATTAGGCTAGATCTGAAAGTATAATTTATGAGCAAAACTAGACCAAACTAATTGTAGATCTAAGAATTACTCAAAAAATCATGCACTTTCAAAAAACAATTCACCAAAAATGGTTACTGTATGAGCTCAAACAAAGCCTTTGAAGTTCTGAAAATAGGAATTGCTAAGGTATAGGTGAGAGAAACTATAATTTTTGGAAAAACCAAACCCCAAAATCAAAATATGATTCCACCACTATGAAGCCTACGAAATTCTATCCTAAATAAAAAAATTGCGCCAAAAATAGAGCAAAATTGAGCAAGATATGAGCCTCTAAAGTCTGACTGCAAAATTGAAAAGCTCAATGGAGGGGGGGCAAATTAGGCCAAGTCTGCTGACATAATGCAGACATCAGTAGAATCTTTGTCTAGAATATTTGAAGATTCCATAGAATATTCCAAAAGATTTACCAGATGATGACATCAACGATTAGAATGATGACATCAGCGCGAGAAAAGAGGATGTCAACAAAAGGCAACGACGAAATATGTTTTAGGATGCCAAAATATTCCATAGGGACACCTGAATGATGACATCATCCATGGGTTAGTGACATCACCATGACATCATCAGTCAAAAAATAAATTCACCAATTTGTTTTGTGCAGATTCCTCTGGAATATTTCCTTACTACCTAATTTTTTAAAACCGTTGTTTATTGCCAAAAACCATTGCTATACTGCTGGAAACTGCTAGGTATGAAATAGAAACTATTGAATTCACTGGATGAGTGGTTTTGAGGGCTTTTTCAACCAGAGATATGGACGTCGATGCTAGTTTTGAAGACCAGTCGGTGAAAAAGTATTGCTACGTAGGTGTAAAGTGGCTGCCATGCTATGTATTAAACTTGTCTCTAGTTGTTTGTAAGGCGGGGGCCTATGAAAACTGTGAAGACTACTGGATATTGTTTAAACCTATTGGATTGGCATTCCAAACTATCGATGGTGGTTTTCCTACTACCATCAAGCATTTAGAGTGGAAAGTAAATGTTGGGGCCCACACCATGTCACGCCCAACAACTGGTGTGTACCCTACTATAGGTACAAAGTACCATGCAACCTGCAATTGGTGTGTACCCTTATGCCAAAAAACACTCCATAGAAAATTTTTAACCAGAGGATATTAAAATTATGCAACAAATAAAATGTTTACCCATCAGATAATAGATTCCTTCTTATGCAAGCACGACACAAGCAGGATTTGAGAATATTCCATTGCTTAGGGAATACTTCTTGTTGCGATTTCGTACGTCAAGGGGCAAATTTTTTTGGCCTTTTGTTGCAACTTTGTCTGACTTTGACGAATTGACAGTCAATCTTGGGGTTTTAGAGCCTCCTAAGCATGATGGTAGGGTCATATTTGACCCAAACTACTCCAAAAGATCAAGTACCTACTGGATCTGGCATGCACCTCCCAACTTCAAACCCTCATAGATTTGGCCTCTGATGTCCAATTTGGAAGAAACAAAAGGTGATCTTGACTATCTTAGACCTCCTAAACATAATGGTGTGCTCATATTTGCAGCAACATGCTCCAAAAAGAACTTGCAATACAAGGCCACGAAGAGGAAACCCTCACAAATCTGGTATTCTATCAAGTCTTTCTAATTTTTTAGGTTATCATTTGATGCAAGAGAAGAGCATACTCAACTATCAAGATCCACCATGATTTGCACTCAAAAACTCTCAAAAAATGACTAACACTAAGTGATTCTTCCTAGAGCTATGATACCATGTTAGAGCTAATTGATGTGCTCTGATACCATGTTAGAGTTGGTTATGATTGGAGGCACTTAGGATCTAGGACTTCATGAAAGAACAAGATATCAAATGAGAGAATAATTCTATTCTATCAATGAATGCAAAAGAGATTATAAGATTATTATTACAGTGTACATGACATGCCTTGCTTATAAAGACAAGGATGAGAGACAAGATGTTGTAGTCATATGACAAGTGTCTTAATCCTATGACATGTGACAACTATAGGATAAGATGACAACTAGGAACAACTAGCAACAACTAGACATCTAGTAGACTCACTAATTCAAATTAACATGTGTGAATATTATTTAACTAATAAATAGTTAAATAATATGAATTATCCACACAAGGGTAAACCGGTTAGGTAATAACCCTATTCAAACCAACAAGATTTAAGATTTACATTGTTGAACACAATGGGGTACTGAGAGGGGGGTTGAATCAACACACTTAAAAACTTTAGCCAAACATTTATTGATAAAATTGAATATCTTTGAAAACATGAAAGAAAACATGCAAGTCAAGAGTCAACACATAACACCAGTATTTTTACATGGAAAACCCTAAAATAGGGAAAATCCATGGTGAGGATTAACTTATAATATAATAAGCTCACTGTAAAAGTATTACAACTTTGTTTTAGGGCTTCTACCCAAGGAAGATACTACTCCCTGAATTACAACTTTGATTTAGTGTTATGACCCAAGGAAGATACTACTCCCTAAAAGTTCAACTCACTGCTATTACAATGATAGTATAAGGCCTAAAACATTTTGAAAATGATCAAAGATTTCAAATTATGCAAGTCATTGGATCTGCACACCTTCTTATGGAGTTTTCAGAGAAATTCAAAAATGACTTAAGTGTTTGTAGCTCCGGAAGATAGTGTGATACCTCTTTTACTTGAGTACTACCTTTGCAAACCACTAGAACACTTGAAACTTTGTTAAAACATGTAGCATACTGATCTTAGTCAATCCTTAGAGCCTCATGACAAACATATCTCTTCCGGAGGAATGTGGAGCATTCCATTGTCTCCATAATACTACTTTGTTCTGTTAGGGTGATGGTCGATGTATAAACTCTTGTAATTTTTCATGTTGAGTGAGTGAGAGGCTGAAACCTTGGATATGTCATGTCAATCCATGTCATAAGCTATCATTAGAACTATGTGGCTATATCTTTCTTTGTAGAGAGATGCGGACCAGTTCAAGTTGACTCTACCTTGGAATGTACACTATGAATGCCTTAGACACTTTTCAACTTCTTACCTTTGAGTATGGTACTCCCAATTGATGAGATGTGTATGTGTATATGTCGAAGACATGCTAGGATATGAGTGTTTGCCTCCACATCATATTGAAACCCAAAACTAATCCATACTTAGACTTATTTACTTTCTCCCAGATTGGTTTTCCTTGACTATACTAGTTCCTTCCTTGTACAAGTTTGTCTATATATTTCCATCTAATATATTGACATCAATGTATACTATGTTTGGTGTAGGAGCACCAAGAGGATCATGAAGATCCATGGTTTCATGGTTGATCATGTTGTAATAAGGTCTTGAGGACCATTCCTATGCTTTGTAATAACTTGGATCATGTCAAATAATGTCATATTTGTGGTTGGGACAGTCATAAGAGTCATGCATTGTAATGGGGCAGTCATACATTGTAAGCCTTTTTGGCATGTGTCAAGGAGTGTCATGCCTTGTCAAAGGCTCATTTATCTTGTAAGGATGTTTAAGAGCTTTGTTTGTCATGTAAGACCACGATGCATATGACAAAACATTGTAATTAGTTGTAGACATTAGCAAAACAGGGGCAATTCAGGGTTGTAGATAGTTTACCAGTCTTCCACTGATTCAAAATGCCCCTCCAACTATTCCATCCATCGATGCAGGCTTCATAAAGCCTTGAAGATGTCCATTGTAGGGGAGAGAAGTGATTGGTGAAGAAATCAATAAGAAAAAACATAGTTTCTGCCTTTATATTCTGTATTTTCCACTGTTCCTGTACATGCTCTGCCCTTATATGGAGGATTCATAGAAGATTATGATGGTGGTTTGAAAGTAGGGTGAGTCTGGAATATTTTATAATTTATTTGGGTTCTTGAAACATCTGTCTAACATAGATATCTACATTCTTCTGAGTTGACTTGATAAACCCTCACCTAGGGTTTTCTGACAGAAAACTATGTGTTTTTCACCATTCCACTGACTCAAACCCACCTTGATTAGTGGAATGGATTTATTGATGTTTGTTTCAATGCTCTTCGAAGGTGTTTTTGGCAGGAGTCTATTTTTGATAGAGATTTCTTGAAGTGACCTAGCAAAACCATGTGCTAGGCATGTGTAAAGAGGAGCAACATAGGCCAAATCCATCATAGTCGACTGTGGAGTCACAAAAATTGTGTCATTTTCCATTTTAGCATGTGTCTAATGTGTCTAAGGTGTGCAGAGGGTTCTGTGAGTCTTTGGAGGGGCAGTTGCTTTACAAAACAAGCCTAATTGGCCAAGGGCTGTTCGAGGACATTTATAGGTTAGAGTATATTGTCCAAAACAAAGTACCCCAAGCTTGTGATATGTTAGAGGGCATCAAAAAGGGTATCTTAGGATTGTCTAAGATTAAAGTTTGCAAGCCACTAGTAGAAGTTATATCAGACTATTCCATTTTGGAGGCCTAATTGAGACAATGTTATAGGTCTGTCAGGAGAAATAGTCCACATGCTCAAAAGGGACCCATGCCAAGTCTTGGATGTCTTGTCAAACCTTGAAAGAGGGCCCCTCCATATTTGTCTTAAAGGAAGTTTTGTTGGTCTAAATCATTTCACAAGAGAACCATGCTTTAGGCTTGAATGTTGTCTTGACAAACTCATTGAATCACATTGAACACCATTGGACTCTGCATCATAGTGGTATCAGAGCCATAAAAGGTTCTATAAGTTGGTTGTGTGTAAGATATGGTATATGTTAGTAGAGGAGAGTGAAGGAGAGGATAGCAACATGCCTCCAAAAGGGATGACCACTGAGGTGGTTAAGAAGTTCAAGGAGATGGAAGAGAAGATTAAGAGTGGAGTCAAGGAAGCACTCCAAGCTGAGTTGAAGGCACCGAGGTTAGTGAAGAAGATAGATGAAGGTTCTGATGGAGAGGAAGAAATAGAGGAGGAAGAAGAAGAAAATTAAGAAGAGACAGAGATACCTACAGACCAGAAACATTTCCTTGAAGCCATCAAGGCAATTGGCAAAGATTCTTCAGAGGCTCGGATGGAGATTCCGATGTTTAGTGGCAAGATGAATGCTGATGAAGTTATGGAGTGGATTGAGGCCCTAAATAAGTACTTTGAATACAAGGAAGTACCTGAGAACAAGAGGGTGAAGTTTGCCAAGACAAAACTCAAAGGTGCTGCCCTCACATGGTGGAATTACACCCAAGGTGAGAGGGTGAAGAGTGGGAAGAGTATGATCTCTTCATGGAGCAGAATGTTGGAGAGGATCAAGTCCCAATTTCTTCCATCAGACTATGGGGTGCAGATCTACAAGATGCAAAATCTCAAACAAAGAGTTTTGGATGTGGCCACTTACATCGAGGAGTTTCACAAGTTATCCCTTCATTGTGGACATGTGGAGGATGAAAAGGTAAAGTGGCAAGGTATCTAAATGGTTTGAAGTTTAATATATAAGATGAAATCAGTATACTAACCCCTAAAACAATGGACAAATGCTTTCAAATGGCATTGAGGGCTGAAGAAAAGTTGAAGAGGAAAGGTGAGCAGCAAAATAGAGGAAGAGGAGGCAGAAATTTCAGAGGTAGGGGCAGTTTTGGAGGTAGAAATTAGTTCCGAAGAAGTCAAGGGGAATCTAGTTCCCAAGAACAAAGTGGAGAATCAGGTTCAAGAGGAGGCTTTAGAGGAAGGAAACCCAATGGAAGGGGTAGATTCAGTGGACTAGGTAGAGGTCCTAATGTCTTCATAGGGAGATGTTTCAGTTGCAACCAAGTGGGACACCCAGCCTTCAAATGTCCTGAGAAGCAAGCCTCAATCTCTCATGGAGGATAGAGAAGGAACCAGTTGATCCAAGAGGAAGATTGTCAAAGTGTTAACTCTCCAATTAGAAGTGCAGCCCCAGTCCATGATGGAGAAAGCTTGATGATGAGGAGAACCATGTTGAAGGTGCCTCAAACACAAAAACCCCCTCAGAGGAAGACATTGTTCAGGACAACATGCAAGGCCTATGGTAAGATATGCAAGGTAATTGTTGATTCAGGTTCAACTAAAAATTTAGTTTCCATTGAGATGGTAGACAAGTTGAAATTGAAAAGACTTCCTCATGTTAGTCCTTATAAAGTGTCATGGTTGAATAAGGGGCAAAAAGTTTTGGTAGATGAACAAACTTGGGTAGAGTTTGAGATAGGGGAATATAAGGACAAGATTTTGTGTGATATAATCCCCATGGATGCTTGTCATTTGTTGTTAAGATGTCCATGGCAATATGATGTTCAAGCCCAACATGATGGGAAGTCAAACTCTTTTGTCATAACCAAGAATGGTAGGAAGTATAAAATGGATCCTTTGTCGGATGAAAGTGTGGAGAAGAATGTAGGGTCAAGTGTCATGTTGGTGAGTGGTAGAGAGTTTCTTAAAACCCTTAAGGAGGAAGACCCAAGGGTATGCTCTAATTTTGAAGCCTAAAAACAGTCCTAATTTGCATGGTCCTAGTGAGGAAGAGGTTCCCAAGGAGGTGCAGCAATTGTTAGAGAAATACAAGGGTATCATGGTAGAGGAGATGCCTAATAAATTGCCACCTATTAGGGACATAAGCCATCAAACTGACTTCATACTAGGGTCTACTTTGCCAAACAAAGCAGCCTACAAGATGACACCTTCTCAAAATGAAGAGATTGCCAAGCAAGTGCAAGAATTACTGTTTAAGGGTTTGGTGAGAAAGAGCCTTAGCCCATGTGCTGTCCCAACAGTCCTAGCCCCTAAAAAGGATGGTAAATGGAGACTATGTACGGATTCTAGGGCTATTAACAAGATCACCATAAGATATAGGTTCCGTATGCCAAGGATTGAGGATTTAATGGACTGTTTGGGAGGGGCTAGATACTTTTCCAAGATTGATCTTAAGAGTGGGTATCATCAAATTAGGATAAAGTAAGGAGATGAATGGAAGACTACCTTTAAGACAAATGAGGGTCTCTATGAGTGGTTGATGATGCCATTTGGCCTATCTAATGCCCCAAGTACTTTTATGCGCCTTATGAATGAGGTGTTGCAAGATTTCATTGGCAAATTTGTTGTGGTGTACCTTGATGACATTCTTGTTTTCAGCAGGACCAAGGAAGAACATTTGCAACACTTGGATCAGGTTTTGAAGAAGTTGCATGATGAGAAATTGATGATTAACATGGAGAAGAGTATTAATGAAGGAAGAACACACCTATCTTGGTTTTGTCATCTCCTAAGGCAATTTGAAGATGGATCCAGCAAAGGTAGAGGCTATTTTATCATGGCCAACTCCTAAAACAACAGGTGATGTAAAAAGTTTTCATGGTTTGGCAACATTCTATAGGAAGTTTATAAGGGGTTTTAGTCATATTTGTGCACCTATTTTGGATACCATTAAAAGGGGGCAGAAATGTAAATTTTCTTGGACAAAGGCAACCAATGATTCTTTTGAAATTCTGAAACAAAAGGTAGCACAACAATCCATTCTTGTTTTGCCTGATTTTAATAAGTTGTTTGTGGTGGAATGTGATGCTAGTAACCTTGCTATAGGGGTTGTCTTGAGTCAGGAGGGAAAACCAGTTGCCTTCTTTAGTGAAAAACTAAATGATGCTAAGAGAAAGTATTCTACTTATGACTTGGAGTTGTATGCAATGGTGCAAGCTTTGAAAAAATGGAGGCACTATATTTTCCCTAAGGAGTTTATTTTTTATACTGACAACCATGCACTTAGTTTTCTAAATTCATAGGAGAAACTCAGTCATAGGCATATGAAATGGGTTGAACAACTCCAAGCATAAACCTTTTCCATCAAACACAAGAAGGGGCAGGCCAATAAAGTGGTAGATGCATTGAGTAGAAGGGTGTGTATGGTGCAAGAGATTCAGTTGCAAAGTGTGGGGATTGATGCTCTCAAACATATGTACCAGGATGATGAAGATTTCAAGGAAGTATATGAAGTTTGCTCTCAATTTTTGGATGCATATCATTCTGATTTTTTTGAGTTTTTGTTGCAGCAGGGGTTGTTGTTCAAAGGCAACCAATTGTGTATTCCTAGGTGTTCCATGAGGGAGAACATCATAAAGGAAAAGCATTGTGGTGGTCTAGGAGGTCACTTTGGGTTGGATAAAACATTGGATTAGGTGAAAAGATTTTATTTTTGGCCTAAAATGTAGTCAGACATCAGAAAATTTGTTGAGAGTTGTAGCATATGTCAAAGGGAAAAAGGTACTTCATCTAATGCTGGTCTATATTAGCCACTTCTTGTTCCTAATAGGCCATGGGCGAGTATTAGCATGGATTTTGTCTTGGGTCTTTCTAGGACTCAAAAAGGTTTTGATAGCATATTTGTTGTAGTGGATAGATTCAGTAAGATGGCTCATTTCTTACCATGTAAATGCACTAATGATGCTTCACACATTGCTGGTTTATTTTGTAGGAGTACAATCAACACTGAGAGGGGGGGTGAATCAGTGTTGATACACAAAAACCAATTTTTATTTCTTCTCTAAAATTGTCAATAAGATTTGTCTAAAATGAATCAATTAACAAAAGCACATTCACCAAATCTTCAATTATATAGGACATGTTGGTAATTTTCTCTGAATCGGCAGAGGGTTTGCCAATTCCAATGCATGAGCAGATTCGACCAATAGACACGGGAGGTTGCGTGAGCTGCCTCCCCTTCACTTCTGGTTCTGCCGCACTAAGGGGGGTGTCCCTATAACTAAAGATGTGACCTTGACTAGCTCAATGATTGATAGATTTAGCTTGACACAACAAGTAGAATACTCTCATGTGTGGACCAAGATGTGGATGATACATCACAAAGTTGGCAATATTCTTGGACATATTTGTCTGGTTAGGTATGAGAGTATGCAGGGGTTCCTAATCCTACTCCTACAACTAACAGGTGGATGTTATGGAATGGTTTGAATTTGATGGTTTAGATGCAAGATAGGGGTTTTTGGATCATAACTACTTCACAAGGGCAGACTGGTGCCTATCCCAGGGCAAGGAGTCAACTAGACATATACAAGAGAGTGGCTTGCAACTGGCATTCAAGTTTCAAGGGGTTGGAACTGGTATTTGCCTTACAAACACTACCCAAGGATAAGTATTTAACTACCCATACTTATAGATATCCCAGTTGACATACATTCTTCTCCACACTTTAACCTAAAACAATTTAATCCACTCCTTGAATGGAAGTTAGAGATCAAGTATGTGATACAACAAAACTATACCCTAGAATCTGAGAAACCCTTAGCAACCAGATTCAAAAGAAGACATGCATACAACAAGTGGAGACAGACAGCAAAACAGATGCAAGAAGTATTTTTCATATAACATTAACATTGAAACTAAACATATGTGCAAGATACAGCTCAAATGCAACACATAAACTCCACAAAGATACAATAGCCAGGAAAATGCTCTGTATTTTGCTATTTTTCCCCAAAATTGCCCAAGTCTTCAACCAGACGAATGAGTAACACAGTCTACCTTTTATAGTAAGACTGTATACTCAACAAAATTAATTACAAGGCAAGTCAAAATTTCTGCTAGATACATTGCACCAAGAATGATGCCCAAATCAATCAATGTAGAATGCAGAGGAAGAGGAAGGAGCAGGTGAGATCGGGAATTGGGCTACCGATTGGAGATTTTCCTTACAAATCAGGTAGGTTGCCATCAATCATCGACCCATACCTCTGGGTTTTCATCATTAATGGCCAAACCTACCGCGACCCTTTGGAAATGCAATACCTACGTGCCTGTGAAGTTTTCTTGCCTGAAAACAGCTATAGAAACAAAGAAATCACCTCTGCCGAACACTTGAAACATGGCCGTAGATTTCCCCCTCCTATCGCTGAGATCCACGACCCCAAAATGCCTTGAAAAGTCACCAGCCAATTAGAATGTGCCACGTAGGCATTCCACGCTCCTATCGCTGACTTTTCCCTTTCTCATTTTGCCATTTTCGCCCTGTATATGCATGAACATATGCATTTACAAACACCTTATATACAAGTCAGACCTCAAATTTTATTAGAACAATTTGAGAATCGGTTCAAATCCGTCTTGTATCCCTTTTACTGCACATCAGCTTGTATATCAGCGTATACAAGCGCTTTGTACAACCCATGGATGCCAAATTTCATTCACTACACCTTGATCCTCCATCACGTCCGGATTGCATGTCTCTCCTTTTGCATATCTTCGAATATATAACTGCATATACATTCACCTCATACATACAAGGCAGATTTCAAATTTTAATGAGGCACTTGAAGTTATTTTGAAATCCGGCTTGTATCTAGCCTTTGTACCTTCGCAATGTATTTCGGCACATACAAGTGCCCAATATACATGCAGCGGACCCAAAATATTATTAACTTCATCTGATTTATCCCTCGGGTCCAGAATGTATGTCCTCTTTTTGTATATCGGCCTGTATATGCAAACATACAAATCCCTTAACATACAAGCAAAGAATCTTTTAGGATATGCGATATAGATTCCCTCTTGTATGTCGCCAATGCATGTCAAACATACATTCAACCTTGTATCTGCCTCTCCTGTATGCCGAATATACAAACCTGTTTGTATATGCCCGTGGGTCCTACCACATGTATCTTCCTCGTTGCACTGTAGCGAATGCATATTAGCATGCCCTTGTATATTTTGCTTTGTATATTTCCTCTACATACAAACAACGAATCTTTCCTGGAATATGCCTGCAATGTATATTTCCCTTGTATCTCCAGCATTGTATTAAATGCATCTGCGCCCTTGTATACTTTTCAATGCACCATTACATACAACCCAATATACAAAGCGAGAATATTCTCAGGAATCTGCGAAAGATTCCCCCTTTGTATATGCGTATTTAGAGCCCGATATGCACTCAGAAATGCATCTAACTAATTTTTTCAAAGGGCGAAGGAGATTTTGCAAGCCCGCCAATGCACATTCGACCTGCATGTATATACAAACACCCTTGTATATACAAAGACACCTGCACCTTAACTAATTTTTCATAATTTTACTATTGCAGAGGCTGAAAGATAGAATTTTTGGATTTTTTGGGAAGGGGCCTGCATATTTAAATGCTTAAAACCTGATTGCTTATGCAGGCACCACTAGTGGCTCTGTTTAGGGATGCATGCCTCCTACAGGCATGGCGAGAACCACAGATCTCTCCGATGCAAACCGGTCCCTTATCCATTGGGCTACAGAGTCATGAAGTTACACTGACCTGCATCACCAAACACTCTTGATGGCCTAAGGCCACCAAGAAAAGAAAAAGCTGTATCTCCCCCTGTCAAACATCTTGTTTTCATCTGCATACACTGGATCAAGCCTGGAGATACTGTCATGACCTACCCACAAACAAATCTTGTCGTCTGCATATTCAACCCTCTGATTTAGCTTGTCACCGTCACCCCTATGCAAATAACCTTCAGCATCATGTGACATGTGGGTGTCATATTTATCAAACAATGCATATTCAAATGAAATATAACACATGTTATCATTTGTGTTAGCATTATGCATTGCAAAATGATCTCCTAGCTGGACTAAAAACTGAAAACACTCAAAGTCCACCATGTAGCTAGGAGTATCAAGCCTCATCTTATCACAAGCTGGCATATCAAAGAAAAAGCTTTCAGATTCATATATGTGCAAATCATGCACACAACCAATAGCAACACCAAACTGGAAAAGATCAGGCTCTGGCACCTCTCTACAATACCCTTTTTGATGTATGTTGGCCTCTCTTTCATCAAGATGAGAAATAGAATCCAAATCAATTACATTGCTTAGATCCTCACCATACTCAAACAGATCCTCCTCACTATTCGTGTCAAAAATAGGTGATCTAGGTGTTTCAACTTCATCATGGTATGCTGTTGGTTCATGGGCAACAGAACATGCATCTTCATTACCAATGGATTCACTCTGTGGAGGAGTATCAGCCTGTATGTTACAAACAAAACCATAATCAAATGAAGAATGATCATGCTCAGCACTAGCACTTGTTTCAATTTTTGACTACTCTTCATCATCTCCATGTGTCCGAAAAGAGGGCATTGATTCACACATGGAACTACTGCTCTGTCTACTTATTTCTTCTCTATCCTGAGCACAATATTCACAATTATCTCCACAAACCCATTCAAACAGATGTTCATTGCTATCCATAACCACATCATTATTTTCAAAATCAGATACCTCAACCTTACAATGGGAGTCATCATTGATCCTTCTGTTGGCATCCTCAACTGATGTATTTTCATTCTCAGTTTTACCTTCACATGATGCCATAATCACTTGGTCATTTGCAGCCTTATAACCATTATTCATACCAAAACCTGTGGATAGGGAATTCTGCATGTACTCATTTCTCATTTTTTCTATATTTTCTACAAACTTGTATGCCATCTGCATACTTGTTATCTTGAATTCCCCCAACAATGCACTAGAGCCCTCCTCGAAAGCTTCAAAATATATGCCAACACAGGCTGAAATATCAAGTCTGAAGCCTTCAGGGATTTGTGAAAGGGCTACTACAAATCTATGACTAAAATCAATACAGGGCTCTTTATCTTGTTTTCTGATTTCCATTAATCTTGCAACAAGATCAGCAGGTTCTCTTGCAAATTCTTCTTTGAAACAGTCAGCAAGTTCATCCCAACAGGCAAAGGATCTCTTTGGAAAGCTCAAATACCAATCTCTAGCTTTTGCATCAAAGGATCTAACAAAAAACCTCATCCACATATCCTCATCTCTAAATGAGTTTTTCTCCATAAAACTGTGAAAATTTTGGATATGTGCACCCCCATCACACACACTGTGTCCACTAAATCTAGGCATCTGATTGTAGATTTTGGCAGGCATACTTTCAACTTGATAATCAACCCATGACAAATCTAACTGATCATACAAAGGATCAAAAGGGCTGGCAAGAGGTTTAGCCTTCTGACTGGCAGACATAACAGGGTTATCACTATTTAACTGAGCCTGCTGAGCCTCTAAGAATATCAACCTATTTTTTATCTCTTCCATTCTTTTACTCAACATTTCATCCCCCTCTTGACTGAGTATGGGTGAATCCATAGTTGGATTCATAAAATTTTTAATCTTAGACATCCTTTGTCTACCTAAGACCTAAGGCTTCCCCCTGGCATCTAACTTATGCAATAAAACAACAAATATAAATGGGAAGAAGCTAGGTACCTTTTCTCATCCAGATGCAGAAATCTGAACATCTTTTATCACACAACATACATCTACCTTTCATGTGCACTTAAATCTTTTTTGCAGAGTCGCCGCCTCTCCAGAGACGATAAAAATTTCAAACAACTGAAAGCTCATCATATATTCTTATGAGTTCATTTCACCAGCAGAGCATCATCATTCACATGAAAGACTCCCCAGCGGAGTTGCCAATTCTGTTGGTGACTCGGATGGGCACACAGATACTATTCTTTTTTCATTAACTCCCTAGTGGAGTCGCCAATTCTGTTGGTGACTCGGATGGGCCACAAATGTATCACCAAAGATGACTAGATAGTACTTTGACTTCACATCCCCAGCAGAGTCACCAATTCTGTTGGTGACTTGGATGGACACATAGATACTATTCTTTTTCATTAACTCCCTAGTAGAGTCGCCAATTCTGTTGGTAATTTTCTCTGAATCGACAGAGGGTTTGCCAATTCCAATGCATGGACAGATTTAGCCAACAGACATGGGAGGTTGCATTAGCTGCCTCCCCTTCACTTCTGGTTCTGCCGCACTAAGGGGGGTGTCCCTATAACTAAAGATGTGACCTTGACTAGCTCAATGATTAATAGATTTAGCTTGATAGCAACATGCAGAATACTCATGTGTGGACCAAGATGTGGATGATACATCACAAGGTTGGCAATAGTCTTGGACATATTTATCTGGTCAGGTATGAGAGTATGCGGGGGTTCCTAATCCTACTCCTACAACTAACAGGTGGATGTTATGGAATGGTTTGAATTTGATGGTTTGGATGCAAGATAGGGGTTTTTGGATCATAACTACTTCACAAGGGCAGACCGGTGCCTATCCCAGGGCAAGGAGTCAACTAGATGTATACAAGAGAGTGGCTTGCAACTGGCATTCGAGTTTCAAGGGGTTGGAACTAGTATTTGCCTTACAAACACCACCCAAGGATAAGTATTTAACTACCCATACTTACAGATATCCCAGTTGACATACATTCTTCTCCACACTTTAACCTAAAACAATTTAATCCACTCCTTGAATGGAAGTTAGAGATCAAGTATGTGATACAACAAAACTATACCCTAGAATCTGAGAAACTCTTAGCAACCATATTCAAAAGAAGAAATGCATACAACAAGTGGAGACAGACAACAAAACACATGCAAGAAGCATTTTTCATATAACATTAACATTGAAACTGAACATATGTGCAAGATACAGCTCAGATGCAACACATAAACTCCACAAAGATACAATAGCCAGGAAAATGCTCTGTATTTTGTTATTTTTCCCCCAAAATTACCCAAGTCTTCAACCAGACGAATGAGTAACACAGTCTGCCTTTTATAGTAAGACTGTATACTCAGCAAAATTAATTACAAGGCAAGTCAAAATTTCTGCCAGATACATTGCACCAAGAATGACGCCCAAATCAATCAATGCAGAACGCAGAGGAAGAGGAATGTGCAGATGAGATCGAGAACTGGGCCGCCGATTGGAGATTTTCCTTACAAATCAGGTAGGTTGCCGTCAATCATCGACCCATACCTTTGGGTTTTCACCATTAATGGCCAAACCTACTGCGGCCCTTTGGAAATGCAACACCTATGTGCCTTTGAAGTTTTCCCACCCGAAAATAGCTGCAGAAACAAAGAAATCGCCTCTGCTGAACACTTGAAACATGGCCGTAGATTTCCCCATCTTATCGCTGAGATCCACGACCCCAAAATGCCTTGAAAAGTCACCAGCCAATTAGAATGTGCCACGTAGGCATTCCACGCCCCTATCGCTGACTTTTCCCTTTCTCATTTTGCCATTTTCGCCCTATATATGCATGAACATATGCATATACAAACATCTTATATACAAATCGGACCTCAAATTTTATTAGAACAATTTGAGAATCGGTTCAAATCCAGCTTGTATCCCTTTTACCGCACATCGGCTTGTATATCAGCACATACAAGTGCTTTGTACAACCCATGGATGCCAAATTTCATTCACTGCACCTTATTCCTCCATCGTGTCTGGATTGCATGTCTCTCTTTTTGCATATCTTCGAATATATAACTGCATATATATTCACCTCATACATACAAGGCGGATTTCAAATTTTAATGAGGCACTCGAAGTTGTTTTGAAATCTGGCTTGTATCTAGCCTTTGTACCTTCGTAATGTATATCGGCACATACAAGTGCCCAATATACATGCAGCGGACCCAAAATATTATTAACTTCATCTGATTTATCCCTCAGGTCCGGAATGTATGTCCTCTTTTTGTATATCGGCTTGTATATGCAAACATACAAATCCCCTAACATATAAGCAAAGAATCTTTTAGGATATGCGATATAGATTGCCTCTTGTATGTCGCCAATGTATGTCAAACATACATTCAACCTTGTATCTGCCTCTCCTGTATGCCGAATATACAAACCTATTTGTATATGCCCGCGGGTCCTACCACATGTATCTTCCCCGTTGCACTATAGCAAATGAATATTAGCACGCCCTTGTATATTTTTCTTTGTATATTTCCTCTCTATACAAACATCGAATCTTTCCTGGAATATGCCTACAATGTATATTTCCCTTGTATCTCCAGCACTGTAGTAAATGCATCTGTGCCCTTGTATACTTTTCAATGCACCATTACATACAACCCAATATACAAAGTGAGAATATTCCTGGGAATCTATGAAAGATTCCCCCTTTGTATATGCGCATTTAGAGCCCGATATGCACTCAGAAATGCATCTAACTAATTTTTTCAAAGGGCGAAGGAGATTTTGCAAGCCCGCCAATGCACATTCGACCTGCATGTATATACAAACACCCTTGTATATACAAAGACACCTGCACCTTAACTAATTTTTCATAATTTTGCTACTGCAGAGGCCGAAAGACAGAATTTTTGGATTTTTTGGGAAGGGGCCTGCATATTTAAATGCTTAAAACCTGATTGCTTATGCAGGCACCACCAGGACACATGAAATTATACAAACCATCAATCACAAGAAATTATATAGGATATCAACACAAGAAGAATTATCGAGTGGAAAACCCTCCCAGGGTAGAAAACCACTCCAAAACTGCCTCACTAGCTTAACTGAAAAACATGCCTCACTGGCTACAAAGAAGCCTCACTGGCTACAATATGTGTCTCATTAACAAATGTTAAAGTCTCACTGACCTATAAGCCTCACTGGCATACTGTGCCTCACTGGCTTTTCTTAATCAATCAAAACAAAAGATTTCATGTGCAAGAAGCGATTGTTGTCCAATCTGATTTGCACCATTCAAATCAACTCATCTGCAACATATATTCCATCATTCCAATCCTCTGACACTTGATCCTTGAAATCATCTTATTCACCTGATCAAGAAAATATGTCTTTTTCACTACAAATTGGTTTTCACATTTATTTATCTGTATTTTCTTTTCAATTGAATCTTCACAAAATTTTCTTCAATACTCAACAAATGATTCAGGATTCTCAACACAAAAAATCTCCGCAAATTGGCATGATCAAATCCTGCAATATCAAGCTTCAACCTGCAAACATATCCACCTTTGAACAAAATCACTTCAATAAAACTTGTAAAAATGCTCTTGAGAAATATTGCATCAATAAACCATTTTCAATTTTATAAAGAACAAGTTATCCCTGCAAAAATAAGTTGTTTATCTCTGCAAAAATCAATCACTTGTGAATTTGCTATGATAGATGTAGACATCCAAAATTGACCGAATCTTTCATTATTCCTAAAATCCATAATTATCCCTAATAATCCCTAAATATCCCATTTAATATATTATTATCCACATGTGATTTAATTAATGTTAATTACTTAAATCCTTCATTTTGACATATCCTGTAAATAATAAATTAAAATTAATTTATTATTTACCTATGAGCTAATAACCTCTCGAAAATAATAAATTAAATAAACTTAATTTATTATTTTAATCTAAAACTTGTAAAATACCTACCATAACCGTAACTACCTTTTACCGTTCACCGAATCAAAAAAATCCATTTAACTACCCAAACCAATTTCTATCCAACTATATAAAAATCAAATGCATCCCTCATTGATTGGCCCTCGACAATTGTTACATTGGAGTTATGCTAATATTCTGAGCAACCACATTTCAGTATTGCGGTATTTCAGTATTGCGGTAACATCTATTTCAATTTGTTTATCAATAGTGCTTATCTAAATCTTCTGTTGGTGCATTTTGATATAAATTTAGGGTTTTGATGATAGGTTAAATCTTTTTAATAAAAATTTATATTCTGATGCATACAAATGGTGAACCTGACGTGAAAAACCCTTCTGATCACTTGTTTGCAAGTGTTTGGGTTTGAGAGCTTGCAGGAAAGGATACTGTTGTCTTTTACAGAAATTTGTTCTTACATTTGAAGCCACAGATATCCATATAACAGATTTAAAACTCACATATTGGTGTAGGTACTGGTAAAGGTTTGAAGTTTTCAACTTTCACCCGTGTATTTGCATTTGGTTAAAAGAAACCTTTTCAATAAGCTATTTTGCTATTTTGTGTATATCTGCAATCAATGCATATCATGAACAATTGATTGAAATTATAATCTTTGGTAAAAAAAAAAAAACTCATTCGATCATGTTTGGATTGAAGTTCTAAATCTCCGTTATGATGTGAGCACTTGCAGAATGTTGGTAAAGGTTGTTGCATTGGTTGATAGTTTCTAAAGTCTTTCAACAAACCCGTTTTGTGTATGTCCTGCACTCATTGCATACATATCTTCCATGGCGGTCTACCAAACAATTCCCATTCTTCGTTTATGTTTCCACATTTTGCAGGCATAACTACTGGGGCACCCATAACATCAACAAAATCTGTTTGCAATTTGCCTTAATTCAATCTCCAAATGTTTTCCATTTTTCGTCACACTATCAGATGTGAGCATTATAATGTCCCAAAAATTGTTCTCACACCATTAAAAATCATATACCAGAAATTTTTCAAACTTGTTGACTCTCAGAATTCATGCCAGAATATTTCCTAAACTCGTTGGTCGTTCCTATCGGCGCATATATTGAACTTCCTATGGGTGTAAGTGCTAATTATGTTTTGAATTGAGCCTATTCAAAAGAGGCGTGATAGCAATTTCCTATTTCGTTTGCTGGTTTATATAGACGTTGGGACATTAAAAACTGTTGGCTGTTCCTATTGGCATATTTTCTGAACCTTTTTTGGGTGCGCATAATGAATATTATAGTGCTTGGGGAAAATTTGCTAAACTCATCAGCATAATACTCAAACCTATCACGTGTGTCAATGCTGGCAAATTACTCTCAGGCTGTGCAAAGAAACCATGCCAGAAAATGTTTCTAAACTCTTAATTTTTCTAAACTCGTCAATTATTCAATCTCTCATCAGTTCCTAGCAGCATATTCCTTAAACCATCTATCATTTTTGAGTTACATACCTCTGTGGCGTCAAAAGCATTGGATCTTTAATACACGGCAAGTTTTTACTAGTTCATAGTGCAACTTCCAGTGGTAACTATTTTTTTTTTTTTTGGTTTGCATTTGCTATTAACTTCTGGTAAATGTTTCTTGTTATTGATTAGCCATTTGTTTTAGCAAGTTACTTTTTAAGCATTTTTATTGGCTAGTTAAAACTGCTTTTAGCTATCATTGCTGAACTAATCTTTCTTGGTAATCATACAGCAATCAGGCACGTGCCCCACTGCTGTCATCTTTGGTACACATTCATCAGTATAAAATGAAACTTCTTGTCATTTGTAGACGTTTGGTGATTAGCCATGGTTTAAGCTATTGGTGTTGTATTAGTGCTTAAAAAGAAACTCATGGTATTTCTTATAATCCGTGATAGGAGACCTTTAATGAGGATGTCTAAAGTTTAAACCAAAAACTGTCAATAATCAATTAACCATTACCAGAGTGCCCATTTTTAGCCCTTGGAGTCTGTTTTCTTCAAATAATCATAACTTTCTTGTTTCTCATCATATTTTCATGTTTTTGTAGGCATCAGAAAGGGGATTCAGAGAGCTTCACAGTAGTATAATCCATTTATTCAACTTCATCTCCAAATTTTTAGATTGTTTGGTCTTGTTCTAACGTTTTCATTGCAGCCTTACGCCTATCAAAAAGCAAAACTTTTCAAACTACTAATCAGTTTTTTTTGCAGGATCGATCGTCAAAGAATCTAATCTTGAAACAACGTGTCTTCTTTTTATAGATTAGATCACATCATAAGCAAGGGTTAAAATTAACAAGTGTTTGCCATGTCTTGTGGCTTGCAATTTTGTCATTGAATGTGTATGCTCTTCTCTTGCGCCATTCGACGATCTTGAGAATCAAAAGCATTCCTTTGACATTTTGTATAACCACCCACACATTCGGATTTGGAATCAAAATGAACCCCATGTGAGTGTGAGGTAAATACGTTGTGTATGCTCTCTCCTTGCATTTCGTTGCGATCTGGGAGATCAAAAACAACGTGTTTCCTTGCTTTTGTCATCCTTAGAGTGGGCCTACTCTTGAGACACATTTGCAAGGAGAACTCATTTGTGACCCCAAGCGGTACTTTCATCCGGTCCGCTATATAAATTGAGGATAAGGCAAAAGCCAAGTCTAACCGGTATTAGCACTTACCGTACAATGCTAGCTCGAAAGGAGGCGTACCTTTGTGTATATTAAAACTCCTAGTAGGGTTAGTCAAAGCCTTTAGTGGCTTGCTGGACGCTCGTAAGGTGCCGGTCCCCCAGATATTCACTATAACCCTTTTGTTTAGTGGCCAAAAAACCCTCTACTTGTTGATACAAGAGGAAACTCTGATAGCCGTCCCACATTTTCGCGGCTTATGGCAGAGACAGCGAGGTACCTCAGGATCTGCGCGCCCTAGGACCTGGAACTTGGTGTGCCTAAGAAGTGAGTGCACTGTAAGGGGGAGCCCGTGCCCCAAGTTCCTGGAGCTATACACCATAAGTAGGCGCGGCTGGGTAAAACCAAGTGGGAACTCAACGAGTATTGTCCTTTCCAAGCCTAGGATTGTGCATGTTTACAAGTGTTTGCAAAACATCAAAGTGTCATAAAAAACAACCAATCAAATTGCTGTGTGTCTTATATGATTGTGTGTGCCTGATCATCATCATCACTACAACTTGTCTCATATATCATCAACTTGACTTTCAAAATTGAGAACCTATCATCCTTTTGTGTCACATCTCAAGTGGAACCTTGTCACTTTGAATCCTAAGAAGCTCTTTCAATTGATCCATCCATATCCCACCTAGTCCAATCCTTATTCGTCAAAATGGTTGTGACCATCAACAAATCTAGGACAAATCAAAAACCAAAACTCACACTTCGCAGAGGCCTCCTAGATATAATAATTATGAGAATTTGGTAGATCATGATGCATATTTCGATACCCATGAACCATATATCTCCCCATTTTGGCCTCCACCAACATCACTATCATCTCAAGAATATGTGGAAATACAAGAGCCTTGACATATCTATGATGATCATTATCCACAAGAACATTCCTATCATCACAAAACAACCCAAGATTTTCCTTCCACGCCTTCAACCTCACAAAATTATAATCCTACCCAGGTCTCAACCTCGACATCCATTAATCCCGAAGTCCTTTAGTTACAATAACAACTCGCTCAATCACTACAACAAGAGGCTGATCTTAGATTTCAATTGGCACAACTATCACAATTATCTTCGCAATTTCAACATCCTACCATGTCAACACCCCAATTCTATGAGTCATCTCCATCCACCTCATACAAATCTTTATCACAACCAAGCTACCACTCATATCAACCCAACACATCTATACCTCAAACCTATTCAATAAAAAATTTACCTCAAACCTCACAGGTCCAGATCCCTACCCATGCTTCATCTTCACACATACCAAGTCCGCTCACCTTATATCTTCAACAACAAAGCCAAAAAAAACAAGCCCTCCTTCAACAACAACAAATCTTAGCCCAAAAACCACGACCTTCATTTAACACATCATCCACCATACCTTTATCCATGTAACAACAACAAATTCCATCTAATTTCAATCCTAATCCATTGGCCCCCCAGCCTTCTCATTCATCAATCCCTTCGTTACCTTCACCACCATCATCCATACAACATCAACAAATTCAACCTAAATTCTATGAGTCACCCCCATCATCATGCCAACCTAGTCCCTCCACATCAACCAATCTCATGAATATTCCTCAATATCCATCTAAAAATCCTCCACAACATGAGCATGAGTCCACAAGTCTTTTTAATGATACTCTTGACAAGGGAGACACCACCTCAAGTTTGGAATCATACACCAATCCATTCACTAGTCCTCCTTCATCCGTCTTTATGGAACCTCCATCATATAATCCTTCCAACCTTCCAAATCCTACTCCATTAAGCCAATCCTGAACACCCTTAAAGTCTAAACCATCAATTTTTCCACCTAAACCCAATCCTATGATCCATCAACCAAAACCTGATCCTAATCCCACTCCTATCACGCCTAATCCCATTATCCCTCTAGTGCATTCTAATCTTACACCTTCCACCCTTATTATCCATCTATTATATTGTGCATCCACTCGTATACTAATGAAGGATGTGATCCATTGGCTACTAGCAAGGAATCAACCACCATCCTCATGCCATCAAATCCCTATCCAAGAGCCTTTGAATGTCATGCCTATTTCTCCAATCCCATCTTCTAGTCCACAAATTATCCAAGAACCTTCAAATGTTCTTGAAGATCCACCTGCCATAAGCCTAATTCACTCTCCACCATACATTGAATCTATCCAAGAGACCTCCATTCCTATCCAAACTCAAGATTTATGTCAAGAGTCAACTCTAAAGCATGATCAACTTTGCTCCTTACCAAATCAAGATCAAAACTCTTCCTTTCAACCTATTCATAACCTATATCTTTTCTATGATCAAGATATTATCTGTGATCAAGAGCTTCTCACTCCTTCCAGTCACGGTCCCAATACTATCTATGTTCAAGAAACCTCCACCACTCCTATCCATCATCACACAATATTCACTTCCCTTGATGAGACACTTGGTCCCCCCAAGCACATAGATAATCAAACAAATACATTGAATCTTCATGGGCATAATCAAGATCCTATTTCTCCTTCACCATCTCATAATGTTCTTCCCTAGGAGAACAACAACCTATATCTGCCACCTCACCCTCCTCATCCAACAAGGAACACATGTCTTGTATCCTCAAAAATAAGCATCCCATTGCGCACCGCATACTCCAAAACATGAATTATCAAGGTAAAGGCTTAGGCCTTCATGAACAAGGTACCTTGGAACCCATCCATGTCAAAGTCCCGCCACGCTCATATGGCATTGGTTATACACCCCAAGGCAAGCAATCTCAAGATGTTGGTACCATACTTCCACCTCCTAAATCCAATCCATCTAAGCCCAAACTAGATGCACCTCATCACACCCATAAAACATATGTTTCCATTCCTCCTCCATTATCCTACAAACCCAAAAAGCATGTGACCATTCATCTTCCTCCATCCACTTTACCTCCACTTCTACCAACTCCTAACATCCCTCCATCCACTTTACCTCCACTCCTTCCAACTCCTAATATTCCCATCCTCCAATCTCCTTATCACTTTAGCGACAAATCCATTCATACATCCCATTCCCATAAATCCCCTACAATTCCTAATCATGATCAACAATTGCACACATTGAATACACATGAAGCTAACCTAAACACCCCTATGGGATTCAAAAATAAAAATTTGGATGTCTCCACCCATAAAGCAAAAAATCCCAATAATTCTCATGCCATATGGCACAAATGTGAAGAATCAAAGAAAAATCAAAATTCAAAAATGTTACCCAAGTCCACATCTCAAAAAGATAATTTCAAAACCAAAATGGTTTGGGTCCCCAAGCAAAAAGTGCCTAGTTCAAATGGATCATCCACAATTCTAAAATCCCAAATATCCCGCTCCCTATCACAAAATCCTAAAATTCATAAGTCCATTTGGGTTCCTAAAGACCTAAATAGGCAAATCCCTAAGATAACATCTCCATTACTCCCAAATCCCCCTTCCAAGCTTCAAAATCCATTTCAGTGTGTGCAACCGTTGGTCTTGGTTCCCTTCCACTCCACAACATTCCCACATACATCCATCCTCCCATCTCCCATTTGCTATCCTACTTATTTCTTCCATCATAATCCTATGGTCCATGCTTTTTGAATAAAACTTCCATCCATCCTTGTGCATATATTCATCCATAATCCTCATCATAACCCACTATTCCCTATCTTTCCATCCTAATACCTATCATGATTAAATATAAATGATCTATACATAATCCACTATCCATCTATACTATGCTATCTCCTTACTTTATTACCCTCTCATACAATTCTTTACCAACATCTATGAGCATAACGACATTTGACATGGTCGGTGCGTTATCCATCTTGGGACATTTCTATGGGAATAAAATCTTGAGTCCCCCATCTATTCCATCTGACTATCTCCTACAAAAAAAAAAATCAAAATAGTAAAGAGAAACCATTTCGTCCAATGGTGAAAACCTGGTAAACAGGCGCCTTGGATAAGTACCATGATGAAAACCTGGCAAACAGGCATCATGCGTAGATGATTATCTATGTGCTTTACACCTGGGGGCATGTTGTCACATCTATCCCATCTCATATCCTATCTACCCATCACATATCCTATCCTTTCATTTTCCACCTTATCTTGACATCCTTACCCATCATATCTGTTGCACCTTCCTTAACTGCACCATCCATCTTCCCTTCCTCCTTTTTGATCTTGATGAGGATAGGGGCAAAATGTTAAAAAATGCTTTTGGACACCTCTTGTCGTACTCTAAATTCCATCCATATGTTTCCAAAAATATCCTCCATACATCCATCCACTACTAATTCCATTCGTCCCTTTCAACTATTATCCCTATCATGCATCCTAATCAGCATCACCCCACTGAATCCTAAGGCATAATATAGAGGAGGGGGTAGGTTATTCCTATGTGACATAATCCTTTGAGATCACATCCTCAGTTCCTTTCATCCATATTTAGTTCAATTCATCCATCTATCATATATTTCCCATTCATCGTCCTTCTATCCCCAATCCATCCATATTCCTACCTTTATCCTATTGCCAATTCTATTATCCATCCATACTCCTACCTTTATCATATCGCCCATCCTTTTACCCATTCATCCAATCCTTTTATCTATCGCATTCACTATTGTTCATCCCCATTCATTATTGATCCTTGCCTTGTGGTTTAGTTTTCCCTTGTCATTGGTATCTATTCAAAGGCTATCTACACATAATCCCATGCCAACAATCCACAAAAAATTATACCATTTGAAAAGCCAAAAAATCACAATATTCCTAAAATATAAAAAAATCAAATATCCAATAAAAATCAAATCAATCAATCCATCCCCTCAACCAATCAATTACATACAAGTATCCTTCCATACCAATCAATGTCAATCAATCAGGTCAAATTATCCAATCACATCCATGGTCTTGTTCCTAGCCTTGTTGCGAACCTAATCAATCATCATCATCAATGGGATATATCGTTCACAATCCTAGTGTTGTTCTTGGGATATATCATTCCCCTATCAACAACACAATCCTCGCGTTGTTCTTGGGATAAATTGTTCCCACATCAACAATGCTATCAACCAATCCTCGCGTTGTTCTCAGGATAAATCATTCCCACATCAACAACGCTATCAATCAATCATCATCATTATCAGCATCAATCAATCTAATCGATCATTGGTTTTCAGCTTGATAGGGGCAATGCCTTGTTTGTTTTTGAATCATTTGTGCATGCTTGCTTGTGTGTGTTATCTTTTCATCTTGCATTTGAATCACATCCATATCATTCCAGCTAATATTCATATCTTGTGTGTGTTGGAATAGCTTTTTGCATTATCCTGTGCATCTAAGGTCACCACATACCTTTTTTGCATTAGGACTTTCATGCCCTAAGTTTACTTCCTCATACATTAGGCAAGGTTGTATTACGCTGGGGCACAAGACACATCGTCACCTTGGTCTTTCTACCTTGGTGCATAACGTCAGGTGCCATATCAAACATCAGGTTGCTCAACTTTTAATTAGCATAACTCCTTCATCCTTCTCTCTGTTTCCTTTCTCAAGAGCCTATCCACCTCCTTTGTCCTTGCATATCCTCTTGAGGGGGCATTATCTGCCAATGCTTCATTTTTATGAGCCCCATATAAACCCCAGCCTACCCAAGATCCAAATCTAAGCCTATGTTTTAACTTTCTTTGAAACAATATTGCTTCGCAACATTGTCTCAAAGAGGGGCAAAATGTAGACATCCAAAATTGACCGAATCTTTCATTATTCCTAAAATCCATAATTATCCCTAATAATCCCTAAATATCCCATTTAATCTATTATTATCCACATGTGATTTAATTCATGTTAATTACTTAAATCCTTCATTTTGACATATCCTGTAAATAATAAATTAAAATTAATTTATTATTTACCTATGAGCTAATAACCTCTCGAAAATAATAAATTAAATAAACTTAATTTATTATTTTAATCTAAAACTCGTAAAATACCTACCATAACCGTAACTACCTTTTACCGTTCACCGAATAAAAAAAATCCATTTAACTACCCAAACCAATTTCTATCCAACTATATAAAAATCAAATGCATCCCTCATTGATTGGCCCCCGACAATTGTTACATTGGAGTTATGCTAATATTCTGAGCAACCACATTTCAGTATTGCGGTATTTCAGTATTGCGGTAACATCTATTTCAATTTGTTTATCAATAGTGCTTATCTAAATCTTCTGTTGGTGCATTTTGATATAAATTTAGAGTTTTTATGATAGGTTAAATCTTTTTAATAAAAATTTATATCCTGATGCATACAATAGATATATAGTCTTCAAATCACTTTCATATCTCAACAATTATTGAATTATCTGCAAATTAAAAAGGCAAATTATCACTGCAAATACATAATTTTTATCTCTACTTTCTAAGACTCTTAACACTCTTGTGTTCACCTTTTCTCATCGATATCTTTGTGTACCATCTCATTTCTCTTTTCAACCATTATTCAAAACAAAACTTCTCAAAACCACTTCCATATATATGAAAGGACACATTTCATTGTTATATGTCTCGTGCACACAGAACACCTTCACTATCTCTCAGTTATCTGATCAAAATAGAAAGATTACCTTGAAAACTGCATCAAAAGAGAGGGAAAAAGCCTTGTTGTTAGGCTTTTATACTATTTAGCCGTCAAATTTAGAAATAAAAGCTGATCGTTGAGCTTCCACATTCTATTTAAATCTTATCCTTTAGATAACAAAAACCTGCCACTTGTCTTTTTAACGACAGTCATCGATTTTCCTTTTCCCACTATGTCTTTTGAGCCCTTACCTGGTGACCGGGCACCCTACGCATCGGGGCTAGTAAAACTACGAAGTTACAACCCTCAAGTTGTCACTTAAGTGACATTGACCACCTCAACCAGTCAACTAACTGTTATAACATAAGGCACATGACGGGTAAACCAGGGTTTAAGATGAGATGACAAAGGTTATCTTAGGTCATTGTGAACCTAGGTTTTTATTAGATTTTAGACACTTAACTACATTAACATAGGGACATCATTAGAGACATTTACTAACCACAACTACATAGATCTCAGACAACTTGTAAAATGATAAGTCATGAGTATGAACTTTAACATAAGCTTATAAAAGAAATTATAGTGGTATTTAGATCAAAAGATTTAGACAATATTTAAACCAAAATGGTTTAAGGACTTGTAAAAAAAAGGACACAAGATATAGAATATGATAACAGCTATAACATGACTCTATAACACAAGAATATCCAAGATAGAAAGACACAAGGACATATAGGACGTGATGACACAAATAGGACATGAAGACATAAAGGACATTTAGGATGTGATGACACAAGTAGAACATGAAGACATGAAGAACATTATGATATGTAGACATGAATTGAAAAACTACTATATACCTCTGCATATGTCACAACTGTAACTGAGATCAAATGAAATCGTTGCCACTGTTAGAGTCTTGCAAAAGACCATGCCACTGTAAACTGAGATCATACCACATGTAATGTATATCAAATGCATACCAAGCCACTGTAAACTAAGATCCTAAAATTATACCACCAAACACTATCATTGTGCCAACCACTATCTAAAAAACATGATGTCACTGTATACCACTGAAATGAGCACTAGAGCCAAACCGATGAGCACTAGCTAGAAACATCAAATGCCTCCAATGATATAACAAACACCTTTTGTCAAGTCATCATATGACACCATCAAACACCTTTTCACATCAATGCAAAGACAACAAACAAGGCCATTGCAACAAAACTCCCCCTTTGTGTTTGACATTGATGGCAAAACAAATGTGCAAGACAACCAACCATCTATCTCCCCCTTTTTGACATTTAATGTAAAAGGCAAGCATAAAAAATATAGATTTTCAAAATAATGGTCTGATCATAGAACTACAAGACTGTATACCTGATCATTTGAAGATGATAGCATACCTATGAAGAAGATAATCACAGAAGTACTTGATCACTAGCAATGTAAATATCCTGTCATAAGATGCTTTGTCCTCTGAGATCTAACATAAATGCCCATTGCACAAGACAACCAAGATCTCTGTCACTATCAATAATAAAGGAATAGCTGATACATCATTGTCACTATTCTTAAGACCTCTGTCAACAGCAAATCACTAATACACTGAAAATAAAATGAGAGATGCACAGCAAAAAAACTTTACCACCAAAAACATAGTCCTCTGTCACAAGAAAATGATACAGTCTACTATTCAACCTCTATCAAAATGATCTCTGTCAACTGCAATTGCATATTAGACATTAAAAGAATACAATGTCATTTCATAAAAATAGTCATTAGCCATCAAACAAATACAGTGCCATTTGCAACAAAAATTGTCACTTGACAAAGAGACAACAATTTACCCTGTTATAAAAAAAATAGTCCTTTGCCACTAAAACAATGTAATCCTCTGTCATAATAGGATCAAACATGAAGTCATAGACATAGAACATCTCCAATTGACCAATAAGATGAATACAATAATAGGAGTACAAAAGTTGTTACTTGAGTGTCATGATGAAGCACAAAAACACTGTCAATATACAACTGTAATACAGTCATACTGTACTTCAACTATCATGATATTTTTCTCATTGTTTTCACTGTACTTTATACAATTGTCAAACTCAAAAACTTGAACTATCAAAAGAACTCCAATGCAATTTGGAGTTTAGGGCTTCATTAAAGATATAAGCAAACACTCCCCCTAAATCATATGCATCTACTGAACAATAAACTCCATTTGCTCTGAAAACAAGTATTGCATCACTAGATGATGACTAAAATAGGGTCACAGTCAAGATAAGACTTCATCAAAGCACTTTCATCTAGTTATATACAAAGTTCAATACACTAACTGCCATTTTTACTCCCCCTTACAATGACTGAAACAATATTCAACAGTTTGCTGTCAACATCAGAAACAAGAAGCCATTCTCAAATTTCCTCCACCAATCAACACCCTCCATGCTTCACACTTCATACACTATTCTTATAAGCACTGATCCACTGTCTTCTACACCAATCCACTATGAAATCAATATCTATCACTATCTTCACTACAACAGAGATCTCACTGATATTTAACAAGCCATTCTTTCTCTATTCAATGATAAATGCCATGCCTATTTCAAAATTTTAAAATTGCTAGAAGCTCATACTCCTGCCACTGTCAGCAAATACAAACTTAACACCTATCACAGTACCAACTAGCGAGTTACTATCCTCCATATCACTAACTGCTGATAGTATACATTCACTGTCTTCATAAGGCACATGAAGATAGTTGCCCTGCAACTTATATAGAGATGCTGTCCCAGCAATACTAAATCATAATGAAAGAATCATCAAGAAGTCCTTTTGATAAACCTTGAACATGGTCTATCAACACCATCATCATGAGAGACCTCAACCTACTTGGCATACACCTTGGCACATCATATGAACAACAACATGATTGACAAACACCAACATTAAGAACAAGATTAACATCATAACAACACAACCTTTGATAATACCAAAAACATAATAAACAAAACAAGACCAAATAATCTCCTCCTGAAACTTCTTGGGGATATTTGATAGGACATTAACAACTCCCCCTAACTTCATGCTCTCAATTATCCAACTCATGATGTAACTTGTGCAAGATGCACAAGTTTAGGTTTTTTCTTCTCTTGATTTTATTTCTGCTTCCACACTTTCATAGGTTCTTTCTTCCTCCAAACCTTTTCTGCCTCTTTCCTTTTCAAACCTATCAAGTCAGGTGATACAATTCTTCCATATATTCTGCAACTGTGTGCTTTGTGTCCAAGAGTGTTGTAAATATAACAAACTATGTTACAATCATAATCAAATGACTAATAATAACTTTTTGACATCCTTTGATCATTTATGATATGCTTCCATGCAGGATCATACCTTCTATTCATTTTGCAATTTCTTTGTGTGTGACCAATATTATTGCACTTGTAACAAACAATATCAGTATTCCTTCTGCAATCAATTGCTTTGTGTCTAAAATGAGTACAAGTATAACAATAACCATTAAATGAATAGTTATACTTGTACATGTATGCTTGTTTTACTGGAGCAGTTCTTCTAAAATTTCTTCTTCTTTGATTATACATTTTGCCTTCAGGAGCAGCAGTATAATAATTCAAATCAATTTTCTTTCTAGGAGTCTCTCTAACTTTAGAACACTCTCCTTTAAAATCAAGTCCAGTAGTGTCTCCATATAGTTTTTGTTTACCAAGCATCCCATGTAGCTTGCTTCTGCTTTCTTCAATCTCCTTATACTTCTTAGATAAAGCCTTGAGACCATCATACTCTTTTCTCAGAATGATAACATCACCTTCTAATTTCATATTCTCAATCCTTCTAACTTCAAGGTCAGATTTTGAAACATCTACTATCCTCTTAGCTTCCTCAACCTCTATCTTCAGACTGATAATCAAATTGTTTGAGTTATCAATTTGTGTCCTTAAATTTGCAATCTAAATACTTGCCTCTTCAAGATTAGAGAGTGCTTTGTCTTTGATGTCTCTTTCTTGTTGTAGCTACAACATTAATTTCTGATTCTCCTTCTTATAATTCTTGAGTTCACTCAGAGCATATATGAGCTCTCCTTCCATATCAATCTCACAATCTTGTTCATCATATTCTTGATCATCATCACTTATGATGTTAGCTTCTTTTGAATCTGATTGGGTTTCAACTTCTTCATGTGATTGTCTTCTTTCATGGTCACTTTCATTAGACACCAAATTGTCCTCTTCTTTATCATTACCTTGATAAATTCTTATCAATTCTTTCTAGACATCCTGAGCTGTTTCACAATGTATAACTTTACAAGAAACATCATTAGATAGAGTAGACAATATGACCTTCTTAGCAATATAATTACATTCAATAGCTTCTTTGTTATTTGTAGTAATACAATACCCATTTTCAACTGACATTAAAACATCATATCCTAAAGAGGATAAATACACTTGCATTCTAACATACCAGACTAAAAAATCTGAACCATCAAACTGAGGAACTCCTGAAACTTTTTCTTCGAATACAATATCAGATTCAACTTGGGGAACATTTATATCAACAGGTTCTATATCAACCTTTGAATTTGATAAAGATGAAGAGTTTTGACTAGTCTGAGACTTGACAATTTTCTTTCTCTTATTTCTTTTGCATTTACCCATGGTACTCCACACACAAGGCCTACCCAAGCTGATTAAGCTTCCAAAGGGAACTTGGCTCTGATACCAATTGTAGGAGTACAATCAACACTAAGAGGGGGGGTGAATCAGTGTTGATACACAAAAACCAATTTTTATTTCTTCTCTAAAATTCTCAATAAGATTTGTCTAAAATGAATCAATTAACAAAAGCACATTCACCAAATCTTCAATTATATAGGACACATGAAATTATACAAACCATCAATCACAAGAAATTATACAGGATATCAACACAAGAAGAATTAATGAGTGGAAAACCCTCCCGGGGTAGAAAAACCACTCCAAAACTGCCTCATTGGCTTAACTGAAAAACATGCCTCACTGGCTACAATATGTGTCTCACTGACAAATGTTAAAGTCTCACTGATCTATAAGCCTCACTGACTTTTCTCAATCAATCAAAACAAAAGATTTCATGTGCAAGAAGTGATTGCCATTCAATCTGATTCGCACCATTCAAATCAACTCATCTACAACATATATTCCATCATTCCAATCTTCTGACACTTGATCCTTGAAATCATCTTATTCACTTGATCAAGAAAATATGTCTTTTTCACTACAAATTGGTTTTCACATTTATTTATCTGTATTTTCTTTTCAATTGAATCTTCACAAAATTTTCTTCAATAATCAACAAATGATTCAGGATTCTCAACACAAAAAATCTCCGCAAATTGACATGATCAAATCCTGCAATATCAATCTTCAACCTGCAAACATACCCACCTTTGAACAAAATCACTTCAACAAAACTTGTAAAAATGCTCCTAAGAAATATTGCATCAATAAACCATTTTCAATTTTATAAAGAACAAGTTATCCCTGCAAAAGTAAGTTGTTTATCTCTACAAAAATCAATCACTTGTGAATTTGCTCTGATAGATATATATAGTCTTCAAATCACTTTCATATCTCAACAATTATTAATTATCTGCAAACTAAAAAGGCAAATTATCACTGCAAATACATAATTTTTATCTCTGCATTCTAAGACTCTTAACACTCTTGTGTTCACCTTTTCTCATCGATATCTTTGTGTACCATCTCATTTCTCTTTTCAACCATTATTCAAAACAAAACTTCTCAAAACCATTTCCATATATATGAAAGGACACATTTCATTGTTATATGTCTCGTGCATATAGAACACCTTCACTATCTCTCAGTTATCTGATCAAAACAGAAAGATTACCTTGAAAACTGCATCAAAAGAGAGGGAAAAATCCTTGTTGTTAGGCTTTTATACTATTTAGCCATCAAATTTAGAAATAAAAAGCTGATTGTTGAGCTTCCACATTCTATTTAAATCTTATGCTTTAGATAACAAAAACCCGCCACTTGTCTTTTTAATGATAGTCGTTGATTTTCCTTTTCCCACTGTGTCTTTTGAGCCCGTACCTGGTGACCGGGCACCCTAGGCATTGGGGCTGGTAAAACTACAAAGTTACAACCCTCAAGTTGTCACTTAAGTGACATTTAACACCTCAACCAGTCAACTAACTATTATAACATAAGGCAAATGATGGGTAAACTAGGGTTTAAGATGAGATGACAAAGGTTAGCTTAGGTCATTGTGAACCTAGGTTTTTATTAGATTTTAGACACTTAACTACATTAACACAGGGACATCATTAGAGATAGTTACTAACCACAACTACATAGATCTCAGACAACTTGTAAAATGATAAGTCATGAGTATGAACTTTAACATAGGCTTATAAAAAAATTATAGTGGCATTTAGATCAAAAGATTTAGACAATATTTAAACCAAAATGGTTTAAGGACTTGTATACAAAAAGACACAGGATATAGAATATGATAATAGATATAACATGACTCTATAACACAAGAATATTCAAGACATGAAGACACAAGGACATATAGGATGTGATGACACAAGTAGGACATGAAGACATAAAGGACATTTAGGATGTGATGACACAAGTAGAACTTGAAGACATGAAGAACATTATGAAATGTAGACATGACTTGAAAAACTACTATATACCTCTACATATGTCACAACTGCAACTGAGATCAAATGAAATCCATGCTACTGTCAGAGTCTTGCAAAAGACCATGCCACTATAAACTAAGATCATACCACATGTAATGTAGATCAAATGAATACCAAGCCACTGTAAACTGAGATCCTAAAATTATACCACCAAACACTATCATTGTGCTAACCACTATCTAAAAAACATGATGCCATTGTATACCACTGAAATGAGCACTAGAGCCAAACCGATGAGCACTAGCTAGAAACATCAAATGCCTCCAATGATATAACCTTTTGTCAAGTCATCATATGACACCATCAAACACCTTTTCACATCAATGCAATGACAACAAACAAGGCCATTGCAACATATTCTTCAAGGAAATTGTTAGAATCCATGGTTTGCCTCTTAACATTGTGACTGACAGGAATCCTAAGTTTGTGGGCCACTTTTGGCATACTTTGTGGAAGAAGTTGGGCACTCAATTGTCATTCACTTCAGCCTATCACCCTCGGACTAATGGCCAAACTAAGGTAGTGAATAGTTCCTTGGGAAATCTCCTTAGATGTCTTAAAAAGTAGCATGGAGAAGCATGGGATATGATCATCCCTCAATCTGAATTTTCTTACAATGACTCCACCAATAGAAGCATAGGAAGGAGTCCATTTGAGGTTGTCTATGGTATTCACCCAAGAGGCATTCTTGAGTTGAGAGATCTACATGGATTGGAGAGGAGGAGTGCTCAAAGTGAAGACTTTGCATTGGCCATGAAGGACATCCATGATAATGTAAGAGAAACTCTTCAAAAGAACAATGAGAAGTACAAGGAGAAAGCCAACGAGAGAAGGAGGGAAGTGCAATACAAGGTTGGGGATTTGATCATGGCACATTTGAAGAAGGCAAGACGTCCAAAGGGGAAACCAACCAAACTCCTCATGAAGAAGATAGGCCCTTGCCGGATTGTACACAAATTTGGGCCCAATGCCTATGAGATTGAGCTTCCTCAAGGCTTGGCCATATCTCCTATCTTTAATGTCTTAGATTTGTTTCCTTTTAGAGGAGGTAATGATGCAGATTCAGAGGTAGATGTGATAGCAACAGGAGATGAGGAATGGGTTAAGGGTCTTCCACCCAATCAACCCTTGCAATTGGAATGCATCTTGGACACCAAAGTCTTGAAGAAGACTAGGAAGAAGACCTACAAGTAGTACCTTGTCAAATGGAGTGGCCTACCTGCTGAGGATGCCACTTGGATGAATGAAGAAGACATTTTAAAACATGGAACCACTGTTGCTGATCTAGTTCCTCAAGGGGCTTGAGTCTTCTTCCACCTCGGGGAGTATTGTGCAGGAGCACCAAGAGGATCATGAAGATCCATGATTGTTTTGTTTTGTTTCATGGTTGATCATATTGTAATAAGGTCTTGAGGACCATTCCTATGCTTTGTAATAAGGATCATGTCAAATAATGTCATGTTTGTGGTTGGGACAGTCATAAGAGTCATGCATTGTAATGGGGCAGTCATACATTGTAAGCCTTTTTGGCATGTGTCAAGGAGTGTCATGCCTTGTCAAAGGCTCATTTATCTTGTAAGGATGTTTAAGATCCTTGTTTGTCATGTAAGACCACGATGCATATGACAAAAGATTGTAATTAATTACAGACATTAGCAAAACTAGGGCAGTTCGGTGGTTGTAGATAATTTACCAGTCTTCCATTGATTCAAACTGCCCCTCCAACTGCTCCATCCATTGATGCAGGCTTCATAAAGCCTTGCAGATGTCCATTGTAGGGGAGAGAAGTGATTGGTGAAGAAATCAATAAGAAAAAACATAGTTTCTGCCTTTATATTTTGTATTTTCCACTGTTCATGTACGTGCTCTACCCTTGTACAAAGGAGTCATAGAAGATTACGATGGTGGTTTGAAAGTAGGGTGAGTCTGGAATATTTTATAATTTATTTGGGTTCTTGAAACATCTGTCTAACATAGATATCTACATTCTTTTGAGTTGACTTGATAAACCCTTACCTAGGGTTTTCTGACAGAAAACTATGTGTTTTTCACCATTCCACTGAATCAAACCCTCCTTGATTAGTGGAATGGATTTATTGATGTTTGTTTCAATGTTGTTCGAAGGTGTTTTTGGTAGGAGTCTATTTTTGATAGAGATTTCTTGAAGTGACCTAGCAAAACCATTTGCTAGGCATGTGTAAAGAGGAACAACATAGGGCAAATCCATCACAGTCGACTGTGGAGTCACAAAACTTGTGTAATTTCCCATTTTAGCATGTGGCTAATGTGTCTAAGGTGTGCAGAGGGTTCTGTGAGTCTTTGGAGGGGCAGTTGCTTTACAGAACATGCCTACATGGCCAAGGGCTATTAGAGGACAGTTATAGGTTAGAGTATATTGTCCAAAACAAAGTACCCCAAGTTTGTGATATGTTAGAGGGCATCAAAAAGGGTATCTTAGGATTGTCTAAGATTAAAGTTTGCAGCCACTAGTAGAAGTTATATCAGACTATTCCATTTTGGAGGCCTAATTGAGACAATGTTATAGGTCTGTCAGGAGAAATAGTCCACATGCTCAAAAGGGACCCATGCCAAGTCTTGTATGTCTTATCAAACCTTGAAAGAGGAGCCCTCCATGTTTGTCTTAAAGGAAGTTTTGTTGGTCTAAATCATTTCACAAGAGAACCATGCTCTAGGCTTGAATGTTGTCTTGACAAACTCATTGAATCACATTGAACACCATTGGACTCTGCATTAATGTTGAAATCAATAACACATATGGACAACACACATCACACCTATGAAATGCATGTTACAAGTATTTTGGAAAGGAGCATTAGTAATGAGCCATGAACTCAAAATGACTAGGGAAATTGACTATTTCAATTTTTAATTCTTATCATACCTATAAGATTTATTAAAGGCAACAAGTTTGAAGGATGATTGATAAACCATGAAAATTTGTCAAAAATAATCTAGCAATTGCCTATTTTAATTTTCAAATATTATCAAAACTAAAGGATTTAGTTAACACAAAAAAACCTTGAAGGCATTAAAGGCATAAGGATTAATAATTCCATAAGAATTTAAACTACATTTGAAAGCAAACAACGAGAAAGAATTGTAAACAACAATAAGACTATTCATTTGGACAACAACTAAGAAAAAATATATAAATAGATTTTACAATGTTCAAAATTGTTGAGAATAATAGAAATAGACATGAATTATTATCAATGTAAAAAATTCAAGTAGCTCAAACTGTAGTTTCTGAAATAAATCTATACATTATAATGTATTATTTAGATTTTTTGAATCAACGTTACAATCATATATAGTTGTTTGTTCAAGTGAGATTAATACATAGAAGACTAGATGTTAATATAAAGTTGTCTACGCATTGAAATTGATAAATTTAAAGTTGCATGTAGTAGAAACAATTCAAAAACTAAGCATAATATTACTATTATTGAATATAAATTATGAAGGCCTATTCAAATTGGAACAACTAGAGAAATAGAAGAGCAATTGTGACTTTAGACAAGGAAAACCAAAAAACAAAGGTTAGTTCAAAACAAAAAAAATGATAATTCATTATATTACTATCAAAAGTTGGAATTATAAAGTGTTCAAGAGTCTTATAAAAAAATTTATGGAAACAAATGATAGATTATTGTACCAATAGAAAATAAGATAAGAGTATGATATCTAGGATAATTAGAGAATTGGTCCAACATAGAATTTTTTTTTTCATGTTATGTATTGTTTACTAAAGAACTTATTTAGTTGAAAATTATAAGCAATCTTGATGAGTAATTATATCATTGAGGTTTCTATTAAAGTCTATAACATATATTAAATACAAATTTTGTTTTTCAATCATTTAGAATAGGTGGTAGATTGACATGGGAAATCATAAACCATCCCAAACGAGAGATATATTAGTGGAAATCTGATCTAAGAAATTAAAGTGAGACACAAATAATAGAAATTCAATGTTGTGTGACTTTGTGCTCCACTTGTGTCATACAAAATGTGTATACAAATGATTTGTGAACACATTGTTGTTCTAATAAATAAGCAATTGTTGTTCTAATAAATAAGCAATTGTAATGAGCAATCATGTCTAAATAGTAAACAATTGATTAGAGAAAAATTGGTATTTATAATAAATGATAAGAGGCACTCTAATTGAGGGAAGATATATTTTGTTACCTGTGAATAAGGCACTTTATTGAAGTCAGAAAGTAGCTCTTTTGTAGAAATACTATGTTGTTAGTGAACAAATTAATTTCTTTGATCTAGTTTTTTTAATAAACTACCAGGAAGTGGAGACTAATTGTACCTTTCCATAGGGTGTGTTGATTATTCTTCAGCACAACTTGCATTGATGATAACATTGTTCTAGTTTAGTTTGAATTGTATTTTGTAGAAAAGTCTCATAGCATGAATATAATTTCTAATTTGTCTTCAATGTACTCTTCATAGATAATGTTTTGTAGGCCAAAGAACAAGACTTGTCAAAAAAACAATTTATTGTTTATTTGATGTTAGTTGTCAAAATGGTTTTGAAATAAAGGGAGCCATTGTAGCCAACTTCTTTATTGCAAATAATGTAGTGGGTAATTTGATTTTCTAGTGCTCCATAGCTATCAAATTTGTAGTTACATTTTGGGTAGAATGCACAGAATGGACTTGAAAATGCATTGGCTACTTTTAAAGTTCCATGAACCTGCAACACATGTTCAAGTATTATTGTCTTTGAAAAAAATTGTAACTAGAAAAATTCAAGATTTTGAAATTAGTTATCTCAAATGTTGACTATAGTAAAGTGTTTAATTGAACCAAGGTTCTTTTAGTATTTAGTTTACCAACGCATGTTGATTGATATGTGTGAAGTATCTTATCCTTTGCATCTATTTGTTTAACAATATTTTTGAATAGCATAACTAGAAATTCATTTTATTGGACTTGTCTTCCATTGTGAAGAAATAGTGTGCCAAATTTGGATGCATTTGTAACTATTTTTTGTTATCAAGAAAGTTAGTATTTATATGGGGTGCACACTCTAGTGGTACAACCTTAGTTAAAAAGTTGTTAAGGACTACATTAGCTATGGAGCAGGATGTACATGACTTCATTAAAAATTGTCTTCCCTATTAGCAACATAGTGATTTGATCCATGCACTAACACAAGAATTGCAAACACTACACCATGGCCCTTTTCACAATGGGGGATCGATCTTGTTGGTAAAACTCACCCTCCTTCATCCAATGGTCATTCGCTCATTATCACTGCCATTGAGTATATCATAAAATGGGTTGAAGCTATCCCCATTACCTATATAATTGGTAAGCAAATCACCAAGTTTATCATCCATTATGTCATTTGTCAGTATGGTATCTCTCAAGCTATCGTTATTGACAATGGTAAACCATTTAAAAATCAAGAAGGTCACCACATATGCCATCGGTTCCATATCCAACACTGCTTTTCCACTCCAAAGTAATGGTCAAGCTGAAGCTTCAAACAAAACTATCCTCAAGATATTGAAGATAATAGTCAATGAAGTTGGTCGAGATTGGCATTTACAACTTAATCTTGCTCTATGGGCATATCACACTAATATTCACACACCTACTGGGGCCACCCTATATTCCCTTATTTTTGATTTTAAACCTATCATACCAATCAAGGTCGAGCTCCCTTCCTTAAGGGTATCTTTACAACATCTCATTGATGAAGAAGACTATAGAGTTTCTTGTTTTCAAGAACTAGAAACACTAGATGAAAGGCATCTCAAACCTCTTGATCACCTTACAGCTTATCAAAATTGCCTTCATTGTAGCTACAATAAGAGACTCAAAGAGTACACATTTGAAGTTGGAGATCTTGTGTTTAAACAAAAGCAAAAGAATATCCAGGATCGTGATAGAAAAGGAAATTTTAATCCTAATTGGTTAGGCCCCTTCATCATTACTAGTTGTTAAGGGTTTGGGGCATATCATCTTACACTTGAAGGACATCCTTTGGAAGAACCTACCAACATCATTCACCTTAAAAGGTTCTATGCCTAACCCATGGAGTATCCCAAAAAAAATCAAAATAGTAAAGAGAAATAATCTGTCCTATGGTGGAAACCACTTCGATGGCACATTGGATAAGTACCATGGTGAAAACTTATTTACAGACACCATTTGTAGTAGCCTTGTATCTACCATATATTACTTATCCATTTTGACTTTTGCTTGCCCTTGTCTAGTTTTCATCCATTTTCCATCTACCATTTCATCATCCTATCATGGCTTGAAATATTCACTTAGTGTCATTTCTTGTCATCCCATAATAAGTCCTTCATTCTAATAAGTCTAATCACCTCCACCATACCTATACATGTCATAATAAAGCCTTATCGCTTGGGGGCATATTATTGATACCTAGTTAGGGTGTGGATCATTCTCTAAATTTTTATTTAGACATTTTGGTATAAGTCGCATGCACTGTTTCACTTACATATTCTAAACATACAAAAAAATCAAAACATTTCAAAAATACAAAAAAAATCAAATATTCCAAAAAAAATTCAAGCAATAATTTTTCATCCATTCATAGCACATGCCATAATAAACTTTTCCACATGATCATAATAAACATTCCATTCACATTTTACCCATTCCACAATAAAATACTTGGCATTCAAGCCAAGCAACAAGCACTCCTACAAACACACTGCACATTTACCAACATCACAAGCATTGGACCAAAAGTACAAATAATACCCAACCACTTTATCTATTCCCATATCATTCAATATCAAACAAATAATCACCAACCCTCATCTAGGGATATATCATTTCCACTATCAAGTGTTTATCCAAAAATCATTGTAATTCTTTGGCAAGAAATACAATTGGTTTTGTGACATGTCGTCATTTAATATTTTATTTTTGGTTTTTTATCTATCTCCTTTCTATGTGCTTATCAAGACCACCTAGATTATTTCATATCTTGGTGTGTTACGATTAGCAAGGAATGAGGCATAGCATTTGGTGTGTTCTTTGGATGTCCTTATCACTATAGCTAATATTCATATCTTGTGTATGATGGGATGACTTTTTTTGCATATTATTATCCTTTGCATCTAAGGTTGTTCTACACCTTTTTTGTATTAGGATTTCATGTTCTAACGCTTATCCATCATGCTTCTAGACAAGGTTGTATTAAGCTATGTGTAAGGATACTCCTTTGTTTTTACCAGCATAATCGTACCCCATCTATCTTTCATAATCATATCTCATTTCCCCATATCAAGTTCTTCCTAAACATTTCATCCTAATATTTGTCGCAATTATCCATGTTAATTCATTTTATTATGGCCATTTATAAAATATTTTCCCCATTACCATTTATATTATCATTATCATTATCATTTCTATTATCATTGTCATTATTATTACCATTACCATTATCATTGTCATTATCATCACCATTATCATTATCATTATCATTACTATTATTATTGTCGTCATCACTTTCATTATTATTATCATTATCATTACTAGTATTATTTCACCATTTTACCATTAAGCCATCATCATCAATAATACATACATCATATCTACACTACATACATCATCATCAATTAATAATACAACAATCATTTATCATCTATGTCAATCATACCTACATACATCATCATCTATTCTAATCCATTTACATCATACATCCATATATTACCATTAGTCATAACATCTCATGCAAAGATAACATAATAAATCCATAAAACCACATCATCACATAACATCAACATATACTATCATATCATCATGATATCATCAATAAAACACCATAACACAATCATAAACACCATCAAAATATAATCATATATATAGTACAAAATGGCCATAACCCAATGTCTGTGTATCCAAAATACATATGATCCCACAGGCATCAAAAAATACATCACATCAGTTCATCTCATGATGAACTCCCACCCTCTAAGTGTGTCAAGGGTGATGGTTCTAGTCCTGACCCTAAAGGAGGAGGAGGGTGTGGTCCCTATATCACTGCTGGCCCCAGTGGTGGTAGAGTTTGTGCTATCATAACCCTAGGTAGAGGAGGTCCCATCATTGAAGGCCCTAATCTGGTAGACCTAACAGTCCCTAATCTTCTCCATGGACTAAAACTGGATGCTCTTTGGTCTACTTGAACCACACAGTGATAAATATTATGATAGTATTCTACCCTCTATCCTGCCATTGCCAGCTCTCCCTGGACTCTCATCATATCTATCCACATCTACCCCATCCCTCCGCCTGAGCACTATAATGCCCTATGTTGTGTCACTCTCCTGCTAAAGACATGAAGTGGTAGCTATGACTGCATCCCTCTCTACCCTAAGTGCATCACGCTCTATCATCACCTATTGTAGTAACCTGTCACCTCACCATCTCTAATAGGTGTCTGTAACACCTGTATCTTCCCATGTAAAGTCTGGATCTGCAGGGCACTATCTCTTTGTTGTCATTACAGTCACCACACCCTATAACTGTTCCAACTCCATCTGCAAGCTATCCACGGAGGCTCTAAGTGTCTCTAGATCCTCATCATCTCCAAGGATATTCACCTCAGCCTCCACCTAACCTGTGTCCTGTCCCTCTCCATCTCTGGGGATGTCAACATGTCCACCCTCCACCCTCTGTCTAACTCATCTCTGCACTGGAGGCTCCGCAACTTGCCCTTCCTGTCCCTAGAATGGTATCACTAGTCTATGTGACACCCACCATGCATCATACTTCGGGCTAGTCCCTGCATCCTCTATGTTAGAAAAATAAGCAGTGTAGAATTGAAATAACAACGAATTAGAAATAAAAGCACAAAATAGACAACACAGGTTTATGTGGAAAACCTGCTAAAGTACCAGGAAAAAACCACAGGCAAAGATCTCTCAATTTTATTCTTAGAAGAAAATTTGCAGTTACAAAACTTTTTCTCATGCCTTGGGATTCAAGCTCGGCAAACTTAAGTAATCATGAAAAAGCACATGCAAAAACCAATCAAATCTAAAGATAGATCTCCATGCATAAAAGCACGAGTGGCACTTCCACATGTAATTTTGCATGGTATACATGTAATGCCCCCACCAAGGAACCCCAGAGGACAACACTAAACTAGGTCAAATTAATGGAATAAATTTTTTTAAAGCAAATAACAATAGAATGCATAACATAACATAATAATCTAAATGTAGGTCCTCTAAGGTTCCTTGGTGGGGGCGTTACACTTGGTATCAAAGCCAGTGTTGCAACACTGGGATCTCTGGTTAATGTTGTCACCCATGTCTAGTTATGGTAACTTTATCTATGCATGTGCAGGTTTAGATTAATTAGTTGACAAATTGGCATGTGGATTTGTTTTGTTTGATTAATTGTGCATTAGGATAAGATGTTATTTTGTGCATCTAGGTTACTTATGTGGTTCTATGCAAGTAGGAATCTATGTTATGTGGCTTAAAAGGGAAGTCCTAGCCTGAGTATGTCATCTCTTTGTGTGTTTTTCCGTGGTTTGCAGAAGTGTCTACACCCATATGTTGTTCAGTGCATTTCATAATATTAAGAATATATTGCATGTAAAAGGGTTGTTAGAATAGACTAAGGAAAAGTATGTAGGTAGTTTATAAATGAATTATTGTCTAACTTTTGTGATTGCTCTAATGCATGCAGAGTGATGTAATGGAATCTTGATCTTGTGTTTAGAAATAGAAAATATGCCTATGGGTGGTAGTTAAGATTTGGGTAGAAAGTGTGAATTTTATTCTATATAGATGCTTTGTTTGGAAAGGTTGTGTTCGCAAGTTGCTTACATCGAATTAAATTATCTTGTTTCCTTTTTTCTATTAACCCAAATATAGTCAATAAAGAGAATTAGCTTTTGATGCAGGAACATCCAAGGTGTATGGGCAATCCTGTGTCCCCAAAAAAATATTTTAATTTTTAGTTATTTGGTTTTTCAATAATGTTGGGGCTTTGAGAAAATCATATTTTTATTTGCAACAAATATATTTTTATGGACCACTTTATAATTGTAATTTTGGAGAAAATTACTCCAATAATTTGTAATTTCCACCATTTGTGGGAGAATCTTTCTTAGACATCCACTTGGAGATATGCATTAATTTGTATTTTGGTGGGGCTGATTTGGTTGGTGAGATGCCATCATAAAGTGGGTCACCAAATCCTAATTTTAGCAAGCACTTGTTTTGTAACCGACATCATGTAAGGAATCTTGTAAGTGGTCTTTATGGCCCAAGTTGGTGGAGCTAACTCCTAGAATTTTATTTTACTTATTCCAAAATATGTAACTTTCCCATTTTAGATCGAAATTGAGAAATTCAAAATGTTCTAGAAAGTTGAGAAGGAGAGGCACAAAACCCAGAACCTATTTTAGAAAATATAAAAAATTAAGGGAGCAGTGATAGGTTGGAAGTGACAGGTTTTCTTGTGGATTTGTGGAGGTTGTTTTGAGAAACCAATAGTGGTTTCTTCTCACACATTTTCTACATATTGAGGCTTGCTCATTTGGGAGAAGGAGAGCTTTGCATGGATATATTTGCATAGCGAGATGCTACTAGTGTGATTCTAGAGGGTTGAAGACACAAATCTTGTTGCAAGTGTGGATTGTATCTCTCAGAAGCTCATGTGCTTCCATATTTTGTAATGAAATTTTAGATTGAATAAATATTATTGTGCAGATTTCTCTTCTTCTATTTGCTGTTCCATTTTATTTTCAGCTTGCTTTCAGAGGCTTGTGAAGTATTTTGTTGCAGATTTGCAAGAGAGACTGCATCAGCCTTAAACCACATTATAATAAGAAATCATTTAGGCCTTAAAATTGTATGCTTAAACCTTGACTGTGAATCAAAGAAATTGTGTCTGAAATTACTCCTAAAACTGCACTCCTTAATTTTGTTTTATGCATAAAAGATAGATTATGAATGAGACTGAGTCTAGTTGTTGGGTATTTAATCTATGCATTTGGAAGTAAATTTATGTGATTAAATTTTGCATTACATGATGTGATATGTTTTTATTGAAAAGGGCTACTTTTGTGGAATAAATGAGATGCTAGTGCATAGAACTAGGTTTCTATTTTGAGAAATTATGATGATTGTGTTGTTATTTGAACATCCTAGTTGCTATGTGTAGCTGAAACCTATGATATAATGTCTTTCTCTTTTCTTGCTATCATATCAATAGTAAGGATTTATGCATTGGATGTCTTGCATGTTGAATTGTTATGAGGGGGTAACATGGGAAGTAATTAAGCCTAGGTATGGAACATGGATGTTTGAGTAGGCATAATCATTGTGTAAAGATTTAGTGTTTCTTGTACTAGCTGGGGATAAAGCTTGAAAGGATGTGGGATTGTATTTTGGGAACAAATATGTGAATCCTTTTGTTCTATGAAAATTTGAATAACTTGTTTAGAAATAAGAGTTAAGTAGAGGATCATTATTATTTTTTTGTGAATATGGAACTTGTGTATAATTTGTTGAACTCTGGATGCATAAATGTTGATGTGGAGGTATTAATGATTCTTGGAAGCATTTAGGGATTCATGGTGCTTATGTAAAATTCTTATTATGTGGAATAAAAGTTATTTTGCATATGCATATGTTATGAGGATAGAATGTTATACCATAAAGGGATTATAGATAATAGGTAATCATATTGGTTATGGAAATAAATGTACTTATGGTATGTGATCTTTTGAAAAGTAATGGAATTGAGTATGTAAATGTAACCCCCCTATGAATGTGAGAAAACTAGTAACTATGCATTGGTTGAGTGTTGTGAATACCCCATACTTGCTTTGTGTGCCCATGGGATGGTGATATTGGGTTCCCATCCATGGGGAATATGTTGCATTTTAGGTGTGGGATTAACCATACATTATGTGTGCTTGTATGTTTGTTACTTGATTGAGGGCCAACCCATGTGTGGTTGAAATTTATGAGAGTAGCCAAAAGTTGGTTTCGTAGATTCTCTTCTTTTGGTTCTCCAGTCCCTCAGTTTGTGAAGGGGTAGTAGCAGCCACAAAGTTCCTTGGGCAGGGTGTATAACATATGCATATTGTGGCACAGAGTGGTCTTAGCTCAACCAATCTCGAGGAAAGTACTCACTACTTCCCCTTATGATGGATCAAGGTACTTGATCCACATGTGCTAGACTAAACCCCATAGTTTTGAGTATAGTAGCATTGGTTTGTTAGTATATGGCTAGCTGTTTGTAGGGACATTGAGTTGGCATTGCCTAGCCACCTATAGGGACATTGAGTTGGCATTAGTGAGTCAACCTCGTTCGTATGAGAGGTGAAGCTTGAGGAGCCCCATATTGATACACTCATATATGCATTATATATACCATATCTGCACGTGTTTTGACATGATGCAATGGATAGGATACCACACCCCACTGATGTTCTGACATAGTGTTGGTGATGATGCCGTGTTGCTAATGGTAGAAGGCTGGTCTTGAGGAGACAATGCCACGTGCATAGACATGTAAAGGTGCACTATGAGATTGTGTTATGATAGCCTCCTTGTGTGATGAGCGTAATGGGGCCTCATACACCTGTAGAGGGATACTCATGTTTTCTTTTGATAGTGTTTGGGTCAATTAGCATATGGGTATGTCCTATCTATGTGTACCTCTAGCTACGATGAGTTCCTATGTGTGCCTTCTCCATGATGTATTGCTATGCAGGGTGTGTTTTGTGTGTGCCTACTTCTGTGAAGCCACATACACACTACCATGTGGCATATGACCAGTATGTGCCTTCTCTGGTTGGCGTATGACCATGCCGTGCTAAGATGCGATGTGGGATGTAGCCAAGGTGCACATCCCATGTGGGCAGCCAAGGAGTGCGTGGGCCACTTGGCTAGTCCATGCCGCGTGATGACGTGATGCAGGGTGTAGCCGAGGAGTACACTCTGAGCCATATGGATGGTGTGCTCACTCCGTACCACATAAGGGCTACTGCCATAGCCTGATGTTGTTCCCTCCTTCCTCGTTTGGTGGCTAGTATCTAGTCACGTAGTGTTGTACAATGCAATTTCAAAGATTATGCATTTTCTTTATGGTATTGATGATTTTCTATTGACTGTGAAGACCGACATTTTGTTTATATTTGATTGTGATGGTTTAGCCACACCTTGTGATCTTATTTACATGTAGCCCTCATGGTTACATTTGATTTAGTGTTGAATTGCGCACATTTCTTGCATTATTGCTGAAATTGAATTTTTATTTGATCTTTCTTTATGACTTTGGTGGCTAAACTAGTTTATCCTTATTATTTTTTTATGTCGGCAATGTGTTGTATTGTGATTCTGTTGGAAACAATGCAGATAATTGAGAGGGGGGGTGAATTAGTTATCTTATAACTTTTCTTCTTTTTGCTTTCTTTTCTTATCTTAACATTTAGTGCTGTATCAAAACATGAAAGCAAAGGTAACCATAAGAACTGAAAATGAAATTAACACACGACACAAGGATTTTTACGTGGAAACCCTGTTAAGGGAAAAACCATGGGGTGACTAACCCAAGATTGTATTCTCTGTTAAAAGAAAGGAGTACAAATTTGACACTTGCCAATTAGGGCTCACTGCCCAAGCAGACTGCTCATAAGAGGCTCACTGCCTACAAGAGACTCACTATCTACAAATGCTTATAGATGATACCAAAGTGTTTGAACTGATGAATAGCATCCATACATGCAAGAATTTAGTTCCGATTAGGCACTATATACTGATCTGACACATTTCATTCTTCCTCTACTCAATATCACTCTTCAGTCATATTTCAGATTCAGATCTTTGTTTTTGCACTTCTTTCTATATTTTCTTCCACTTCTCCATGCACGCGTATGTTAGATTTAGGACAAACAACTAAAAGGGGGGGTGAATCAGTTGTCCAAAACTTTCTTGCAATTAATCACTAAAATCCTTTTCTTAATTCATCAGCATAATAATAAATCAATCATGGAAACATAATGCAGCAATTCAAGAGCAGAAACACATTAACACATATGACACCAAGATTTTTGACATGGAAAACCTGGTTAAGGGAAAAACCATGGGGTGACTAACCCAATATTGTATTCTCTGTTAAAAGAATAGAAAGAACAAAATGGCACATGCCAATTAGGGCTCACTGCCTAAGCACACTGCTCACAAGAGGCCCACTGCCTACAGGAGACACATTGTCTACAGAATAATAAGTATTACATACTTGAACTGAAGAATAGCATCTTCACCATGCTTGAGTCAGTTCCATTTAAGACCAATACTTCGGCTTTGCCTTTCACTCTTCTCCTCTCTATCACACTCTCATCTCCACCATACATTTGAAATGACTTTACAACTCCTTATTTATACAAGACATCAACTTAGGAATAATCATCCAAGTCGGCATACATTATAGAGCAAATACATAAATACAACATGACTAATTACAAAAAGACTTCACGCGGATCAACACACTGTCAGCCACACAGATCTGAGACTTCAATCTTTCTTTAGGAACATGCCATTCTTCACAGAACATCTTCAAGATCATCCGCAGGATGTGTAACTCATTTGGTCGACCAAACTTAGGAAGAACACCATCATCTAGAAGTAATTCTTCAATTACGAGCTCAATATTCAATGCGGACCACCAACATGAACTGGACACAATCCAAAGATCTCTACAAGCTTGCCTGAATCACCAAGAACATCCACACTACTTCTGATTACAGAAATCATTCTCTCCTTCATCCGGAACCTCAAGAACATAGTCTGTCATCACTGTTATATTAGAATAGATGCTTGTGGACCTCCAGACCTCGAACCAATTGAGTTGTCAATTCACATTGACTTACTAAACATTCCACCAAATCTGTAGAACAAGATATTGTATTTCCAGATCTCACCGGATCTATCTGTGTCACTTTGTCACCTCTAAACATCTGCCAGAACCAGTTTTACTTAAGTGGCCATAACTTCTTCAGATCTTCATGTGGACCTCTAAAATATTTACAGGATCATCTTAAGACACATATCTACAAACCCTTTGATGTGCATCCTCTGATCTTCATCTTAGCTAGGATCTTTACCTCACTGTCTTCACTATTCTTCTCTATTCTTGATAGGACTAATTTTCTCAATATCCTCAGCATACAGCTCATCCAATCCTTATCATCAATGTAACAGGAGTATGTTGACATCAATGACAACACCAGTTAGGCCCATACTTACAAAAGTGTATATCCCACAAGCTTGAATCCATCGAGTATATATATTCACATTAAAGATTTCTAACAATTTCATAGTCGGCAACAAGAACACTTGAGATATTTACAAGTTTCTATTTTGTCAGCTGAATCCCTGCTTGGTTGATGATGTGCATCAAAAAATTAGACATAGAAGTCATTAATCATGTTGGCCAATAATGTATAAAGCCACAAATTGCTTGATCAACACCTTTTATACATCTGGATTGAAGTCTGGTACTCTGTCGGTTAGTTCTTCCTCTGACTGGAACCCAACACTCAGAAGCTCATATATTTTTCATGCTTTATCACCGGAGGCTAAATCTCTAGAATACAATATTCATGATACCCTTATTGACTTGTCCAAGTCCGCAACTTACTAAGTTACACCATCTGAGAGATCTGGACCTAATTGTCAGACCATGTTGCATACTCTGTTCTTGTCCATTGGACCAAAATAATTTTCACTCTGACTTCTGGTATAGGCATATTATGTATTGCAGATGTGTAGAATAGACTTTGTTGCCATCAATGACAACACTTATGAAGCCACACAGTGTCTCTTGCCAACAATCTCCTCCTTTGGCATTGATGGCAACACTTAGTTAAAAATGGCTAAGTGTCGCAGTAACTCCCCCTTTTCTTGTGCTCTGTTTCTTTATATTGCTTTGCCGGTGTTCCCCCTTTGCTGGATTCCTCATTTTTCACTACTCTTCACTCCCCCTTTGACATCAATGGAAAAGGGTGGAATTAGCATACAAAATTGTGCAAAAACTATTATATACATGGCTGCATATGTATATACAAATCATATGTTATACTTACATATACTTAAGTATATCTGCAAAGGTTGTCTTCAACTATACAATCTCTATGCCCCAACGCCTCTTCATTCTATCCAAAATGGAGATGTGTCCACTTAACAAAAATGCATATGCTTCTACCCTATTCAAATCTATTGGATTACTCATCTTGGCTGTACTTTGAGCATCTGTTAAAGCATCATGCAATACATCTAACTTAGGGAGGATTATTCCCCTAAGTTCACCCATTCTATCCATCAGATTCCTCTTCTCCTTAACCAGTTTCTTTATCTCATTTATGATAACAATTGCTTGACATTCTTGGTTTACCAGAGAGATGGTAAGAGGATCAAAATTCTGAGACAGACTTAACAACTATTCTTCTTATTCTTTCATCTTCTTTTCAATGTCCACTGAAACTTTAGGCCAAGATAAACAAAATTTGTATATATCCCCTCCATTCTTAAGAGTGTTTTCAATGCTCTTTATTCCAATGTCTAAGGCTCTTCTATCATTGTTAATTAGTCCTTGTACCTCACTGAACCTTTTTTCAAAGAACTCTTTTCAGACCTTAGTTTTTGCCAATTTTTCTAGAGATTCAAAGTGAGAATTGACAGAATTAACCAAGTTTTTCAAGTTACCAGATGGAGAGGCACATGCATCCTTTTGATATGTAGGCATGATCTTCTCTAGTACACCGGATGCAATATTCAACAGTTCACTATCCTCCATGTGTGATTTTAGAAGTTTCTCTTTTGCTTTGGCTTGATTAAAAGATGCTATTTTCATTATCTAAACCAGAGAGAGAGTCCAAATTTAGTGGCCCTTGAATCAACTCAGGTTCATCCAACTCCATCATTTCTCTGTCCAGGAAATTCTGTACTATTTTTGCAATGTCTCTTGCTGGTGATTCAGATTTCTTTCCTTTAGAGATATCAGGACTGACTAGTTTGGATAAGTCATCACCAACCTTTTCTGCTTGTTCTTCTTCTTTTACCTTATCCTCTTTCTCTTGATTCTTCTTCTCTTCTCTTCTTCCTTCCCCTTCTTCTTCAGTGCCTGGAAGATTTGTCTTGGCAATTGTGGGATCCAGAGGAGTGACATTACTAGAGTTTATTGCTTTGTGAACTTCCTCTTCTAGAACAGAGGAGTCTAAGTCCTCATATTTCTCTTCATCTCTTTTCTTTAATCCTTCAACATCCTTGTCAGAGAATTCTTCATTGATTACTTTTAATCCTTCAACATCCATGGTAGAAGGATCTTGACTTGTTTCCTCTACAATTGGAAGATTAAATCTCTTCAAGGCATTCCAGAGAATTTCTTTTGTTTCATTTGCTATTTGGTCAGTTTCTCCAAGCATGAGCTTATTCATTCTTGCCTTGCTCTGGAACTCATCTTTACTATCCTTAAAAACCATGTTTATTTGCTTTGGAGTGATAGGACATAGTTGTATCACTATCTACTCCCAGATCTCCAAGTCTTTTGCCTTGGTATTCTCTTTTCTCAGCTCTAGTACTTCTTCTAGGCTCTTAGGAATTAATGAAATTATTTCAATGAAGGCTTTGTTGTAGATGTTCAAATACCTGACAGTTGCCTCTTCAAGAATTCTCTTATCTGCATCATTGTATTCATCATAAAATTTTGTCACCGGCTGCAGGTTTCCATCTACAGTGATGACTTTGATGATGTCTTCAATTGATAGAGTGGGCTTTTCAACAAATTCCTCTGTTTTCTCTTCCTCATTTATGCTATTAGAGGACTTCCCAGACGTTCTTTTCTTCTTCATTTTCCTGATTTCCTCATCGAATTCTGTCTCTTCATCATCCTTTTGGCTTATATATGTCCTTGTGGCTTTGGTCTTCATTCTCTTTTCTCCTTTCCCGAATGGCTTGACTTCTGGTTTGGTAGTCTTTGAGATTTTAGGAGTAACAGGAGTAGAACTCTTGGATGATCTAGTCTAGGAGGTGACTTGCACCGGAATGCTTTCTTTCTTTTCTTCTTGTCGTTCTTTTTCTGTCTTCTCTATTTTCTCTCTATTGGCATCTACTGCCTCCTTTGACATGCCAAATCTTTTGGCAAATTCTTCAACTTCCTTTCTTACTTTTCTCTTTATATGAGGCTGCCTTAATACAACATGTATTTTTATGCTTAGCTCTTTAAAGGTACCAAATCTTTCTATTTCAGTGTCTTTAGGTTGGCTCAACAAGTGTTGAACATGTACCTCCAAAATGTTTTCATTGACCTCATATCCCATGGGCATTATCCACACAGTTCTTGGCTCAACTGCCTCCATTAGGCATTGATCAGTGTCAACCATGAAGTAGACTGTCTTTGTATTTCTCAACTATTGACTATGGTATTCTCTCTCTGGCATGCATTATGCTTTGGAAATTCTTGAAATAACCCCAGAGAGCTGAGTTTTGGGCTTGAGCATCACCAAGTCCATACATGTAATCTTTGATTTGAATTGCAACGGGTTTATCATTTTGCCAGACCCAACCCTTTGATCCAGGCAGCTCATTCATATAGTAGAAAAATAGACACAATATTAGACTGCCATATTTGAAAGAGTTTTTCTTATCTTTCTTGATCTTCTGCAAGTTTTCCATCAGTTGACTCAGTAGAAGCTCACATAGATCATAATTTACATTTTCCTTCAGCATCTGATATGCAACATAGATTGTTGTACCAGACACAATATTTTCCCTACTTCAGTGGTAGATTTTGTAGCCAATTATCATTGAAGCAAACTTCACATCTAGATCCGTGATGTCATCTATAGTCATTGCTCTTTTGTCAAATTTTGATCTGGTGGCTTCAGTTACCGTTTGGTTCTTTACAGATTTGAGTGTAGGTAACCCACCAATTGAATGAAGTCTGATCATAGCCCTGATGGCATCTTTGGTTATCTTGAATGGCCTCATTAGCCACATAAAATTGTCATGCATCCTACTTGGAACATACCAGACCCATTCATCTTCTACAAAAGATGGAAAATGTATGCAATGTTCGAAGCGTTTGTCCCTTAGGGTCTTGAATTCAAGTCTGAGTTCAAAATTCTCATCTATTAACTATTTTTGATAGATGTCGATCAATTTTGAGTCTCTGAAATCTTTGATGTTTGCATGGATATAAACCCTAATATCTTCTACATGCAAGACACCATGCAGAATACTAGAAAACGCACCCAAGGGATAAACAACCATTGGAGTAGCCATTCTAGCAAAGAAATCCAAAGAGAATTTACAGAAGGGAAGTACCTTTTCACGCCTTAGGGTTTGAAGCAGATGTCAGAGCGATTTTCAGTTTGAATTCGATCTTCAGCTTAAATTTGAGTAAACTATAGGATCTCTTCTCAGAGCTCTTCTTTCTTCTGCATAAGTACAAGTGTATAAATAATGAGTGAAAAAACCTTTTTATCTTTGCACAAAACCTAATTCCCTTTTGTAATAAATGCACAAACTTTTAAGTCATCCAGTTACCCTGCTTCTCAAGTGAGCTTTTCATGAATCGACTTGTAGATCTTCAAACTAGTACCTTAGTGTGTTGATAACACCTAGGTGTCTTAAAGACTTTCCTCTAGATCTGCAGATCAGAGTATTGCATTTGTAGATCATATCGGATCAATTTGTATTGCTTTGTTAATACTGGATGGTTGTCGAAACTGGATCTACTCAAGTGGTCATAATCCTTGTGAAACTTCATGTGGACCTCTCACATTCTGACTAAAATTTCTTTGGAGGATTTTCTAGGAACCCGTTAATCTGCAACATCAGATGTTTACTCAATGTGTCAAATTTAGGCACTTATCAACTGGCTGGGGGAAAATGATTTTCTCTATAGCTCCCCCTGAGCCAGAGCTCACTTTTTTAGTTTCCAGAAGGATTATCAGCATCGGATTCTGGTGTGGATCCATCTCCAATATTCATTGTACTCTTCTTTACCCAAATCTTGCTCATCTCCTTTTGAACTTCATCCACATTCACTTTACCTTTTCCTTTATCTTTTTTCTGATCATGTTCGACTAGACCTTTTCTATTTTGATTTTTGCTTATGCAGAATCTGGCTATATGATTGGATCCATTGCAATTGTAACACACACCATTTATTTGCTTATTTGAATGATATCCTCTTGATCTATACTCATTAGCCATATGTCCAGTTCTATTGCATACAAAGCATCTACCATTGAAAGAATTGTTCATTTGCATATTTCTACATTCATGAGATTTGTGACCATACCTTTTGCAACTGAAACATTGACCGAAGAAGGATGGATTGATCTGATTCATTTTGTTTCTGCATTGAATTGCTTTATGACCAAATTTGTTGCAATTGAAGCAGTATCCATTGAAAGATGGATATCTTTGAGCATTTGGTTGCCTTACCGGAGGTCTTCTAGGCCTGTTTCTTTGATTTCTTGATCCAAAGTTCTTTTGACCGGATCTAGAACTTTCACCTTTCTCATATCGCAAGCCACGCTTATCATCTACCCTCTTTTGACTTTCAAGAACTTCAAGTTGGGCTAAACTTATCTTGAATTTTTCTCTGTATTCATTTATAGATTGAAGATCTTGTTTAAGAGTGTCAATCTGACTCTCAAGTTGTTCTTCATTGTATCTGGCTTCTTCAAGATCAGATTCAAGATGTCTGATTATTCTGTCCATTTTGTGGCAGTCCTCTGTTTTCTCCTTGAGGGATTATTTTATGTTATCTTCAGTCTTTCTTTTCTCTTCAATTTCTTGGGTGAATTTCATAACCCCTGATTCCATTTCATGTCTCATCATAATGATTTCTTTTGATAGTTTCTCACATAGCTTAGTTTTCTCATTCAGATCCTCATCAGTATTATTGGCTTCATTCTGACTTGCTAGTTTCTGAAGTAGTTCCTTTCTCTTTTTCATAGAATTACTGAGTTTTTCTTTTAGCTCATTGATGAAATCATTAGCTTCCTTGAGTCACTCTCTCAAATTATTGACCTCAGAGTGGGATTGTTCAAGATCATCTAGGGTAGATTGAAGTTGTTCTTTCATACCATATGCATCCATTAAGATTCCCAGATCCTCCACAAGCTGTTAGGCTTTTTCTGAGGGACTTGGCTCTGATACCAATTGTTGGAAACAATGCAGATAACTGAGAGGGGGGGTGAATTAGTTATCTTATAACTTTTCTTCTTTTTGCTTTCTTTTCTTATCTTAACATTTAGTGCTATATCAAAACATGAAAGCAAAGGTAACCATAAGAACTGAAAATAAAATTAACACACAACACAAGGATTTTTACGTGGAAACCCTATTAAGGGAAAAACCATAGGGTGAATAACCCAAGATTGTATTCTTTGTTAAAAGAATAAGGAGTACAAATTTGGCACTTGCCAATTAGGGCTCATTGCCTGAGCACACTGCTCACAAGAGGCCCACTGCCTACAAGAGACTCACTGTCTACAAATGCTTACAAATGATACCAAAGTGTTTGAACTGATGAACATCATCCATACATGAAAGAATTTAGTTCCGGTTAGGCACTGTATACTGATTTGACACATTTCATTCTTCCTCTACTCAATATCACTCTTCAGTCATATTTTGGATTCAGATCTTTGTTTTCGCACTTCTTTCTATATTTTCTTCCACTTCTCCATGCACGTGTATATCCCACAAGCTTGAATCCATTGAGTATATATATCCGCATCAAGGATTTCTAACAACTTCATAGTTGGGAACAAGAACACTTGAGATATTTGTAAGTTTCTGTTTTGTCTGTTGAATCCCTGCTTGGTTGATGATGCACATCAAAAACTTAGACATAGAAGTCATTAATCATGTTGGCCAATAATGTATAAAGCCACAAATTGCTTGATCAACACCTTTTATACATCTGGATTGAAGTCTGGTACTCTGTCAGTCAGTCCTTCCTCTGTCTGCTCTATCTGACTGGAACCCAACACTCAGAAGCTCTTATCTTTTTCATGCTTTATCATTAGAGGCTAAATATCTGGAATACAATAGTCATGATACTCTTCTTGACTTCTCCAAGTCCACAATTTACTAAGTTACACCATCTGAGAGATCTGGACCTGATTGTTGGACCATGTTGCATACTCTGTTCTTGTCCACCGGACCAAAATAGTTTTCACTTTGACTTCCGGTATAGGCATATTATGTACTGCCGATGTGTAGAATAGACTTTGTTGCCATTATTGACAACACTTATGAAGCCACACAGTGTCTCTTGCCAATAGATTCCTCTCCAAGGACGAATGAGGCAGACTTGGTGAGTGTATACAAGGAAGCAGATGCACAGAACCTTGAGGATGGTGGTAAGTGAGGTTGTTATATAGCTAGGACCACTACCCACCTATGTGTGATGACCATCTCTTGGAGGCTAACCACCTTATACAACAAGAGAGAGGTCATTGTGGTCTTGTTTGAATGGTCTCACCCTTGTGTGTGGCCTAACACAAGCCACTGAGTGTGAGGTATGGATTATGTGAGATGGATATTAGCTCTTGGCTCGTGGATTATGTATCATGGTTTAGTATGCTACTTCCCGTTGTCTAGATGGACCCTTGTGTAGCCTTGTGATGTGATTCCTGATGATGTGCATTCGTGTGTATGTGAAGAATGTATGTTTAATCATGAATATAGTGCTTATGAAATGATAAATTGTGTTCCCATGCTTCTAAAAAGGGGGTCATCCCACAATAATGGGTTACACTTTTTGGCCAAACTTGACATTGAAATCAACATTTTATACTAAATCTTCACTTTTTGACACATATAGCCACTAAACCGTTAGAAATTTGAAGATGATGTGAACTAGTGATTTGTGAGATTTTGTCTGTAGATTCTAAAAATATTTTAAAAAAAAAAATTTGGAATTAAATTGTAAATTTTTTTGCATCTCCTTTGATAGCTAGTTTTTAATAGTAAACAACATTTTTTTAAAGTGATGTGTATTCTGTAACACAACTTTTTTTCTACAAAGGATAAAATTCTGATTCTTTTGAATTTAGATTGGTAACACTGATATCTAGGGTATGCATTTGGTTTCATAATGTTTTGTTAAATATTTTTTTATTTAAGTTTTGAAGTCAAACTAATTATAATTTAGACATAGGCGTATTCTATAAAACATAACTTTTTCTGTATGTATTGAAATTCAATAATTTTGTTGAGACAAAGACATCAATACCTACGACATAGATATTTTTCAGAATTTTTTTTCACTACTTTACTAATATTCCATATGTGTAGAACATAGAACTTGATGTTCAGTGAAAAAACTATATTTAGTAAAACTAAAATATAAAATGTATAATAAAACCAAACTGTATTAAAATTATACTTGATGGAGAGCTTGTTTCGAGGACTATAATCCTGCTGTGATAGGTGAAAGTCAGGTGTGGAAGATCAGACATATTCATGAAACCCTAACCCTACCATCATCAAGGAATCTAACCTAAATGAAATCAAAGGATAATGCAATTCAAGCATAACATCACCTAGACCGTGCGATTCCTTGTTTGAGAGAGAGATGTGGACTGCTTCTTCAACGATAAGCAATTACAAAGCTGAAAGCTGCCATTGATGGATGATAAAAGCTCGAATGCTCAAGATGATAATGGAGGTGCTATATGATTGCTGGATTACTAGATTGCTGGATTGCTGGATATGTCTCATATGGAGTGAGAGGTTGTTTATATAGGACTCAACCAAGATCAATCAACGGTGGAGATTCAGAGGCTATGTGAATGGCTAAGATTGAAAGTTACTAAATTTAGGTCTAATTAGTTGTGCATGTGAAAGATTTTAAATGAAAGTTGTCTTACAACACATGATGAATGGGAAATGGACAAGTGTTGAAATGTGATAAATGATAAAGGCTTAATTCAAATAAAGTATTTGAATTAGTTGGGATATGAGTTGGAAATTAATTAAATAAATAAAATTTATTTAATTAATAGGATAAATGCATAAAATGAGATAAGACATGATGTGGAAATAATTAAATAAATACAATTTATTTAATTAATTGGTTAGGTGGATGAGAATGGGATTTTAATTAAATAAATAAAATTTATTTAATTAATTGGATAATAGATTAGTGATTTAACAAGGTGTTACTAGACATGGACAAATTTGGGTGTCTACATTTTGCCCCTCTTTGATACAATGTTCGATAGAACGTTGTGTCAAAGAAGATGTGAGGATCATGGAGTCGGGACACTCGATATTCTTCATCTGCGATAGTATGTTGCAAGGATATGCGCAAAGAGGGGATCTCAACCTCGATAGGCAAAATAGCTTCAGTGCCATAGACTAGAGCATAGGGTGTGGCGCCAGTAGGAGTTCTGACACTTGTTCTATATGCCCATAAAGCAGGATGTAGTTGTAGATGCCAATCTCGACCAGTTTCATTAACAGTCTTTTTAAGGATCTTGATGATTGTCTTATTAGAGGCTTCAGCTTGACCATTGCTCTGAGGATAATAAGGCGTAGAGAACCTATGTTGAATATGGAACTTATTGCAAAGATCTCTAACCTCTTGGTTCTTGAAAGGCCGGCCATTATCTGTGACAATAGCTTGAGGAACTCCATAACGGCAGATGATGTAATGTAGGATGAATTTAGCTATTTGTTTACCTGTGATGTAGGTCATTGGTATGGCTTCTACCCACTTTGTGAAATACTCAGTGGCAGTGATAATAAACTTATGACCATTTGATGAAGTAGGATGGATTTTACCCACAAGATCAAGTCCCCATTGCGAAAAAGGCCATGGAGTGACAATAGGCTGAAGCTCATGTGCTGGTGCATGTATTAGATCTCCATGTTTCTGACATTGTAGACATCTCCTTGCAAATTGTTGGGCATCTTTTTCCATATTTAGCCAATAGTATCCTACTCGCAGAAGTTTCTTAACAAGGCCAGGGCCAGCGGAATGCGAACCGCAGACACCTTCATGTACTTCACGTAAGGCCGTTTTCGCTTCCTCGGAATCAAGACATCTAAGAAGGATACCATCAAGACTCCGGCGATAAAGGGTGTCTCCTAAGATAGTGTAACGAGAAGCTCGCCGGATAAAAGTTTTACGCTGGGTGTTGGATAGTTGAAGAGGCAAGGTGTGATTATGGAGATACTCGTATATATCTTTGTACCACAACGAGTTGGGACCAACAATCTCACATATGAGCTCAGACTGTGGAACTTCAAATGCTGGGATCAAAAGCTGTTCGACCAAGAATTCACATTTATGGGTGTTAGATGGCATGTCTAAAAGAGATCCAATCATAGCCATGGCATCGGCTGCTCTGTTTTGTAGTCTTGGAATTTGCTCAAAGGTAATGTCCTCAAAATATTGCTTGAAATCGTCCACCATTAGCTTGTATGGAAGAAGCTTCTCGTCTTTTGTTTGATATTCATCTAAGACCTGTTTGATAACCAGCTGAGAATCGCCAAAGACTCGTAACTGTTTGATAGCCCATTGTACTGCCATGCGCAAACCTGTTATTAAAGCTTCATACTCTGCTATGTTGTTGGTACATGGGAATGCTATTCTGTATGATTTAGGTATGCAGTCTCCTTGGGGAGTGACAAACAAGATACCTGCTCCAGATCCGTGTTGAGTGTATGATCCATCAAAGTATAGCTGCCATCGTGCTGGAGAGCTTAAATTAAACAATCCTTCATCAGGGAATTCTGGATATATTGGTTGAATGTCTGTGATAGGTGCTGCAGCTAATTGATCAGCAATGACTTGTCCTTCGATAGCTTTACGGTTCACATATTGTATGTCAAATTCACTCAAGATCATAACCCATTTTGCTAATCTCCCTGTGAGAAGTGCTTTTGAAAGGAGATACTTGAGGGGATCCACATTAGAGATGAGCTTTGTTGTTTGGTTCAGCATATAGTGTCGCAACTTTTGGGAAGCAAACACTAATGCTAAACAAGCCTTTTCCATGAACGAGTAATTGAGATCATATCCCACAAGAGTTCTGCTAATGTAGTAGATGGCTTGTTCTTTTCCTGAATCATCATGTTGAGCTAGAAGTGCACCCAATGCTGCGGTTGTTGATGATATATAAAGCAGTAATGGACGATCAAGTACAGGAGGTATTAACACAGGAGGTGTTGCCAAGTATTCCTTTATCTTATCAAAAGCCTGTTGACACTTTTCATCCCACTTAAAAGGTTCACCCTTACGAAGAAGATGCTGAAAAGGATGACATTTATTTGCGAGTTGTGAGATAAATCTGCGGATAGATTGTAGCCTACCCTGTAAACTGCGGAGCTGTTTGAGATTCGTTGGTGGAGGCATTTCTATGATAGCTTTTACCTTAGCTGGGTCCACTTCTATTCCTCGTCGAGACACAATATATCCCAATAGTTTTCCTGATGTTACGCCAAATACACACTTCTTTGGGTTTAGTCTGACTTGGTATTTTTCTAATCGATCAAAAATTTGTGCCAATACTTGTAGATGTCCTTCCCTTGTCTTAGATTTTCCCAGGATGTCATCAACATAATCTTCCATGATAGTATGAAAAAGGTCATGAAAAATAACTGTCATGGCTCGTTGGTAGGTAGCTCCAGCGTTTTTAAGACCAAAAGGCATTACAACCCAGCAATATGTGCCCCATGGACAAATAAAAGATGTTTTATCTTGGTCTTCCTCTGCTATTCTGATTTGATTATAACCAAAAAATCCATCCATCAAAGATAGCATTTCATGTCCTGCTGTAAGATCAACAATGTTATCTATGCTTGGTAATGGAAAATCGTCTTTAGGACATGCTTTGTTAAGATCTCTAAAGTTTGTGCAGCAGCGAACTCGTCCATCTGGTTTTGCTACAGGTACTAAGTTTGAAACCCATTCTGGATAATCAATAGGCTTTATGAACTTTGCTTCTAACAGTTTCTGAATTTCTGCTTTGACCAATAAGGCAACTTGTGGATGCATTTTGCGCAATTTTTGTTTGACAGGCTTTGCATCAGGGAATACCGCTAAATGATGTACCACAAGTGAAGGATCTAGTCCTGGCATGTCTGCATAAGTCCATGCAAAATTTATAGCTCGTCTCAGAAAAAATGCTGTGAAGTTCTTTCGTTCTTGCTCTGATAGTGATGTTGCCAAAAAAGTGATCTTCGGATTCTGTTCTGTCCCCAAGTTCATGTCTTGTGATTTTTCAACTAGCACAGTTGATTTCTCATGGTAATCAGCAGCAACAGGAAGATCAAATCCCTCATCCTCAGGCGCCTCAGAGAGGTTTTCACCTTCGGATACGCCCTTTATTTTTACTTTTTCATGGTCAAGAGGCGTCTTGCGGTTTTCACCTAGTGACCTATTTTGTTGAATTTTGTTTATTTCACTTTTGCGACTGAAGGATTTGATACTTCCGCCAAAATATGCTAGTTTAGGTAATTCCATCATGAAACCTGCTTTATGATCACCCAATGGGATACCTTGTCTCAAACCCATGAATTCTACAATGGCTTCGTCATTTTCAAATGTATCTAATATCGGTGCCCCCTGTTGGTCCCAATCGATGAGGTCAGGATATACGAGTGAGAGGCTAATGGAGGGATTATGATGGCTAGAAGAGGTTGCGGAAAACATGAAGATGGAATGTTCTTGAAAAAGGTCAGTGATATGAAGGGAGGAGTCATCGATGGTATCTGAGTTAGAAGTCTCTCCTTCCGAAGAAGGTCCAATGTCAATATCGGAAATACATTTAATGTCTTTGGGTCGCGGTACCTCCGGTTGGTAACCAAGGCCTTACTTATTAAACTTCGTAGACACAATATGGGGCTCAATAGGTCCTTGTTCCTGTGATCCCAAGCCACCATGTCCTTTATAGCCCATGTTCTTTATGATACGAAACCCGTTGTTGTATCGCTCTACTTCAAGTTGGACTTGGTCATTTTCATCAAAGAATATCCAAGAGTCGATGTCCTCAATGTCTTCGTCATCCAAGAAACCACCTTTAATGAATACGGTAGGGGGAGCTTTGATAACAGCGGAGGATGAAGTGGGCTTAGATGTAGAGGGCTTACCGTGGGATTTAGGAGATAATGGAAGGGTACCAACGCAACAGGATTCCTGCAATTTGTATTCACCAGGGCCATGTTCGGTATATTTGATATGGAGGTTGGAAGCGGCTTTGCTAGATGAGGGCTTGAGAAGATCGGATGGGTCTACATAGGAGGAAGACGGATATGCCTCGGTGTTGATAGGGATACGGTTTGGACTCTGATATTTAGCTTGAAAGGCACGGCAAAACTCAAATGGATTGGGATCAGCTTGAATGGTAACTTCAACACCCTTATGTGGAAATTTAAGGCATTGGTGATATGTAGATGGAACTGCTTTAAGGGTATGGATCCAAGGGCGACCGAGGATGATGTTGTAAGGCAGATCAATATCAAGGACTTGACAACGAGTTTCTGTAATGACCGGACCAACTTGAATAGGCAATAAGATGATCCCTTCAGTATCTCTTTCAGCGTCATCATATGCTCTGATGGTTATAACTTTGGAAGTGTCAACATCTTTCTCAGAATATCCCAATTGCTTGATAAGTTGCAAAGAACATATATTTAGACCAGCTCCCCCATCTATCAAGACTTGTTTGATACGGCGTTGGTTAACAAATACTTCAATATGGAGGGCCTCATTGTGTGACGGATGAATGGAGGGTTGAAGATCTTTGTCGGAAAAGGTTAAATGACAAGGGGCTGCAATGCTAGCGACTATGGATTGAAATTGTGTGATATTAATATTATTAGGCACCGAAGACTCTTGTAAGGCCTTATCAAGGATGGCTTTATGTGCGGGGGATATGCGGAGCAGCTCAAGGATAGATATGTGTGCAGGTGTTTTACCAAGGTGATCCAAGAGGTTATAGTCAGAGAGAGGTTGAGGAGGATGAGGAGGTGCTCCTTGAATGGTAACTCGACCTCTTCGCGTGGTTACGGCACAATCAGGTGCTCCTTGGACGGTAATGGTAGAAATGCGAGCATGGTCAATGCGGCCAATGGTAGATGATGCATAATTATAGGGAATAGCATTTCCAGCGTGAAGGTTATTTGTCTAATCATGAGATGGAAGTGGATTCTTGAAAGTCTCTAGATCATAGTTTGATGTGGATTGTTGAGCAGGTTGAGCTGTTGAAGGTGTGACGTTGATTAGACCTTGATCAATGCAGTCTTGGATAACATGTTTTAAGCGCATACAACCATTTGTTTTGTGTCCTTTAACTCGATGGTAATCACAATACTCATTCTCTTTGTACCAAGGAGCTCGAAAGAGTGGTTCACCATTTGGTGGTGCATCGGGTAGAATAATGTCTCCGGCTTGAAGCAGCTTTCGAAGAATAACTTCCATGGGTTCCACTAATGGTGTAAATTGTCGGCGTGGATTAGAAGTTTGGCGTTGGTTTCTTCGTTGTGGAAAAGGCTGTCTTGGTGGAGAGGTTGCTTGAATGTTGATGGGAGCTCTCATAGTTTGGATATTCTTTGTATCAACAATACCGTCATTGACAATATTCTTGTTCTTGTTCCAAAAGCGAGACTTATCATTGGAATTTTGGGGAGAATCTTTGTTATCACGAAAGATCTTGATAGTTCCTTTGGCAATTAAGGCTCGTTCAATAATAACTCCTTTGGAAACTAGTTCGTCAAAGGTGCTAGCACTTTGCAATTGTAGTTGGAATGAGAGTTCAGGATGAAGATTTTGAACAAAGATGTCAAGCTGTTGTTTTTCAGGGATTTTCCATGATAATTTGCTAGCCATATTACGCCATCGTTGGGTAAATGAGGAAAAGGTTTCACCATTGCGTTGTTTGTTGTTGACAAGGTCATTCATGTTTACCTCATGTTCAATGTTGAAGGCAAAATGTGATCGAAACTTGTTTGCCAATTCTGAAAAAGTCTTAATTCCTGGAGGTAAATGGGAAAACCATTCGAGAGCTTGTCCTGCTAAGCTTCGAGGAAATAGTCTCAAGAGATATGTATCATCATAGGCAACATCGAGACATGCCACGAAAAAGGCTCGAAGATGGTCGTCCGGATTTCCTTTCCCTTTGTACTTATCAAATTGTGGGATTTCAAAGTGTGGTGGAAAAGGTATCATATTAAGAGACTTGTCAAATGGATAGGCGCATATGTTTTCGAGAGAGAAAGGTTTCTTGCCTTGTCCTACCCTTTCATCGATCATCTGTTGGATATCGGCTGAGGATAACTGTTGTTGTTGCGAAGGGGGTGGAGTGTGATATGAGACATATTGTGGTTGCGGTTGTGGTATATGTGGAGTTGTGACTGTTTGTTGTGGTTGTGGGATGTACGAAGCTATGACTGTTTGTTGGGGTTGTGTGCCCACAATGTATGTCAAAGGAGTGGTATGTGACATGTATGTGTTAGAGGATTGCTGTCCTTGAGACACAAGTGGCAAGTGGGTGTGCATTACATGAGAAGTGGATGTTGGATTGATAGTAGCAGATGGTTGGGAAGTTGGGATTGAATTCATGACATGGTAAGTGACGGAGGGATTGGTAGATACAACAGATGATGAATGGGAAATGGACAAGTGTTGAAATGTGATAAATGATAAAGGCTTAGTTCAAATAAAGTATTTGAATTAGTTGGGATATGAGTTGGAAATTAATTAAATAAATAAAATTTATTTAATTAATAGGATAAATGCATAAAATGAGATAAGACATGATGTGGAATTAATTAAATAAATACAATTTATTTAATTAATTGGTTAGGTGGATGAGAATGGGATTTTAATTAAATAAATAAAATTTATTTAATTAATTGGATAATAGATTAGTGATTTAACAAGGTGTTACTAGACATGGACAAATTTGGGTGTCTACATTTTGCCCCTCTTTGATACAATGTTCGATAGAACGTTGTGTCAAAGAAGATGTGAGATGCGTTCGATAAACAAGTTATGCCCCAGTGTAACTGGCAGGTGATGCCCCCTCGAGAGGTAAGCCAGGCGAACCAGGAAGGGCTGGGTTGGCTCTCGATAGAAGAAAAGGCGGAAAAGAGGGCAGACGCGAAGGAAAGGGGGGTTGCATGGAAGAAAATAGGCTGTGGCATAGAAGAATTAGGGTTTGGAGAAGGGCTATAAGTAGGCGCTTATAGTGAAACAGTGAGCGCATATGGTGAGGTAGCTCGCTAATAGTGAAAAGCTAGGTGCATATAAAATAGAGCTCACGTTTAGGGTAAATAGAGTCGCATATAGGATATGGCTCGCATATGAAGGGATAATGAGCGCACAAGGAAGTTTAGGTCGCTTATAGTGAAACAGTGAGCGCATGTGTAAAAGAGCTCGCGTATAGGCAAAATAGAGGCGCATGTGGTGAAGGGGGTCGCTAGTGAGCAGAAAAAGGTCGCATGTGGTAAAGTGAACCGCATATGGTAGGTGTAGGATAAAATAGCAGATAGATAGGCAGATTTTGATATGAATGATTAACGGGATGGACTGACAAGAGTAAATGGATGATGCAGGATGTACTACCGCCATTGCTATCACGGGAGCCCCATCCGAGAGATTTGCGGCTGGTGAGACGGTTGGATGCAGAGGAGCTACTGGTGTTAGAGATCCTGGGTTTGGAGCATGTTTCATGATTAGAGCCAGTTCAGGCACATCGAGGGTTGATGACTGCGATGGTGGAGTGATGGATGAGCAAGCACAGTTCATTCTTGTTACCGACAGGTGAGGCGACCATCACCTTAGAGGATGTGTTCTGGATCTTGAGGATTCTGATAGATGGGGATCGGGTAGATTATGATCCGGAGATGGGCCCAGCTGCATTCAGGAGATTGTTTGGGACACCAGACATCGGAGCAGAGGGTTCAGAGATATCGATGGGGAGGATGGAGGAGCTCTGCGACAGATTACAGCAAGTGGTAGTGGCTATCATTAGATGGCTAGTGGGTGATAGGAGAGCGAGAGGTTTTCCTGTAGGATGGGGGACAGTGATGGAGGGCATGTTCTCCTATGACACGAGATATGCATGGGCAGAGTGCGTGTTGGGACAACTCTATCATTACCTGCATGATTGTGCGTACATGTTCGGAGCCAGTATGTCAGCAAGAGTGACAGTGTTGCATGTATGGGCATATGAGAACATTCCGGTGACGAGACCAGAGGGATGGGTTGCTGGAGCAATAGGAGAGCCATTTGCACGGATGTATAGAGGAGCCTTGACGTATCGACAGCGCCGAGGGGTGGTATACTGGCAACGGAGGTTGGATGAGATAGACAGATTTGTATGCAGGCCATGGCTAGGATGTGAGCAGTGGGAGGAGGAGGATGCCGAGCTTGCTTATGCTAGATAGGCGAGGTACATTTTTGGACGTGGCGTGTACATTATAGAGCGCTATTTGCCAGAGAGAGCCCCGAGACAGTTCGGAGAGGCACATGCAGTACCTGTAGGGGATGCTGTTTTTGGGAGGACGAGGCAGGAGGTATTTGATTGGGGTCCAGAGGTTGTGGTGGACACAGCCTTGGCAGAGAGAGATGGATTGCAGCCAGTAGCATGGTAGTGGAGACAGGGTCCTATAGATCCAGGTACATTGCCAAAGTATGATGCACACTGGGTGACAGCTAGGCCGACTCGGTTGACACGAGATGGAGAGATTGGGGAGATTGGGATGGAGAGGCCAGTTTGGAGGTGACGACGATGGGCTCCACCAGCACAGGCAGTAGTGCCAGCTGCACCAGGGATACAGATGCTAGGGTAGGTGCCAGGTCAGCCTGCTATATTAGCACAGCCACAGGCACAGATCGGAGCAGGAGATGATGTGGGTATTCAGCAGCTGCAGAGACGGATCAGAGAGGAGAGGAGATGGAGGCAGCGGGCACAGATGAGGCTGAGGAGAGTGGAGATGGATAGGCATCAGGCCGTGATTAGTCTGAGGCATGCTAGAGCACAGGCACAGACTTATCAGGCTCAGCTACAGTTGGGAGCTCAGAGAGGAGATGGACAGGATGACGGTGCTCTCGCTAGAGTTACAGGAGAGAGGGATACAACTAGGCAGCATGAGCAGATGATGAGGCTTGAGCGAGATATTGCAGTACAGCAGGAGCAGGCTATGAGAGCAGAGAGAGATGGTCTGCGAGCTGAGAGGGATGGTCTGCGAGCTGAGAGAGATAGGGCAGTGCAGCAGCTGCAAGTTATGACTAGTGAGCGGGATAGAGCAGTGACTGCCTTGGGGACTGATGGAGCTACCATGTACTTAGCCACACAGTTGACAGCGGTACAGGCCGAGCTTCGGAGAGTGTAGGGTGAGGCTGAGTATTATAGAGGCTTATATTATGGAGCTGTGCTGGCAGAGCAGAGACAACCTAGCTTCAGGAGCAGATGGGCTTTGAGCTCACGGAGGTCAGGTGGATCTCGATCAGTAGCTTCAGTGATGGGGCCACCGAGAGATGGAGGACCAGGTACAGGACCTGTTGGTGGTGGTGGTCAGGGCGAGGGAGCTGGCAGTAGTCGCTAGGGCATACCTTGGTGACATTGTATCATGATGAGGCCTAGAGCCATTGTTGTACATTCATGCTTTTCAGGGCTCAGCTTGTATTGTAGACACTTGTATTTTGACACACATGTATATATATGGCAGTTTTGGCAATCTATATGATGTTATAATGGTTGTGATGTTGATATTATGATGGCTACGCATGTTATGTGTATGGATTATATATGGATTATGGATGGATGTTTATGCAAATGGTAATTGATAGAAAATGTTTGAATATGTAAAAGGTAATGATATGGATAGATGTATGCATATAGGTAGATGGTAAAGAAAAAGATATGGACTTATGTATGGCTAATACTTGTTTTGCAGGAGCGGGAATATGGACAAAGGATGATGGAGATGATTGATCTTGGCTGAGGATGATGGAACGAATGGATAGATAGAATGAATAAGATAGGATGATGATGGGCAGCTTTCAAGTAATTGCTCAAAATGAAAAGAAATGCAGTCCTTATGTTTGATTTAGCATATGGATGTTATGCACCAGGGCATAAGAAACCAAGGTGTCAAGGTATCCAATGCGTAACTAGCATGTTACAATCTTGTCTAAACGCATGTGGGCAAGATGTGGAGCCAACATGCACAAGATATGAATAGCAGCTAGTGTTGGACTTTGACGCTACAAACAATGGTTTGAACTTATCTCCACTACACATAATGATAGCTTGCTGGTTATATGTATGGAGTTAGTCTTAACATAGAATAGTCTCCAATGCATAAGAGACTGTTTAGCTTCTCAGATGCTAGAGATATTGATATGTAAGATGCTAATCCCAACACGTACAAGATACCAAGACGCATAGGAAAAGAATAAGATCATCCCGCAAACACAGCATACGAAAGCTATATGACCATGCCCCAGTCCTTACTTCATCGCAACATACCAAGATATAAATAGATCAAGGCAGTCTTGATTAGGTATAGAAAAGGGACAAAAGATAAATCAAAAGATAAAACAAAAGATACTGTCATCACATTCTCTTGCCAAATTTGGGTGCTCTTGGATAGATTAAGCTGGCGCCTTGTTAAGAGGAAAGCTACATCCTGTTGAAGGCTAAAGTTGTTGATAAACTGCTATAGCAAATGTTGGCTTAAGGCATGCGGACAAATAGCTTCTGGCTTACCTTTGATTGGTTAAAGTGCGTGAGCTTACAATAGACACGTGGATTGCTTCTTGTTTGAGCTGATCAAAGAGAAGAAGATGGATGATGAATGAAGATGAAGAAGATGGGGTGGATCATCTGTGCTTGAGTACTGGAAACTTCCTTCGTATTCCAGACTGCCTACATACCCTGTATCCACGGGATCAAAGCACATTTACGATGAAGATGAGACATGATGAATATGTAGTTCTGGGTTTTATTGATGATGTATGTGATGAAAGATAGAAGAATGTGAGCTGAAAGATTGAAGGATGTTTAGAAGAAAAGATGATAGTGTTGGATCTAGGGCATACAACTGAGAGGGGGGGGTGAATCAGTTGTATAGAACTTCTTCTATTTCAAACACTTAATTCTCTGTTGTTAGTTAGCAGCATATCAAATAATCATTCATGAAAGCATAATACATAAATATAAGAGCAGATAAGCATCAACACATTGAACACCAAGATTTTGACGTGGAAAACCCAGTTAAGGGAAAAACCACGGGGTGATTAACCCAAGAATTATTCTCTGTTAGAAGAATAAAGAAAAATGAATGGCACATGCCAATAAGGGCTCACTGCCCGAGCACACTGCTCACAAAGAGGCCCACTGCCTACAAGGAGACACACTGTCTACAAAGTGATAAAAATCACAGTCTTGAACTGGAGAATGACATCTCTACCATGTCCGGATCAGTTCCAATTAAGCCCAACAATCTCTGCTCTGCCTTTCGCACCTTTCTTCGCTATATCATGCTCATCTTTTCACCACACACACTGAAATGAATTCACAAATCATTATTTATACAAGACATCGACTTAGGAACAAGCATCTAAGTCGGCAAACAACCATAGGAGTATCCGCAAGATGGATAACACATCCGGTCGGCCATCACAAGAACATTCGCAGGATGAACAACTCATCCGGTCGGCTAAACAGAGCAATAACTTCATCCGGAAGAATAACTTCAATTCCGGGCTCTACCATCAATGCGGACCAACAACACAACCTAAACATGATCCAAGAACCTTCACAAGCCTGTCTGAATGTCCGGATACATCCGCACTTCCTCTGCTTACTGGGATCTCTTGTCTTCCTCATCCGGAACTTCAAGAACATAGTCTGTCGCTACTGTCATAATGCAAGAGGTACTTCCGGACCTCGAAATCATACACAAATCAGGATGATACATCACAAGGACATCTCAAACACCCCTTCCAATCCACAGATTATGATAATATAATTCCGGACCTCACCGGACCTTTTTGTGATCCTCTGTCACCTCCGGATACATGCCGGACCCGGTTCTATACCGGCAGCCACAACTCCTTCCGATCTTCATGCGGACCTCTGAAATCTTAACTGTAACATCTCAAGACTCATATCTACTAACCCTTTAATCCGCATCCTCCGGCTCTCAACCTATACAGTACATTTACCTTCTTCTCATCACTGTTCCTGACTGAGGGTAATTTTCTTAATATCCTCAGCACAAAGCTCATCAAATCCTTCTTGTCAATGCAGTATGAGTATGTTGACATCAATGACAACACTGGCTCACCTCATACTTGCAACAATCTCCCCCTTTGTCATTGATGGCAACATATGATGTGAAAAACCATCAAGACAAGAACTTCTCTTTTCTGTCACAGCTCCCCCTATCAACAACAACTCTTCACATGTCTTCCTTTGCTGCTCCCCCTTTGATCATCAACCACTTGTTTTTCACATGTCTTCTCTCCCCCTTTGACATCAATGGCAAAGGGCTCATACTTGCAACTCTCATGCATCAGAATAATACCAGCTGCTCCCCCTTAGTTGCAGCTCCCCATTAGTCCGGATCACAAGATATGACTGTGATAGCCACCGGACTGATGCACATTAGTGCATCTTAGTTCATCACCGGAGGGGCCATGACCCCTAACTTCTCTCAGAGATATTCAAAAGAGTCCTTGGGAAGAGGTTTTGTAAAGATATCTGCAATCTGATCCTTGGAGGGAACATACTCCAATCTGACTTCTTCCTTGTTTACTTGTTCTCTCAAAAAGTGAAATTTGATAGATATGTGCTTAGTCTTAGAATGCAATACCGGATTCTTGGAAATATTAATTGCACTTGAATTATCACAGAAAATTGTAATAGGCTCCTCATATTCAACTTTGATGTCTCTTAGCATCTGCTTCATCCACAAGATTTGAGTGCAACTACCTGCTGCTGCAATGTACTCTGCTTCAGTTGTAGACAGAGATATTGCATCTTGTTTCTTGCTTAGCCAAGAAACCAATCTCTTCCCCAAAAAGAATGCTCCACCACTAGTGCTCTTCCGGTCATCCACATCTCCTGCCCAATCTGCATCTGTGTAAGCATGAAGAGAGAAATCTGGATCTCTAGGATACCAAAGACCATACTCAACTGTTCCTTTCAAGTATCTAAAAATTCTTTTGATTGCCATAACATGAGATTCTCTAGGATCAGCCTGGAATCTTGCCACAAGACCTACAGCCTGCATTATATCTGGTCTAGTTTGAGTGAGATACAACAATCCACCAATCATTGATCTATACTTTGTCTGATCTGCCTTTGGAGAATCATCATCTTTGCTTAACTTACATCCGGTTGCCATAGGAGTGTTCATAGGCTTTGAGTCTTCCATACCAAATTTCTTTAACAATTCTTTCACATATTTGGTCTGAGAAATGAAGATCCCTTCTTTTGTTTGGGTAATTTGCAGACCCAAGAAGAAATTCATTTCACCAAGCATAGACATTTCAAACTCACTTTTCATCTGATTTGCAAAGGTTTTGCACATACTATCTCTTCCTCCAAAAATGATATCATCCACAAACACTTCAACAATCAGAATGTTTTCATGATCAATTTTGAAATATAAGTTACTGTCAGCAGTACCTTTGTTGAATCCAATCTGCACAAGATGCTTATCCAACCTTTCATACCATGCTCTTGGGGCTTGCTTCAATCCATACAAAGCTTTCTTCAACTTGCAGACCATATCATTATTATCAGACAATTGAAATCCATCCGGTTGTTCAATGTAGACTTCTTCTTCCAGATCACCATTTAGGAAGGCAGACTTGACATCCATCTGATATACCTTGAAGTCTTTGAAGGCAGCAAATGCAAGAAGTAATCTGACTGCTTCAATTCTTGCCACCGGAGCAAAAGTCTCTTCAAAGTCAATTCCTTCTATTTGAGAGTAGCCTTTGCAGACCAGTCTAGCTTTGTTTCTGATTACTTCACCAGCTTCATTTAGTTTGTTCCGGAAGACCCACTTGGTTCCAATTACATTCCTGTCTCTAGGTCTGGGAACAAGATCCCAAGTATGATTTTTCTCAATTTGCATCAGTTCATCTTCCATTGCTTTGGTCCAGTTTTCATCATTGCAGGCTTCATTTATTGTTTTAGGTTCAATCTTTGAAATCAGACAACATTCATTCTGATCTTGAGCAATATTCCTTCTAGTTTGTACACCTTTGCTTCTGTCACCTATGATCTGATCTTCAGAGTGATTCAGTCTTACATACCTTGGAATTTTGGGAGTATCCAGTACTGCTGTTTCTTGATCAGGCTCATTCAAACCTAACTCTTCTTCCTGATTTACCGGATCAGGCTGACTCTGTCTCACCGGAGAGGATTGAGGTCCTTGAACACTATCTTGGTCATCTTCATCAAACTCATAAAATCTTGAAGGCTTCTCAATTCCTTCATCAACCTTTACATTGGTGCTTTCTATCATCTTCCTCAATCTCTTATTGTAACACCGGTATGCTTTGCTTTGAGTGGAGTAGCCCAAGAAAATTCCTTCATCACTTCTAGCATCAAACTTTCCTAGATCTTCATCTCTTTTAATATAACACTTGCTACCAAATACTCTGAAATATTTCACAGTAGGAGTGATGCCAAACCAAAGTTCATAGGGGGTCTTACCGGTGTTGTTTCTGATTTGAACTCGATTGAGAGTGTAGACTGCAGTGCTGATAGCTTCTTTCCAAAACATGTGAGGAACATTTGCTTCCAACATCATTGTCCTAGCAGCTTCCTGGATGGTCCGGTTCTTTCTCTCAACTACTCCATTCTGCTGTGGAGTCTTAGGAGCAGACAACTGTCTCCTTATACCCTGTTTCTCACAAAAATCAATGAATTCACCAGATGTAAATTCACCACCTCTATCAGATCTTAGACACTTTAGTTTCAATCCGGTTTGATTCTCCACCATAGCTTTGAAGATTTTGAACTTCTCAAAGGCTTCTGATTTTTCTTTTAGAAAGGTAACCCACATCATCCGGGAATGATCATCAATTAACAACATGAAATATCTATCACCTTGCAGACTCTTGATTCTTGTTGGTCCACATAGATCAGTATGTACTAATTCCAACAATCCGGTAGAAGACTGATCTTTGCTTTTAAAAGAGACTCTGCTTTGTTTGCCTAACTGACATTCTTTACACACACTATTTGTAGGTTTTATCAACTTTGGAAGATCTCTCACAGCCTGAGTATTGCTTATCTTGATGATGTTATCAAAATTTACATGACACATTCTTCTATGCCATAACCAACTCTGATCAATTTGAACAAACAAACAACTTTTATTTGAACCAACCAGATGAAAGATGTTACCTCTTGTCTGAGTACCGGATGCAATTTCAGATCCGGAGCTTGTAAAGATTCTGCATTTTCCATTCTTGAACCGGAGATCATAGCCTTTGTCCACTAACTGACCAACACTGAGAAGATTGTGCTTCAATCCTTCAACATACAGTACATTACCTGTTTTGCTCTTACCATCAAAGGAAATAGTTCCCCTACCTCTGATTCTACCAGCAGAATTGTCACCAAACTTTACCATTCCTCCTTCATATCTTTCCAAGTCTAAGAACTTATTCTTGTCACCGGTCATATGGTGAGAACATCCACTGTCAATAACCCAATCATCCTTTTCTTCCACTTGAGCAGCCAAGGCTTTTTCAACAACTTTGTGATTGACAGATTCAGAGAGCAAGGAATCTTCTTCCTTGATGGCTATAAACACCCACTCATTTCCGGATTTGCTTCCTGGATCTGATTCATCATCTGTTACTCCTTCATTGTCATCTTCTTCATGAACATAATAGCAATTCTTTTGAAACCTTTGTCTGTGAGTATTAGATCTTGCAGATCTCTCTGGACATCTTGAGGCAAAATGACCAATCTTATTGCAGTTAAAACACTTAAAGGGTAGTTTTCCTTCATACTTACCGGATCCTCTTGGCAGTCTCTTTGCAATGAGGGCTTCAAGTTGAGCTGTTTCTGCTTCTTCTTCTTCCATGTCTCTTCTTGCTTGATCATACCATGACATTTTCCTTGATGAGTTTTCACCCGGATCAAATCTCTGTTTGCCTTTCACATAGGCACTGGCTTTGAAAGAAGATTCAATCTTGGGAGGATCATCTCCAAACTCGGTCATTTCAAATGCAGCTAGTTTGCCAGCCAGTTGTTCTCTTGTGACAGTTGTGTGGGCTCTGAATTCATCAATGGCAGCAACTTTGATTTTGTAGGCAGCAGGAAGGGATCTTAGGATTTTGCAGACAATCTCATTTTCATCTAAAGTTCCACCAGCATTTCTGATTCCACATACCAGCTCATTTACTCTTGGCATAAAGGTAGTAATGTTTTCATCATCTCTCATTTTCAATCTTTCAAATTTCCCTTTCAGACTTTGCAACCTTGCACTTTTGACAAACTCATCTCCTTCATACAGAAGTTCCAGTTTAGTTAGGATCTCATATGCAGTGGGTAGGTCAATGACATTCGAGAGATCTGAGTCATTCAATGCACTTAGAAGAGCTTCCTTGGTCCGCAGATTGTTTTCAGCTTCTGTGATTTCATTCAGAGTTGTCGGACCACCTTGTGGAGGTACATATGGTTTTGAAATCATACCCAGATATGCTTTTCCCATGCATTCCAAGTGACACTTCATGCGACCTTTCCAGAGAGTAAAGTTGGTTCCATCGAACTTCGGACTATCCTTCTTGTAAGACGACATCCTGGATCTCCTCAAGCGGTTAAGCTCTTGTCAGAGGAACTTGGCTCTGATACCAATTGTTGGATCTAGGGCATACAACTGAGAGGGGGGGGTGAATCAGTTGTATAGAACTTCTTCTATTTCAAACACTTAATTCTCTGTTGTTAGTTAGCAGCATATCAAATAATCATTCATGAAAGCATAATACATAAATATAAGAGCAGATAAGCATCAACACATTGAACACCAAGATTTTGACGTGGAAAACCCAGTTAAGGGAAAAACCACGGGGTGATTAACCCAAGAATTATTCTCTGTTAGAAGAATAAAGAAAAATGAATGGCACATGCCAATAAGGGCTCACTGCCCGAGCACACTGCTCACAAAGAGGCCCACTGCCTACAAGGAGACACACTGTCTACAAAGTGATAAAAATCACAGTCTTGAACTGGAGAATGACATCTCTACCATGTCCGGATCAGTTCCAATTAAGCCCAACAATCTCTGCTCTGCCTTTCGCACCTTTCTTCGCTATATCATGCTCATCTTTTCACCACACACACTGAAATGAATTCACAAATCATTATTTATACAAGACATCGACTTAGGAACAAGCATCTAAGTCGGCAAACAACCATAGGAGTATCCGCAAGATGGATAACACATCCGGTCGGCCATCACAAGAACATTCGCAGGATGAACAACTCATCCGGTCGGCTAAACAGAGCAATAACTTCATCCGGAAGAATAACTTCAATTCCGGGCTCTACCATCAATGCGGACCAACAACACAACCTAAACATGATCCAAGAACCTTCACAAGCCTGTCTGAATATCCGGATACATCCGCACTTCCTCTGCTTACTGGGATCTCTTGTCTTCCTCATCCGAAACTTCAAGAACATAGTCTGTCGCTACTGTCATAATGCAAGAGGTACTTCCGGACCTCGAAATCATACACAAATCAGGATGATACATCACAAGGACATCTCAAACACCCCTTCCAATCCGCAGATTATGATAATATAATTCCGGACCTCACCGGACCTTTTTGTGATCCTCTGTCACCTCCGGATACATGCCGGACCCGGTTCTATACCGGCAGCCACAACTCCTTCCGATCTTCATGCGGACCTCTGAAATCTTAACTGTAACATCTCAAGACTCATATCTACTAACCCTTTAATCCGCATCCTCCGGCTCTCAACCTATACAGTACATTTACCTTCTTCTCATCACTGTTCCTGACTGAGGGTAATTTTCTTAATATCCTCAGCACAAAGCTCATCAAATCCTTCTTGTCAATGCAGTATGAGTATGTTGACATCAATGACAACACTGGCTCACCTCATACTTGCAACAGACAGATGACTGATGAAAGGGGCTATCGTCTTAGCCTGAATCAGAGTGCTTCCTTCGCATCTCAGATTGCCTACATACCCTGTATCCACGGGATCAAGGCGTCAACGATAGAGCTAGATGTAGTTCTTATGGATGTAGCTAATCGATTGGATGTTTGATCAAGCGATGTTTGTTGTGATTGTTGGATGAATGTGGATGGATTGCGAAGGTATGAATCCTGGTTGCAAGTCGTTAGGTCATATTTGTCAGTGGACATGTGCCATGGTTGAAGTTGATAAGGTGTGCTGTGTTGTAAGCTGAGTTGTTTGACGTGTTATGAGCTAGAGATAACAGGATCCACTTCCAAATAAGACTCAACAAATGCCCCCAGTGTGGGATGAGGTTTATTATGCAGAAGCGACAATGCAGAAAAGATGTAGCCAAGATGCTAAGGTGCCAAAAGATATAGATATCACGACAATGTCTCAAGTATGATAGCTATCATTGGCAAAGGATGAAGAGGAAAGGCTATGTGTGAGATTGCGATAGGGCTTATGAGTATGGCTTATACAAGATGCAGTGGGGAAAATGATCAAACAAACCAAACAAATGAGGGAAGCTGGTCACTACACATAGCGCCTGTTTGCCAGGTTTTCACTATGGTACTTATCCAAGGCGCCTGTTTACCAAGTTTTCACCAGAGGACGGATTATTTATTAGATGTTTTTATTTTTATTTTTTTTATTTTTTTATTTTTTAATTTTTAATTTTTAATTTTTTTTTTGTGATTTTTTTGGTTTGTTGGGGGATAGCTGAGATTCATGGATAAAACTTCTTGAGATGAACGCTGTTGACGGGTTCATCCAAGGGAATGCCTTCAGGTGTTGACAAAGTGTATGCACTGGATCCATAGACTGCTGTGATAATGAAAGGACCAAGCCAATTTGGTTCAAACTTGCCCTGTTTCTCTCGATGTTGTTGATTCCTTTGGTTTTCTTTAAGGACAAGGTCGCCAACCTGAAATCTACGTTCTCTGATCTTTTTGTTGTAGCTGCGGCGTAGCCGGTTTTGATAGACTTGAAGATGGTTCAATGCTGTAAGGTGGCGTTCATCTAAGAGCTCAAGATCATGGAGTCGGGACACTCGATATTCTTCATCTGAGATAGTATGTTGCAAGGATATGCGCAAAGAGGGGATCTCAACCTCGATAGGCAAAATAGCTTCAGTGCCATAGACTAGAGCATAGGGTGTGGCGCCAGTAGGAGTTCTGACACTTGTTCTATATGCCCATAAAGCAGGATGCAGTTGTAGATGCCAATCTCGACCAGTTTCATTAACAGTCTTTTTAAGGATCTTGATGATTGTCTTATTAGAGGCTTCAGCTTGACCATTGCTCTGAGGATAATAAGGCGTAGAGAACCTATGTTGAATATGGAACTTATTGCAAAGATCTCTAACCTCTTAGTTCTTGAAAGGCCGGCCATTATCTGTGACAATAGCTTGAGGAACTCCATAACGGCAGATGATGTAATGTAGGATGAATTTAGCTATTTGTTTACCTGTGATGTAGGTCATTGGTATGGCTTCTACCCACTTTGTGAAATACTCAGTGGCAGTGATAATAAACTTATGACCATTTGATGAAGTAGGATGGATTTTACCCACAAGATCAAGTCCCCATTGCGAAAAAGGCCATGGAGTGACAATAGGCTGAAGCTCATGTGCTGGTGCATGTATTAGATCTCCATGTTTCTGACATTGTAGACATCTCCTTGCAAATTGTTGGGCATCTTTTTCCATATTTGGCCAATAGTATCCTGCTCGCAGAAGTTTCTTAACAAGGCCAGGGCCAGCGGAATGCGAACCGCAGACACCTTCATGTACTTCACGTAAGGTTGTTTTTGCTTCCTCAGAATCAAGACATCTAAGAAGGATACCATCAAGACTCCGGCGATAAAGGGTGTCTCCTAAGATAGTGTAATGAGAGGCTCAACGGATAAAAGTTTTACGCTGGGTGTTGGATAGTTGAAGAGGCAAGGTGTGATTACGGAGATACTCGTATATATCTTTGTACCACAACGAGTTGGGACCAACAATCTCACATATGAGCTCAGACTGTGGAACTTCAAATGCTGGGATCAAAAGCTGTTCGACCAAGAATTCACATTTATGGGTGTTAGATGGCATGTCTAAAAGAGATCCAATCATAGCCATGGCATCGGCTGCTCTGTTTTGTAGTCTTGGAATTTGCTCAAAGGTAATGTCCTCAAAATATTGCTTGAAATCGTCCACCATTAGCTTGTATGGAAGAAGCTTCTCATCTTTTGTTTGATATTCATCTAAGACCTGTTTGATAACTAGCTGAGAATCACCAAAGACTTGTAACTGTTTGATAGCCCATTGTACTGCCATGCGCAAACCTGTTATTAAAGCTTCATACTCTGCTATGTTGTTGGTACATGGGAATGCTATTCTGTATGATTTAGGTATGCAGTCTCCTTGGGGAGTGACAAACAAGATACCTGCTCCAGATCCGTGTTGAGTGTATGATCCATCAAAGTATAGCTGCCATCGTGCTGGAGAGCTTAAATTAAACAATCCTTCATCAGGGAATTCTGGATATATTGGCTGAATGTCTGTGATAGGTGCTGCAGCTAATTGATCAGCAATGACTTGTCCTTTGATAGCTTTACGGTTCACATATTGTATGTCAAATTCACTCAAGATCATAACCCATTTTGCTAATCTCCCTGTGAGAAGTGCTTTTGAAAGGAGATACTTGAGGGGATCCACATTAGAGATGAGCTTTGTTGTTTGGTTCAGCATATAGTGTCGCAACTTTTGGGAAGCAAACACTAATGCTAAACAAGCTTTTTCCATGAACGAGTAATTAAGCTCATATCCCACAAGAGTTCTGCTAATGTAGTAGATGGCTTGTTCTTTTCCTGAATCATCATGTTGAGCTAGAAGTGCACCCAATGCTGCGGTTGTTGATGATATATAAAGCAGTAATGGACGATCAAGTACAGGAGGTATTAACACAGGAGGTGTTGCCAAGTATTCCTTTATCTTATCAAAAGCCTGTTGACACTTTTCATCCCACTTAAAAGGTTCACCCTTACGAAGAAGATGCTGAAAAGGATGACATTTATCTGCGAGTTGTGAGATAAATCTGCGGATAGATTGTAGCCTACCCTGTAAACTGCGGAGCTGTTTGAGATTCGTTTGTGGAGGCATTTCTATGATAGCTTTTACCTTAGCTGGGTCCACTTCTATCCCTTGTCGAGACACAATATATCCCAATAGTTTTCCTAATGTTACACCAAATACACACTTCTTTGGGTTTAGTCTGACTTGGTATTTTTCTAATCGATCAAAAATTTGTGCCAATACTTGTAGATGTCCTTCCCTTGTCTTAGATTTTCCCAGGATGTCATCAACATAGTCTTCCATGATAGTATGAAAAAGGTCATGAAAAATAACTGTCATGGCTCGTTGGTAGGTAGCTCCAGCATTTTTAAGACCAAAAGGCATTACAACCCAGCAATATGTGCCCCATGGACAAATAAAAGATGTTTTATCTTGGTCTTCCTCTGCTATTCTGATTTGATTATAACCAGAAAATCCATCCATCAAAGATAGCATTTCATGTCCTGCTATAAGATCAACAATGTTATCTATGCTTGGTAATGGAAAATCGTCTTTAGGACATGCTTTGTTAAGATCTCTAAAGTCTGTGTAGCAGCGAACTCGTCCATCTGGTTTTGCTACAGGTACTAAGTTTGAAACCCATTCTGGATAATCAATAGGCTTTATGAACTTTGCTTCTAACAGTTTCTGAATTTTTGCTTTGACCAATAAGGCAACTTGTGGATGCATTTTGCGCAATTTTTGTTTGACAGGCTTTGCATCAGGGAATACTGCTAAATGATGTACCACAAGTGAAGGATCTAGTCCTGGCATGTCTGCATAAGTCCATGCAAAATTTATAGCTCGTCTCAGAAAAAATGCTGTGAAGTTCTTTCGTTCTTGCTCTGATAGTGATGCTGCCAAAAAAGTGATCTTCGGATTCTGTTCTGTCCCCAAGTTCATGTCTTGTGATTTTTCAACTAGCACAGTTGATTTCTCATGGTAATCAGCGGCGACAGGAAGATCAAATCCCTCATCCTCAGGCGCCTCAGAGAGGTTTTCACCTTCGGATACGTCCTTTATTTTTACTTTTTCACGGTCAAGAGGTGTCTTGCGGTTTTCACCTAGTGACCTATTTTGTTGAATTTTGTTTATTTCACTTTTGCGACTGAAGGATTTGATACTTCCGCCAAAATATGCTAGTTTAGGTAATTCCATCATGAAACCTGCTTTATGATCACCCAATGGGATACCTTGTCTCAAACCCATGAATTCTGCAATGGCTTCGTCATTTTCAAATGTATCTAATATCGGTGCCCCCTGTTGGTCCCAATCGATGAGGTCAGGATATACGAGTGAGAGGCTAATGGAGGGATTATGATGGCTAGAAGAGGTTGCGGAAAACATGAAGATGGAATGTTCTTGAAAAAGGTCAGTGATATGAAGGGAGGAGTCATCGATGGTATCCGAGTTAGAAGTCTCTCCTACCGAAGAAGGTCCAACGTCAATATCATAAATACATTTAATGTCTTTGGGTCGCAGTACCTCCGGTTGGTAACCAAGGCCTTGCTTATTAAACTTCGTAGACACAATAAGGGGCTCAATAGGTCCTTGTTCCTGTGATCCCAAGCCACCATGTCCTTTATAGCCCATGTTCTTTATGATACGAAACCCGTTGTTGTATCGCTCTACTTCAAGTTGGACTTGGTCATTTTCATCAAAGAATATCCAAGAGTCGATGTCCTCAACGTCTTCGTCATCCAAGAAACCACCTTTAATGAATACGGTAGGGGGAGCTTTGATAACAGCGGAGGATGAAGTGGGCTTAGATGTAGAGGGCTTACCGTGGGATTTAGGAGATAATGGAAGGGTACCAACGCAACAGGATTCCTGCAATTTGTATTCACCAGGGCCATGTTCGGTATATTTGATATGGAGGTTGGAAGTGGCTTTGCTAGATGAGGGCTTGAGAAGATCGGATGGGTCTACATAGGAGGAAGACGGATATGCCTCGGTGTTGATAGGGATACGGTTTGGACTCTGATATTTAGCTTGAAAGGCACGACAAAACTCAAATGGATTGGGATCAGCTTGAATGGTAACTTCAACACCCTTATGTGGAAATTTAAGGCATTGGTGATATGTAGATGGAACTGCTTTAAGGGTATGGATCCAAGGGCGACCGAGGATGATGTTGTAAGGCAGATCAATATCAAGGACTTGACAGCGAGTTTCTGTAATGACCGGACCAACTTGAATAGGCAATAAGATGATCCCTTCAGTATCTCTTTCAGCGTCATCATATGCTCTGATGGTTATAACCTTGGAGGTGTCAACATCTTTCTCAGAATATCCCAATTGTTTGATAAGTTGCAAAGAACATATATTTAGACCAGCTCCCCCATCTATCAAGACTCGTTTGATACGGCGTTGGTTAACAAATACTTCAATATGGAGGGCCTCATTGTGTGACGGATGAATGGAGGGTTGAAGATCTTTGTCGGAAAAGGTTAAATGACAAGGGGCTGTAATGCTAGCGACCATGGATTGAAATTGTGTGATATTAATATTATTAGGCACCGAAGACTCTTGTAAGGCCTTATCAAGGATGGCTTTATGTGCGGGGGATATGCGGAGCAGCTCAAGGATAGATATGTGTGCGGGTGTTTTACCAAGGTGATCCAAGAGGTTATAGTCAGAGAGAGGTCGAGGAGGATGAGGAGGTGCTCCTTGAATGGTAGCTCGACCTCTTCGCGTGGTTACGGCACAATCAGGTGCTCCTTGGACGGTAATGGTAGAAATGCGAGCATGGTCAATGCGGCCAATGGTAGATGATGCATAATTATAGGGAATAGCATTTCTAGCCTAAAGGTTATTTGTTTGATCATGAGATGGAAGTGGATTCTTGAAAGTCTCTAGATCATAGTTTGATGTGGATTGTTGAGCAGGTTGAGCTGTTGAAGGTGTGACGTTGATTAGACCTTGATCAATGTAGTCTTGGATAACATGTTTTAAGCGCATACAACCATTTGTTTTGTGTCCTTTAACTCGATGGTAATCACAATACTCATTCTCTTTGTACCAAGGAGCTCGAAAGAGTGGTTCACCATTTGGTGGTGCATCGGGTAGAATAACGTCTCCGGCTTGAAGCAGCTTTCGAAGAATAACTTCCATGGGTTCCACTAATGGTGTAAATTGTCGGCGTGGATTAGAAGTTTGGCGTTGGTTTCTTCGTTGTGGAAAAGGCTGTCTTGGTGGAGAGGCTGCTTGAATGTTGATGGGAGCTCTCATAGTTTGGATATTCTTTGTATCAACAATACCGTCATTGACAACATTCTTGTTCTTGTTCCAAAAGCGAGACTTATCATTGGAATTTTGGGGAGAATCTTTGTTATCACGAAAGATCTTGATAGTTCCTTTGGCAATTAAGGCTCGTTCAATAATAACTCCTTTGGAAACTAGTTCGTCAAAGGTGCTAGCACTTTGCAATTGTAGTTGGAATGAGAGTTCAGGATGAAGATTTTGAACAAAGATGTCAAGCTGTTGTTTCTCAGGGATTTCCCATGATAATTTGCTAGCCATATTACGCCATCGTTGGATAAATGAGGAAAAGGTTTCACCATTGCGTTGTTTGTTGTTGACAAGGTCATTCATGTTTACCTCATGTTCAATGTTGAAGGCAAAATGTGATCGAAACTTGTTTGCCAATTCTGAAAAAGTCTTAATTCCTGGAGGTAAATGGGAAAACCATTCGAGAGCTTGTCCTGCTAAGCTTCAAGGAAATAGTCTCAAGAGATATGTATCATCATAGGCAACATCGAGACATGCCACGAAAAAGGCTCGAAGATGGTCGTCCGGATTTCCTTTCCCTTTGTACTTATCAAATTGTGGGATTTCAAAGTGTGGTGGAAAAGGTATCATATTAAGAGACTTGTCAAATGGATAGGCGCATATGTTTTCGAGAGAGAAAGGTTTCTTGCCTTGTCCTACCCTTTCATCGATCATCTGTTGGATATCGGCTGAGGATAACTGCTGTTGTTGCGAAGGGGGTGGAGTGTGATATGAGACATATTGTGGTTGCGGTTGTGGTATATGTGGAGTTGTGACTGTTTGTTGTGGTTGTGGGATGTACGAAGCTGTGACTGTTTGTTGGGGTTGTGTGCCCACAATGTATGTCAAAGGAGTGGTATGTGACATGTATGTGTTAGAGGATTGCTGTCCTTGAGACACAAGTGGCAAGTGGGTGTGCATTACATGAGAAGTGGATGTTGGATTGATAGTAGCAGATGGTTGGGAAGTTGGGATTGAATTCATGACATGGTAAGTGACGGAGGGATTGGTAGATACAACAGAAGGGTGAACATTGGGATTGGTATTTTGGACAATATGAGGATTGGTATATGTCATGTGTTGGGTGATATTAGAGAAGCCTTGGGTAGCATAAGATGGATTGATGGTGTGTGAAGGATTGGAAGAAGTGGACAGCATGGATGTAAGCTGATCAACATAAGCGATCTTATTGTTTGGATTGGCTTGAGAAATGAGGGGATCACTCATGTCAATGAGACTAACGTTGGGATTATAGGATAACATGGAGGAATTAGCAGTTGGTGTATGAGATGTGGTAGAGTGTAATGGTTGTGAAGCATGGACAACATGTGTTGTTGGAATGGTTTGAGAGGTATGCACACCATAAGACATGGGAATTGCTTTTGATGCTCGAAGTGTTTGTGCTTGCGTTACATGGACAGCTTGTGTTACTTGAGGCATGGAAACAGTCATGGTAGAAGGAGAGATATGTTGAGGGACATGAAAAGGTGGGATGTTGAGATTTTGTGACATGAGAGGAAGCACATTGGTGGGCACTATCAATGGTTCTAAAGTATGCTCTGATCGTGGTAACTCAAATGAAGCAACAATAGGCAATGAGGATGGTGTTTACGAGGTAATAGAAGATGATGTGACTATAGTAGATGGTCTATTCGCAACAACAGCAGTAGTGTTGGGATCGTGCTCTCTAATAGTAGATATATCAAAGTCTTTAGGTAGTTTAGCACCCATGCGAGCAAGTTGGAGAAAACAGCGATCAGGCTCAGATATCATGAGTTTCTCAACTTGGTCCCATAGATAGGTATCTTGGAATTCTGATGAGTCGTCTTGAGATTGTTCTTCGAAAGTTTCCAAGGATGGTGGAGGTTGCATTTGTTGTGAAGATGATTCGCCCCTAGTGTACCCTTGAGGTATAAACATATGAGAAGGCATACCAGTTGTGAATTGAGTTGCGTCCTTAAGAGGTGTTGTGAATTGTTTCATCTCAGCTTGCAATTTGGCATCCATTTCAGCTTTCAATTTGGCTTCTATTTCAGCTCGATATTGACTCCTAGTTTGAGGCATGATGTTGATGATGAAGTTGAGCTTGTCAAAGTTTTGAGACCCAAAAGATGATAATTGGCTAGTTGGTTGATTGGTTGTTGTTTTGGTTTGCTGGTTTGGCTAAGTTGCTTGGTTGATTTGTTTTGGCTGAGTTGTTGTTGGTTGTCCCTAGAGGTAGCTTAATCACTCAAGGGAAAGATTGTTTGCTGTTGATGTTTGTTGGAGCTAAAGCTAAAAGAGATTGTTTGCTGAAGCTAAAGCTGAAGGATGTTTTTTGGCTGAAGCTAAAACTGAAGGTTGTTTGTTGATTGAAATGATTGGATTGATGTCTGATTTGCTGGTTGGGGTCTCAAAAAGATGGAAAAGCTCATGAGTTGTGATTGATTGATAAGCTCAAAATAGGAGACAAAGTCCAGGTATTTGCTGTTGATCAAAGAGAAGTTTGAAAGCTGATGTTTGAGGTTCAAGCAAGCTGGTCCTGAGGCTAATTCAGCTGATGCACTGAGATTTGTAGGAATTTTAGCTACAGGCGACTGATGATAGCTCAAAGGCGACTCAAAGGATGCTAAAGGCGATTAATGATAGCTCAGATGCGACCTGGTTTAGTTTCGACAGAAAAATGACAGTGCTAACCAGAAGTGAATGCTATGCCAGAGGCGATGACTGTTGGTTCAAAGGCGATGATTGTTAGTTCAGAGGCGACTCAGATTTCCCTAAAGGGGACAGTCTGTTGTTCAGAGGCGAGCTTGTTCAGGAATCAGGTGAATAACTGCGGCTTAAAAGCGATCTGGCTCAGAAAATATGCGATTGGTTATGACTCATATGTGACTTGGTTCAGAGAGTAGGCGATCAGCTGTGGTTCAAAAGCGATTCTGTTCAAACAAAAGTCGATCAACTGCGGTTTAAAAGTGACTCTGTTTAAGCAATATGTGGGCAGTTGTTGTTTAAAAGTGACACAATTCAGGCAATATGCGAGTCACTACAGTTCAGAAGCGATGTCTGTGGTCTGTGCGAGCAGTTTAGGTTCAAAAGCGACTGTGTTTGTGTAACAGTGGTCTGATTTTGTAGTTTTTCAGCAAGAAAACAATGATAACAGTCACTCACACTCACAACAAGCACAAACTGATACAACCTAGGCTAGGATAGGACAGTATCTGTTGAATCCCCTAGCTGCACCTATTCAAAGCGGGTAGCTCCAGGATCTTGGTAGCACCGGCTCCTCCTTACATTTGCACACACTTCTCACGCATACCAAGATCCAGGATTCTTATAAGGCTTGACCCTCTCCAAACCTTTAGATTGTCCCTGCTACCTCGGCTAAGAACCGCATGAATCGGGGCCGCTTCAAGGGTTTTTCCCTTTGCGTCAACAGATAGAAGGTTTTTGGCTACTATACAAATTTGCTAATAAGGGCATCCGTTCGGGTGGCTATACATGCGGCAGCGCTACTCTTCGTTATGGAGTCTCCCAGCCTCCAAGGGTTGCGCCTTGGAGGGTTTTGGGGGAGGTTGGCTGTCGGTATAACATAACTGCACCTGTTGTTTGTGGCTTTCGACACAAATACTTTTCTTATATAGCGGTTCGGAAGGACTTGGCTTTAGCCCGTTACCGCTTGGGTCGTATCCCTTCTCACACCGGGAAGGCAAGCCCTCTAAAGATAATGACAAGTTCTCATACACCCAAGATCCATTTGATAGGCAAGGGGAGAGGATACTTTTGTCATTAAATTTGGGTTACAATCAGGCACATGCAAGCAATCAAAAAAGATAAATCAAGCACGGAGCAAACAGTAGTTCGTTTTAAGCACCAAGCCCAAATATGCCTAATTTAGTGAAAAAAAACCACAAATCTTGGACCGATCGAACCTGCAACAGATATGTCAGTAGTTTGATAACCTCCTTTCTTGGACAGATCGATAAGATGCTGCGCAAATACCTCGTTAATATCCAAAAATCAAACTGGAACTGAAACAGACTTGAAAACAACAGAACTTTACCAGATGCGATTCACTGTTGATCAAAAGCGACCTCTATTATATCAGAGGCGAAATACTGCAGATCATATGCGATGCGTAAAAACATAGCATGCGACCCCTGTCAGCTCATAAGCGATGCAGATTGGCCATAAGTGATCGGTTGAGGGCTGGATGCGACCTGTTTCTGCAAAAACACAGCCGATAAACAAAAACCATAGCCTAACAGGCGAACAATATCAGTCCATAAGCGATACAAATGAATGCAAAAGCGGCCTCTGTCGTGTCATATGCGATCCCAATATACCAGAAGTGACCTATTGTAAGTCGAAAGCGACCTGTCTCTACAAAACAAAAAACTAAACCCTAACCTGCACAGGCGAACATTATTAGCTCATAAGCGTCTCAGATCAGAATGAAAGCGCGCACTGTTAGATCAAAAGCGATGCGGAATTGTGCAAAGGCGGCCCCTGTTAGGTTAAAAGCGATCTGATTATGCGCAAAAGTGGCGGCTGTTAGGTAAAAAGCGGTAAATACAGTGAACACAGTCGCATACATTACAGGCGAGCATTTTAAAGATAAAAGCGATACGTTTTACCTGAAGCGATGACTGTTTGTTTTAAGGTGATCCAGAGAGGATAATGCGGCCTGTTCCAGCGTAAAAGCGACGCAGAAATTCGGAAGCGGCAGATGTTCATTTAAAAGCGACTGGAATTTTCTGCGAGCACCTGCAAAATCTGATCTTCAAAGAAACAACTCCAAAAAAATGAAGTTAATCAGGGACGTGAGTCCCACCGGGCGTGCCAAAATGTGATAGGTGAAAGTTAGGTGTGGAAGATCAGACATATTCATGAAACCCTAACCCTACCATCATCAAGGAATCTAACCTAAATGAAATCAAAGGATAATGCAATTCAAGCATAACATCACCTAGACCGTGCGATTCCTTGTTTGAGAGAGAGATGTGGACTGCTTCTTCAACGATAAGCAATTACAAAGCTGAAAGCTTCCATTGATGGATGATAAAAGCTCGAATGCTCAAGATGATAATGGAGGTGCTATATGATTGCTGGATTACTAGATTGCTGGATTGCTGGATATGTCTCATATGGAGTGAGAGGCTGTTTATATAGGACTCAACCAAGATCAATCAACGATGGAGATTCAGAGGCTATGTGAATGGCTAAGATTGAAAGTTACTAAATTTAGGTCCAATTAGTTGTGCATGTGAAAGATTTTAAATGAAAGTTGTCTTACAACACATGATGAATGGGAAATGGACAAGTGTTGAAATGTGATAAATGATAAAGGCTTAATTCAAATAAAGTATTTGAATTAGTTGGGATATGAGTTGGAAATTAATTAAATAAATAAAATTTATTTAATTAATAGGATAAATGCATAAAATGAGATAAGACATGATGTGGAATTAATTAAATAATTACAATTTATTTAATTAATTGGTTAGGTGGATGAGAATGGGATTTTAATTAAATAAATAAAATTTATTTAATTAATTGGATAATAGATTAGTGATTTAACAAGGTGTTACTAGACATGGACAAATTTGGGTGTCTACACCTGCAGCTGGGTTTGTCAAGTTGATTCCATTTTGATCTTCAACCTAAGCCTTGAAACCCAAAAATATGCATAAAATTGCAGCTGGAGGGGGGCAAGGGCAAAATAAGGGGGTTCTAATGAAGGGGGGTTCATTCAAACAAATTGGCCGATGGAAAGGGGGTTCTAATGAAAGGGGTGTTCATTAGAACCCCTCCAAAACTTTTTTTCTATGCACGGAAAAATTTTCTTCCTCAATGCAATTGTAACCCACTATTGTGGGATCACCCAAGGTGAAAAATCATGATCTTTATTGAATATGTTATGAGAAATAGTGTTGTAAAATGAATAAAGTGGTATGTCTTGATGGATATTTAATGAAAAAATGTGTGATTGGTGTGTATAATTATGTTGTGTTTTATGGAAGTGTAGTGTTCTGATGTATTGATTGCTTAACAGTGTATTGGAAGAGGAATTGTAATTTAAAGGTAAGGAAAATGAAATGGTAATGCATTTGAAATTGAATACCTTTATATGTTTCTGTTATGAGAAATTATGTCAGTTAGGACTAAAAGGGTGCAATGTTTTCTTTGTTTAGAAAGAAACTGATGGGTGTTAATGTTAATATGTAAGGATTTTGAGTGGTTTATGTACTATGTAATCATTTTTGAATTGCAAGCCTTGATTGTGTTATTATTGTGACATTGAAAACAAAAAGGACAGGTCATGTTTAATGGACTATATAAGTATATATTCTTGTGAGATGAATTATTTTCATAGCAAAACTAGTGTATATTATTTTGATGTAATGAATCAGCTTTTATGTTGGTAATATAAATTTGTAGTACCAATGTGATATGTTTCCACCCTAGTTTGTGACTTCCAAGAGTAAGTCAAGTTTTAGGGGGGGAGGATGTAGTGCCCCTCCATTCTCACCGTGGATGTGCAGGTAGTTGGCTTTTGAACATGGAGGTGAAGGTAAAATAATATGGATATTTAAAGACAGTTAAAATGGACTTCTAGGAGGAAGTCTAATCCTAGGGGGGGAGAATCCAGATGAGTTCTATTCCTTATCTACATAAGTATGCAATGATGGAGATGTTTCGTTGGTAATACTATTGTGTATATTAAATAGATTGCATCATGTTAGGTGATTTTATATTATGAGTGTGAGTAAGTGTGAATATAAGGGTAATAATTGATTTTAAATATTTGCTTGTAGTAGTATTTGTTACAGGTTAATTAGATTATTGATAAGTGGTAATATTTTAATATTAAATAGTATGATCAATCATTGCTTGACTTTAAAAGATATTATGCAAGTAGGGAGAGTTAAATTATACTTGTGTAGATTTAATCCTCTATTCGATTATTATTCTTGGAAGGTTATTTTTCATATGCCATTTGTTTCAATTACTATTAATTATGAGAAGTATTGACACTTTTGGTTGAGTATACAGGTAAAAAAAATGGCCAATGTTGACAAAGGGTTCACATAGCTACTTCCCTTATGTTAAATGATCCTATATTACTCACTTCCATAATGTGGCAACTGATAATCAAACATTACAAATCATTTTCTAGCTAACTAACATACAAATGATACACTACCTTACAATACTCTTTACAAGAAGAGATCATCAATAGTTGTTACATCTTACAATACTTACAATGATGCTTCCCTTAGAACGTGTGGGAAGATCACATCAGATTACATCAAGAGATACAAAATGAGATATAATCTAATACTACACTCTACTTGAGTTACTATGCAACAATTTAGAAATATTCCTCAAGCTTTTGATTCCCTGAATAAAGTCAACATCTTGAAGCAAAGAGGTATTCAGCTTGAACCTACTATCTTTTCTAACTCCTATGTCTACTTGCCCTGATTTAAGACTAATCTCAGCCACTACAGGATGATGGTCAGTGAGTGTGGAGGGGATCACTCTGACATAGTAAGAGCCAACCTTTGACTTGAAGTAAAAGAAATTTTCATTAGCATAGAACCTGTCAAGCCTGGAATAAATCCTAGTGGCTCCTTTCTGACTATTGCACCAAGTGTACCAGTATCCACTACTGTCACGTTTTTGCCCCCCAAAGGATCAAGCAACTTAAATTTATTCTTGAACTTGTCCCAAAAAAAAATTCATTATCCTTCCAACCCCAAGCATTACCACCCCATTTGTCCTCTCTATTTTCTATCATATTAAAACCCACCCAAAGATCCAAGGAATGTCAGGCAGATTATCTGCCAACCATATCTAGAGTTCAGCCCTACCACAATACTCATTTGGAGCATACACTACACAGACACCAAATTCTAAGCTATCTTTTTGTAGCATCGGCCAAATGCATCTGCTACATGGGGAACAACCTCTCTGAGTTACAAATTTAGCCCAATCTTGATCTAATAAGATAGCCACCCCACTCTTTCCTTTTTCATGATTGGAGAAAAATACCTCAGCTTCTCTCCAAATGAATCTTAGATTATTCTCTAGGGTGAAGCCAGTTGCTTTCACCTCCTGGAGCATAAGAAGATTAAGGTCTTTATTTTTATTATAGAAGTCCCTTATAATGTACTTCCTATCTTGTTATTCTAAACCCCTAATGTTCCAGGAACAACACTTCATGATTGGTCTGTGTCAGTTGTTTCTAGGTTTCTTTTCTTGTAAATTTTCTTAAAATAGACAGGTATCTTGTCTTTCTTATCTTGCTTGGCACTGTAGGAGTTCTTCTTAACATACTTTCTTTTTTTCTTTCCTCTATTTTCACCTGGGAAAGGGAGTCAAGCAAACCTTTCAAGTTCTCTTCGTTTCTGTCAAGCTTAGGAAGGTCTAAACCTTCTGACACTATTTTGGTAGCTAAGTTGTTGTCCCCTTCTAGATTGGTGGTATAGGATTTGGAGCCTACCGACAACACAAGCTTGTCACCACTTCTATTTGAATTAGATTCTACATGTGTTCCACTTTTTGCTCTAATCTTCTCCAGGGCCAGTTCTTGAGCATTTTTCTTTCTATATTCCCCTACATTTTCAAGGATAATCTTTGTTTTTCTAACTGTCAGTAAAGGGTACCAGATTTATAAATGACATCAAACTCAAGGTTTTCCTTCTCTTTGGTAGCACAACATACTTCTGCAGGACTAGGTTTATTTGTCAATTCTTGAGGCTGACTGGACAAAACTTTATCCAACAACATTTCATTTAAAACAACATCTTCAACAATTTTAGGGACATTAGGGTTCTAGTTCTCACTCTTTGGGATACAGCCCCCAACAGTCGTTTCATTAACCAGAGGAGGAGCATCTTCTAAAGGCTGTGAAGGAAAAGGAGAACCAAAGTTCAAGGGCTCAAGGTTTTCATTTGATTTCCCAGCTCTAACACTATATTCCCCTTCATCAAGACTCATTTCACTAAGTTTTCTGTCGACCTCAATAATATTTTCTATGAGGACATTGTCTCCACCCTCTTTGCCAGTCTGTTCCACTTTTGAAAATTTTTGAGTATCATCTGTATGTTCTTTAATGACATCAGATTTAGGGTTTTCAACACCCTCAAAAAAATTTGAATGCCCATTAGGTATATTTTCTTTGAATATCTCATGGACCTCTAGTTTTTTGCTCTCATTTTTAGGGTTAAGAATTTTTGGGCAGTCTTTTTTCTGGTGGCCATTAGATTTACACAAAAAATAGGCATTTAGTCCCCCAAGACCACATATATCACAAATAATTGATTTATCAAGCTCCCTAATTTCTATCCATTTAGGAATCTCTATTCCTGGCTTAACAGAAACCAGAGCTTGCACATCCATGTGCCAGAGAGTAATGTTTGCTTCTTTGACTTTTAGCATTTTCCCTATTAGAGAAAGGATTTGTGGGATGAAGGCCCACAATTGTTCTGACACATTTTTAACAATAAACCACCGAGGGGTGGCGCAAAACTTGATTTCCTCATGAGAGGCTTCAGAGCTCCACGACAGGGCCTTGAACAACGTTTTTCCCACATTCCAAAACCCTTTGTTTAACACTTTTTTTTTGCATTTCATGACTTTTGAAAAAGACAACAAAAAGTCCCTTTTGAATCATCCTACAAAATGTGACCTTGACTATCAATTTCTTCCCCCATATTGTGTATAACCATCTATTAAAAAAAACCCTCGAGGGGAGCATTTCAAGATTCAAACAAACAAAGAAAACAATATTTCTCAGCCTTGATTCTTCATTTTTAACTGCATATAACATTTCCTCGTTAGGGAAAAGAACAAGACCAGGGGCGGGAGAAGGTTTCTTACCCAGTGCTTTGACTCCTCCCTTCTCCTCATGTCCTCCATCGGGAAGTCCACCGCTTCTTCTAAACCCTACAATTCTGTCGACCTCCTCAAATCTACATTTTTTGGGCGGAGGCGCGACATCGTCAACAATGAGCATGTCATAATACCATTGACTCCCCTTATTACTACTATTAACTGGTGCCTTAGGTGATCCTGGTTGTGCCATAAATGCAGTGGCCGGAGGCCACACCCTACTACGGCCACCCGCCGCATTAAATTTGATGCAATGTCACCCCACCTTTGGCAGGGGCGGGAAATCTCCCCTCCAAAGGAGTTTTTAAATTTGAAAAATACAACTTTATATTAAAGAAAATAATCTAAGATATAGGCATAAACATATAACAAAAACAATCAGACTCAGCATATAAAAATCCAACCTACAACAAACAAATCATACATGCAATCAATGGAACGAATCAGGGGAGAGAGAGGAGAGATCTCCAAGAGGTATGCAGAAGGAATTAGAAATCCTCGACCTCTCAGAGCCCCTCCCTTATCAAAAGGATGATCAAAACAATCAATAAAATAATTTTAATGAAATAATTATATATTTTAAATAAATAAAATAGTAAATAACTATGTACAATAGCAAATAATATTTTGAAATAAATAAATAATTAAATATATTCTAAATAATTTTTTTGAATTTTTTATTTTTTGAAATTTTAAAAACTAAATATTGTTCTTTAAATACATAACTAAAATTATAATTACTGAATCGTGCATCTATTGGTTTTCTCCTTAGTTGTTGTTCCTGATGTTCAAACACACATGGTTTTGTGGACCCCTATGACAAATGCTGCTATGACAACTTGGTGTTATGTTGGTGATGACAACTTAGTGTTATGTTGGTGATGACAACTTGGTGTTATGTTGGTGATGACAACTTTGTGTTATGTTAGTGTTATGATGTTAAGTTTCATGCTCTTACACTTTGTGGTCTATCTATGTTTTCATGGAATACATCACAAAAGCATCTTCAGGATATTGATGGTGGATAACTTGGTTTCTTTGTCAAAAGCATCCTTATGATATTGGTATAGTTTGCATAACATTTCATTTGCTCAGATGGTGCTTCAAGGTTTGCCTATATGGCCTCTATGATATTTTATATCAGATATTGATGTATTTCTAATTAGATTTGTTAGCATGATATTTCAGTGAGCATTGTGCTTTTATGGCATCAATCTTTGTCTTGGGTTCACATTCTGTATAGCTTGGTTTGGCATAAGGCATCTTTATGTCTTGACCAGTTCAACATGGGTTGGCCTCTTTAATCATATTCACATATTATATGATGATGCACTAATGTAGTGATTTTTGGTACACATGGCAACAATTTTATTACTACTTATGAGCTATGGTCTATGGTTTGCAATGTTGTTCACCATGGTCAGGTGTATCTTATATCAATCTCCTAGTGAGCACCACATGTTACACATATTCTTCATCCGCATGTTATTAAGTGTTGACCTCCCGAACAGGTTTATGAAGTTTTCCATATGGTAAAATACAAGTTTTTCGATGGTGAAAGTCACCAGTCTCCTTAGGGTTACCTGCAGCTCCGGTTACATGATGTCTTGTAAAAAAAAAGGCAGTCTTTGTTACTATTTCTTCATATGATAATGTTTGAGCTTTGGTTATACGCTCCATTCTTAGGGTTTCATACCCTACGCAGAAATGATGACGATAGAAGTTATGGATTTCACGGCAAATGGTTTGACTTCTGGCAGCAGGTTATACTATTATGATTTCCCTTCTCTTATGTCAGCTATTTATGATTGAGTCAGTTATGATTACTCTTGCATGAAGTTTTATTTTGACAGTTATAGGCTGTCGTGAATGTTTCAGGGAAATGTGTCTTTTGAAATATTTTTGTTTTAAAAAGAATATATATTATTTTTCCGCTGCCAGAAAGATTTGATATGAATCGGGGTTTCAACCCTAGTTAGGGTTTTGGCAAATATATCATGAATATGTTGTTCTGTTCCTGTTGAGCATTGAGTATGATTCAATAAGACCTTGTGACTCTGGTTAAGGTTCATGGCATATCTTATAGGTTTTTTGGTTTATAACTGAAACGTTTTTGATATTTGAGCAGAAAAATTGTATAATAGTTATGAACAGTTTTACCTGAAAAATAGAGAAATAAAATGTGGTTGTATTTTGTACATGATATATATATGTTACTTATATAGTGTGAATAATATATATATGTTACTTATAGAGTTCATGCATTATTCATATTATATCAGTAAGGAGTGAAGTGAAACAGAGTATCCCTCTGTATGTAAATTTTCATTTGACAGTTTTGTTGTAATGTCAGTGAGGCAAGTTGTAAGCTAGTGAGGCCTGTAATCAGTGAGATTTTTAAGCCAGTGAGGCACTTTTTCGAGTGGTTTTATGCCAGGGGCTTTCCACTCAGGACAAATCACTGTGTTTTCAATTTCTGTGGTATGCTTTCAATCTGCTATTGAATATTTTAGTTTTATACCTACATATAATCATTCTATGGACATATGATCAATTCAATTGAATGTTTTTATCTGGAATTCAAATCAGAATCTGCAATTATTTCTACTAAAAGCAAAATAAATATCTAGGATACTGATTCACCCCCCTCTCAGTATCCTTACCACTCTAACAAGTGGTATTAGAGCCAAACCCTTTCTCTTTAAGGCCTAATCAGCCTAAGGGGATTCATTGTTGAGTGGTAACCATGTCTTTTCAAGATGGTCTTTCCTCATCCAAGGCACCATTATTTGATGGTACAGATTATACTTTCTGGAAATATAGAATGACTTGTCATATCAAAGCTTTAGGATATGATGTCTGGGAAGCCATTAAAACTAGCTGTACTATCACAGGCAAACCATCTAATGCTGATGAAAAAAAGGCACTTGATTGTGACTCAAAAGATGCTAGTGCTATTTGTTGTGGTTTGACTAATGAAGTCTTAAATAAAGTTATGGAATGTGATACAGCTAAAAGTATTTGGGATAAACTCACAAATATTTATGAAGGAGATGCCTCACAAGCTCTTAGAGAAAGGTTTGAAAGAATGAGAATGAAAGATGATGAAAAGATAGCTGAATACCTTCAAAGAGTTCAAGAAACTGTTAGTAGTATTAGAGGTCAAGGGGAGAAACTAGAAGAGATAACTGTAGTTAAGAAGGTCTTACGGACCTTAACTCCCAAATATGACTCTAAAACCTCTATGGTTGAAGATAAAGATCTGAAAACTATAACTATTGATTCTATTCTAGGAGTCTTTACTGCATATGAAATGAGAATGGAAAATGAAAACCGCAGCAAAGAAGTTAAGGAAGCAGCTTTTAAAACTGTGAAAAAGGAAATTGAAACCAATCATGAAACTGAAAATATCAGTGAAGATGAATCTATTTTTGTTAGTAAACTTAGAAGACGCTTAGATAGATATAAAGGAAAATTACCTTTTAAATACTTCAACTGTGGAAAAATAGGACATTATGTAGCAAAGTGTCCTAATCTAGAACTTGACAGTGAACAAGAAGATAATAGAAAACAATATAAAAAAAAACCTTTCAACTTTAACAAGAAAAATACTTTCAAGAAAAGGAGTCTAATTGCTGGAATAACTGATAGTGCGTCAGAGGAATCCTTTGATGAAATAGATGAAACTCTTTTCATGGTAGCAATTATTGCTGTGCCAGAAGAAGAACAAGCAGAAATGTCTGAAAATGAAGTTGACTTCGAAGGAGAATTAAAATGTGCTTTTGGTGAAATTAGAAGGTTTAAAAAAGAAAATGGAGTGCAAAGTAAGTTAATATCTGATCAAGAAAAACAAATTTTTGATTTAAAATTAAGTCTTGAAGAAAATAGAAAAATTCTTTCAGATACTCAAGAACAGTTAAAATCCAAGGATAAAGAATGCTGTTCCAAGGAGGCTGAAATAGTTAAACTAAGAAGAGAACTTGAAATGTGTAACAGCAGTGATAAACTTGCTGATATGCTAGGAAAACAAAAAGAGTATAATGACATGACTGGTCTAGGCTTCTCAAAAGGCCAATGCTCTAATGATAATAAGTTCAAAGGTAAAATGCCTTTTAGATTCTCTGGTTATTGTTTTTACTATTATCAATATGGGCATAAAGCAATTGAATGTAAGTTTACATTTAGAAAGCAACCCCATTTTCTGAATGGCAGGACTTTTAATTTTCTAAACAAAATAAGATGCTTCAACTGCAAACAACTTGGACATATTGCCAAGTTTTGTAAATCAAAAATTATTTCTCTTACTAAGCAACCCAAAATGAAATGGGTACCCAAAAACAACAAGGCTATGATTGTTGAAGTTGCATTTCATGCAAAGAAAAATAAAATCTGGGTTATAGACAGTGGATGTTCTCATCATATGACTGGAGATAGAAGTAAATTTACTTCATTTAAAAATTGTTCAAGTGGGAGTGGGTCAGTTAAGTTTGGTGATGATTATTGCTTACAGATCACAGGAAAAGGTATAGTTCTTTTAGAAGATAACACACCTCTAGAAGATGTTTATTTTGTTGAAGGACTAACTCATAATCTGTTGAGTGTAAGTCAGATTTGTGATAGTGGATTTGATGTAGTTTTCACATCACAAGGCTGCAAGGTTCTCAAAAATTCAAAACAGGTCATTGCTTCAGGTTTGAGAATGAAAGGTAACATTTATAATTTGCATGGATCTGCTAATGAATTCAAAAATAATTTGTGCTTTATAAGTCAAATTGAGGAAAGCAAACTCTGGCATAGGAGGTTGGGGCATATAAATTTTGATAACTTAGTTAAAATTAGTCACAACAAAAATGTTAGACATATGCCTGCTATTTCTAAGCCTGAAAAATCTGATTTGTAAAGAGTGTCAGCAAGATAAACAAACAAGAAATGTTCATAAATCTAAAGAACAGTTTTCTGTAGAACCTCTTCAGTTGGTTCACACTGACTTATGTGGTCCAACCAAAACAAAATCTTTAAATGGTGAAAGATATTTTATGTTATTCATAGATGATTACACAAGAATGACTTGGGTCACTTTTTTAAAGCATAAGTCTGAGGCTTTAGAGAAATTTAAGATTTTTAAAAGCATGGTAGAAAGAGAAACAAATTTAAAACTGAAATGTTTAAGGTCTGATAATGGAGGAGAATATACTTCTACTGCTTTTCTTGAATACTGTGAAAAACATGGCATAAAAAGACAATTTTCAGCTCCTAGAACACCTCAACAAAATGGGGTGGCTGAAAGAAAGAATAGGACAGTAAAAGAGATGGCTAGAACTATGCTTTAGAATGCTAGACTATCAAATGCTTTCTAGAAAGAAGCAGTTCATACAACAGTTTATACCTTAAATAGGGTACAAATAAGGGTCAAAACCAAGTACACATCCTATGAACTTTGGTATGGTCACACAGCTAATGTATCTTATTTTAAAATCTTCGGCAGCAAATGTTATATAAGAAGAGAAGATCATCTAGGAAGTTTTGAATCTAGATGTGATGAAGGGATCTTTCTAGGTTACTCTACTCATATCAAGACTTACAAATGTTATAATAAGAGGTTAAGAAGAATAGTTGAAAGCTCTAATGTCAAAGTGGTTGAGAATTTGCAGCAAGAACAACAACCTCAATTTCAACAAGTTGAAGAAATCATTCAAGAAGAGCCAAGCACAAAAGAAGAGTCAGAGAAATTTGATGAAGAATCAAATCCTGGAGTACTTCAAGGACAATCAATAAGTCCTAAAACTAATACTCCTTCTAAATCTTATATTTATACTCCTAGAAGATTGTTGCAAAAGAATCATCCAAATAAACATATTATTGGTGACTTAGACTCTGGCATACAAACTAGAAGAAAAACTGCTCAAGCAAATCAACAGGTTCATATTTGTCTAGTGTCTCAATTAGAACCTAAAACCTATGCTGAAGCTAGCCAAGATGACTTCTGGGTTCAGGCTATGATAGACGAGTTAGCCCAGATAGAGAAAAATAACACTTGGGAACTTGTCCCAAGACCAAAAGATAAAAATATTATTGGGGCTAAATGGGTTTTCAGGAATAAACTTGATGAAAATGGAATTGTTGTTAGAAACAAAGGTAGATTGGTTTGTAAAGGTTACTCTCAAATAGAAGGCATAGACTTTGATGAGACCTTTGCTCCAGTAGCAAGGATGGAAGCAATTAGATTATTCCTTGCATTTTCAGTTTATAGAAACTTCAAAGTATATCAAATGGATGTTAAAACAACATTTTTGAATGGGGACTTAGAAGAGGAAGTTTATATGGACCAACTTGAAGGTTTTGTTTGCAAAGATAAGCCACATCATGTGTACAGATTGAAAAGGCACTATATGGCCTTAAACAAGCTCCTAGAGCTTGGTATGCCAAATTAGACAAACACTTACAATCACAAGGCTTCACTAGAGGGGGAACTGATAATAATTTGTATTTTATGACTAAAAATGATCACATCTTAACAGTGGTTGTATATGTTGATGACATAATATTTGGTAGTGATGATGATGAACTAAGTGCATACTTTCCACAAGTCATGACATCAAAATTTGAGATGTCAATGCTGGGAGAACTTTCTTTCTTCCTTGGCTTACAAGTTTCTCAGTTAAAAAATGACATTTTCATTTCTCAGACAAAATATGCCAAAGACATGTTAAAACATTTTCAAATGGATGAATGTAATCCGGTAAGTACACCTATGGAAACTGGCTGTAAACTAAGTACTAATGCAGATAAACCAAATATTAATCATACTTTTTATAGGTCTATTATTGGCAGTTTGTTGTACTTGACTGCTACTAGACCTGATATAATGCATGTTGTCTATTTGGTAGCTAGATTTCAATTTGCACCTAAACAATCTCATTTAAATGCTGTAAAAAGGATACTTAAATATGTTCAAGGAACATTAGATTATGGACTGTGGTATCCTAGACATTCAAATTTCACACTGACAACATACACAGATGCTGATTGGGCTGGCAGTCTTGATGATAGAAAAAGCACTTCAGGTGGTGCTTTCTTTCTTGGTGGAAGACTAGTTGCTTGGCATAGCAAAAAGCAAGATTCTGTTTCTCTATCTACAGCTAAGGCTGAATATATTGCAGCCACCTCTTGTTGCACTAAGATCCTCTAGATGGTTCAGACTTTGAATGATTACAAAGTTACTATTTATAAGCTTGTTAGAATTCTATGTGAAAATGTCAGTGCAATTAATATCTCTAAAAATCTTGTGATGCATTCTCGTACCAAGCATATTGATATCAGATATCAATTTCTTCGTGATAAGGTTCTTCTCAATGATGTTATCTTGGACTATGTTTCTTTAGCCGATCAAGTGGCTGATATATTTACTAAGCCCCTTCCCAGAGTTGTGTTTGAGGGTCTCAGGGATAAGCTTGGGGTTCTCTCTTTTTCTTCTCTGCATTAATGTTTCTCATATCTTGGATTCAGGGGGAGATTCTTGCATATTTTCTGTGCCCTGACAGTTTTCAGTTTCATGTACCAGTTCTCTTGACAGTCTCTTCAGTTGTTGTCTGTTTCTACTTGCTATTATTTTATTTCTGGTCCTGATATTCTCTTCTTATTTCAGATCTTCTGGATAATTCTCGGTGCTGTGAAAGTCTTGGTATGGTTGCTTTGTTCTTCTTTTCAGTTTTTTTGTATCTTGCAGCCATTTGTTTTTTTACGTCTTCCCTTTGTCCTGATGACAAAAAGGGGGAGAAGGATCAAAGCTGTTGTTGCTATGTGTTTTTCTCATCATGGCCAAAGGGGGAGTATTGCTGGTTTTCTCCTTAGTTGTTGTCCCTGATGTTCAAACACACATGGTTTTGTGGACTCCTATGACAAATGCTACTATGACAACTTGGTGTTATGTTGGTGATGACAACTTGGTGCTATGTTAGTGTTATGATGTTAAGTTTCATGCTCTTACACTTTGTGGTCTATCTATGTTTTCATGGAATACATCACAAAAACATCTTTAGGATATTGATGGTGGATAACTTTATTTCTTTGTCAAAAGCATCCTTATGGTATTGTTACAGTTTGCATAACCTTTCATTTGCTTAGATGATGCTTCAGGGTTTGCCTATATGGACTCTATGATATTTTATAACAGGTATTGATGTATTTCTAATCAGATTTGTTAGCATGATAATTCAGTGAGCATTGTGCTTTTATGGCATCAATCTTTGTCTTGGGTTCACATTTTGTATAGCTTGGTTTGGCATAAGGCATCTTTATGTCTTGATCAGTTCAACATGGGTTGGCCTCTTTAATCATATTCACATATTATATGATGATGCACTAATGTAGTGATTTTTGGCACACATGGCAACAGTTTTATTACTACTTATGAGCTATGGTCTATGGTTTACAATGTTGTTCACCATGGTCGGGTGTATCTTATATCAATCTCCTAGTGAGCACCACATGTTACACATATTCTTCATTCACATGTTCTTAAGTGTTGACCTCCCGAACAGGTTTATGAAGTTTTCCATATGGTAAAATGCAAGTTTTTCGACGGTGAAAGTCACCGGTCTCGTTAGGGTTACTTGCAGCTCCGGTTACATGATGTCTTGTAAAAAAAAAAGGCAATCTTTGTTACTCTTTCTTCATATGATAATGTTTGAGCTTTGGTTATACGCTCCATTCTTAGGGTTTCATACCCTATGCAGAAATGATGAGGATAGAAGTTCTAGATTTCACGGCAAACAGTTTAACTTCTGGCAGCAGGTGATACTGTTATGATTTCCCTTCTCTTATGTCAGCTATTTTTGATTGAGGCAGTTATGATTACTCTTGCATGAAGTTTTATTTTGACAATTATAGGTTGTCGTGAATGTTTCAGGGAAATGTGTCTTTTGAAATATTTTTGTTTTAAAAAGAATATATATTATTTTTCTGCTACTAGAAAGATTTGATATGAATTGGGGTTTCAACCCTGGTTAGGGTTTTGGCAAATATATCATGAATATGTTGTTCTGTTCCTGTTGAGCATTGAGTATGATTCAATAAGACCTTGTGACTCCGGTTAAGGGTCATGGCATATAGATTACCTGGTTTTTTGGTTTATAACTGAAAAGTTTTTGATATTCGAGCAGAAAAACTGTATAACAGTTATGAACAGTTTTACCTGAAAAATAGAGAAATAAAATGTGGTTGTATTTTGTACATGATATATATATGTTACTTATATAGTGTGAATAATGCAGTGAATACAAAAATATAGAGTTCATGCATTATTCATATTATATCAGTAAGGAGTGAAGCGAAACAGAGTATTCCTCTGTATGTAAATTTTCATTTGACAGTTTTCAGTGAGGCAAGTTGTAAGCCAGTGAGGCTTGTAATCAGTGAGATTTTTAAGCTAGTGAGGTACTTTTTTGAGTGGTTTTATGCTAGGGGCTTTCCACTCAGGACAAATCACTGTGTTTTCAATTTCTGTGGTATGCTTTCAATCTGCTATTGAATATTTCAGTTTTATACCTGCATATAATTGTTCTATGGACATATGATCAATTCAATTGAATGTTTTTATCTAGAATTCAAATTAGAATCTGCAATTATTTCTACTAAAAGAAAAATAAATATCTAGGCTACTGATTCACCCCCCCCTCTCAGTATCCTTACCACTCTAACAGCATCCACTTGATGAAGCCTCACATATTCAAATTATAAATATCTCTGGACAAACAAACTAACATTCCTTATATGCATGCCTAGAAAAGAAATTGAAAACTCAACAAAAGTGGAGAGCATTTAAGAATCTGACAGAGTTGGTGTACTCAGTTTTTTTTTGTTTCACTCTAGGGCTAGGCTGCTAAGATTTGGTCTAGTTATGGCTTGAACACGAATGAGGGAAAATGAAAGAAACAAAAATGAGGGCAGGAAACAATAGTTTCCAAATTGTATTAGTTTATTGTTTCTAACAAAGACTCTGGAAAAATAAGTTTGCTTTATAAAATTATAAACCACTTAAGAATTGCAAAATAAACTACAAAAAGCTAACTAACTTGGAACAGAAAAGACAGTGTTCAAATTACTCCAAATCATTGTTGGTTAATTTTTTTTAACTTGTATATAGAAACATTAATTTGTGTCTACAACACACTTTTAGATTAAAGATAATTGATAAGAACATTATGAACCCAACAACATTGATGCCTCAACTTAATGACGAGCAGAATTTAAGATCCCATTTGAATTCTGATTATTGCATATGTGATGGATTACAACGTTGATACAAATTTTTGAGTATTCAGCATATAGATTGAATTGTAGACCTCTAACATTCTATGATGGTCTTCGTTATCTTGAAGAACCACCAGGTTAACAAGAAAAATGTAATTTGAAGTTTTGACTAGAGCATCATTGAAAGATTCAATCCTTGCATGCCTTACTTTGCTAAATTGTGTAGCTTTTCCTACATTCGTATAGCGACTTTCTATTTTTGGGGTGTAAAAAAGTAACCCGCTTGCAAAAGAGAAACTGCCATTATACTTTTTAAAAACTCACAAAAGAAAGAATAATCACTTCTTTTGAAAATGTAGCTCAACATTACCGGTAACTTCATTCATATGAGGTGATGCATCTTGAATATCTATAATACCACCATCCTGCAAAAATGTAAATATCATTTCAACAAAAGTTATTCTTAAAAAAGTTGAATCTCCATATCATCCCACCACTTAAACTAGCAATTGCACGACGCAACGAAATAGCCAATAGGGCCTATCAATATCTCATATCTTATTATCTATAACCTAATATAAAATAATTTCAAAAAATTATAAAAATGAATAAACATTAGTAAATATATTAAATTTTATGCCGATAAGGGTGTGGTTCGGTGGTTAAGTCGCTCGGTTGTAGTGGCGGCCACCAGAGTTCAAAGCCCTGCCAGACCAATGAGCTCGTAGGCTTTACGCCTTCACTGGGCCAACGAGCTCGCGGGTTTGAAGTGTTCTTTCTAGGGGATGAGGTCCCCCATATTGTGGCCTCACCGGTTCATTGCTCCAGGCAAAAGCATTCGCGTGGAGCCGGAGGGCGTGTCGCACCAGCGTCGCTGGTCATGTTAAAAATTTTACTAGGCACATTATCAAATATATATATATATATATATATATATATGTTAAATTTTATATATTAAATATATTGATAATTAAAGATCTAAATTAAACATTTTAAAATATTAATTTTTTTATGTTTAAAACAAAGAGCCTTTGAGAACCTTGTGATTTTAATTAATAAAAATTCAAAAAAAAAATCATTTATTTCCATTTATACATAATATTAAAAATAATAAAAAATTTCGTCATTTATACTAATTAATACATTCTTTTAACCCACTAATCTCTTTTACAAATTGCTTCTTTTACAAATTGTTTTATGGATTAAAATGTTTTACGCTTTCCTAGAGATCATTCATCCTCCATAGACATGAGTTTATGATACAATAGCTTTACAAGTTTTAAATCTATCTTCAACATTTAAAAAGATTAATTAGAGATTGTATTTCAAACAAATGATACATTCAAATTCACAGGTTTCTTTGTTTTCATAATGAATAATTTCGATCAATGTCCATCCAATGAGTATTTGATCAAAAACAAAGAAGAGTGCGCCCATATAGGAAGGTCAATAGTTTGCAGGTTGAAGCGTATGAAACAAATCGACTATTCTACTAATACAAATGCACAAATCAATACAAATTTTGCACAGAACATCAATCACATTTCCAACTGGGTTTACAATTTCTCAGGTAGTAGTTAACGGTGAAAAAAAAAACATAGAGACAATAAGATGCTCAAAACTCTTTGCCATTACCTAACCAGTTCATCTCTAATACAGGTAAATAGAAGAAAAATTGAACCTAGAGTGAGCACAGAATGCACACATATACCAATAAATTATTGGGTGTTTCAAATAATTTAATCTATTAACAAAAATGCACAACTTGACATAAACTATGTACAATTTTGTCACAAAACAACCATCACATTTGCCAATTGGGAATGCAACTATATTTGTTCAAAGGCTAACCAATATATATTGACGAATTTTTTTGTGCAATTCTTCATTTACACATCTACAAAGTAAAATATCACAGTGCTAATATGTTATACACTGATGAATGAAAACATGCTAGCATGCACGTTGCTGCCATAGTAGTCAACGTAAAACTTGTCTCATAGTAAGAAATATGTTCCATCCAAGCTTTCTTTCACAATCGTCAGGGCATCGGTTGCTTCAGAAATCTTGGCTTGTATATCTTTAATTTTGTGAACATCACTATCATCAACTAGGGACATGCTCATGAATGTGCATCTATCAAACTGGTAAGACATTCGGTGTAAGCTGTTAGACTTAGTTACTACATCTTTGGCTTTGGTCACCAACATATCACTAGTTATGTCAAACCAATTTCTATGAGGTTCACATGAATAACTTTCATTGTGATTGCTCCCTAATGACGACATGCCTAGGAACAATAAAAAATCAAGCCAACTTAATAAGCAAGCTAGGAAAAAAAACCAACAAATTAACAACCCAACTCAGTAAGGAAGATATAAATATAAACCAACTATTTCACATTCAACACACTCATTGCTTGCCACTACAAGTTTGGCAGAGAAAAGGAGGCCAATAGAGTATTAGATTACATGCTTGAAAGAAACATACCTGCTGATATATGCACTTACAATGTGGTCATTGCAGGACATTGTAGAGCTGGGTGAATAGAAGAAGCAAGTAGGCTCTTAAATCAACTAAGAAAGAAAATTGAATGCAAGGAGAACTACAAAAATAGAAGATAGTGTTCAATAGCTTTCTTATTTTCTTCTTTCTTTTAGCCACATACAAAGATTTGATAACCATGCATATAGATGTTTTAGATATTGACAAGAACCTTCTGCTTCTTGTCTTCCCTTACAACATAGGACAATGAGCTCACTAAAATTTGGTTATTGAATTGCCAACAGGTTCAATAATTCTGAATTTTTGTAGATCTTTTGAAACAACAATTTTTTTTGATGTTGTTTTCTAAATAAGTTCTCTTCAAAATTTCAATGATATTGTAATTTCTCATCATGTTAGATCATCCATATTGCATCATAACATATAGAATCATCATCCACATACAATCCACATCTATCATAAAACATCTAACAAATACATATCTACATCCATGTAGTACACATATAAGCATCACATAGACATAAAGTACCATCACATAAACATATAGTACCATCTCAACATGTGCATCCATGAGTCATATCATAAATCACATCTTAAACATCATCACATAAAATGCATGATAAATAGGACTGCATCATCTCATCATGAATCATAAATCATAAACATGGAACCATAACATAACAAAGTGTATCACATACATCCATCACATCATATGCATATAGAAAATAAGAGATCCTCAAAAAAGTGTCACATTACAAATATGAGTCCATGTGTCAAAAATTGGGCTTGCAGGCTCAATAAAAAATTAGAGCTTGCAGGCTCGATAAATAAAGTACTTCATGTCTATCAAAATGGCCAAGTGAGTGTTATAATGGCCTCCAGATGGGTTTCAGCCGTGTAGGAGGACCCCTATGCTCTAACTCAACCCTAGAACCTGATGGCCTCTTATACGGTGAAGCCCTCCTCTAAGAGTGAGAAACCCCCACACTACTATGTGACCACCGAGAGTGAGACCTGCTCACACCCCTGCTCCGAAAGCTAGGTGTCCTTTGATTTGCTGGCACCACACCCTCATACAGGGTCCTATAATATCCTCTCTAAACTAGCTCGATATAGGGCCTATGCTAGATCTATAGTAGGCCCACTGACTGTAGCCATGAAGTCTATACTCCACTACTCGGCACTCTGAGCTCTGATAATGGCCATGTCCTTCTCGCCTGTCCACTATGCCAACTAACCCTCCAACTCCTGAATGTGCAATCGCATCCACTACATCTCAACTGCCTGCTCTCCCTACCCCCCTTCTCCTCCTCCTCATCTATCTATGCAATAGGCACATCCTAGAGTGCCTTCTCTCTAATGTGCTCCTTCTCTGCATCAGCCTACTCCTCCTCCGCGTCAGCCTCCTCCTCCTCTCCCATCTCATCTCCACCGATATCCTCCCCACCGACATCTTCCATGGCTCTCCTCCTTCCCTACTAAACATAAATAGGGTAGCCCACCAAATAATAGAGTAGCTAGCCCAATCCAAGGAGGATATAACATATGATATACAAGAAAAATCAATTGAAAAGGAGGTTGAGGAAGTAGATACCACTTAAGGCCCGAGGAAGAAAGAAGATTAGATATAAAGCATGAGCAAGAGCAGGCTTCCAAGGTTGAGAAAGATGAAGAACAAGGCCAAGTGGGAGAAAAGACGCAATCTAAGAACAAGATAATCTAGAAAAGGATAATGCTTTGATGAGGGAGGAACAAAAGATAATGGATGACACGGAACAAGAGCTACAAGAAGAAAAACAAAAGAAAGATCAAGAGAAAATAAATGAAGAGAAATCAATCTAAATTGAAGTAGGCCAACTACAAACTCCTCAGTTAAATGATGTCATTTGTGCCTACATGGTTAGACATTAATATTCAAAAGAATAAGAAGAGGATTGTAAAGATAATTTCAATATATTTATCTACCATTTCTATCACATTGGACATTACACTAACAAAGAATAAAACCCATAACACTATCTTCCATAATCACAGATGCCTCAAGATCCAGGATTGTAGAAATTGGCAAAATTAACTTAGGTAAGTAGACTAGGTTAAGGAAGAGGAAAGAGCAAGCAAATTAGCATAAAAGAAACTAAGTTAAGGAAGAGGAAAGAGCCTAACTCTAATGTTTTTTTCAATGTTCAGCTTTCCACTTCTGTGCCTGCACTTTTGTTTGGCTAATTTTCCATAATGATTGATTACAACCAATGCTAATTTCTCATAATGGTTGATTGCAGCCAATTTTTTTCTTACAAGGCTCTGGTCCAAACTGCAGGCTGTAACTTATCAGTTGCTTTAGATAGCTTCAGATTTTGCAGTTACATCAATAATTTCAGGTTGAAATAAATTAACTACAAGTTGCCCACTGCAGTAATATGCTTTCAATCTACATGAACTATTGTTTCATAAAACTTTGTGTTTCTTATAGACTAAAATTCCAATTCTTTATTTTGTTCATGAAGACATGCTACCCATAAGAGAAATCAATCATAAGTGTGTCATATCATCAAAGAAAATTTAGACAACCTTAATGTGCAATTGTTCAAATTTTGAGACTAGATTCATTACACTTCAGAACCTTCTAGAAAAATGAAGTGGAAGATTACATGGTGCAGATGTGGTAATTATACTAATCACTAAAACCTTATCAACCGAGCACAAAAAATACAATAATCAGAGTAAACAGGAAAAGTGCCCAGCTCATCTCTACTAAAGGGCCATAAGAAAGTCTGTCCAAATCAGTTCAATGAAGAAATGAATAACTTAGATGGGTATAACGAGCAGAAGACCAAAGGAAGCATCCAATAGAATGCCCAGACATACAGCTAAAGTTTGATTTATACTGTGTGCTAGCTAGCAGAACTCTTTATATTTGATGCTGGTAAAGTTGCTAAGGAGGTTGTCATTAGTGTCTGGTTCAAATCTTTAAATCCTGCCTCATCAAACCTATCTCATTTTTGTCATCTGAATATGAGGCCTCATACGACATGGACAATTTAAAGTCTGGAAGTAAGAATTTATAATCTTGGAGCTTTAGTTTTGGAGGACCTGGTCTGAGTGTTTTCTGTCCAAACTTAGAGCACATCTAGTAGGTAACTAATTGAACATGTTCATAGAGGTCAGCTTTGTGGTGAGCAAAGTAAAATTTATTGTTATTGTTAGTGTTTTCTGTCCTAAATTAATGTTTTCAAATAGCTAGATCATATATAAGATAGACCAATACAAAAACTGTTACAATCTTGTAATTTAAGACCGTACAAAGTGGTAGGAAAAAAAGAATGAAATTATTATACATCAATAGTTAGTCAGTTGGCCATATTTCCTATTCCATTAGCTTTGTGATTTGTCTGTTGTTGGTGCCAAAGGTTGTAAATAAGATTGTGTTGTTAATTGGGCAGAAATAGCTGGCCTTCTGAGCAAATATTTAATAGGTAGTTGCAAAGCAATTAATGTAAAAGGAGGATCTTGCAAATCTATATGAGCATGCCTCCTATTCACTTGAAAACATGTAGTATGATAGGTCTAATAAGTCATGTTGTAGAGTGGAAAGGCTAATGTGTTTTCTGTACAGCCAAAGCAATTTATGAACCAATGGATGAATAAAAGCTAATGTGTTGCCGTCACCTAATTTATTTACCATGTTCCTCTGTATGCGGAATTTGGGACGAAAATTGGCAGAAATTTAATAAAGAGTGGGTGGCTGAAAATTCAAATTCTCCAAAATAATAAGTATAACCAGAGCAGAAATTTGGGCAGAAATTGGCTGAAATTCAATAAAGAGGGTGGCTGAATTTTTGGATTCTCCAAATTTATAAGCTCCATGGAAAAGGAAAAGTAAGCAGTAATGAATCCATGGCTTCGGAGAATTTCAATCCCAATTTGGTAGAACAAAAAGGTAGAGTTAACAAATTGATAAGTGCTTGTGAGCAGATGAAGCTCCCTTCAAAACCCCATAGGGCATTATCCACCCCTAATGCATTGCCATTGGTTTTGGATAGGAGATTTGTTAGTAATGGGAAGGTTGGTAATGCTGATGTTAATGGAGGAGGAGGGTAGGAAAAAAAGCATAATGATGTTGAGAGACAAACAATGGCAATGGCAATTAGTAGTAATCATAGGCCATTGGCTGAGAGGCAACCGAACAGTAACACTCAAATTATGTCTCTCATTTTGTCGTCGTTGTCTTCTGCTTCTGATTATTTTGATTCAGAACAGTCCCATCACAAGAATGAGGGTGATCACAGTGACGCCATGTAGAGCTCTCAATCATCAGTGTCCAGTGAATACAAGTCAAAACAAACCCATCACAAGAATGAGGGTGATCATAGTGATGCCATGCAGAGCTCTCAATCATTAGTGTCTAGTGTATACAAGTCAGAATAGACCCATCACAAGAATGAGGGTGATCATAGTGATGCCATGCAGAGCTCTCAATCATCAGTGTCTAGTGAATACAAGTTAGAATAGACCCATCACAAGAATGAGGGTGATCACAGTGACGGAATGCAGAGCTCTCAATCATCAGTGCCTAGTGAATATAGGTCAGAAATACATGCTCACTCTTCTTTCTTTTTTTGCCTCTTTTTTAAAGATTTGAGTAGATTTATATTTGTGAATGACATACTATGGTTACATATTGAGAGGATAATTTTAACTGTATATTTATTTTCATTTAGAATTACCAAGCACTATGTTAATTGGTCTATAAATATCTAATAATCTTCCAATTTAGATTTTTGGTAATTTACTTGCAAAGTAGCAGCCAATTTGCAATAGATATTTCACAGGTTTTCTCTGCCAACCACACTTATCATGGATTTGGACTTTTGGATTTTGTAAGAATGAACTATAAGGCTCTTTTCCTTGAGACAATTATGAATGCCCAATTTAATTCTAATGTGTTGACTTGTCCTTTCTTTTCTTCCTTGTGCAATTCTAAGGGCAGAATAAAATGCAAGAAAGTATGTCAGCACTTCTCTTTTCTTATTGTGTCTTTTAAATTGGGTCCATGTCAACTCATGCATTTTATTGACCATTTGATGTTGGTTTTCAAGATTTTAATTCGGGAAAAGGATTTGTATCTCCACTGTGGAATTCAAAGTGGAAGAAAGAAGTGAAAGTCACCTCTCCACAACCTTTTAGGCTAAGAACAAAGGTACAAAATAATTGTAGTTTTTTCTTGTCATATCATATGAATTATATTTAAAATTTATTTTGTACATATTTTGTTTTGATTGTGATCGTTATTGTCTTGCATGTCATGGGTTGACATTTCAAGGAATTTGGGCAGCTTTTTTTTTTTCAGATTATTTTACATACCAACTAAATCATTTAAGTGCTCTTCAAGAGAATGGAAGGACTGCCACCAATGTCTTTTCATACAAACCAAAATTCTCAAACGTATGAGATAGGTCTGGCTCCAAAATAAATCCCACTACAATCTTTTTGGGAAAAAAATGGTTAATTGTTTAAGAATTGTCTAGAAGACAGTTACCCATTTCCGAAGTAAAGCAAACAATTTGAATATCATGAATGCCAACAACAGAACCATGAAGAGTAGCATGAATATAGATATACCACTAGCAGAGATTGGACTCTCCAGAAGGCACCTCACAAAGTGGCAATTTTCTAACCAAAGAGGAACTCACCCACAAAAAAACGAGAATCAAAACCTCGTTTCATCCCTAACTTCAACTTAACAGAGAATTGACTTACATTAACCCTACAAAAGAACCATTGCTGAAATTCAAATTGTGGTAATACATATACTAATTTATTTTCCAACCCCAGTGCAGCATACGCACAAAAATCTAAAGATTCAAAACCCTTATTTAATCCATATTTTATTACAAAACCTAATAGATGCTAATTAACCTAAAATCTAAACCCTTTTTAAGCTCAAATTTATCGAAACCAAGACCGCCAAAGAAAACCCTAAGAACCAATCAATAATCCACTATTTATTCAAACCCTAAAAACAAATTAGGCCTAGATATTGATTTTTCACAATTTATCAGAACCTAGAGGAAAAATTTAATTTTTTCCCTTTGAAATTTAATACTAGGACAATCTGGAGTCATCTAAAATAAGTTCAAAAAATAGAAATTCCGTACCTGTCTAGCAAATCAAATGGCCTTGTTGATTGATTAATCTATTGGAGAAAAAGGGTCCAAAAAACAGGGCAAATCTACTTCAAACCTATATGGGAATATCTCCATGGAGATTAAAAACTGAGTTGATCTGCATAAAACTTTGAAACGCAACCGAAATCAAATGCAAAATTTTTGATAGACCAATAATTCCTCGAAGGCGATTTGCATTTACTTAACGATGATGCCTAGAAAAGCTTAGAAAATAGTTACCGGCCCATGAAAACGAAAAACCTAACGGCAAAAATGTTTGACGATTTTCCGACGTCCGACAGTTTCCAGTGTCCTACGGTTTTCCAGGAGCAAAAGCTCCCATCGGCTAACTAGATGAAACTAGCATGATAATTTTGAAGTTTGTGTATACTTGTTCAAACTCTGAACGGGCAGCTGATACTTCTCAGATAAACAAATAAGGTAGGAGAGAAATGAAACCAAAGCAAAACAACTACAATTGTAAAGGTTGATCCACAACAGATGAAATTTTACGCTTTTCTCTGTACAGGTAAAGGCATTGCATACAGTTATCTTCAAAATGATCTTCTCTACAATAATGGACACTTCCACATGCCACAAGATGATCAAAGCCATAAGTTGATCTAGGAATGTAACAACAATAGGATTGTTGGTCATTTTGGCATCCATAACTCTCGTTGTACTAAGGAATACCTTAGCTAATCCAACCAAATCAAGGATATGTGGTCTATTCACACTTGTCTAAGAACAAAGATGATTCACCATTACATAGGTGTCAGAGATGGAATTATTTGTGGTAAAACTGATTTCATTCTAAAACATCCATGATATCAATTTAAGACTCTAACTAACATCTGGATAATAGTAGACTCCTGATAGTAATATCTTAAGAAATAGAACAAGAAAACCCTACACTAAAATAGGACATCTGAATCAAGGTTCAATCTTAATAAAATGTTAAGCTACATGCCAAAGGATGTCTGATAAACCTACCTAGAGCACACTAACTTTATACTAAGCCCCAAACAGTTTAACCAAGAAGAAACATTTGAAAAAGGTATAACAGCCCACCACTGAAATCATTCAAGACATGATGGGATTTTCATCTTGTTATGAAAGTGTGACCACATCAGAATAATATACTTACATAATTGAAGACCAAAGACCAATTTCCTTTCACCTGTTTAAATTCATCCTTTGTCAAATGTTTCTCTCACTGATGATTGACTGGAGTGTGATCCAGCATATTGGTGTGACGCAGTTATTTTCTAGAAGCAACTCAATGGACTACAAAAACTTAATGTTTATTATTCATCTATGATGTTGATGTCTTAATATATTTGTGTGTGAAGCCATGGAAGTTTATACCAATTTAAATAGCAACTAATGTTTAACAAAGACTACCCACAGTTAGAAGAGACACCAATACAACTTACCTAAACATGCAGATCATAAGACCATTGCATGCAGCAGTTTGTGAGAAAGAATGAACATAATGAATGCCCAAGAAAAAAACACTAGAAGAAAATATAATGCTTACATATCAGTAAACTAAAACAAGAAATTCCAATACTGAAAATAAATGTTGACTGAATTTGGGCACTATAAGGGACTAACCATATCATAATCAATTGTTTGGTTGCACCCGGAAGCAAGCGGTGGTACAAGCAATCACCCTGCATATAACTTATCTCTGTAAGAATTGTTACATATATACAGATTCCATAAACATATATAAAGTTTATAATTGTCTAACCATGTTAAGTCATTAAAATCTAAGCAGTCATTAAAATCTAAGCAGTGGAGGATAAAACAAAACTATTCTATATGTGTTGAAAAAGATTCACCGTATCAAATACAGGAATTTTTCAAGAACTCAATTTGCATCAGTATGTTTTCTATGCTTCAATACGTATCCAATACAGTACTCCAACTTTGAAATGCAGTATATCAAGTTCAGTGAGTTTGCCCATACTCTTCTGAATTTGTGACAAGTTCTAAAAGGAATTTAAAATTGTTAGAAAATAGATTAGAAATTTCACCAGATCTTTAAGTCTTTAAGCCAAACGCTTTGGAAACCTCTTGAGGAGCTGTATGTACACGACGTCGAGAAGGAGGGGGCGGGATATTCTGCAAACAATGGCATACAGAGATACATCAATAAGTAAAAACAGGTCAACATTAAGAATACCTTAATACTACTATATAAAAAAATTATGCTTACCGATTGCCTTTTGTTGGTTTGAGTTTGCATTTTTATTCCTGTACTAGTCTTTGGAGTATCATTCACAGTGGTCTGATGGTGATTTTCTGGCAATGCTGTGGCCGTATTTGCTGCAATATCTTCCTTCTTACATATAAATTCAAAATCAGCAACATCTGCCAAACAGTCTACTTGAATCCCCTTCCCATCTTCCCCAGGGCTGGTTATTTCATTGGGAATTAGTCCAAACTGTGGATCGGATGGAAATAGGTTGTAGTTTTTACATTCTTCACCTTCTGCTTCTTGGATTCACGTATTTCCATCATTATTCTTATGATATTATTGTTCACGGCTCTATTCTTTCTCTCACCTGAGATACTGAACACGTAGATTGTGTTAACTTGGCTTCATCAAGTAAACCCTGCTTCTTGTATTATCTTAACTCCACCATCATTCTTATAATACTATTCTTCACAGAACTCTTCTTTCTCTCAAAAGGATCTCTGTCTTCCTGAGGGCATTTGAACTTTTGGCTTGCTGGTTGCCAGTGTGTGCATTCAACTGGGCGATGATTACAATATCAGTTTAAAAAACCAAAATGGTTGCAGTTTACCTGCTGCTCCACCTCGCATTCTTTCAAAGCAATAGTCCTCCTGCTCGCATTCTTTCAATCCCGCCACATTCAAAATTTAAACACTTGCTTTGGATGGTCTCCGTGTATACATTTATATATACACGAATGTACATTTTTATTTTGCACTTTACGCTCTCGTTTAAAATCACATACAAAATTTTTATTATTTAGATTTGTAAGGGATTTACTAAGGATCAAAAGATACATGACGAGGAAGTAAATTCAAATACACACTATAGTCTCTATGCCTAGAAAAATATTTAATGAAATCACTAACTAGAGAGTTAAAATATGAATAGAACATATAAGATTTATCAAAGCAATGTTTTACCTTGAGTTAGAATCTAAACGAGCACTAATCATGATAACATCACCATCAATATGTTTACGCTTAGGAAGCAAGAATGTTTTGACATACAATGAGGCATCGGTAGAGCCATCATAATCATCATTCAATTCTCCTTTACAAAGATCTATGCTAATGTAGGCTTAATGTGTAAGATTTAAAGGCAATTAGAAATGATTGTTATGGAGTAAAAAGTAGCCACATCTTTTTTACCTCCTTGTTTAGCTCCTAGATCCCTATGATTGCATTATACATTCTAAATGTTCATCTTGATGCAAAATTGTCTGACACCAATGTAAATTGGGAATAAGGGGCCCATGTTTTACATTATCCCAGACCTAAAAGGGGCTCAAAAACTTGGGCACCACAACCCAAGTCTTCCCTGATTGGTCAAGACAGAATCAAAGTTATGTTGGACTGCCCCTTTAAAAATGTTTCTCTTTGTCGGCTCTTTTGGTTTAATTTCACGAATGTTAGCAAGAAAACATATATAAGTGTGTTTTTGAATTCATCATGAACCTAGATAGAGATAGCCAACTTGAAGCATTGGAGCAAAGAGCATTCAAAGCATTCATTGTTTGAAACTCTTTCCCAATGGGCTGTAACATATTGCTCTAATGAACCAATATCATTGTAAATGTTTTTAAATGCTGGTATAGCAGTAGTTTACTCCAACATAATGCTTGAAAGCATTGATCATTTGCTACTAGGATGGTGGTGAAATGGGGGGAGACTCGAACAATAGTTGGTGTGAAGTGTTCTTTCCATTTGTTGGGCTTCCAAGATACTGCAAATGTCTATTTTGAGCCACTTCAATAAGCGACATTGTTTCTAATTGTATTGGTTGTGCCATGTATGAATCAATGAAGCTTGGAGATGGGATGTATTAAAGTGAATGATGATTGTCTTGTATCCCTATGGCACATGTAATTTTTTGTTTTCTCAAGTGTCATGAATTAATTTGCATAATCTTAATGCATTTCAAGATCCTTGTGTTTAAATGTCGATGTTGAAAGACTGCCTCTCAGACTCACATCAAAAATATAAGTGTCTTGAGTCCTAGACCATTTTGAGTTATGGGCATCTCAGTCCCTGTTCAAATGTTAAGCATATCCTAATAAAATTTTGATTATGTTCTCTGACAAAAATGCGTAAATACAACCAATAAAAAAATGAAATTATATAAAATGGTTTATAAAAACAAACTAAAAATAGATTTATTTTACTTTTTTAATTTTTAAACATTATAATTAAAACTCCACTAAAATTATTATCATAAACATCAATATTAAATTTCAAATTAACTAATTCTAAACTTAAACATTTAAAATTATATAACATATTTACTAAAGATAAATAAATCACCTCTCATTTAAATTTCATCAACCAAATGCCTAAACTAATACATAAACATATACATCCACGTTAATGCTAATCGACCAACCAAAGATGAAATGATAGAATTATTAAAAAAACTAAAATCTAATGTCGAGGAAAAGTGGTGTCACATTGTTAATGTAAAAGAGAATAGGTGGTTGCATAAACTGTCACTAGGGAAAAAAAATGTATTATGATAAATTGGGATATGACTTTGCAACCTAATGAGTCATGACAACCAAGAAAAGCCTCTACATCATTGGGGAAAAAACTAGAATGAAAACATGACAAGAAAAATTGACGATGGAACAAAAGATGGATGACGACTCAAGCCATTTCAATCGTCTTGCACTATCGATAGATTTATATTTGGAAAAGTAAATTGTCTACTCAAGATATACATGATCTACATAGATTATAAGTTATTGCAATCTTCTTTCTCTATCTCAATCTTACCATCTCTCTTTCTTTCTTTCTCCTTTATCTCTTAATCTCTATCTCTCTTTCTCTTCATCTTCGTCTTTCCATCTCTCTCTATCTTTTGTCTCCCTCTCTATCTATTTCATCAATCTTCTTGGTTGGTCGAGATATGATTCAAAGGAGGATGATCTTGGATAGCCTAGGAGAACTATCTTTGAATTCCTTTGTTGGATCCTTGAAGTGAAGGCATGGGAAAGGCATTGGATGCAAAGTGCTAAAGCAAGGAAGCTTGGGGAGTAAGAAGATTGCCAAGTACATGTTGAGCTTGAAGCAAGGATGATAGGGACATGTGAAATTTGGGTGGCCATGTCAAAATTTTGCGACATTATTGTGTATTGGAGGCCAAAGTTTGAAAGAGGACTATGTTGAAGATGAAGTTCATTTGGGAGGTCTAGTTATGAAGTTTGACAAGGAGGAAAGTCTTTCAAGGAAAGAACATAGAGCTAGAAATGTATTGTGAAGAAGGGCAAAGTCTATAGCCAATTAGGAGAACTTGGGGTGAGCACGACAAAGACATAAGAGGGAGTTGATTGTGGGGCAAAAGTTTGTCATAAGACTGAGCTGGAAAAAAGGTAATGTGTTTTGAGTGGGACAAGTTGTGGTGATACCCGTGGTGAAGGTGAAGGTTGTGGATCCCTCAAACAATAGAGAGGATCACATGACAAAGTATATTCAAGTGATTATTGTGGACAATCATGAGTTCTAGTTCATAGGATTTATTAAATACCACAATGATCTTTCAATGCTAGATAATGACATGGGCCATAGGGATACAAGGAAATCATCATTCACTAATAACACTTGAAGAGCAATTGCTCCTAGTTAAAAGTTTGTAGCCAAATAAATGAATCCACTTTAAAAGTAATTTTAACATGAATATAAACTATCAATATTGATCAGAACATAGGGTGCACTTGAAAGACAACATTCTCCTAATCAAATGCTTATCCTTATATAAGCAAAACATGTTAAATAACAATTTCATTATATGAACTTAATGGGATTCACTAAAGGGGCTCAAATAACTTAACAATATAAAGTGTAGATTCATACCAAAGAACTTAATATGCATATACACTATTTGTGTGCAATTTTAAACTTAATCTTTCTACTAAACCTTAATACTAAAAATTTAATTCAATAGTCATATAATTATATTTATATTTAAGGTTTAATATTTCTTAGTTACACATAGAATGAAAACAAAGCAATTATTTATAAGATAAAATTGACCATCAAAATTGAAAGCTAGTCTTTGGTGGCTAGTCTCTAATTACGTGAATTATTTAAGTTGTAAAATTGACTATTTTGAAAACAAAAAGCAAATTTTTATTTGGACTTGTTGTATTTCCAATTCTAATGCTAATTTCAATATTTATATGTATTTATTATTTTATTTAATATAATACTTAATTAAATATTTATATAATAAGTATTTAATATTTAAATACATTTGTAATATTTAATATTATAGTTTATATATATATATTTGTTGTATAATTTAAAATCATACAAATATAAAATAAAGTCCATTTTAAAAATATACAATAAAAATGTCATTAAAAACTAATATTTTAAAATATAAAATAAATGAAATAATGATATTAGATTATAATATGACATTCGTTAAATTATAATTAAAGTTAAAATTTCCAAATTAGATATTTAATGTTTGCCTTTAAAAGAAATATTATAAGTTACCTTAATATTTTGCAGTCTTTTAACCGTACAAGGTAAGTTATGGCTTTTTGTTTAGAGATAACGTCATTTTCTTCTAAGTATGGAGAGTGCATGAGTTGACCATACACAGTAAACAATAAATTAAAATACCCAATTAAAATACTGTACTTGTACTGAACTTCTACCCACTATTTTTGAGCTCACAATTGACATCAAAGTTCTGATAAAAAATACATTATTTGCATAGTCAGAAACCAACGAAGAAAAAACACATGGGCAAAAATTAACAAATGAAGGCGACTAAGGAGGAAAAAGCAGCGCCAGAAAATCAGATGGTGGACGCCTATAGCTCAAAGCCAACTATGGATCTACTAGGTCAGGTCTCTCTTTGCCAAAGGGAACACCTTTGGCGTAATTAACAAACTTATTTGACATTTGTCCTATTTTGCTTTGCCCTCACATAACATCACCATTTCGAGTAAAACAAGTTTTGTTTGTATAAGATATGATTACAAAAAAATTGTACTCTTGAGATGCAAATAGTAGTATCTACAGAGTGTGGACTGCTAGTGCTATCTCTCTATCAACTAGACGAGACTGGGCTTGTAATTAGGGCTTTTAATTAACATTGAAGAATGGCAGCACAAAGGAAACTAAAATGGCTCTATTTCATTATCTGCCATTGTGGGGTGCACAGATTTCATAATCTGCAACAGGGGAATTGCAACAGTGGAACTACAGGGATAACCATAGGATTTAACTCACCACGTTGTCATACGTATAGATTAAAATTATTGAATTTATAAGAAAATTTTAACAATTTATTTTCTTAAATCTTGCTTACCGATATTCTTCCTTCCAATCCCATCCATTCTATAGAACAAATTCTGAAACAATTTTCAATCAAGCTTTGCGATACACATCTGTGCACCTGCAAATTCAACAACACAATGCAGTGCTTGATATAAATATCACAGCTGTAACAATAAAAATGTTACATTTCCCCTCCATAAAAAGAAAAATAATGTTGTTTACCTGATAATTTCACCATCAGGTGAAGCTCCGACGACAAACATATCAGCAAAAATTGTCTTAACCAGCCCAGCGAGGAGAGCAATGTTACCAAAGGCTTCATTGTCATTGGATTGTTCTCCCCCCAACTATAATACTACCCATCGGGATAGTTCTATAATGTCAATACTGGTTGAGTAATGTCAACCAGGACAATGAAAACCCTAACCCTACCTCATCGGAAACCCTGAGACTATTGAAGAAAAAATAATTGGGCTTTTTTTGGGGTAATCACTGTGTAGCATTTTATATTATTTTACAAACAATGCATGAGGTTAATATGGTATATAAACTAGTTTATATATATTAAATAATAATAGCAATTGGACCCAACATAGTTTTATTATTATATTAAACTAGCAATTGCACTTCATGTGCAATGGGTATGCCGATAGGTATTTTTACATAGTGTATTGCAATAAATAACCACATAAATGCAAAGAAGCACAAATCTTTTATTCTTTTTGAATGCAATGCACTATACAAAATGTACAAAACAAGGATTTGAATTGCATTTTTGGCATTAAGATCCAATCTATTAGTTTGAAGGACCAATGAAATTCAGTCTAGAGCACCACATGTTTAATGCCAACTCTTTTGGACCTTAAGACTTGAGCTTCCATCGATTGTGAAAATTCTCGACAAGCTCCTTCGAAATAAAATTCTAGGCCCATGGGCACATCCAGACATGAAATAAACTTGCCACCACCAACTTGAGACTGCTAGTGAGCCATGACATATATAAGAGCCTCATTCCACCAAAAAACATGCAATACATCACTAGACAAAAATAATCCTGATAAACTTCAATAATTTAAAGTCTAGGTTCATAGACATCTAAACCTTCTAGACTTGAAATATAATTTTAATAAGTGAAATCTAGAATGCTTTTTACATTTAGTATTCACTTGTTTGGTTTCTTCCAAACCCTTTGTACTCTCAAGTTCACAATTGTAAGGTGTTGCTCAAGTCAATCGAGATTTGACATGTGGCTTGGTAGTGACAATAATTGTGGAAAGAGTAGACATGAAGCAATCTCTATCAATTGCTATTGGTCCTTTGGCCAATGTGCAAGGTCCCCTAGACATGGGGAAGAAAATGTAATTTGATTGATTGAATGAGTTTAGGTTTGCTATTCACTACGAATTCATGGCTTTAAGATCTCAAACACAAACTTAATATAAACTTTGACCAAAGATGCTTTCAAGTTTGTCCAATGAGTTTCCTTGAACCTTCAAATTTATTATTCAATCCTTTGAACTCATACAAATATCAAGATATTATTCATAGTGACTATAGTTGTTCACTGTCAACATCATCAATCAAGATTTGAATATTTGCATTTGTCATTGCCTTTTCAACATATCAATATATTTTGACTAAAAATTAGTTATCATTAATAAAATGTGTGCATCAAAGCCACCAAGCATTAGAGTATTGAAATCAAGGAATGAAGGCCCTCTACAATGTTTAAACTTTTCACCATATTCCCTTTTAATATTTCAATATGAAAATCATCATCAAAAGTAGTGAAGTCAACAATGAAAAGGAAAAGAGGATTATCCAGATATCATTGAATGGCCAAAACATTAAGAAATGACAAAGATAACACATTAACATATATCCTTGTTTAGTTTAAGAAATGGCAAAGATAACACATTAACATATATCCTTGTTTAGTTTATCTTAATCATTGTCATCATATCAAACACCATTCAATACAATTGTAACCATGTGACAAATCCTTTTCAATAGATGTTCAATATATCATGCATATGACTAATAAATCAAGACAACCAAATGGATATCAACTCCCAAATAAATGTTTTCAAAAGCATTTATCTAATCATAAAGTAGTGTGCAAGCAATACCAGACATTTAACTTCTATATATAACAAGCTTCATCAAAAAATTCATGATTATTTCAAAAATAGAGAAACCCCAAAATTTTAAAGAAAATAATTTCAAAGTCATTTCATATCATTCCAACTATCTGCCTCTATATCTAAATATTAAGCAAGTCAAAATATATGGAATACCCATGCCACATTTGACTATCAAAAAGCCATTATAAATAAACCCAACAAAACCCTCATTACAATTTTTACCATTCAAACTACAATTAGGGTTTCACTCTTTACAACTTCATAAAAACCCATTATAGCTCAAAGATAAAGGGAAGAAGTTTCATAAGACTTGAGAACCTTAACAAAGCATAACAAATACATATATACATTTTAATCACTCGAGAAATCCATCAAACTCAAATATATGAGCTCAAAATCTTTATGTGCTTTTTGTCTTTGTTCTTATAGATTTTGTTTAAAGAAATGAGTTGTCACTAAACAAAATTTAAAGAAAATAAAGATTTTGAGCTTGCATATTTGAGTTTGATGAGCTTAATATGACCCAATTCACAATCGTATACTCCAGTTAAATTGCAAGTTCCATGCCCGTTGCAATCTGCAGAGCAAGTTCCCGATACAAATAAACCCTCTCTAAGGATTTACCTGTACTATAGTCATTGCTAATAAATCCTAAAAAGCAGTGACATTTTCCATCAATGCGCTCCCTGTTATAGTTACATGAGTGAGGGCATTGACAATGTAAGGCCAAAGAATTATCCCCACAAAGTTTGTTAATGGTAGGGCACAACAACTCCCTTTCAACAAAACTTCAAAAAGTCAAAAGTAGTAAACATAAATAATTCATCTAATAGCCTAACGATGCTTCATATCACGAAATAGTTTAAAAAATACTGTTCATTTTTCTACATTCAAATGAAAATTTCATCAGCTGAGCTGCAAATTTAATTTTCTCAGGTTACAAGAATACCATTATTCAATGGTGTGGATGGAGAAGAGATGTGTAGGCATCAAAATTAGTTGTACAGCCAGATTATGGTTGAAGGTTAGCAACCAATTTATTGTTGTCAAGATGTAATGCTGCCAAGGTCCTATCCTAGTAGAGCCTCGCTTTGATCAATTAATTCATTGCCACCATAGTATCTTGCAAAGCCAGACTGCCAAACTCCTCCACTTGTGCACCCACCTACCAAGACTTGTTCTTCCCCCATCACAACATAGAACCATCATCTTTAGTGCACAGAGAGAGTCAATACTATTTGTTGATGGAAAGATCAAAATAGGTGAAGAAGATGTATTTGCAACACTCCGCATGTCAGTGTAGTAGCTTTCCACACTGTATTCTCTCACCATGGTTTATTATTATTCCATGATTGCAGTAAATTCATTTTTTGGATGTACTTCAACATCTATCAAAACCTAGAATCAAATAGATCAAATGAATAACCTACTATAATTAGAGAAATCAAGATCAAATGATCTTTTGGAGCTTAAATTTTTTTTTGCAATTAACAATCCTCATAATTCTAAAACTAAATAGATCAAATAACCATCCTAATCTAACTAGAGCTACCACAATCAAATGAACTAAACTAGCAAAATATTTTCTACAAATATTAACCCAATAAATCATGATAGATGTTGCAAAACCTCAAATTATTACGAGTTTGTGGCTTCAAATATCTAATCATTAGGAGTTGGGTATTTTGAGTGCTAAATCATTAGGGGTTTTTCACTTCAGAATTAAATCATCAATTTACATTGACCATTTTTTGCCAAAATGGGCTACTTATAATCTAAGTATATCAAATAGCTAGCAACTGATAGTAGAGCTTCAACATTAAAACCCAAATTTCTATAACTTTGTTTTTGTGTCAAATTTTCATTGATAAAAAACAACTGCAAGTGAATCTAAGTTGCACTAACTATTTCCAAACGAGGAGATCCCTATACCTATCTACCACTAAAAAAGTTCTCAAGAGATTAAAGTCTCTAAAGAATTGCTAAAACTAGCATTACCTGCAAAAAAAAACATTTCCATAGTGAAACCCCTGTAAGAGAGAGTTAGTGTCTTGAATTATTCTTCAAAGCCCAGGATCTTGCTCTCATTTTCTAGGACTTCAAGCTGAAAGTTCAAAAAAATGTAGATGCAAGAAATAGCCCCCTGCAACCATCGTCCTGATTTCCATGTCGAGGGAATGTCGCTTGTCCCATTCACCACACTGTAGACATGCTTTTCCCCCACCATAATCTCTTCTAAAACAACACATTTGGTTATCTTCTGGGCCATAAGCTCGACAACATTGTGTCTGTGTTCTAGCACAATAGTTGTAGGCCTCAACGCCTCATCCCACAGAAAAATCTGTACCATAGATTTTCTGCCACATAAATTTGAAAGGAAGCAAGGTGTGCGAAAATCGCTTCCTACACTAATCTAATGAGGAGAGAAGAGTGCAAATTCATTTTAACCTTTACAATTATAGAGTGTTTAATACAACAACAGAGATATTGCAGTAGCAAACAACATAAGAATGTACGACAGAAGAATAGAGACACAAGATATATGTGGGGAAAACCCTTATCGAGTGAAAAACCCCACACTCCAAAACCTGCAAAATGTATTATCAAAACTGTAATGGTTTACAATACACAATACAAGCTCTCAGGAGTCTTTAACACTCATATCTAGAGATAAACTGGCAGCATAACAACACCTGTTAATCACCTCTCGTTTCTCCTCTTCAAGCACTTGCTTATAATAAAGTTTTCAAGGCAAAACTAAACATATCTTAGAATGGGAGTCCAACTTGGCCTCATGGCCCAAAACCCATGCCTAGGGACACTTGTCCAACACTACAGCATGGTCATGACACTTATCATATCACCCCATCCCAATATGGTCGCCTATTTCCAATTTGGGCAATGACAGATGCTCTTAGGCACCAATCGACTGTCATAGCTGTCATAACTTACAGCTATAATAGAATCTGTCATACACAGTCTATAAATAGTATATTCTCTTAAAATATGACATAACCCTCCTTGGGGAGCCCAAAGATGCCTTCTTCCAAGATGCCTTGTGACACATGTCTTCACCTATCATAGCACCTTCTATTTCTGACTCTTACATGTTATAAAATTGTCATAGGAATCTGACCTGACTGTTTCAGTCAATATTCCCTTACATAACATCCAAGATGTCGATACATGGCAGAAAACCTCTACCACACAAAAGGGACGCCTATCTCCACATGGAGTGAGTTGACCATCCTAGTCACCTTACAAGTGGAGTGACAACTCATTGTGCCACTTCACACTAGATGACAAAATAGGATGTGCAACAAAATTACAACATAGGCTAAGTAAATAAATTACATTACAATAATAAATGCAAGGAATTTACAAGGTTGAGACACCTTAATTCCCAACATTCTCCCACTTGTCAAACACCTTGTAAGAGCCAATACAAATAACAGGATTTAACTGCTATAGGCTGAGGGGCCCATAGACTCCGAACACCATCTAAACTTCTCTGTGCCCACTGGTTTTGTTAATGCATATGTAACGTCGCACTCTGATTGTCACAACAGATAGTAAACTTTCTTGCACCAACACCAATATCTGAACACAATATCTTAAGCCAAATGGCTTCCTTGCAAGCATGAGTAGCTACCAAATACTTAGCTCAATTAAACTCCACTATGCTGACTATCTTTACAGAAGCACCTGTAACATCTTCCAAGTGATCACCAACATGACAAAAGATTAGAATGCCAAAAATGTGATGAAACACTAAATGCCACATAGACACACCAATGTATCCAACTTCAAAATTGGTTAACAGAACATAAATTTGAAGTCCAAACATCTTCAAAACAAGATCAAGCACATAAGCTCCAAAATAGTTAGAACAACAACCACAGCTAGTTGTTTACATCCAACTAAATAACCACCATTGATAGAACTTTTGCACATGACATATTCAACCCATACTGCAACTCTCATCCCTGTATAATCCACTGTCCTGCACAAAGTTACTGTCTCCCATGATAACAAACACACAAAAACCATTGATGTGCAAAAAATCTGAAGACCTTTGATACTGCAGTCCAATGAAAAACCATCTACCAAAGATATACATACATCCTAGGAATTAAACTGCATGAGCAATGCCAACTGAAGTAACTCAAAGTCTACCAATCAGCACTTACATAAAAGTGGCTTATAATACAAACATATAATATAAAGAACAATTACAATGATCTACAAATTACAACCAACTACTGCAAAACAAAGTATACTTCCACAAATAGTTTTCTACTCACTCTCTCACCTCTGATCTCCTCCACTTCTCCCAAGTCCACATCTAAAAAGAACATATACTGTTTCCAAAAAAATAATAAAGTAGAACAACAGTAGATGACCACAAATCTAGTGATCATACTAGATGAATAAGGACCTCTAGGAAGAAAAAGAGACCATAAAGAGAAACTGCAAACCATATCATGTCCTTTTGCCAACATCACCAAGTGCTAAATTGTGCCAAGTATGATCTCCTTCACAAAACCCCAACTAAAAAGCCTTAACAACACCCAACCATTCAATCTCATAAGATCAAATAAACATCATCATGGATGTAAGCCTCTCTAATCAAGGTAGATCAAACTCATAATCATTCCATGACAAGGAATAAGCCCAATCACATCTCCTAAACTGATCATAAATGAACATCATAAACTAAACCATATGAATCAAGAAGATAACCATGCTAACATCCCTCAAATGAAACCTCCAGAACCAATAACTGTAGCTCAAGATTCATATCCATGAGAAATCAAAGCATAAAACAAAATGAATCTGAAAAAACCTAGGCAATACCTATCAAAACATTTTCTGCTGAGTGAACTGAGAGTGGGGAATGAGACTGATCCACTGAGATACACCGAGTCTCATATACTCTCTCCAAGAACAATCTCCTAAACTCCTCAAGTTCAAATATGAACTCACCTCCATAACAAGTGAAGGCTTCTTGGTCTTTCTGCTGAAACTTAACCATTCCAACATATGATCCCTACAACAAGAGATCTCAAGCCTCACCTCAAGTCTCTCTAGTATCCATGAGCATCCATCAACCAATACATGCCAACTTCAAATGCATCCTACAAAATCATGAAACTTCAAGCAAATGATTAATACTCAAAACCAAAGAGAACAAACAAGATCCCTGTCAGAACTCCCACTGCACATTAGCATGATCAAGAAGCCCATCATGACATTATGATCTAACCATCTCCTTGTAAGAAGATCACATACAACAAAGCGTACAATGATGCATACCTCCTGTCTCAAGAGAACATGTATCATGCCAAAACTTTAAGCTAGCATCAAGAGTAAATCATGACATAGTAACAACATCTCTAAACAAAGGATGAACATGTCATACTAACAAATCATAAACCCGACACCTCAATCAAGATGTCAACATCTCAAACATATGAAGATAACCATCTCCTAACAAAAAAACTAAAAATGTCAAAGAATTCTCAAAACCAAGAGCTCCTCCATGACACCAATATCCACTGCAAAAGATCATCCATCACTTATGATGAATCCAACATCATTGCCAAAGCTCCACTGAAATTGTGATACTGATCTTATCAAGGCATTATGATAACCATCCTCTCTATGAAGATCATCCATGGCTCTAACACAATCTAATAATTGTCCTGAGCAATATCAGCAACACAAAAGAATAAAGTAGAACCAAGATCTCCAAGTCAAGAAGATAAAACCATCACTGTCAAAAGCTTACACTAAACTGTGTAACCAAGCTATCCATGACATCAAGGTAAACATGCTTTAAGTCCCAATAATTGACTATCCATGCACTCAAAATTATCCATCCTCTTATCCCAAAGAAACATACCAAATACACAAATGACCATAGACAAGGCCAACTAACAAAGTCTGCATAAACACTGAATCAATCTTGTGGATATAGAAAGTCCACATCCAAGTCATCCCACTGCAATCAAATAGGTGATCAGCCCACAAAATTGCATAACTCGTAGATCCCAAACATGAAACATGCAAACTCATCATCACATTAGTAACTTGCAAACTGAGATACCAAAGAAGACAATATGTAGACTTGAAGACTTAACCATCAAATCAATTCTAGATTCAATCTTCCAACAAGTCCACAAACAAGTGATCGTAATCAAGGAACTAATCAAGCATATGTTGTAGAAATGATGAGTGATAAATCACATACCAACATCTCCACACTGAGAAAGATACAAACCTCCTCACATTGTGCACGAAGAATACATACAAATCTGCAACTATCTTACATCCAGAAACACTCTCAAGGAATCATAATCTAAAAAATAGTTTGTCTACAGATTTACAAAACCACAAGTTTTGATTAACCATGTAAAACCTGTAAAACCACCATTTCACTGACATACATGCAAATCCATATTCACTTATCATCTGGAAAACATACAAGTATGAAAATCACCAATATAGTTAAACCAGAATAATGGAATAACATAGATAAGCATAACCATAGATTTTTGAACAGAATATCTACAAAACCCTCAGATCAAATCAATATGAAACTGAGACATGCAAGTACAGCCAACTAATATGAAATAGAGGTCCAAGAACTTCAGGCCCACTTGTAGGCCAACTCCACAACCATCACCGTGTACAAGCATACAGAGAAGCTAGGCTATTCCAGGAGCTTTCAAACCATCCAAAGATTAACTCCATAGCCTACATGCATTCAGGGTTAACAAGACAATGTCTTCCAATGCCAGGGACTAAAATCAAGCACCCAACATAAGCACATCAAACCATAGCCATGGCAACCCAAGTTTCTCCATGTGATCAGGGAGCCAAGAATGAACACCCAACATGAATACTTTGCTGCAAACGACCATAGAATGATAGAGCATAACCACCATGCATGAGGGTTATTGCATACTGTCAAACAAGAGCTCTGGATCAATATCATACTAAATGTAACCACATGATCAACTCCGTAACACTCCATCTTAAGTTTCCATAACTCAAAATTTGTGCCATTAAACATCCTCATCTCTATTCTTCCGTATGTGCATGCCATCTCATTCCTGTAACAAGATTTCAGAATACTCTGTACGAACTCCCACTCAACCTAAGATTAGTACACAAAACCCATATCCAACAACTAGAACCAAAGAGAATAGCTCTAATACCAACTGAAAGGAAGCAAGGTGTGCGGAAATCGCTTCCTACACTAATCTAATGAGGAGAGAGTGCAAATTCATTTTAACTTTTACAATTACAGAGTGTTTAATACAACAACAGAGATATTATAGCAGCAAACAACATAAGAATGTAAGACAGAAGAATAGAGACACAAGATATACGTGGGGAAAACCCTTATTGGGTGAAAAACCCCACACTCTAAACCTACAAAATGTATTATCAAAACTGTAATGGTTTACAATACACTTGCAATGCAAGCTCTTAGGAGTCTTCGACACTCATATCTAGAGACAAACTGACAGCATAACAACACCTGTTAATCACCTCTCGTTTCTCCTCTTCAAGCACCTGCTTATAATAAAAATTACAAGGCAAAACTGAACATATCTTGGAATGGGCGTCCAACTTGGCCTCATGGCCCAAAACCCACACCTAGGGACACTTGTCCAACACTGTAGCATGGTCATGACACTTGTCATATCACGCCATGTTGCCTATTTCAAATTTGGGCAATAACAGATGCTCTTACGCACCAACCAGCTGTCATAGAATCTGTCATAGCTGTCATAACTTACAACTATAAGAGAATCTATCATACACAGGCTATAAATAGCATATTCTCTTACAATATGACATAACTCTTCTTGGGGCACCCAAAGATGCCTTCTTCCAAGATGCCTTGTGACACATGTCTTCACCTGTCATAGAACATTCTATTTCTGACTCTTACATGTCATAAAATTGTCATAGGAATTTGTCATGACCGTTTTAGTCAATATTCCCTTACATAACATCTAAGATGCTGACACATGGCAGAAAACCTCTACCACACAAAAGGGACGTCTATCTCCACATGGAGTGAGTTGACCATCTTAGTCACCTTACAAGTGGAGTGACAACTCATTATGCCACTTCACACTAGATGACAAAATAGGATGGGCAACAAAATTACAACATAGGCTAAGTAAATAAATTACATTACAATAATAAATGCAAGGAATTTACAAGGTTGAGACACCTTAATTCCCAACAAAATCTGCCATGGATATACCACCAAACTACATTATGTTTCACCCAACTATAATGAAATGAAAAGCATGGATAATCCAAACAAGACCCGATGGATGTCTCCCATGAAGTGAGATAGAAAAAGTAATGCTTTTGTCAAATTAACTGTGAAATTCAGGGATATCTATAAGTTTCCAAATTAGACGTCTCCTAAAAAAGATGTCCATTTGATCAGAAGTTGCAAATTAAATACATAATCAAGAACCATCATTTAGTTATAGAAAGTAGAACAATACCTAACAAGATAGAATAATTCCTAAAGAAGAAACATACATTTCATAGCAGACAATGTGCCATATGTCGTAAGCTGATTACTGTAATTATTGATGGCTCCTACCACACACACGTCTCTTTCTCCCTGTGCAATATGACAGTCCCTTGTACCATAAATAATAATGACATTCATTTAAATAATAGTGGAAATAATGAATGTCAAAGTATGGAAATTACATGCATTTTTATATACATTAAATTTAACTATAAATGGATGAAAAAAGATGAAAATTCTTTTGAGTAGGCGCCTATCTGTGTCCAGAAAATGATGGAAAATTGCTGCTAAGCTTCAAGCATTCCAACATGCTTTTGATAGAAAAATAGGTGAGACTAAGAATCATCATAATCAAAATGGCATTTCTCCTTATGATCTCAAGTGCAGAAACATACTCTACTTCTAGTTTTGATGATGAAAACAAGTAACATGATGATAAGTAACTTCAATTTTCTGAAGATGCTTTAAGTACTAAGAATCACATTACCCATTCAGATTCGACTGATGATTTTATGTATTTATAGTTGATGATTATATGCAACTGATATCAGTACATGGTGTCTCCTTGGAAAAAGCACTTACAAGAATAGTCATAGTTACACCTGAAATCTGGTGTATCAATGTAGTGCAGTGGGCTGCTCCAGTGGTATTTGTGCAAAAAGTTAATCCGACTAAAAACAAAGGGATGCAAGATCACCCTCTGCATTTTCTGGAAGTAGTTGTTGCACTGCATCTGCTGCTGCTTTACTTAGAAAGGCCTGCACTTGCATATTATGACAGACAATGAAGACAAATTTTCAGCTTTTAAAAATAGGAAATAGACAAACCAGAACACTAGATAGAATCATTGTGGCAGCCCATAACCCCAATAGACATGTGGCAAGGTTGTGTTTTAACAAATATGGGATACATTCAAGCATGACCCAGGTTAATGGGGCATATTCGTGTCAAACCTAGGATTAAATCCTAAGATAATAGCCCAAGATAGCCCCAGACTAGATTGTAGCCCAACATTACTTCATGCCAATTAAAGGTCTCCATAACCTCACCACGATTAACAGAGCAAAGAAAATCATTTACAGATTGAAAATATCAGAAGAACAAGAGAGAAAACTTATATTAATGTCTATGAGTGACCAATGAGACTCAAAACTACATTAAGTTACAATAGAATAGTACTAAGGTAGAAAAACATCCTATAAGCCAAAAATGTGAATAGGACTAAAGCTTCAAAAATAAAATAAAACTTACATTGCGCCATGGTGGACTGGTAAGTTGAGGCACTTACTGCAGAGAGAACAAGGTTCAGACCCAGTGGGTAGCCCTTGGTGTGTGTGGTCCTGTTTGTGAAGCAACCTAGATTTAATCTTTCCATTGACACACGTGTGTCTTGTGATAGTGGGCTCTAGTGACATTAATGATGCCCATTATTGTAAATGTACCGAATAGTCAAAACAAAAGGCTATACATCGAAAAACACCATAAATAAGGAAGGTAAACCTTAGCCATATATTCAGTAACAAATATAAATAGCCAAATGAGGGGGAACTCCTCAAGTGAATATATGATTTTAATTATCTGTCTCATTTATTAGAAAGAAAGAAAAAAGAATCATGTTAGTGTTGGCCAATGGGACTGCAAAGTACGGTCTGTTAAGACACTACATGGAATTCTGTCAAGAGAGACTCTGTTACACTTAAACTCTACGAAATTTGACTAACAATTATAGTGCTTGGTTTGGCTTTCATTTTTAACCAAGTTGATAGTCTAGATTTTTAGCAATAATATATTGTTACGTATTCTACGAATGCATTTGCATCTATAAACATTGTTTTTTCAAGATTAATCTTGTACGGTATTAACCCTCAAATCATACCTTCAACGCCCACTTCCTCATGAGTAGCCATTCCTTCTCATAAGCTTAAGTGGTCCACTAGGATATCATTTTGTAATGATTAACTTGCTGTGGTATATTTAATTCCAGCCCATCCTTTAATGACCCATTTTTCTGTGACTATCTCCTACCATCTGGAATGGTCCACTTGTAACTTATTGGGTTAAACCATGGGATTGAAACTAGCCAAATGAACCATCACATAAAATCAATAGGTGTCACGTTCAATAAGAGAGAATTTGCCCCGTTCTAGTAATACTCTGGCTTAGGCATACTCAAGTTTTGAATTTGCATTTGATTCATTTGAATTCACAAGCTAGTAGAAAGTCGGTTCTCAACCTACTGACCTAAATTGAAATCTTATACTTTTTTTGTTATAATGTACAATTAAGAAACAAAGTTGTGGCCTAATTGGGTACATTGATACAAATTTAAAGTCTTAGGAAAATGGATTAACCTTACCCCACACCATAATAAAGGCAGTCCATAACCTCATCCAAGATATAAAAAAAAGGGTAAAAAAATGCTCTGGTAAAAGAAAAGGCTCCTCACCTTAGCAATCTTGCATGTAGCATAATGCCCTTCTTTTCCCCAACACAGTACACCAGGAAGAGTTGAAGCCATAAAAATCACTACACTCCACATTAGAAAAGACCTAAACTTTCCCATCATATTGCAATTTTCTATGTCAACAGGCAAATAAATGGTGATCTACAATATTTCCGTGGGGTTGAGATGTGGACTGTAATATATGAAGTGTGCATGTGTGCCACATTGCATTGAATAATGGAAATGTTTGTTGTATTCTAACTTGCATCACAAGCTTCCTACACTGTTCCTATTATTTGACATGAGCGGTTGAGATTGATTTGATGGTCATCCTGTACCCGCGCTAAGGAGGAGACCGTCGATTCCAAGATTGGCTCTACATGGAGCTCGACTCCTTCCAAATGTAAACGCCTATTGACGTAAATATAGTTAGATTTAGATAATTTTGTGATAGTATGAATTTGATTTAAATAAATAAAGAATGAAGTGGGGAATGTCTATTTCTTATAACAAGTATTAGACATTACACTAGTAGAATTTGGCAAATAAATGACTACGTGACTAAAAATTTTAGTCACAACAACTAAAAATGACTAAATTCTACTAATTTTTTGCAACTCAGCTATAAATGAGTAAATAAATGACTAATTTGGTCTTTGACTAAAAAATTATTTAGTCATACAAATAAAAATGACTAAATAGTTAGTCACACAAATACAAATTAGACAAAATTATAAAAAACATTTTGGGAAATTATTGGCGGGAGTGTATTGCGTGCAATTCAGTATTCATTGAATTCCTCATTTCGTTAGTTGGTTAGCCTAGCACTAAGGTGTTTTGGGTTATAGTAGCTACTTGCATGGGTGATAAAGCTTGTTTGGAGAGGACTTGGAGATTTCTGAAAAGGTAGGTAAGGAATTCAGAGTTTGCTGCAATGAATTTGAAGTCAGCGAGGCCCTCTACATCGAAGTTAGATTTAGGGACACCCTCTGTAGTGAATTAAGAGGTAATTCAAAACCCTCATTACATTAAACACAAAATTTGTTATAAATATGAAGTCCATCCATTACATATAACCGACGGTTCTTGTAATGTTTGATCTTTTATGTCTCTTGAGATTCTTCTTGAAGGCTCTCTTGTTTTAGTCTATTTTTGCTTGGACATTGTAAGGTGTGTGTATGGTATTGTTGTAGGATGAAGTGAGAGTTTTCATGTTCTGTAATAGAGTATTTAGATTGAATAAAAATAGAGTATCCCCTACTTATTTATGGATGTAGCCTGAAAAGGTAAACCACATTAAAATTGTGTCAATCTTCTATGTATGTTTATGTTTTGTTTATTTGCTATCACTATTGTGATTTTATTTGTTTAATTATCCAACAAAATCTATAGCTTTCTGATTGGCAACTTACAGTAGTTACATAGGTACCTAAGTACCAGAACCATACATGAAGTTTAGGGTTTAGGGGACTATTTTTTCATTAGTTTCCTCTACGTATTTTGGAGCATATGGGAATTGAACTTGTAACTCAAGTGAAACACCACCTTCTTCTAGTTGTTGGAAGAATTTCATATCCTTAAAGCGCACAGAAAAAATAGTAGAATTGGCACTGGGGATTTTATTTATGAATTCAACCCAAATACCATTTCCTAATGCCTCCATAAAAGTTTGTTGAGCCAACTCTAGTTCATCACACTCAACATGAAGAACCCCAATGTTGTTTAACAATTCAATGGGTACTTCTTCTCTGCTCTTCTTCAGAAGAGACTTTGTTGTCTTAAGAAAATCTAAGGTTGCACTAGGGTTTGAAAATATTAATAACTCACCCATCTTGATAAATGCATGGGCATCACGTGGATCTATGCGAATTGCCTTTTTTAAAATTTCCAAAGCCTTCTCTGCCTACCCTTGCTAAGCATATATATGGCCTACAGCTTTTAAGCTCTCACAGTTCTCAAGGTGGACCTCCAGAACCTTTTCAAAATTTGAGAGAGAACTCTTAAGATCTCCCAACTTCAATTGAACCTATCCACAAAATCCTGTGGCCTTTGGCTTTCCTTGACTGATGCCATGCAGTAGAGACTAGTGGTGTCATAATCACCTTTACTATGATAAGATCATGCAAGATTATAATATGAATGAGATTTCATGAGAGGGTGGTCAGTTGAAACAAGAGCTATCTCAATCAACTGTTCCACAAGAAAATGTTGCCCTGTGAAGAAAAAATGGTTTGCTAAATGATTCAATGCCATTGCACGGTACAGGGATAATTCAAAGGCTCTACACATCTTTTCCATTCCTTCATGAACACTACCTTTTTCACTAACTATGAGAATCCTACAAGTAAAAAATGCCCAAAACTGACCATAGAGATTTATGTAGAGGCATAACATCATTTCCTAATGCCTCCATAAAAGTTTGTTGAGCCAACTCTAGTTCATCACACTCAAAATGAAGAACCCCAATGTTGTTTAACAATTCAATGGGTACTTCTTCTCTGCTCTTCTACAAAAGAGACTTTGGTGTCTTAAGAGAATCTAAGGCTGCACTGGGGTCTGACGATATTAATAACTCACCCATCTTGATAAATGTTGCAAGTATGTGCCTAATCAGTGTTGTCATTGATGACAACATATCTATGTTGTCATTAGTGTCAATTGTGCTCTTATTTTGTTGCTTGCTTGTAATGAATGAGATGTTTTGTATTTACTTATGTAAGTGATTCTAGTGTTTAGGATATTGAGAAAATTAGCTCCTCTGGTGGAAATAGTGTATTATATTCAGAAGAATAGTCCAGAAGCATGCTCCACATTTCTTAAAGATTGAATATCTTTTCCTGCAATTTGGAAGTTATTTAGAGTCATGTCTGAAGATGTTATGTTTTGAGTTTGAGCTCTTCGCATGAAGTTTTGGGTGAGTTGTGTTTACTAGAGTGAAACTTGCTTTTTCTGTGTATTCAGTTGTGATAGAAGGAAAGTATTCTGCTCCTCATTTCTTCGCATTGATGTTTTATAGTCCACAATTTTGGAATTAAGTTTGTAATGATGATAAGTGTCTTCAACTCTAATGGTTCATGGTTTGGTGGTCTGCAAGCTATTTTTTCTTTATGACAGTTGATGATAGTTAAGCTTATGTGCTCCAGATTGAAGAATCTCATGGATAAAGTGGTTAGAGATTGTGCAGATGTTCCTGATGATTACAGTGTGCTTGTGGATGTCTCCTGATTGTGTTCCTACCTTCGGATTGGTCCGCGGATAGAAATCTGGATCGTGGTTGAAGACTATTCCTAAAAGACTTAGCGTGAACACCAGTCTTGGCTGACTTGGTTGTTTTCACTAATTATGGAGATGCATTGAAGATTGAAGAAGCGTGTCATGGCATGAAGGATTGCATTTGAGTCCCAACTAAGGTGCGAAGTGATTTCATCCATCTTTACATCTTTCCCTTAGCTAATTTATGTATTAGGTCCATACCTATTTCTATGTATGTTTTTGTAATGTCGAACTTGGAGATTGGTCCAACGGTTGATGAATGTATTGCCGACCTTGATGTACATTCCAAGGTTGATGACTTGTATAAAGACTTGTAATGTAATTGCGAAAAAGGGTGAAGAGTGCAAAAATGAAGAGATAAGTGCGAAGGTGTAAAAGAGTAGAGTAGGGAAGTTATATTGTGCTTCAATGGAACTGAACCTAGGCATGGAGTAGATGCTACCAAATTAGTTCACCATCATTTGGTAGTGAGCCACCCCTTGGCAATGAGACGATCTTTGTAGTGAGCATTCTAGGCAGTGAGCCCTGTAGGTAGTGAGCCTCTATTTTTCAGTATTGATATAACATATATATTTCTGTGGGCTAACACCCACCGTGGTTTTTTCCTTTTAGGGTTTTCCACGTAAAAATTTGGTGTCTACTGTGTTGAATGTGTGATTGTGATTAAGTCTATGGTTTCATACTTTCATGGTTAAATCTGGTTATCAATAATTAAGTAGTTGATGGTTTTATGTTCATATGAAGTTAAGTTTTTGTGACAACTGATTCACCCCCCCTCTTAGTTGTCCTATGTATTTAGACAATAAATGCATGGGCATCACATGGATCTATGTGAGTTGCCTTTCTTAAAATTTCTAAAGCCTTCTGTTGGTTCTCAAATTTGTAGTATGCAAAACTAATGCAGAGTAGGGGTTCAAATTCAATCCAATGGAGGCATATTTCACAACACTGGGCTCATACCAACATATTCTTCAAATTTCATAGGCTTTCCTCTTAGGCAATCTCCCTCTACAAAGGCACAATCAGGGTCTTCAACTCTTCAAAACCAAACAAGGTTGAAGAGAGAACCTGATTGCTAAAAGACTAGGTAGAGAAGAAGAAAAGAGACCTAGGTAAGGCAAAGACAAGGAGAAGCAAGAGAGAGACTTGCTTGAGGAAAGATGGATTTTTTTAGAAAGTACTTGCAGGTTGGGGGTACACAAAAGAAGAAACAAGAAGAAAAAGAAAGGAAGAGGAAAGAGGAAAAAGAGAGGGAAAAACAAATAGAGTTTGACCAAGAGATAAAAGAACTAAGGCAGGCTATGGAACAACTGAAAGAGATGAGAAGAAAGATGAAAGATGAGATGGAGTAGTTGCTCAAAAGAGCACTCAATTGGCACTTGACAATGAAGAGGAAGGTTACATGGCCCACCATCAAAATTATCCAAAGAAGAATGAGACAAGCAAGGACAACAGCAATAGAGGAAGAACAAAAGAAATCTCAGATAGAGGAAGAGGTAAGCAGTGAAATGGTGAGTACATCTATGACTATTTTGACATCAAGCATTGAAGAAGTTTAGAAGGACAAGGTAGACATCATTATGAATGAATCTTCATACCATTTTTAGTTGTTTGAATCTAATGAGAAAGATGAACAAGTAGAGAAGGGTGTTGGTGTTGCTGATAAAGTTGGTGTTAATACTCAAGTTGCTAATGAAGAGTTGCAGACCAAGATGTTTCAGTTAGATGTTGTCATGTTGTAGGGGTCACCAAGAAAGAACAAAGAACCCATTGCTGGTAACGATAGTAATCAAGTTGTTTTTTATGTGGTCATTATCCAAGTGCAGGTATCCAGAGATGCAGATAGGAAGCAACCTATTCTATTTGACAGACCTAAGTACCTTAACAAGAAGTTGGGAAAACCTAAGGTGAAGATGAAGCAAATATTGAACTGCTTCAAGGAGGATGGAATGAAGGGATTTCAAGATATCAATCAAAAACTTTCAAACATATTTCTCATGTTGATACTTCTTATTCAAGTGGACTTGAATTTCTTTCTTCTCCGGGAGTATGGTGCAGGGGCACCACGTTTATTTTTTGCAAATTTGGTCAGACAATGTCTTTGATAGGTTGGTTTAGGGTGTTTTGAGTCTTTTGAGTCCAATAAGGTCATGATAGACCATTTTATCATGTAATTAGTCTTTATATTGTCATATTTTGTAATATTTGTTCAAAAGTTATCATATTGTAAAGTTACAAAAGTGGGAAGGTGAAGAGTCAAAATTGCAAGAGTTAGGAATGTGAAGAGTCAAGTAGTTAGAAAGTTAGTTTGATTCATTGGTTTTGTTTGGTAAAAGCGTAAAGAAGCCTCAAAAACTTTGAGGAAAGCAGAGGAGGTTGTAATTGAAGATCTTTGTTATTAAACAATAAATAAAACTCCATTTTCTGCATATTTTTTGTGTAAAATGTTGTTGCAGGCTTCTGTACGGCCTAGTACAGTTAGATTCTTGAGGGGTAGTCATTGGGGTTGATGAACCTATGAATCTATATCACTTTGCAATTGGTCTTTCTGAATTTCATTGAGAATAGAGAAAGATATTGCATTTATTTGAAAAACTATCCAGAAACCCTGAGTAATGAACCCAAGAGCAAACAAAATTGCATAAGTCTCATTTCATCTAGTAAAATCTCTTTAAACTTGGTAGAATGAAAGTATTTGGGATAGGCCTTGATATAGTGTGAGTTTTAGAAGCCAAGAGTAAGGGTTTATGTAGGTATGATGATGCCCTAGGGTGAAGTTCATATGTTTTCATACAAATGAGGAATGTAGGAGCTAGGGTTTGTACATGGGCTTTAAAAAGGGATCATGTAAGGGTTGATTGAGCATGTACAAACCTATTGTGAGGTGTGTGAAGTATTAGTTTGCAGAGTAGAAGTTTGGAGTTGGTATTTTCAATAAGCCCTCCTTGATGTAGCCTAGACAAGCCTAAATTAAGGGTTTAGTGGTTTGATGATGCAAAAGACATTTCTTGTGCCAAAAATTATTGATTCAATCCATTTGTAACCTGGTGAAGGACTGTCAAGGGTGAATTGGGATTAAGTGAGTGTCTGAATATATGATGCTTTGGAAAATAGGGCTAATTGCCCCTCTATTCAGCGTACCAGTTTTAAGTGATGATGTTCCAAAACAAGGGTATGTGATTTTGAGATATGTTGAAGAACACCTTAATGGGTATCTAAAAAGATATTTCTTTTGTGGGTTTGAAGTGGTTTTTGCAAAATATGTTGAAAAGTCCTTGTTTGGAGGGCTACTAACACTTGGATAGCCAATATAGGGAATCGTCAAGAATTGAAGGGGTAGACTTTGGAAAGGGGTTGGTTTGGTTGTGTTTGGGTCCCTAAGGGGTAAGAAGACCTCTGGAAACCTTATTTGGTTTTGAAGAGTTGAAGACCTTGATTGTGCCTTTGTAGAGGGAGATTGCCTAAGAGGAAAGCCTATGAAATTTGAAGAATCTGTTGGTATGAGCCCATTGTTGTGAAATATGCCTCCATTGGATTGAGTTTGAACCCCTACTCTGCAGCAAAAACCTTAAAAGGATGCCAAGCTTTATGATTAGCTTATGCAACCAATTTGGTCAACTGACAGAATTAACCCAAGTGGTTAGGATTCTCTACACTTTAGGCTTTGCTTTGCCCAGGTGAGTGTTACCTTATATTCACCAATGATTAATTACTCCTCAAATTTGTTGGTGACTTCAGAGAAAATTAAGAGACTAATGTAATTTTGTCAATTGAATCATCTAATTCATCCTAATCCAAACTGGCATATGATTTGAATTAGATTTTCTTAATTTTCTATTCTACTATTACTCCAACTCCTACACAACAGAAACTTAAAATTGGATTTTTTGAATATGATACAAAGAAATGATTCTAGAAAAGAATCGATTAGTGCCTTTCTCAACAAATGGGTAATGAAGTCTATTCACAGAAAGATTTGTGCTTTCTATCTAGCCACAACTTGAATTAATTGGCATGGGATTGTCTATGACTGGCATAGACATGCAAGATTATTATTACCTAGTTCTTCTTAATTATCCAAATTGAATCCTCCAAGTTACAGTGATCTATTCAATGGAATTTAATCCCTACTTGAGGAAGCCCAATTAGATAAACCATCCAAAAACAACAAATGTGTTTTGAAGAACTAAACAAATACTTGATATGTTAATTCAAATAACAAGGAGAAACAAAAATGGAGACAACCAGATAAAGTATAGCATGAATATTCAACAAGCAATTGAGAACTAGATATATGGCACTAGAGAAATGTGGTTTGCTTTTATTGATATATCTTTGAAGAGCAGGCCTTATAATGTATTTTTCTAAAATCAAATTCCCAGAGAGCTTTCCCAAGGTCTTGGTTTCTTTCTTATAGGGGTGAAGGAAGCTACAAGCTTCAGACCTTTCACATTCCAAAAAATGACTTTTCATATACCCACCCCTTAATATGACCTATTACAAGATATACTTTTTGACAAGTCTTAAAAGGACCGCCAAATATATTTTGAATACATGTTGGAAAGCATAAAAACAAGAAAAAGACAAAATAGGAAGACATCCAAGATTTGTTGGTGCCATGTTGACACCAGCTTGATACTCATTGCTTCTCTACATACTTGGCCTACTTATTCTTTAGTTGTCAAATACTGATGACCCCATTGGTACACTGTGAAATCACTAGGCCACTTATATTTTGGATCTAGAGCAAGTTGTCCTGGTGATCTTTCCATCTTTTGTCTAGCAACACTTTGACATCAATGATGAACTTTGCATATCTAGCATCCAGAGCAATTACTCTATCCAAAATGACATTGAAATTGAGAATATTTATGTTTTCCTCTATTTTCAAGAAATCAATGACTTGAGAAACTATTTGACCATATTCAATTTCCATGCATCAAAATCTTTGATCTTTTTATCCTCTGTCAAAATGGAAGGAATAAACTAGTGTTTGAAGGTAGCAAAAGAATCAATCTTTGCCAACATATTCTATCTCTCACCATTCACATACTGAAATTCATCCAAGATCATTTTCACCATCTTCTCTATTGGCTTGAGTGAGGCCGGAGCACCTGGATCTCTTTGTAGAACTTTGCACAAGGTTAGCAATGTATGGTGTGTAGGTTGCCATTTCTTGTATATTAGATCCAAAACAGAAAGATTGACCTTCAACTGATCAATGGCCTGAGACAAGGAAGAATAGCATTCATGCACATCTCCCAACTTGTCAACAACCAATTTTACTCTTTATTCCAAAATCTTCTCAAACACCTCAAGGATTTTCAATTTGGCCTCATCCTTTGTCTTCTCATTTTGCTTTTTCAAATGTTCAATTTCTTTCTCCAACTTCAACTTTAATGCATTCAACTGATCAACTGGGACTGTTTTATCACTGGTTATTTGTGGCATAGGGGATTGGTATGGTACAATTTCTTGGTTTTGAGAATCAACACCCTCCAACTGCTGCTTTCATTTGACATTTTCCAAATACATCCTATTCACTTCATCATTCATCTCAATTTGAGTTTTTCATAGTCGAGCAATCTTTGCTCCATTTTCTTGACAACTTGTGTGAACATTGCATTGTGCACAGTAAGGGTGGCAACTTCAAGCACTGATGTATCCTAAAATGTTTTCACCACAGCTATTCCCCTCAACTCCTAGACTACATCAAACAATCTTGGCTTGTTAGAGTTCTTCTGTGTGGCCCATATTGCTAGAGTCTCTATCTTTGGGTTAAATCCACAACCACTAACATCATCCTCATAATCAAACTCAGAAACCATCATGGGGTCATCTTGATTTCTCACTTGGTCCAACAAAAACATTTTCTTCAATTCAAGGCCAGGGATGATCAACATCTTACTCTTCAAAACCATTTGTCTAGCCTCAACAGGGCTGACATTTATTTCATCAAATTTCAAATCCTTGAAAGTCTATGTCACAATTTGATCATGCTAAGATTCATCAACACCCATTTTATTTATTTCCACCTTTTCTTCAAATTCTTTCATCTTCATTTTGAGCCAAAAATCTTTGAATTCTAGGGTATTGATGAAATCATCATCCTCAATGATAGAAGCCACAACCCTTTCATCTTCTTGTAGTTAGGCTCACCTTGTGCCTATTCATCCATGCTTTCTTCTGGTTTGTGTGCTTTTGTTTCTTGACCAACAAGGGGTTGATCAACTTCCTTTTCCTCTCCCATTTGCCTCAAAATATTGGCCACCTCCTTAGTGTCACCAACTCCTTCTGTCATTTCATATGGAACCAGTGGAGAAACATAATCATTCTTTTTCCTTTTGGTAGGTGGTGAATCAGGAATAACTGGATCTTGCACTGACATTGCATCTAGAGCAAGTTCTTGAATCACAACTCTTGTTGGCTTTTTGACAGGGAGCTTGGTAGCCTTTGTAGGCCGCTTCTCCGACTTTCCATATATTCTTTCAAAATTATCAATTATCAAATCTATTCTTTTCAAAGGGTCCTTCTCTTCAACAAAAAATCTTGAAAAATTAGGGTTTTGTTTTCTTTTGTCATCCTCAATCTTCTTCAAAATTTCCTATTTTCTTTTCCTATTATATATCTCTTCAAAAGTGACACAATTTCTGATCACATCCTCATCAAAATTGATTTGATGGGATATCCCCATCTTGGTAAGGATGACAACTAACAAAGTTCATGTGACCCTCTGGATCACAAACCCTTGCTATCCTTGTTTTCAAAGAATATTTAGCCTTCAAATAGACTTGCAACTCCTCCAAGGTATCTGCACCAATGGACCATTCACCAAACATAATGGAATCTAGAAGAAATGTGCCCTTCTTTATTTTTCATCACATCTTTCTCCATTCAAAGCATCTGCCACATGAATTCAAGAAAAGCAATTCTGTTTGGCACAAATTTTGGCAACACATGGGATGGCTGAGTACACCCATATACTCTGATTATAGTATGGTTAGGCAAGAAATACCAATCAGCAAAGTTATGTTTGTGACCCTATTCTTGCCTATGAGTAAGAGGCCTCAACATTTCTCTGACCTCTTTGGTCAATCTAGGAGAAGGGATACCAAGGGAATTCATTATTCTGACTGAGAAATCATCATTGAACACAACATAGTTACAATTCTGACAATGAGTGTCCATTTGTAACACCAGCACTGTGTAGGCAATCTCTGTCTCTTTTGATCAATCATGCTTAAGTCCATCCTACTAGACCACTTCCTTCTATTCTGATACAAAATTAAATGACACAACAAAGAATAATATTTGAACTCCATAGGTGTCTTGTTCTCCCTTATTTGCAAAAATCTGTCATGCAATTTCTTCTCAATAAACGATGCAAAATCATACTCAACATTAACCTCTGGGTTCTATATTCTCATGGCCATCATCATCATGCCAACTGACATTCTATCTTGGGCATCAATTCCTAGCACTTGACAAAAAGCAAAATATGTTCTTTTGAAATACACAACAAAGTCATCAAATGGAAAAGGCTCAACTACAGTTGTTGGGATTGAAATCCCTCTATTATTGGCCCCTTTCGTCATGTACATGGGCAACTCATCACTCCTATGTGTATTTCTCAGACTGGTATATTCTTGTTCACTCTTTTTCAAGTCAACTTTTGTCAGGCTTGCTTGTTGAGTATGAAGCAATCATTGATTGCATTTTTGTCCACAACCACTAATGGTGACCCATTTGGAAACCTAATAGTTTTGGTGGCTGGATGATAGTGTTGTGCCAAAAATCTACATCAATGAATACATTTGGCACCACAAGCTTAGCCAAATTCAAATGCCATGGGTTTGCAACTGGTCCCTATCCATCTTGCTTTTCAAAAAAATACCAAAAAAGGTTGCATCTTGAGATAGGGACTCTAACATCCTGACACTGCTCTGCTACATCCTTGAATAGTTTCTTATAGCCATTGTCAACTGAATTTGGCAAAATGTTCAACAGTGACTATTGAAGGGACCGCTTCTTGGCAACAGGGGGTTCGGTGCTCTTACGTGCAGACTTAGATTTTTTAGATGCCATAGTTTGATAATTTTATGAACTAGGGTTTTGATAGTCACTTTCTCTACTAAACTAGTTGAAAACAAAGCACAAACTAAATACCAACTTTTATGAAGAGAGTAATGAGGTAGACTTACTCGGTTGGAAGATGGCTGAAGTGTGCACTCAGAGCTTAAATTCACCATCTACAATCACCATTGAATTTTCTTGAATGACGAAATACAAAGAAATTCTGAATTTTAATCTACTATGGAGCCAATAATTTTTCCATTACTCTGGTTTGTGCCACAAAATCGACAAATCTGATCATTCAAGTCTTTCAAACACAAACCATTGATTTGGTCCAATCTAATGGCTAAGCGGGCACTTCAAGATTTGCAGTCTTTTCATCGATAACCACAATCTCACATGCATCAATGATAACCACTACGGGGCGGCGATATAGTCATTTCAACATTTAATACTTTACCACATCATTGCAAGACCTATTTAGATATATCATGAGACCGCGGGAGCTTTTGGACGGTTATACCACATCTTTTACCACTTACCGCCACCCCACAAGCCTTGATACACATCATCACGGGATGTTGGGATACATGTTACCCAATATACCTCATACCGCATTATTTCCAACCTTTGATCTGACCATCACGGGACCATGGGATCCTTTGGCATTCCTTCACTATTTATCTCATCACCACAAGCATTGGATTTGACTATGGTAGGAGTGCGAGACATACTTTATATTATTTTACTGGTTGCTGCTAGCCCGCAAGACCTTCTCTAAACTATCGTGGGGCTATAGTATGTTTTATCTATCAGCTTAGCCCTTAGCCATACCGCCAGTTATCTTCTTGTTTTCCATGGGGCTGCAATGAATCTTTACTGTTTGCTCTTACTGCATCAATGCAAGCATTGGATTTGACTGTGGCAGGAGCACGAGACATACTTTATATTACTTTTACCGCTTACCGCTAGCCCGCAAGACCTTCTCTGAACTGTCATGGGGCTGCGATCTGTGTTATCTATCGACTTAGCCCTTACCGCCATACCACCAGTTATCTTCTTGTCCACTGTGGGGCTGCGGAGAACCTTTATTGTTTGCTCTTACCATATCACCATAAGCATTGGATTTGACTATGGTGGGAGCGCGGGACATACTTTATATTACTTTTACCGCTTACCACTAGCCCACAAGACCTTCTCTGAACTGTCGCGAGGCTGCAATATGTGTTATCTATTAGCTTAGCCCTTATCGACATACTACTAGTTATCTTCTTGTCCGCCGCGGGGCTGTGGTGAACCTTTACTATTTGCTCTTACCGCATCACCACAGGTCAACATTTTGTTTATCGTGGGGTCACGGTGAAATATTATATGCTACTCAAACTCTTTCCGCCAACCCGCCAATTACTTTTGAGACCTTCGTGAGGTTGCAGTAACCAATCTTTGTATACCATAACACTGCAAGTGAAGTTCCTGCATGCTATGGGGAAACAATAACTATCTTTTCACTTCCTTTGGTTCCCACACACCCACCAAAGCTATTTGAATGTACTGTGGGATTGCAGTAAGAGACAAAAAACACATCAATGATCAAAATACAAATGTATTTCACAAAAATGTGGTCTTTCACATGGTAGCATAGACAAGGCAATGAACTTTGGAAAAAAAATGCCTCAAAGAAATGTGGTCTCATGGTGATGGAATGCCATGACAAGCAAATTGTTATGGATTTTCATGGCATTCCATCACCATGAGATCACATTTCTTTGAGGCATTTTTTTAACCATTTCACTGCCTTGTCTATGCTATTGCTTACTATTATGCTTTGATAAAAAATTTCCAAGCATCCATAGCTTGCTCAAAAGCACTTGTTTTAGGCTTTTAGCCATAACAACAAGGCAGTGAACTATTTGATAAAATGCTTTGGTAGACATTTATGAAAAATGTGGTAGCATAGACAAGGTAGTGAACTATTTGAAAAAATGCCTCAAAGAAATGTGGTTTCATGGAATACCATGACAAGCAAATGCAATTGGAAAATTTGGCATCTATCAGCATCTATTTATTAGTTATGCAATGTGAAGTAATGCTTTGAGTTTGAAAGATGTACAATGCAATGTAATCAGCAATTTGAATATAAACTACAAAAATATATTTTTTACAATTCATTAGTTAAACTCTCTATTTTATTTGCTCTTTATAACTCTATTGCTATGGAAATTCCTTTCAATTAAAAAAATAGTTTTTGTCTCTTAGTCTACAATTTTTTACATTTTTTTAAAAGTCTGATTTTTTCCCAATTTTTTCAAAAAATCTTGAACTTTTGGTTTGCTGATTTTTTCCCCAAAAGATTTTTGTTGCTATGTGTAGAACATTACAGATGGATTAATGTCGAAGGTTGACTATGGATCAATACCATGCATTTGATGAGAGAGTAGCTGATGAGAGGGAAATGGACAAATATCCATGTCCATGTAAAGACTGTCTTGGTGGAAAGGTGAGAAAAGAAAGCTGATTTATTGACATATGATAAGTTATGGGCATAGTGGTATAATCCCTTGGGATTACAATTATTATGAAGATATGATAGAATTGCATAGTGTGAGAGATGAAGAGGCAACAAACATAGATGAAGTGGCACAAAACATAGACGAAGAGGCAACAATGTTAGACAAAGGGTTTGAAGTTGATAGAATGTTGAATGAGGGTCTAAATGATGATTGGGCCAAGTTGATGGAGGATGCTTTAAAGCCTATGTATGCTAATTGCAAGTTAAGTCATTTGACAACAATCCTTCAAATTCTTAACTTACAAGTGGTGTTTGGTTGGGCAAATGAGAGTGTAGATCAATTATTGGTAGTATTATGTTCATTGTTACTAGCTGACTCCACATTGCCAACAAAACAAAGTCAATGTAAAAAGTAAATCACTAAGCTAGGCTTAGGGTATGAAAACATCCACACATGTGTGAATGGTTGTGTAGTATTTTGAAATAATCTTGTAAGTGAGAGTGAATGTCTGAAATGTCATGAAGCGTGGTATAGACAAGGGTTGAAATCAGTTGTGGTTCCTAGAAAGGTTCTTCTCCATTTTTCAATAATCCCACGATTACTCCAAATGTATAGGTGCAGAGACATTGCTGAACTTATGCAATGACATGCCCAAAATAAGAGCACCAGTAGAAAACAACGACATGTGCCTAATTCTAAGACGTGGATGGAATTTGATAACAGATGGCCTAATTTTTCTCAAGATCCTCGTAATATAAGGTTGGATTTGGCTCTAGATGGGGTGAACCCATTCTCAGATCAAAGTACTAAATGGTCAACTTGGCCAATGTTTTTAATAGATTATAACTTTCCTCCATGGTTAGCAACTAAACCATTTTTATTAATGCTATCATTGATTATACCGGGAAAGAAAAGTGTGACTTCAGATACAATTGATGCTTATCTAGAGCCATTATATGACGAGCTAATGGAATTGTGGAAAGCAATTGAAACAATTCAATTTTTAAGGGATGGTCATTCAATAAAATTCACTTTAAGAGCTTCCTTATTGTTTATGATTCATGATCTTCCTACATATGGCACATTATTTGGTCTCAGTGTTCATGGATACCATGGATGTCCTACTTGCAACTTTAAGGATTTTGTGCGGTGCTCAAGAAGTTTGCATAAGTGTATTTATTATGAACATCATGCTTACTTTAAAATGGATCATCCATATCATTGACAAAAAACATATTTTAATGCTCAATAAGAGAATCATGAAGCACCATTTCTAATAATGGGTGATTACTGTTGATAACTGAGAGGGGGGGGGGTGAATCAGTTATCCTAATTATTTCCCTTATTGAACTTTCTTTTTAATTGATGCAGCATTGAATCAAACACAAAAACATTAATCATGAAATAAGAAACACATGACACAGTATTTTTGACGTGGAAACCCTGTTACGGGAGAAAACCACGGGGTGATTAACCCAAAATTATTCTCTGTTAGAAGAATAGGAAATTACAAAATGGCACTTGCCAATTAGGGCTCACTGCCCGAGCACACTGCTCACAAGAGGCCCACTGCCTACAAGAAGACACACTGTCTACAAAGTGATAAGAATCACAGTCTTGAACTGATTGGAAGCATCTGCATATGCTGGAGTTCAGTTCCGGTTAGGCTCAGTACACTGATCTGCTGCACTTCATCTTTCCTCTGTTCTTTATTCTGCTATCTTTCACATACCGGATCCTTTTTGCTACTTCTGCTCTGTTCTGGACTTATTCGCATATATCTTCACACCATCACACTCTTCACAACTAAATCCATCCTCTATATATATCCGCACAAGTAATTTCATCACCTTTCTGGTCGGCATCCGGAACAGTCTAGTTTCTTACAAACTCTTGTTCTGTCGGCTGAATCCTTCCTCACCAAGCAATGCGGATCAAGCATATACTTGTAGATATCATTAATCATGTCGGCCAAACATGATTCATGCCTTCACATCCTCTATCATCAATAGTAACACATCCGGAAAGTAGTCTGATACTTTGTCAGTCAGTTCTTCCTCTGTTTTCACTGTCTCTCAGGAATCCGGTACTCAACTATTCATATCTTTTTCCTTGTCCATCACCGGAGGCTAAATCCTTGGAATATACCACTCAAGGTAGTCCTCTTGACTTCCCCAAATCTGCACTGCACCAAGATACTTCCTCTGAGAGATCCGGACCAATCTGTCGGACCTTGCCACATGCTCTGTTCTTGTTCACCGGACCACAACATTCTTTATTCTGACTTCCGGTAGAGACACATTATGACTTGCGGATATGTGGGATGACCTTTGTTTCCATCAATGACAACAACCATGAATCCATATAGTGTCTCTTGCCAACAATCTCCCCCTTTGGCATTAATGGCAACACTTAGTGAAAAATGACTAAGTGTTTTCACTATGCTCCCCCTTTGCTGATGCTCTGTCTTTATATACAATTTCCGGAACTCCCCCTTTAGTTGGATTCCTCATTTTTCACTGCTCCTCACTCCCCCTTTGACATCAATGGCAAAGGGTAGGGTCCGCACACCAAAATTTTCAAAAATTTTCTATACATAGCCGCATATTTACATACTCACATATACTGAAGAATATCTGCAAAGGATGTCTGCAATTGGATCATTTCTGTAGCCCAACTTTGCTTCATTCTATCCAAAATTGAAATGTGACCACTTAACAAAAATGCAAAAGCTTCTTCCCGCTTGAGATCTGTCGGATCTTTTGTTTGGGCGGTGGTCTGAGCATCACTGATGGCCTCATGCATAGTTTCCAACTTAGGGATTATGATCCTTCTAAGTTCTCCCATCCAGTTAGTGATATTCTTCCTTTCCTTCTCAAGATTCTTTATTTCATTCAAGACTGCAATAGTCTGACATTCTTGATTTATTATGGAGGAAGAGAGAGGATCAAAACTTTGAGATAAGCTTTGTAGCTTGTCCTGTTCCTCTTTTATTTTCTTATCAATTGCTGCTGTTGCCTTTGGCCAGGATATACAAAATTTGTAGATGTCACCGCCATCCTTAAGAGCATTCTCTAAGCTCTTTATTCCAATGCTCACAATCTTCCTATCTTTAGAGATTAATTCTAATACTTCTAAAAATCTTTTATCCAAAAATTCCTTCCGGACCTTTTCTTCAGCTGATTTTTCTAGAGAATCAAAATGTGTATCAACACTGCTGACTAAGGTTTTTAGATTACCGGAAGAGGAGGCTGTCGGATCTATCTGGATTGATGGCATAATCTTTACAAGTACTCCGGAAGCAGCCTCTATCAACTCACAGTCTTCCATATGAGACTTCAGGAGTTTTTCATTTGCCTTGGCATTTGCAAATGAAGCTATCTTCATTGTTTGTACCGGAGAGAGAGAGTCAAAGTCGAATGGGCCTTTTAGAAGCTCCGGTTCATCAATCTCTAAAGTTTCTTTGCTCAAAAATTGTTGAACAGTTTGTGCAGTGTCTCTTGCCGGAGACAGATGTTTCTTTTCTTCTGCAGTCTTGGAACTGTCAACCTCTTTGTCTTTCACCACTGCTTCCTTCTCCTGTAATTTCTCTTCTTCTTTAGATCCGGAGACTGTAGGGGAAACCGGAGGAGAGATGCTAGCTTGTTCATAGGCCACTTCTTCTGGAGCAGAGGGTTCCAAGTCCTCAGCTGTTTCTGTACCTAAGTCCTCTACAATAGGAAGATTGAACCTTTTGAAGGCCTTCCAGAGGATCTCTTCTGTCTCTTGGGCCACTTTGTCAGTCTCACCAAGCATGAGTTGATTCATCCTGGCTTTACTTCTGAACTCATCTTTGCAGTCCTTGAAGATTATGTTCATTGTCTTGGGATCAATTTGAGGATATAGCTGAATAGCTATCTGCTCCCGGATCTCAAGATCTTTTGCATGAGCATTGTTCTTTCTTACTTCTAATTCCTTTTCTAGGCTTTTAGGAATAAGAGATATGATCTCAATGAAAGCCTTATTATATATGTTCAGATATTTGACTGTGGCTTCCTGCAGAGTCTTTTGGTCAGCCTCACTGAAGTCATCATAAGATTCAGTCATTGGTTGAAGGTTTCCATCCACCGTGACCGACTTGATTACATTCTCTAGAGACAGAGTGGGCTTTTCAACAGATACCTCTGCCATTTCATCCTTGTCTTGTCTTGAGGAGGGTTTACCGGATCCTTTCTTCTTCTGCTTCTTTATTTCTTTTACTCCCTCATCTGACTCTGTTTCCTCTTCATCCTTTTGGCTTTTATAAGCCCTTGTGGCTTTTGTCTTGGATCTTTTACCGGATGCCTGGACTTCCAGTTTGGAACTTTTGGTTGAGGGAGGTGCAGATCTTTTTGATGATCTGGTCCAGGTGGGAGTTTCAACTGGAACACTTTCTTTACTTTTCTCTTCTTCCTCAGCCTTCCTCCTCTTTTCTCGGCTGGCATCAAGTGCCTCTTTTGAGATGCCTAGGCCTTGAGCAATATGCTCAACTTCTTTTCTTACCTTCCTCTTTATCTCCGGTTCCCTGAGTTCTACATGTAACTTTACACTCAGTTCCTCAAAGGTTCCAAACCTTTCTGCCTTAGGATCTTTGGGCTGGCTTAGCATGTGTTGAACATGCAGCTCTACTATCTGTTCATCCACTTCATACCCCATAGGCATGATCCAGACAGTCCTTGGCTCCACTGCCTCCATCAGACACTGATCTGTTTCTACCATGAAGCATACTGTGTCTTTGTATTTTTCAACAAGGGATTGGGGTATTCTTTCTCTTGCATGCATCATGCTTTGGAAGTTCTTGAAGTAACCCCATAGAGCTGTATTTCTTGCTTTTGCATCCCCAAGTCCATGCAAATAGTCTCTGATTTGAATGGCAACCGGTCTGTCATTCTGCCATATCCATCCACTGGATCCGGGAAGCTCATTCATGTAGTAAAAGAAGAGGCAAAGGATCAGATTGCCATATTTGAAGGAGTTTTTCTTGTCCTTCTTAATCTTCTGCAGATTTTCAAAGAGTTGGTTTACTAGAAGCTTGCACAAGTCATAGTCTGCATTCTCCTTTAACATCTGATAGGCTGTGTAGATTGCAATTCCCGGTACTGAATTTTCCCTACTGGAGTGATAGATTTTATAACCAATTATCATAGCTGCAAATTTGACATCCGGTTCAATGATGTCATCAACTGTCATAGCTCTCTTGTCAAACTTGGATCCGGTTGCATCACTGACTGTCTGATTTTTGACAGATTTGAGAACAGGTAATCCACCGGATGAGTGCAGACCGGTTACAGCCCTAATTGCGTCCTTGGTGATCTTGAAGGGCTTGTTCAACCATAGGAAGTTGTCATGTACTCTACTTAGTACATACCGGACCCATTCATCTTCTTCAAAACAGGGGAAATGAATGCACTGTGCAAAGTGTTTGTCCTGGATGGCTTTATACTGAGGTTTGATCTCAAAGGAGTCATCAATCAATTGTTTGTGATAGATATCCATCAGTTTTGATTCTCCAAAGTCTTCAAGATTCGCATGGATGTAAACCCTAATATCTTCCGTATGCAATACACCATGAGGAACACTAGAGAAGGCTCCTAGTGGATCTACCTCCAATGATTTGTAAGGATGTTTCTTGAATGAGGGGCGAGGTCTATCAGAGATCTTAACTATATTTGGAGTAGCCATTCTTCAAAGATTTGCAGTGAGGTAATGAAAAACGGAGAATACCTTATGCGCCTTCGATTTGCACGGAGTGATTGGATTGATTTCTTTATGCAATGACTTTGGCAGGAGATCCTTGGTGTGCTTGATGAATCTTGTTGCAGAGCTCCACTATTCGCTTCTTCTTGAGTGCAGAATGAGCAAATGACTTTTGAGAAATCCCTTATATTGCTCCGCGAACCCTAATATCTGTCTGCAATAAATGCTTCACCTACATTAATCCGGTTTGCCTTGTCTGGATAGCTTGGAGTATCCCGGATTAGTCTTGATCTGTGAATATCATCCGGATCTTTCAATCATGAATAAATCGAGGTAACATATTACAAGAACATCCCAAGCATTCTGTCCAAACCGCAGAACAAGATAGTGCACTTCCGGATCTCTCCGGACCTTTTTGTAATCCTTTGTCATACCGGAGCATCTCCCTGAACAGGTCTTATTTGATCGATCACAGCTTCTTCATAACTCCATGCGGACCTCTAAAATCTTGACTGAAGCATCTCAAGACTCATATCTGCAAACCCTTTAATCCGCATCTTGTGCCACATCCGGCACCACTTGTTTGGCTGGGGGAACAGGATTTTCTTTGAGTCTCCCCCTGAGCCTGAGCTCACTTTTTAATTTCCGGAAGAAATATCAGCACCAGAGTCTGGTGCGGATCCAACCTCTACATTCTCTGAACTTTTCTTCACCCAAATCTTGCTCATCTGATTCCTAACTTCATCCGCATTCATCTTTTGTTTACCCTTGTCTTGATTCTGATTATACACCGGACCTCTTTTGTCCTGATTCTTGTTTCTGCAGACTTTAGCATTATGACCGGACCTATTGCAGATTTGGCAAATAACATTTCTTTGCATATTTGACTGATATCCTCTTGATCTGCATTGATTAGCCATATGACCTACTCTATTGCATGTAAAGCATCTACCTTTGAATGATTTGTTTACTTGCATAATTCTGCATTCATGGGATTTGTGTCCATACCTTTTGCAGTTGAAGCACTGTCCGGAGAAGGATGAATTAATCTGATTCATTCTCATTCTGCACTGATTAGCTTTGTGACCAAAGTGGTTGCAGCTGTGGCAGTATCCATTGAAGGATGGATATCTTTGAGCATTTGGCTGTCTTACCGGAGGTCTTCTAGGCCTGCTTCTTGGATTTTCTGATCCAAGATTCTTCTGACCGGATCCGGAGCTTTCTCCTTTCTCATATCCCAAACCATACTTGTCATCTGTCCTCTTTTGACTTCCAAGAAGAACTTCAAGTTGAGCAGAACTTATCTTGAATTTCTCTTTATATTCATTTGCTGTTTGAAGGTCTCTTTTGAGAGAGGCAATTTGATCCTCAAGTTTTTCTTCATTATCTTTGGCATCTTCAAGATTAGATTCAAGATGTCTGATAATCCTGTCCATCTGGTGGCATTCTTCTGATTTTTCTTTAAGAGATTGTCTTAGATTGTCTTCAGCCTTTCTTTTTTCTTCAATCTCTTGAGTAAACTTTATAGTTCCTGATTCCATTTCATGTCTTAACATAATGACTTCTTTTGATAACTTTTCACATAACTTGGTTTGCTCAGTCAATTCTTCATTTGTATTGCTTTCTTCACTTTGTCTTGCCAACTGTTGGAGTAGCTCCTTTCTCTTTTTCATAGAGAGACTTAATTTGTCTTTTAATTCTCTCATGAATTCATCAGCCTGTTTGAGTCTTTCTTTTAATTCATTGACTTCAGAATTTGACTGTTCGAGATCCTCAAGGGCAGTCTTGAGTTGCTCCCTTAAACCATATGCATCCATTTGAGATCCCAGATCTTCCTCAAGCTGTTAGGCTCTATTAGGAGGAACTTAGCTCTGATACCAATTGTTGATAACTGAGAGGGGGGGGTGAATCAGTTATCCTAATTATTTCCCTTATTGAACTTTCTTTTTAATTGATGCAGCATTGAATCAAACACAAAAACATTAATCATGAAATAAGAAACACATGACACAGTATTTTTGACATGGAAACCCTGTTAAGGGAGAAAACCACGGGGTGATTAACCCAAAATTATTCTCTGTTAGAAGAATAGGAAATTACAAAATGGCACTTGCCAATTAGGGCTCACTGCCCGAGCACACTGCTCACAAGAGGCCCACTGCCTACAAGAAGACACACTGTCTACAAAGTGATAAGAATCACAGTCTTGAACTGATTGGAAGCATCTGCATATGCTAGAGTTCAGTTCCGGTTAGGCTCAGTACACTGATCTGCTGCACTTCATCTTTCCTCTGTTCTTTATTCTGCTATCTTTCACATACCGGATCCTTTTTGCTACTTCTGCTCTGTTCTGGACTTATTCACATATATCTTCACACCATCACACTCTTCACAACTAAATCCATCCTCTATATATATCCGCACAAGTAATTTCATCACCTTTCTGGTCGGCATCTGGAACAGTCTAGTTTCTTACAAACTCTTGTTCTGTCGGCTGAATCCTTCCTCACCAAGCAATGCGGATCAAGCATATACTTGTAGATATCATTAATCATGTCGGCCAAACATGATTCATGCCTTCACATCCTCTATCATCAACAGTAACACATCCGGAAAGTAGTCTGATACTTTGTCAGTCAGTTCTTCCTCTGTTTTCACTGTCTCTCAGGAATCCGGTATTCAACTATTCATATCTTTTTCCTTGTCCATCACCGGAGGCTAAATCCTTGGAATATACCACTCAAGGTAGTCCTCTTGACTTCCCCAAATCCGCACTGCACCAAGATACTTCCTCTGAGAGATCCGGACCAATCTGTCGGACCTTGCCACATGCTCTATTCTTGTTCACCGGACCACAACATTCTTTATTCTGACTTCCGGTAGAGACACATTATGACTTGCGGATATGTGGGATGACCTTTGTTGCCATCAATGACAACAACCATGAATCCATATAGTGTCTCTTGCCAACAATTACATTGTTGAGAATGGACAAAAAAGAATGTCATTTATTGAAAATGATGGGATTGTTGGTAGTAGATATGATCCATGTAATGAAAGTGGTGTAAAACGGTTGTGCATATTCTATAAGTTGCCATACTTTAAGGATATAGCCATTAGGCATACTGTTGACTTTATGCATACTGAGAAAAATATAGCCTATGTTATTATAGAAAATCTTTTTGGTGCTTTTGATACTATTTCATCACGTGAAGACTTTCAACAACTAAAGATTCATTAAAATCTTTGGGTTGAAAAATGTGATGATGAAAAATATAGAAAACCTAGTGCTCCTTATGTCTAGACAAAGGAACAACGTGCACAATTCTTACAATTGATGTCTTAGACTCACTTTCTCTTTGGATATGTAAGTAGTAGTATTAGAAGCCAAACTAACTTAATGGCTTAAGAGGCCTCAAGACCCATGACTATCATGTCATAATCGAGAATATTTTACCTATTGTGATAAATATATAAAGTTTGGCAAAGGGGCCAAGATTGGCAATTATAAGGTTGGGTCTAATATTGAAGAGAATAAGTTTATATGTATTCGATCTTTTGAACTTTGATAGTTTGAGGGAGGAGGTTGTTGAAGTCCTTTGTTTATTGGAACGGGAATTTCCACCAACAATCTTTAACATTTCTATGCATCTTTTGATACATCTAGAATATGAACTGGAGCATTGTGGCCCAGTAAGAACAAGATGGATGTATCCTATAGAATGATATATGAAGGTTTCAAAAAAATTGTTCATACTAGGGCAAAACCGGAAGGCAGCATGTCTGAGGGATATTCAATGCAAGAGGCCATGGGATTTTGCATAGAATATATGAAGGATTTTAAAAATGTCAATCGGCATGTATGAGATGATGATGAAGATGAGAGAGTTGTAGGTGATGTATTAGAAGGCTTGATGAATGTCACTTGAAGCTATCACATCAAGAAAGAAGTGTGATACATGCCTATATTCTTCAAAACACATATTCGTTCGATAAGTGGCGTAGGTAAAAAAACAAATTTACACAACAATTTATTTACTTAATTGCATTTACTCATTTATATTACTAATCTTACTATTTGTACGTTAATATTCTATGTAGAAAATATGAAGAAGAGAATCAAGCTTGGATGCAACATCGACCTCAAAAGCGCAAACGTCATGATTTGATTGGAGGTGATTGTTTTCCAAAATTTGAAGAATAGATTGCTAATGCAGTCAGTGATGCAAAAGAAGAAGGTCAAGATATAACAACGGAGGAAAGTGAGCTTTCACAATCTCCACATTTATGGGCTATGCATTTTAGTGGAATGTGGGCCTATGGTAGTCATTTAAGAGTGGAAGAAAAAGACTAAGGAAAGACAAATTGTGATTGTGTTGTTAGTGCTGGATTTCTTCACGAAATTGAGAAGAAATTTTATGTTGGATTCATCAAAGAAATTATTCAAGTGGATTTGGTGAAAATAGTCCTATATTATTAAAATGTAAGTGGATTCAACCATCCATAGTACAATTTGATGAGTATGGATTTGTACGTGCAAATACATGACAATTTTTATCAGAGACGGATGAGCCGTATGTTTCCCCTCTTCAAATTAACCAATCATTTCTAATTGATGATGTAAGAAGCCTAGGATGGTCATATGTCATTTAAATAGAGTCTCATGAGAAACAAAAATTCATGGAAGTTGTCGATATAATGCCTGATGGGCAATATGTTTATTTACAAGAAACATTCGAAGAAGTGGATGAAGACGATGATGGAGTGTTTGAAGAAGAGATTTTGATTACCAATGAAGAGATTGGGGGAGAGAATGTATTTCATGTCACAGATGAGGATGAGGAAGAAAATCAAGTAGATGCAGACAATAGTGATCAGGATTCTGATCTTGTTGGCAATGCAGATGATTATGATGATATTTTGTCACCTTAACTAGCCTGTCGCCTTAAGAGGTTAGATTTTCACCTAAACTTTGGTTATATGTGGTGGTACCTGTCTAGGTTTTAGGGTTTTGAGTCAGCTTTTATCAATTGTCTTCTTTATTTCCCCTTAAAACCCTAAGTCTTGTAGTCATATTGTTACTTTATGTTATAATCCATCGTTGACTGCCTAGCCCAAGTTACTAGTCGTTTAGCTTGGTCAAAGAAATATTGAAATTCCAAGCTTCTACAAGTAAAACCAGTAAGTTTAATCTTTGCCAACTACATCTATCTCAATTGAAGTTACTATCTATTTCAATTCTAAGTTGAAGTTTTAATTTCTTGCATGTTGAATATGTGTTCTCAATAAGCATTTTATTAGTTTCAGATTACAATATATGAAAAATGCCTCTGAGCATGTGCTTCCATCAATTATCTCCTATGTTGTTTGCATTTCTCTTTTGAATGAGAATACTAAGGGTTTCTGAATTCTTGAATATACATTTGCTATATTGCATGTCTGATTCACTACTTCTATTTAAGGAATAGATTAAAATGCTCTAAATCAGATATGGGGAGGTGTGTTTTGCAATAGGGATATCTGTAAGAAGATTTGCTAGAAATACCCATTCTTGGATTGTTTTCTGTAAGACAAGAACATAATAAATCCTTTGAATTTGCATATTTGTGATGCTTAAGAGAAGTAATATGCATTTGTAAGGAATTGACTTCAAACCCTAGGATTGGCACCAATCAAAGTTGGGCTTATTTTCACAAATTACTCACAATTAGACAATCATATAAATAAAAAGAAAAACAAATCAACTTGTTAGTTTTAGGAGTAGGGTTTAGTTCCATGTTCTCTGAGCCATCTAGTGAAATAATTTCCAAAGCTATCCACTTTGAAGCAATCATACAATTTTGGTCTGCATTCAGGAGAACATATCTGCTTAAGGGTTAATATAGTCATATTGATAGTCTGATACCTGTAATTGTAAACATCTTCTTGGTTTTTGACTGCAAATTCTTTTTAATCTATAAACTAAATTCTATTTTAAGTTTCCATTTGCAGTTATCAGTGGATCGGAAAGTCAACAGTTATCAACTTATGAACTCAATAAAGTTTTACTGATTCAAGTTGTTGATTTATACATTATTATTTATTTGGACTTCAAGAAATGAGGAAATGGACTGTAAGGCGCAAATTAGATGATAGTGATCATAATTCTAAAATTTTAGTGACATATTATGAGCGATTTTGTAGAGAAAGAGTGGCCAAGAATAATGAATATTTATTGTGTCTTGGTTTGACAAACAGACAAGTTGTAAATCCACTAAGTAGTATATTATTTGTGTAATAGTGTTTAATGAAATGTTATATGCAAGAGCTTTATGTATATAAGACATAATATGATATTTTTTTGTTTTAAAGGCAAGAAAAAGAGTGCAAAGAAAATGTGGAGAAAAAACAAAAGTAAAGAAAGGATACAGTGTCGCCATCTCGTAGAAGATGACGCATTTGTGATTCAACAAATGCAGTTGGTGAAAACAATAGTTATGTTGATGTGCAGCTTGATATAGCATATGGAGATGTGCAACCTAATATAACACATGGTGATGTACAGCCTGATATAGCACATGGTGATGTGTAACCTAATATAGCACACGGTTATGTGCAGCCTGATATAACACATGGTGATGTGCAGCTTGATATAGCACATGGTGATGTGGAATGTCATGATGATCTCTTAGCACAAAGTCTAAGAGAGATTATTGAAAAACATCAGAGCAAAGAAATAGTAGGTGTGCAGATGATTTATTCAACATTAAAGGATGTGTTTGAAGTGAAATCTACAGAGACCAGTATTGATCTACCTACTCATGCCACACCTAATGTGTCCAAGGAGCATGAAGTTTTGGTTAATGAAATTCATGAAGAGAGACTGCTTGCATCTACTATGCCTCAAAGTACACCTATTGCATCTAGAACTTTTGATGGGACTAGTAGATCAGTCAAAAATACTAGTAGTGGTTTAATAGAAGATGTGTCTACTTTTGTCAAAAGACAAAGATTGAGTCAAGATTTGTACAAATCTATAGAGAGGAATGCAAAAGAAATAAAATTAGAAGGCAAGAAGCCATTCTTGGTTGAGGTATCGAGAGATGGTGAGCCCATTATGCCAAATGCTGCAAAGTGGGCCTCTGAGTTGGGTGTAAGATGTAGGGCCCATTTGGATATTTGCAAATCAAGTTTTGCACAGCAAGATCCATGAACTGTGGAAAATGTTATACAAAAAATGGAAAATGCTTTTGAGACTACTGGTGGACAAATCTCTAGAAAATATTACAAGCAAAAGATGAGAACTTTGATGAACAATTTTAGATACAATTGCAAAAAAACAATCATGGAGGGAAAAGAGAGGTTAGACTCCACTCTATCTCCCAAATAGTGGGAGGCATTGAAAGAAAGTATGCATTCTGAAGAATATTTGGCAAAGAGAAACAAAGGCTAGAGAGCAAGAGATAATGTGAGGGTTGGATATACATTTGGCTGAGGCGGGTTGTAGGCCAAATGGACAAATTTGCAGTAAGTGTAAGGCTTTTTTGTTCAATTTACATCGTGTTATTTATTTCAATTTTTTATTGAACTGACTATATGTTGAAATTGACACTATATTTTAGGTGGAAAATAGTAATAGAGAAGAAGATGCAAAAGATATTGTCAATTATATGGAAGCACTAGATCGACCTAGTAAATCTAAGAGTAGGATCAAGTGGAAATCTAGTTCATCAATAGAGATTTCACAACGATCTGTTAAATGTCCAGACATAGGAGCCTCTCTAGATCATGTCAACTCAAATGAAGGGTACCAATGGGTAATGAGTTGCATATTCAATCTCACTCAACAAGTTTCACAGTTGGTTGCCTCCGTTAACCCTATAGTTTTTGCATGGAATAAGCATAAATCCATATATTCAGATGAGGTAAGAGGCTCTATTGATCTCATTTCTTCTTTTTTGGCAATTTTGTATACAAATGCCTCTTAATATGTAGATTATTGAAATCTAAGCATAGGAGAATCCAACCTAGTTTCTTTATTGTTGGAGTGATCCATAAAATGTTCTTTTGGACAAATTTATAGATTGCATTCGTTACTTAACTATTGAATGCTTTGTATATTTTTTGCATGATGGTTAAACCACATGCAAAGAAATTTTATCAAAGAAGTAGTAAACCGAAAACACCTTCATGATGTCAATAGAGCTATCGATATTGATAGTGATCATATGAACTGGACAAGAATGTGCAACACAGTCATCATAGTTGTGCTAAATTAGTTGAGGTAATATAATAGTTGTCAGTTATCTGTCCCAATGTTTTGTCATTCTTCATGCTTAAAATGTTCTTTTGGACAAAAAATTATATCTTTTACATTCTTTAAGTTGTAAGTTAATCTATCCCAATGTTTTGTCATTATTCTTTTGGATAAAAAAATATAGATTTTGCATTCTTTAAGTTGTAAGTTGATCTGTCCCAATGTTTTGTCATTCTTCATGCTTAAAATGTTCTTTTGGACAAAAATTTATAGCTTTTTCATTCTTTACTTGACTTATATTAATTTTTGCATGATGATTAAACCACATGCAGAGCAATTATATGAAAGCATAACGAAAAGAAAAAGGCCTTGTCAATAGAGCTCTCTGCAAAACTGTACAACTTCATGTCAATGTTGATAGTGATAATTATGATGATGAACTTGACGAGCATGCACATAATATTCATAGTAGTAGTCATGTTGAACTCGATGTGAGTGCTATGAAACCACATGCAAGTACTATTCAAGTAAGTAATGGCTATTTTATTATGTAAATAAGGGTAATCATTACCTATTTGATAGAAGCTGGTTAGAATAGTAGTGAAGTGTAATTAGCTAGTACACACAGATTATGGAAATAAGGGAGAACATATAACTTACATATGGAAGCTTAGAGCTTAGTTGTAATAGAGTGCATACATAGATTTTGACAATGCATAGTGCATTGTGTTCGGGGATGTCATGGTCCTCAGTTGGGGGGACTTCATTGCCAATCCATGTTTCTTTCTAGAATACTCATACAATCTAGCACTATTGTGGTCTTGCCCTCCATTTGCTTGTACCTTGAAATAGGTTAGTTTTTTTTTTCAAAGTAAAAACCTGCTTCTTTGCTATTCAACATAATCAAAAAAAGCACATACAAAAATTGATTTGTTCCAAGACATAAGACATTACATGTAGCTCTATCAAAAACAATATAATGTGTGTTTTATATCTCAATATAATGTGTATTTTTTTGTTTTTGGAGACATTTATTGATAAACTCCAAGAAGGGGATAAAGTTGGGGTGTTGGATCTATTTGATGGTGTTGTTGTGGGCATTGGGTGGATTCACTCACTATCTATTGTACATGGAGTCAAATTGAAAGGAACAGGAGATGCAAATGCAAATATTTTAAAGGTCACGAGTAACATACCCCTTTCTTATGAAGACAAAATAGATGGAGTTGTCAATCTGAAAGAGAAAGAAGGGACCTTCACACGGTGGCCACTAAAATATTTGAAAAAAATGACATATTTGATGTTTATCATGTACTAGCTGTTAGATAGCTTGGCCCACTACTTTATGCAATAGTTTGAATGTGTTGTTCAAGGATCTTAGTGTTTTTTGTTTGTATTGTATAAGCAAAAAAAGGCATTGTAACTCAGTTTTCTCAGTCACAACACTGAGAAACACACTTTGTAACACATTTTTCAAAGCAAAGACACATATTAAGTCTTATGAGTTTTTTGGACTTGATTTTATGTTGCTTTTCCTCCCTAAACTTTCATCATCACTTCCTTATATGCCTTTATCAAATTCCTAAACTAGTTGTTCATAAGCACAGTTATCTTGTAGCTTGCTTGGATGGAATTTGAAATGCACAGTGCAACACTCTGAAGGACATAGTATTCTTAGTAGTATAAAACAAATGACCATATCCTTCCATCTCTACACTATCCAAATATACATCTTGTCAACTGCTAAGTTGATGATAGTCATGAGAAAATGAACGAAATTTTCAAATTTAGATGAAGTTTTACTATTTTAGTAAAAGATGTCAAAGAACCTCATCCACCCAGGGAAGACAGTTCTCCCCTATAGAATACATCATCAATTCCTAGGCTTAAGCTTTCAAGTTCAATAGGCAAATTCAACTTAAAATGCTATACTATTTTTTGGAATATGAGGTGAGTGTTTGTATGCACACGGTAGATCATTTTCCCTAGAAGATAACAACTAATTCTTACTGAATGAAAGTCTCATGCCTTGATTTTTCTTTACTTATTGAAGAATATATTATTTGGAAAAGAATATGAATGGCAATGAATTACAACTTGTGTTTTGGAACCATAACCAGATCATTGTTTAGGGCTCAACAATAAACATCAATAAATAAATCCGATCGCAGAGTACTCGCACGCATAGACATATATGAAAATGTGGAAGCATAGACAAGGCAACTAAACTGTTTCAAAAAATGCCTCAAAGAAAAGTACCTTTGTGTAGTTGGTTGTCTGATGGGTGGCCTCTTGAAGTTTTTCTTCTAGTTCCAAACCTGTCTGTTATTACCCTTCTTGACTGTAATCCTCTTTTGATTATTGTTCTTCTTCTCATCATTCTTTGAAGTCTGGTCTACCTTTAAAATTTCACCGTTTTCAAATCCTAATCCTTCTTTATCCTTAGGAGCCTTTTGATTTGTAATCATTTCATCAAGTAGTATGGAGCTCTTCTTGAATTTTTTCTTTTTCCAGTTCTTTCTTTAAGACTACTGTTTCTTGTTCAATCCTTGAACATTCTTCAGATTTTCCTTTCAGTTTCTCATTTAGGAATTCTTCAATTCTTTTTCCTTCCTCAATTTGTATTTTCAAATTGGTGATTGTCTCATTTGATTGATTAAGTTGTTCATTTACTTGTATCTTTCTTTGAATTTCTTGTTTTTCTCTCTCAACTTTTTGATGCATTCATCTGCTTCCCTAATATTTTCTTCTAGATCTCTGTTCTCACATTGGACTTTTTCCAGATCTTCAAGGGCTGATTTAAGTTCTCTATTCATGAAAACTATGCAGTCTTCTTTAGTAAATCCAATAGCAGGAATTTCTTCTGGATGGATAGGATATCTCCTAGTCACCATGTGTTCACACTTCAAGATCTTCCTCAAGAGGTTAAGCTTCTTCCAAGGAACCAGGCTCTGATACCAATTGTTGAACACCCAGAATACTGAGGGGTGAATCAATATTCTTTGAAACCACTTAAGCATTTAAACATTCATTCCACATAGTACATTTATTTTGTAGAAGGAAAGGAAAGTATGAAAGCACATCAAAACACATAACACATGAACACTAGATTTTAATTATTATTGCCCATACCCAAAAAGGATGAAAGCAGTCATCAAAACACATAAAACATTCATTCCACATAGCATATTTAGTTTGTAGAAAGAAAGGAAAGTATGAAAGCAATCATCAAAACACATAACACATGAACACTAGATACAAAACCTTAACCAAGAAATTGGTTTTCATCTACGAATCCAAAGTGCTACCACATTTGATGAGATCATTTACAAAGGAGCCAATATCAAAAAAGCCCTCATTGCAAAAGGTATAGTGAAAATCTTTAAGGAGACCAAAGATAACTCTCCTCAACAATCTAACGACAAACCTAAATTTTGGTCCAAAAACAAGAACGTTGTCAATAATGGTGTTGTGGATTCTAAACACATCCAAACTTTCTAAACACCACTCAATCTTTAATCAAAACCAACCCAATCTACTCCTTAGGAGCAACAAAACCAAGAACATGCACAACAAGATTATCCTCCAAGACGTAGGTTCACTCCTTTGGGAGAACCTATTGAATCCATCCTCAAGAAACTAGCACAAAATGGACTCATCATGCTACCTGAAGCATGTCAATATTACGAGCCTGCTTTCAAACCTACAAGGTACAAAGATAATGAATATTATGAGTACCATAGAGTGAAAGGACACATAACCCCATCTTTCATGAAATTGAAACACTTAGTCCAAATGTAGATACCTAAAAATGACCCTTCACGTTGCATCACTTGCATTTCATCAAATTTGCCTAAATCACTTGCATACGTTAATTGTTCCTAAATCACCTACATTCAATGTTAATTAAATAATCTAATTATTTAATTATTTTCATCAAATGCCTCTATTTCTTATAAATTCCCCTAATTCCAACATTAATTGAATAAATTCTATTTATTTAATTAATTTCTTCTTTATTCTTCCAAATTAAATAATTTTAAATTGTTTAATTAAATCATTATCCCTTTTAAATTCCTCAAATCCACATTAATTAAATAAAACTAATTATTTAATTAATTCATCAATTAATTTCCTCTTATCCACAATTAAATAATTTTTAATTATTTAATTATCTAATTATTCTTCTAAATTTAAATAAATTATTTAAATTTATTTAAGTTGACTATTATCTTCTAAAAATAAATAAAATCAATATTTTATTTATATCTTATTTATTCCTCTATCATGCAAAATATATTAAATGAATTTATTTGTTTAATTTATTCTCTAAATTTAATCTTATTCTTTTCTTCTATCATGCACAATTAATTAATTAAATTTATTTATTTAATTTCAAAATATCTTCAATTATCTTCTAAAAATAATCTTATTCTTCCATGCACAATTAATTAAATAAATTTATTTATTTAATTTGCTATTATCTCCAATTTCTCTTAAAATATCATTTTCCTCTATGTGCACAATCAGTCTTATTTTTAGAACTTCAAAAAACAAATCATAAGTTGAGTTAATTGGCTTTTAATCATTATTATTTTTACCAACTCATAAATTAGAAAAAAAAACATTCTAAATTATGAAATCAAATCCTATATTTAGCCAAAAAGTAATTAATTCAATAAAATTAGCTTTAAAGCATGACACATGTTGTGTGCACATTCATCATGAGTTATTTGATTTATCTTGATCATTGATTTCATTGATTTATTTACACTGTTGATCGATCTAACCCAGGAACCTATATATACCCCTTTCGCTCCTTCAAAAATCCTCTTCGATCATTCAACTTTTGAGCACTCTTTGATCATTCATCTTTAAGCACTCTTCGATCATTTATTCTCAAGCATCCATATAGCGCATTGAGTATACATCGCATCGTTGAGCACATTGAGCACTTATCTACGTCTGCTTGTTGCAACCATGGGTACGTGACATATTGAGCTATCCACATCTAACTAAGAGATCAATACAATCTAGGTGATAGATTTCGATTATTAATTGCATTATTCATTGATTTGGTTATCTCTTAGATCGATCTTTTGATGTTATAGGATTGAGTTTGTTATCATTGTTTGATTTACCCTAATCTTGATTTTACCTATACACATTCTGGCACACCTAATGGGACCCACTAACCTTTGTTTTTCTTTAGAAAAATTGATTTTTTGAAGTACAATACAGAAAATGCACAAACAACACAAAAAAGCGTAATTGAACCATAGTAAAGTGCTTTTGGCCTGCTTTGACATGCCTTCGGGTGACAGTACCATGCTTCCGGCGCATAGTCTAGTGCTTTTGGTCGATAGTGCAGCACAAATGCAACACAGTCACGCGCATCTGGTCAACAGTCAAGCGCTTCTATACTGAATTAACACGCTTCTAGCTTTTTGATTTTTTGAGTGTTATTGTTGGTTTTTGAAGGTCTTTTACACATATATTTGATCTTATCTCATTTGGAAAGATGATTTATTTGCCTTACAATCCTACATTATACTTCCTACGATGATTTATTTAGGAGTATTTACATTTTTGAGCTAAACTATCATTTCACGGTGTTTGTGTTGTGTTCTTGATTGCAGGTTATAGACCTCATATTTCATCAACATTTTGGGTTATCAAAGCAATCATTCAATCATCATTCCATCTTGATTTTTTGATAAAACCTTGTTTTTTGCAGGTATGTATTAAAAAAATGCGCATCTACACCGATATCAAGTGCTTTTGGTTTTTTGACACGCATATGCAACATAGTCCTGCACTTTTGGTCTGAATAAACATGCTTCTACACTAAATCTAAGTACTTTTAGTCTGAGACAATTGGCTTCTGCACCACAATTTAGTGCATATGGTAATTTTTGATGCGCTTCTGAGCCATAGTAGTGTGCTTTTTGTCCATTGATTTATTTTTGCTAATCACTTGGTTTTTGTGGAATTAATCAACTTGTTACAGCATCTTAGCACTCAAATAGAGCAAATACGTTTCCTAACATATCTTTATAGAACAAACATTGAAGATTTGCAATCTTTTTCACTAAGTATTAGAAACACTTCAATTTCTTAAAGGAAATCTACATCTATCATTTGCTATCTTGTGTGATTAAGTAGTTGCACCTAGTTATTTTTCTTACTAAATAGGATAAATGAACAAGTGTTCTCCATGCTTGTAAGGTGATAGGTGTATGCTCAGACCCCCTTGTGAAAACTTGGGTGATAAAAAAACTAGACTCATCTATCTTTTACTTTCAGTCTACCATTTAGAAGGGATTGATTTTGTATTACATTTCATCCAAAAGGGATGACTCTAAGTGGATCTTTCCTTTGGACCGCTATATAAATTGGTTGAGGTGAAAGCCAAGTCCTAACCAGCATTAGCCTTGTCTTACGGTGCCAAATCGAAAGGAATTGTATGTAACACTCTCATGAAAGAAATTTTCCACTTGTGTAGGGTATATTGCATTCCTAGAAAAGTTGGTAAAAGCTTTTAGTAGCTTGCCAGATGCTCGCAAGGCATTGGTCTCCCAAAGTAACTAAAAACTACATAGCTAGTGACTACTTGATCTAACTCTGAATGTTGTAGTAATTTTCAGTGCAAGGGCATAGAAGGTTTTGCCCCCAAGATTACTCACCATAAGGCTCCCTTGAGATGAGACAGAAATCCCCGGTATAGAATAAGCTACTTGTAGCTTTCCAGGTAAAGGGTGATTGGGTCATCCTTCTAGTCCTAGAGGTCCCTATTTGTCCTCTTTCGCAAAGACAAAAAATGTACACACCCACATTAGGTGTGATGACGCTTGAGTCGATGGAGATTCCAAGTTGTGGGTTGATGTATCACAATGAAGCTTGTCCTAGGAATAAAAAGTGCTTGATCTATTTGTCAATTGTGGTATACTTGTGAAAACTTGGGCTTTTTCGTGAGCCTCAAACATTGTAATGTCCCATTTTGGAGCTCGTTGAAATTGGTATTTTGACTAATGGAAAATACAATATTTAAATTGTATTTACACTATTTATTTGTTTGGGTGAAATAGAAGACACGTCGGCTTTTGAAATTGGCAATCTTTAATTGCAATTTCAAGTTTCTATTTCATTGATTCATTGTGGAAATAGGTCTTTGCTAGAGTAAAAATGTACACAATGGAACTATAAACTTTGGATCATGTGCCAATGCATGGGAAAGAGGTGATTTTTGTGCATTGGAAGGAGTTCTAAAAAATGATAAAATAAGCAGCTCAAGGCCTAGGGTGAAATTGCTCCAAAAGACAAGATAAATTCATCATTGCTTAATATGTTTCGTATTTGATAGAAATCATGGGTTTTTGAACAAGTATTTGTGGTATTAGAAAATTATATTGTTGGCAGAAAGGAGACAACTTCTAACACATTTCCAACTTCTAACACATTTCCAACAGAGTTCCTTGATAGTGTTTTGTGGGACCCGTGAAACATTAAGCACTCAAAGTCTTGAAAGAGATTCGTGGGTTTATGAAGAAAGTTATGTGTTTTTAGAGTTTACATAGACTGCTGGCTCAAAGGGGATAGAGTTTGACAGATAAATTTAGTCAACAATTTTATTAATAAATCTTTATTTACTAAGGTAATTCGTGGGTTTTTCATGTGTGCATTTGGAACACAAAAGGAATAATGGAACGTGGGTCCCTCAAAACATTCAAGGAGGATGAAGTAATAAGCATTGGATAATGATCCCAATGGCTCCATGAAGATATTCACCCAAGGAGGAGTATTCACCCAACTTGTATGAGGATGTTCACCATTGGAATTTGCACCTATTGCTTGGATCGAATTAACATGGGACTCAATTGCCAATTATCATTGGATTTTGTGCCAATCGATTATGAAGGAATTTAATTGCAAAATCAGATTGTTCTAGCCAAGAGGAAATATTTTAAATGCCTTTACAAGTTAGTTATGGATCAGCCAGCAAGGAGAAGGTTTTTTTAAATAATATTTGATATATTTTAAATGCATTTACAAGGTGGTTGAGAATCTCTCAAGTCAAAGGAATATTTTTAAATGTATGAAAGACAATTTTAAATACTCAAATAACTACCTTTCCAACCGCCGATCCTAGAGGCGATCAATTTCAAAAAGAATAAAAGGAGCACTCCATTCTTAGTTTTACATGTATGATCTCTTGTTGTAGATTTTGTGAGAAGTTAAAGGAGTTCATATTTGCATTCAAGGGTTTAAATAGTTTATTTGGCTACCAAGGTAGTTACATTGGCATTTTGAGCATTATTGAATATATTTTTGCATTTTGAGGGTTTGAAGGCTTATTCCTATGAACTTGTCATTGCATTAGAGATCTTTGGAAGATATCAACTTGGCAGATTGGAGCATTGGAGGACTTCATTAACTTCATTGTCTTCATATTTGGCTTGACCATTCCTATCGATTTCACATAGAAGACATATTTGGCTTTGGGTGGCGTATGGAGGTATTTTGAGGATTATACTTATAGACCAGCTTTCTGTCCAGCATACAGTTGCATTTCCAGCTATGTATTTGATGCATTTGGAATCACTGGAAGTCTTTCTGAGGAGCTACAGCCTTTGGGAATCAATTTCATATCCATCGCTACACTAGAGGAGTTGTTTTGTTATGATCTTTTCTCTTCGTTTTATATTAGACTTTCACAGTGATTCATGACAGTCATCTATAGTCTATAGTAAAGTCATATTAGATATATATTTGTGTTCTTTCATTGATGTTGTAGTTTGGCACTCATTGGAGATCATATTGGCTTCATACTGCATCATTCAAATAAGAATTTGGGAGTTGTAAACATTCTGATTTGTGACTGAGCAATAGTAATAAGCAAGCATGTTAATTAGTTTATGATTTTTGACAACAATAAAATCCTCTTTTGGCTTCATATGTTTTTCCTATATGGTTTTAGTAGTTGTTTTATGCATTGGCAAAATATAATTATGTTTGAAAAAGAAAATTTTTGATTTAATTGAAGAAGAGGATCTTACAGTGGTATCAGAGCTATCATCCTACCAGCTTTTGGGTTATTAATCATGGTTTCTAAATTTGTTGAAGATATAATGAATGCATATGATGCATACATAGCACTTCCAGATAGAGTCAAAAATCATGTGGACTTTGAGCTATATTTGGAACATCGAATGTTTATGAAGGAGGAAAGACAAATGACAAAGAAAAAGGTTTCAATGAGGCCAACTCCTAGTTCACAATAATATGAAGATTCAAGGAAGTCTAATTCAAGAAGATCAATAGGTACAAGGTTAAATTCATCCCAGGAGACTCCTAATGATAGAGGTACACATTGATATATGATGAATGATTTCAAAGAGCAAGAAGTCTATTCAAGTGGCATAAAAATTGAACAAATAGATGAGTTTGATGAGATGCCAAGAAATGAAGAATCTCATAGCAGCCATGAGACAATGGAAGAAAATTAGACTTTTGGGTCAGAAAAAGATGAAGAGCTCATGTCACTCCATGATGATTTCAAGATTAATGAAGAGGATGTGCAAGATGAAGATAAATCAGCTATGGTAGATGAAGGTATGGGTTCTTATAATTAGACTAACATTGCTTCATCTTTTTTTCATGTTGATAAGGAGACAAATTGTGATGGATTGGAAAGTAAAATTGAAGGAGAGGATATGATGTTTAACACGAAGAACACCCATGAGGTATGTGTTGCATATGAAGTTCCTTGCTTTGGATTAGCATTTGATGAAGAAAAATGGCATGATGTCAGTGCTGATCATTCTAATGAGATGACAAATTTTGATCATGAAATTGAATGGCATGATATAATCCCTGATTTGTTTAAGGGCACCAGTACTATTCCTTTGCAATCAGCTCTATTTGATATCTTTGGGGCAACCAATTATGATATGCATGAATATGACAATGGGAATGAAGACTTCTTTGAGCCACTTCCATCCTTAATCACTTGGGAAGAAGAGACAAATCAAGACTTGATGGTGTTTGATGACACCCATAGTGGACCAGCCACTCAAGAGTTGTCTTTGATGGGTGTTGAAGGCATCCATAACTCATATTTGGTTATGTCACCAATTGATTATGATATGGCAGCTTTTTATTTTTTGATTGGTGACTTCATCTTCATTGATTCGTCATGGGTTAGAAGCTATCCTACTTGGAATTCCATTGCATGTGATTTCAGTTGTGATTTGCATTATACATTGATTTTCATTGGAGAGGGTCAGCCTACTCTTGAAGGGAGACCACATCATTTTGATGATACTCTCTCATTGGCACATGTGGATGGTTATTCTTCATTATTGAGTAGTGAAGTATGTGATTTTAGTTTTAGTACAACAGGATTGGATACATTTGTGTTTAGCATCCTTCATCTATTCATGATACAATTTAGTGGTATAAAGATTTTCAGCTATGTTGGCTCATTGTTTGATATTGGCATCTTCAATTTTTGAGTTGATTGACTATTTCAAGAAATGGATTTATCATTGGAGATTGAGCAAGGATATATTTGCATCATTGTGCGATAGCAGAAGCGGTCCCAGGATCTCCTTCATCAACATCTTTGAGATGGTATATGTGAGTTCGTATGGACAGGTTAGATGGGTTTGGGATCCTGGTATTCATTGATTTTCACTTTGCACCTTTAATTGCTTAGGGAAAGCAATCTTGGGGTGGGAGGACTTGTAATGTCCCATTTTGGAGCTAGCTGAAATTGGTATTTGTGACTAATGGAAAATACAATATTTAAATTGTATTTACACTATTTATTTGTTTGGGTCAAATGGAAGACAACTCGACTTTTGAAATTGGTAATCTTTAATTGCAATTTTAAGTTTCTATTTCATCGAGTCATTGTGGAAATAGGTCTTTACTAAAGTAAAAATGTACACAATGGAACTATAAACTTTGTATCATGTGCCAACGCATGGGAAAGAGGTGATGTTTGTGCATTGGAAGGAGTTTTAGAAAAATGATAAAATAAGCAGCTCAAGGCCCAAGGTGAAATTGCTCCAAAAGACAAGATAAATTCATCATTGCTTAATGTGTTTTGTATTTGATAGAAATCGTGGGTTTTTGAACAAGTATTTGTGGTATTAGAAAATTAAATTGTTGGCAGAAAGGAGACAGCTTCTGACACATTTCCAACAAAGTTCCTTGATAGTGTTTTGTGGGACCCATGAAGCATTAAGCACTCAAAAGTCTTGAAAGAGATTCATGGGTTTATAAAGAATGTTATGTGGTTTTAGAGTTTATATAGACTGCTAGCTCAAAGGGGACAAAGTCTAACAAATAAATTTAGTCAGCAATTTTATTAATAAATCTTTATTTACTAAGGCAATTCGTGGATTTTTCATGTGTGCATTTGGAACACAAAAGGAATAATAGAACGTGGGTCCCTCAAAACATTGAAGGAGGATGAAGTAATTTACATTGGATAATGATCCCAATGGCTCCATGAAGATATTCGTCCAAGGAGGAGTATTCGCCTAGCTTGTATGAGGATGTTCACCATTGGAATTTGCACCTATTTCTTGGATCGAATTAACACGGGACTCAATTGCTAATTATCATTGGATTTTGTGCCAATTGATTATGAAGGATTTTAAATGCAAAATTAGTTTGTTCCAGCCAAGAGGAAATATTTTAAATGCCTTTACAAGTTAGTTATGGATCGTCCAACAAGGAGAAGATTTTTTTAAATAATATTTGATATATTTTAAAAGCATTTACAAGGTGGTTGAGAATCGCTCAAGTCAAAGGAAGATTTTTAAATGTATGAAAGACAATTTTAAATACTCAAATAACTACCTTTCCAACCGCCGATCCTAGAGGTGATCAGTTTCAAAGAATAAAAGGAGCACTCCATTCTCAGTTTTACATGTCTGATCTCTTGTTGCAGATTTTGTGAGAAGTTGAAGGAGTTCATATTTGCATTTTGTAAGGAAATGAGAGCATCTCAGAATATATTTCTAAGAATAGTGGTGTCTTCGACAGATTTAAATTTCATTAGATTGCCTCAAAAAACACGCACAACTATGCCACAAAGCGGAATCAGACATAGTTCATTTCCAACATTAACCCTTTGAGGAAAGTACAAGCAACATTAACCAGTTTCAACAGCAGAAATATTAAACATGAAAGACATAACAAAAACACAGATTTATGTGGGGAAAACCCTTATGGGTAAAAAACCCCACACTCCAAAAGCCCAGATCACCATTGTATTATTCAGCAATAGAAAATAAAGTTACAATACAAATCTGGCACTAAGCCTTTCATGCAGATTAACATCCTGTTCCATTTGGAGAATAACTGACAGTATAACCCTGCACAAAGTTCTCCAGCACTCGGGTTAGTCCTTCATACTATTATCATGCCACAAATAGCATACAGCACAGGACATCACCCTACACCCAAACTCTGTTCTCGCTCACTATTTGCACTCCTCTGTTTCAATGCATTTTACATGTCACATTACAGAGGAGGACATTCAGTTTGACTGCCATAACAAACTAAACCGTTACAAAAGACAAATGTATTTTGTATGCTTTTCCAATACAACATTTGCTTTTCTATTCTTCTGCCACGTCATGGAGTAACAGTTACCATCAAGGCATCAACCAATTTCTAGCATCCCAGCTCATAACCGTTTTCATGACTGTTCATATTCATGAGATCTAATTATCCCACATGCACTAGTCGACGGCCGCTATCCTAGTTTATATACCCGACCACTCAGTAAGACTATCATCGGTAATTTTGTTACCGACGATGCCAGTCAAAACCTTATCGAAATAGCCCAAGCCATCAGAGACCACTCCACCATCCACACTGATGGTTCCTTGTCCCGCTGATACCCAAGCCTTCATCCTTCGTCAGTTTAACATGAAGTATCAGAGAGACATCTTCCAGCCACGCTGATGTCACTTGTCACGCCGAACACCTTTCCATCAGATAGACCTTGCCGACGCCAACCTTCAACAGTTCATCAGAGAAGAAACTCAAGACCATGCTGACAGTGTAAACTCAGCCCAATAGGCTATACCACTAGCCCTTCATCGGTAAGACTCCACACATCAGAAGTAGTCTCCCAAGCTACTTCGTTAATAATAAGTCCCACCGATCTGATAGAGCCTTGCTACCATCGGTGTAACACAAGTGATCGGAGTAAGAATTTCAGCCAAGCCTGATAGCAATTATCATACCGATGACCTTTCTCTGTTGGAATAACTCTCACCGACACCAACCACCATCAGAGTAACACACACTATCGATGATAGTCTCTTAGATGACACTGACAGATCACATCTTGCTGATACAAAGGATAACCCGCTGTTAACAATGTGCTTGCTGTGACAAAGCACAGCTCTCGCTGATGCCTGTAATCTGAGTCACAAGTACTCAACATTCTCCCACTTGATGAAGGAAATTATAGGAAACCATCAACGCTTAGAACCAAAGTTGATACTACCTCCACTCTATTGTGCTCACAAGATACACAGAAGCTCCAACATAACCAACTTCAAAGCTTCCAGAACACAGCCATGAAAACATCCTCCAGAAACAAGATAGAACATTAGCTAGAACAACAATCAGAAAACTGACTGCACCCATCCAACTGAACAAAACCCACGTGACTGAAAATAGCACAAACAGCCAGTGCTAAAACATCCAATCACTCATACCTTGAAGGTATGAACATCAACAGACTCATGCCACCTACATATGCACCCATCAACTGCAAATACAAGCTCTATGTGTCAACCAGTCGAAGAAGACCAAACACATCCAAGAACTCCCACTGCATGGGTAATGCAAATCTGAAAAAGATCATGGCATACAAAGTCCACCAATAGCATCACATTGTAAGTGTAAACATCATGTAGTACTAAGGAAACATCCACCATGATATGCAAAATCTATAAATCAATAACCTGTACATCTCAACACCAGTCCAGAAATCTCTCAAGTTCTTCACACCCAACAATGAAAGAGATAACATAACCTTCATTCTATCACCCAAGAACATAAGTGAAAGCACATGACCACAAACTAGTGATCACAACAGCTCCGAACAAAACCTCAAACCAAAGTAATGTGAAACACACCATTAGAAAAATAATTGAGACCAAGAGAAACATTACACATCATATACCTGTAGACAATCCTTCTACATACACCTCTGAATGCCAACTGTGTCAAGTATGATCTCCTTTAAAACACCCCAAAGAGAACAACATAACAACACCCAAACAAACATTCAATCTCAAGAGATCAAATTCAACATATGTAATCATGCAACTAACAGGGATGTAAGCCTCTCAAACCAAAGAAGATCAAACTAATCCATTTCCCATTTTAGGAAATCAGCCCATAAACCATCTCCTAACAATCCTCATCAATGAACGATATCTTAAACTCAAATGCACAAGGAGATTAATCATGCTATCCATCTCTCACAATGAATCCTCCAGAACCATCGATGGGCAGTTCAAGATCCATGTCTATGAAAGAAAACATAACACACCTGAGAGTAAACAATGGGCAATACCTCTCAAATGAAACTTGTCGAGAAGACCAAGAGTGGGGAATGAGAGTGTTCTTCCAAGATATCCAAGGCCCAATGAATTTTTCCAAGAACAATCTCCTCTAGATCTTTTGTTGAACTCACATTCAACCAAGGTAAAGACTCCTCAAACTTCCTGCTGCAAACTCTGATTAAACACAACATATATAGTCTCACCTTATTCTCCATGTATCCATGAGTATCTACAAATAATCATTTCATGCTAAACTCCAAATGCATCACTGCACCAACATGAAGTAATCAAGCAAAAGATCAATGCATCCAACACACAGAGAATCACTAGACCACTGTCAAAGCTCCAATCATCTTAATCAGGAACTTATCATGACACCATGATGTTACCATCCCCCTCTGAAGATTCCATGCTCTAGGTGAACATAACCATGGTCTCAAGAGCAATGTATCATGCCAAAACTCAAAAGCAAAAAATCAAGAAAATATCATGACATGAAACAAACCATACTCTAAACCAACATCACTTGTCAAGCACCACCAACACCCCAGCCAAGGATTTCATGAATCCTCTATGACTCCAAGATGTTACACATCCTCAAATAGTGCCCCTACAAATGCAAAAGAACCCTTCTATAGCAACAGGATCTAAGAGCTCCTCCTAGTAACATTTGCAACACTAAAGAAGATCATTCACCACTAAGTGATGAATGCACAGTCAATGCTAAAGCTCCCACTGAACCGTGACAACTGAGCTTTCCAAGCATCATGAACAAACATCTCCTAATCTGAAAATCCTCTAGGTCCACACATTAACATGTCCATGTGACAATAAAACCAAGTGACACCAAGATCTCCAAACTAAGGAAATACTCTATCACTATCAATAGCTTACACAAACCTGTGAATCCAAGATATTCATGACCTCATGATACACATGCTACAAGTCCCCTTAACCGACTATTCAGGTACTTTACAACATCCATCCTCTCATTCCAAAATAGTCACACCAATGCACAAGTGACCACAGACAAGGCCAGCTAAAAAGTATGCACAATCACATAATCAATCTTGTGGATATAGACCATCCACTTCCGAGTTATCCCACTGCAATCAATAGGTTGTACACACCAAAAAAATTGCATAACTCATAGATCCAAATATACTGAAACATGCAAAACCACTATTGCACTAGAAACTGCAAAATTGAGATCTCAAGGAATAGATAACAATGTAGACAACATGACTTAAGCACCAGATTACTTACAAATCTGATTAGCCAAACATGTCCACAACCTAAGCACCATAGTCAAGAAACCAGAAGCATTACCTCATAAATATTGAGTGACCTATCACTTACCAGTACTCCCATGCAGAGAAAGCATTTCACCTCCTCACACCATGCATACAGCATGCATGCAAAACTGCAACTATATCATCCAGCAACACCCCAAAAGCTAGGGTCTAGAAATAGCTTAACTGCAGCTTCACAAAACCACAAGTTTTTTTTTTGACCATGTAAAACCTATAAAACCACTGTATTTGAAAAACACCCATGCACATCCATACCCACTTCACATCTGGAAGACCAAGAATATGAATCAAGAAACACCATAACAGTGAAACCAGAAAAATAGATCATCATGAATATGCATAACCATAGATTTTAGGAAAAACTATGAAACCCCTCAAAACCAAGGAACATGATGCAAGTACAAAGCATCCATTAAAGGAAACAACAGTTCCAGAACTTTAGGCCCACTTGTAGGCCAACTCCACAACCACCAACCTACACATGCATCTGAGAGAGTGTTGGGTGAATATTTTGTCGTTAACTCGCTAACGGCAAAATGGGTATATCAGCCACAGCTATGATGAGACAAAGTCTCTCCTCTCAGCAAGGGGAGGTTCCCTCTAATTACCTAACTTTTGTAAATCAAACACTTATCAAATTTATGTACACTAAAAACTATGTTTGGGGTGGTTCCATCTCATCTCATTCTCTTTTTTCAGAATAGATGTTTATATTTCAAACTCTCAATATAAAACTTATAAATTATCACAATATCACAGAAACACAAAGTTTTCTGTTACCTCACTCACTACTTGTAACCAGAACTTGTTTGAAGCAAAATGCAGCCCAAAGTCTTCACTCTCCTTCAATATGATAAAAAAGATTCAAATATAACAACTTGCAGCACAAAGTCTTCAAACTGTTGTATTTTCACAAACATGAACATATAACCCACAACCGATTTGATAACACAAAGTTTATCAGAATCAAATCTAGAGCGCTCTTCAATCACTTGAAACAAACTCCACCTTTCAATTATTATCAATTAAGATTATGATAGCAAGACATAAGAACAAAACTATCACAACACAAATAATCCCAAGACAAAGATTGGAATTGAACTTGCTTTCTTGTATTGATGAATATTTGAATATTGATTTTCACAATAAGCACAAAGTCTTGATTTGCTTTTCAATTCGCCAGAGTTTTCTTGCAATAGATAAAAGATAATATTTACAAAAGAGGTCTCCTTTATTTATAGGGAAAGACCTTGAGAAAATCTAGGAAATCTACAACTACTTTGACTTATTCAAAAATAGGAGTCCTTATTGACTTGGGACTTCCTATTTTTTACATGTAATTGCATATCAAAAATGTACATGTAAAAATGTCCAAAACTGTTTTGAAAGTACATATGGAAATCAGAAAATAAACTAAGGGAAAAAATCAGCTGCTTCGACTTGTGTCACCACCCTTTTTCACGTGGTCATCATACATAGTGAAGGTCGCCTGCATTTCAATGCTATCTGGTTTGAATGTGTTCTTGAAAATCATTCTGGCCCTCACTATGGCATCCCTTACTGTAGTGATTGACTTGGCGTGATTGGTTAACCTGGTTTTCAAATTGTCCAAGGTTAATTGGTTGTCTAATATGTTGTCCACAGAAGTTATTGAGAATACCTTGTCTTCAAATTCCTGCTGAAACATGTCCTCAAATTCCTTGACCATTTCTTCTGCAGAAAGAAACTGGTTATCCTGTGATACCAATTTACAGGGCAACTCCTCCAGCTTATGCAAAATGTTAACATCATTTTCTTCACTGGTTTCCTTGGCAGCTTCGAGATCCTTGATCAAATTTCTTAGCACATTGCTCCTGTACGTTAGAGCTTCCTTTGTCTCTATATATGAATCCCTGTTGGAAATGGCGCCAATGGATATTAAAGTGCTCATTTTCAGCTTCCTCATTTCAACCCACTTATCATGAGTATCCTCTGTGTGCTCAATATCATGAGAGATGGCATCGATGAGATCGTTGAGTTCTGCTCTTACTTTCCTCATCTTATCCGTTTTCTCAAATACCTCCTTGAGCAAAGAGATTCCCTGAGCTCGCATCCTATCTAAGTACTCTTCAAGTACTTTTCCTCTGAGATGAGTCTTTTCCGCTTTCAGGATGACGGGGTCTTCTACAGACACGGCCTCCGGAGTAACTGCTTCTGAATTCAACGTGATCTTTCTTACCACTGCAGTCAGCTATTCTGCCTTTGCCTTGTAGTAGTCTTTCATTTCCTTTTCCCTGTCGAATTTCTGGATCAGGATGTCCATGGCTGACTGCATATCATTTTTAGCGCTTTCATGGGTGATTTTGCCCAATTCGACCCTAGAAATAGAATAGTCATTCATGTCAAAATTTTTGACAGTTGCATCCTGTGGGGGTTTTGCTATCTCCAAAACCTTCTGCCCTTTTTCTTCAAGTACCCTTGACAGGATCTTTGGTTTCTTCGGAGCCTTAGGTTTTGCCGGTGTCAGCTTAGTGAAATCAAAATCATCTGGGGAGATGACTTGCTTTTTCCTCTTTGGCGTGTAAGCTGATAACCAAGGTGGCAGCAGAGAAGTATTTACATTGGAGTCCATTTCTGCCACTGGTGTTACTGGGACTGTACTTGTGCCGGTGGTAGAAACAATAGGCGGGGTGTTGGTAAAAACCGCACCTGTTACATTGGCACTTGAAATTTGCTCAGTATTCATCACAAAATGATCAAACATAGAAGTATCTCCTATATCAAATGACGAAGAAGACAAACTAGGAATGGAGTCAGAAGAATGAAGAACATTTTCAAAAGTGCCCTGGGGATTATCAAAGATTATCTTAGGAGGAGAGGGGGATTCAGAAGAAGGAATGATAATGGGGGAAGCAGGCACAGGGGGTGCAACAGGTGTATTGTCTTGTGGAGACAAAGCCTCTTTTTCTTGTTCCTCTGACCCCTTGTCTCCGACATCCATCTCTTCTGTAGTTGGCTCTTCAATTGCTGGATCTTCGGCCGCTGGCTCTTCAATCTCCATATCCTTCGCTTCAGGTTCCTTCTCAACCACCTTTGCTTTCTTTGTCACAAATCTGATTTTAGGTTTATGTGTTTTAGAGGATGATGGAGCATCACTCTTATTCTTCGTTCTATTTTCAACCTTCTTACCAGTTTGCTCTTGAACTTCAGTTTCTGAACCAGTGAAGAATTCCTTCAGCGTAATTCCTTTATCTTCCAGCCACTTATTGGTGTTGGCCAATATGGGTTCAAATCTCTTCCTTAGGGAAGTCAGCTCCTTTTGGGACCATTGGATTGGCGGTAGAGGAGTACCAGCTATCTGTTCTGTTTCATACTTGGCATCAACCAATTCTCCATCATCTACAAGGTCCTCTGGGATATCAGCAAGTCCAAGGTATTCAATTTGCTCTAGAGACAGCCTGCTATAGTCCAGTTTTCGGATGTCTTCCTCTGTTCTCAAGTCTATCCAGACATCTTCCACCATGGGTTCATGGAACTGTGTTTTCCTCTTGATTTTATCCCTTACACCCCGGTAATCAAACTTTGGTCTCCTCTTAAATTGCTTCATGGTGACCAGTTGCATTTCTGTTTCCATAGCTCTTGCCTTTGCGGCAGTCAATACTGAGTATCTGCCGATTTCTACAGGAAATCTGAAGCCAGGCTTCTTGAGTTCCATCTGCTTGTTATGCACGACAATCATTTGCCTGCACAACTCCATCAACACCAATCTATCTGAAGGAAACCTTGGTAGCATATAAGGGTAACCTTGGTAAAAGCCAACCCTCAAGTAGGAGAAAGATGGAAATTGCAGAAACATACAACCAAAACCATTAACCACTGTCCATGCCTCATCTGAGATTCTTCTCTGCTCCAGTTGGGGATTGAAAAGGCACAAGAATACAGCAAAGAATGCATCATTCACTCTCCTGAAATGGTGAATTGAGCCTTTCAATGTTAGCTGGGAATAGTACTGGTATACTGGGACTACTCTTCTATCCCCTTCTGATGACAACCCTGGAAAAATCCTCATGGAGGCTGCAATGTATACCAGATAGGAAGTCATGAAGAACTTGGAGGTAGTGGATACCTTCGTCAGCTGATCATGCAAAGCGTTACTAATTTGCTCTCCCCAGAAAATAACCTGCTTGCCTTGGAGTATGACCTTAATGAAAGGATACATCCATTCCTGAAATTGTGAAGAGGAAGACAAACCTCTGATCCTGCTGAGAAGGGTAATCAAGTCACCGACTTCTTCCACGAAATCACTTCGAGGGAAGCTGCGTGGCCATCTAGACAAACTTGACCTCGCAATCTTCAACCATTTGTTGTTGATTACCTTCTTTGCCTTCTCTGGATTCTTATCATATTCTTTTTGAGCATCGGTGAAATCAAGCTTCAACACCTCTGTTGCAGGAGGACACATGAACACCTTGTCAATAAACTCAGGGTCCAACCTGATTATTACATTACCACTGGCGTCCACCACAGCTCTGATATCTTTGTTGTAGAAATGGGCGCACTGAAGAACAAATTCTGTATTGTGAGCCGCCACTGGGAAGGAGGATACCAGATGAACATTACTTTCTACTATTTTCCTCATCATAGCACTGGGGTTGCTCGACTTGGTTCTCTCTACGAACTCAGCCATATCAACATGGCCAATCTCTGTATCTCTAATATCTTCAACATTAGAGTGAACTGAGGTGATTGGGAAAACACCCTGGTATTTATACTTCATTGCTTTAGCCTTCTTTGGAGACAAATCAGTCATTTGGACGATCTTTCACTGAGAGGAAATTTGACGTCGAAAGGAGCTCCGCAGAAGAAACTGCAACAGAAATCATGATCATGCAATCAGGGAAAATATGGGCAATCTGGGAAAATTGCATGTTGACGATCACGACTATGGGAGTGCGCTTGAAAAAGGGCTATAGTGCGAGCTGGCCAAGAATCAGAGGAGAAGCGGGCTCGGGAAAATGAAATTGAAAATTTTCCAGTGTTAGGAAAATTTGGGATATTTTTTGCACGGGCGGCAAAATTCGCCGCCCTTGCATGTGAGGGGTTTGATGTTTGTGCATCGGCGGCGAATTTCGCCGCCCGTGCAGCTTGAAAAAACTGTGAGATGGTTGGAGCGGCGAAATTTGCCGACAATGCAGGAAATAGGTAAACCGAGGTTCGTTTGGTAAGAGCGGCAATTTTCGCCGCTTTTGCAGGAAATAGGAACGAAAGGTTTGTTGTTCGGGCGGCGATTTTCGCCGTCACTGCATTTGATAACTAAACTTCATCTTTGACGTTCCGTCGGCGATTTGTGCCGACACTGCATTTGGGTTCTACATATGCACGAACGGCGAATTTCGCCGACGTTGCATGGCAAGGTAACCTCCGCAAGTTTTGAGCGCCGAGATGTTACCCGATCCGACACTCAGGTAACCAACAATGTAAACACGGCAAAATTCACCTATGTCGTGTGAGATGAATTTCGTGTTGAGGGTTTGGGATTTCGAGGGCGAGGGAATCCCTAGGGTTTTCGGGGTAGTAGGTAGGTTTAAAGATTTTGAAGGCGAAAAACCTAGGGCAGCCTATGGTTGTCAACACAAGACAAGAAACAAAAACCTTGCAAACAAAACAAAAACAAACGAAAACAAAAACCAAAAACTAAGAAACAAAACCTTCTGAAGAAAGAGTTTGAACGACGAGTGGAAGGAAGACTTACCCGTGCTTGTAGAGGAAAACCCTAAGGATAGCTCGGTCGGTGAATCGGCGAACGGTGAGATCAGACGAGCGTCGAGCGAGTCGCGTAGGGGTTTTGTGGATAAGGAATGACGAATAGAAGAAAGAAAAGGCTTTTAAAAGATCAAAAACGGAGTTGAAAACCCCTGGCACGAGTGGCCATTAATGGCGTCCGACACGAAAATCCCGAAGATCTCGTTCGGGTGGCAAATTCGGACGCTCGTGCATCGTTGTTGACTAATACGCAAAGTCGGCAAAAAATGCCGCCGATGCATGTGATGGTCACTCGACATATGCGAGAGCGGTGGAATTTGCCGCTTTCGCACTTTTGACTAAAAACGACGTAATAGCGGTGAATTTCGCCGACTATACATCAAAACAAAATAAATTTAAAGGATATGTAAGAGCGGCAAATTTTGCCGCTCTTGCATATCAAGAGTCAAAATTCACCAGACTTTTAAAAAGACTAACATTAACACCTTGACCAATTTACGACTTGAACTTTCCTCGCCTTCATTGAGAAATTAATTCAAGGAAGCGTCGTAAAAACATCAAATGACCTCGCACGAGATCAAGAACATCTTTTCTCGATTTGCGATCTTAGAGTGTAGTTTCACGAAACGGACAAGTTTCGTGGGGTTGTCTACAAAATGAGCGTAGCTGATTTTGAGAACAACAGAGAGATAGGCTATTACAGAAGCTCTCAGACCATCCAATGATTAACTCCATAGCCTACATGCAATTAGGGTAACAAAAATTATGCCTTCCAATACCAGGACAAAACACCCAGCATAAGCACATTTCTCCATAGCTGAAAAACAACCCAAGCTTCTCCATATCATCAGGGAGCCTCTCACACAAACACCCAATAAAAAGATTTGCTACATCTCAACCATAGAGTAAAATATTCCACCCCATGCATCAAGATTATATTGCTGCCAAATCACGAGCTTTAGGTCACATCATTTCAATATGACTAGCTCCAGTATCTCCATCTTCACCATCCTTCAAGTGCCTGCTATAACATGAAGACAAGATTAACTGCAAGACTTCCACTCAAACAAGGATCAATAATTAGACGATTCCTTCAGATTTCCTCAAGCTTGTCACACTAAGAAATCATCATAGAAGGAATGCCCAGACCTTATACACTAGGAACTCTTACATGCAAACATATCTAGCACACAAGTGTACATATGTGAGCAACAAAGCAGATCCCAGAAGAAGGCTCTGATACCACTTGTAAGGAAATGAGAGCATCTCATAACGTATTTCTAAGAACAGTGATGTCTTCAACAGATTTGAATTTCATTAGATTACCTCAAAAAACATGCACAACTATGCCACAAAGAGGAATCAGACATAGTTCATTTCCAACATTAACCCCTAGAGGAAAGTACAAGCAACATTAACCAGTTTCAATAGCAGAAATATTAAACATGAAAGACAGAACAAAAACACAGATTTACGTGAGGAAAACCCTTACGGGTAAAAAACCCCACACTCCAAAAGCCCAGATCGCCATTGTATTATTCAGCAACAGAAAATAAAGTTACAATACAAATCTGGCACTAAGTCTTTCATGGAGATTAACATCCTGTTCCATTTGGAGAATAACTGACAGCATAACCCTGCACAAAGTTCTCCAGCACTCGGGTTAGTCCTTAATACTGTTATCATGCCACAAATAGCATACAGCACAGGACATCACCCTACACCTGAACTCTGTTCTTGCTCACTATTCGCACTCCTCTGTTTCAATGCATTTTACATGTCACATTATAGAGGAAGACATTCAGTTCGACTACCATAATGAACTAAACAGTTACAAAAGACAAATGTATTCCATATGCTTTTCTAATACAACATTTGCTTTTCTGTTCTTCTGTCACGTCATGGAGTAACAGTTACCATCAAGGCATCAACCAATTTCTAGCATCCCAGGTCATAACCATTTTCACAACTATTCATATTTGTGAGATCTAATTATCCCACATGCACAAGTCGACGACCACTATCCCAGTTTATATACCTGACCATTCAGTAAGACTATCATCGGTAATTTTGTTACCGACGATGCCAGTCAAAACCTTATCGAAATAGCCCAAGCCATCAGAGACCACTCCACCATCCACACTGATGATTCCTTGTCCCGCTGATACCCAAGCCTTCATCCTTTGTTAGTCTAACATGAAGTATCGGAGAGACATCTTCTAGCCACGCTGATGTCACTTGTCACGCCGAACACCTTTCCATCGGATAGACCTTGCCGACGCCAACCTTCAACAGTTCATCAGAGAAGAAACTCAAGACCATGCTGACAGTGTAAACTCAGCCCGATAGGCTATACCACTAGCCCTTCATCGGTAAGACCCCACACATCAGAAGTAGTCTCCCAAGATGCTCCGATAATAATAAGTCCCATCGATCTGATAGAACCTTGCTACCATCGGTGTAACATAAGTGATCGGAGTAAGAATTTCAGCCAAGCCCGATAGCAATTATCATACCGATGACCTTTCTCTATTGGAATAACTCTCACCGACACCAACCACCATCGGAGTAACACACACTATCGATGATAGTCTCTCAGATCACACCGATAGATCACATCTTGCCGATACAAAGGATAACCCACTGTGAACAATGTGCTCGCTAAGACAAAGTACAGCTCTCGCCAATGCCTGTAATCTGAGTCACAAGTACTCAACACATTCAAGGGTTTAAAGAGTTTATTTTACTACCAAGGTAGTTACATTGGCATTTTGAGCATTATTTAAGATATTTTTGCATTTTGAGGGTTTGAACGCTCATTCCCACGAACTTGTCATTGCATTAGGGATCTTTGGAAGATATCAACTTGGTAGATCAGAGCATTGGAGGACTTCATAAACTTCATTGTCTTCATATTTGGCTTCAGCATTCCTATTGATTTCACATAGAAGATATATTTGGCTTTGGGTGACGTATGGGTGCATTTTGAGGATCATACTTACAGACCAGCTTTTTGTCCAACATACAGTTGCATTTCTAGCTGTGTATTTGATGCATTTGGAATCATTGGAAGTCTTTGCGAGGAATTACAACCTTTGGGAATCAATTTCATATCCATCGCTACACTAGAGGAGTTGTTTTGTTATGATCTTTGCTCTCGGTTTTATATCAAACTTTCATAGTGATTCATGACAGTCATCTACAGTCTATAGTAAAGTTAGATCGGATATATATTTGTGTTCTTTCATTGATGTTGTAGTTTGGCACTCATTGGAGATCATATTGGCTTCATACTATATCATTCAAATAAGAATTTAGGAGTTGTAAACATTCTGATTTGTGATTGAGCAATAGTAATCAACAAGCATGTTAATTAGTTTGTGATTTTTGACAACAATAAAATCCTATTTTGGCTTCATATACTTTTCCTATATGGTTTTAGTAGTTGTTTTATGCATTGACAAAATATAATTGTGTTTGAAAAAGCAAAAAATTGATTTAATTGAAGAAGAGGATCTTACAAACATACACTATTTGTTACATGTCAGTCCTTGACCACTGTCTATTGTGATTGTTCTCTTGTCAAAGCAAATTTTATCAAAATCCAACCAAAAATCTATCAAAATTTGCCTTACAACATCACTGTCACAAAAACAATGCTTTTGCAACATAGTTTTGTGCTTTTGCACCATAGTCCAGCACTTTTGCAACACAGTTCAATGCCTTTGCACTGTAGTAAAGCACTTTTGCACCATAGTCCAGCACCTTTGGCAAACAATAACGCTTTGAACCATAGTCCAACACTTTTGGTCTTTATCAAACTGTCCATTATCCATTTAGCCTAGAACACAGTAAACTCAAATTTTTGATCAAATAAACCTTTGAGCTAGCATCCTACAATACTACTAGACCTATTCCATCAACCATTAGACCATTTCATCCATCAGCATACCCAAAATTTGGACTTTTCAAACCATTTATCCTCTTGAGATTTCTATCTATCAACTCCATCTTCGCCAAACAGGCCTAAATCCTTACTCACATTTTATCTAGTTGTGTAATTTGGTCTTCACCATATATTCTAGATCACATCAATCCCCTAGTTCATCTTTGATTTGAGAGTGATTACATCTCTTGAGTCTTTGAAGAGGAATTAGTATCCATTATTGGTTTTGCATTATCTTCGAGAGCGAACTTCTCTTGAGTTGATCTAATGCTATTAACCTTATCCACTATCATTTGAGGTCATTAGTCTACTTCTGTGATAGGTAATCAATCATCCGAATCAACTATCGATCTAGTCCTATAAACTTCCACAACCAACCCACATCAAATCCGCCAACATAGTGATTTCAAATTTATCAAATCAGTCCAAAAATTAGTCAATCCCTAATCTCTGATTTAGCGCATTTGAGCAACCTTATGGTCACTGATGAGTTAAAAACAACCTCATTTCTTTGATGAAACAAATAACCCTTTTTTCGTTGCCTAATCTGCTAGCCTTGTCAATTTGTTTGTTTTTATAAGCAATATTTATCTATTTTTAATAAAATGTTGTACAAATCTTTATTTCCTAAATTGATTGAAATTAGATTTTAAAGTTGATGTAATGGTATGTAGAGTGGGTAATTGTGCAGGGTTAATGCATTGCCTACAAGAGAAGTGGACTTCATGCAGCTGAGGTTGAGTGCGCCAGAAGTTGAGGGCGCTAGAATTTTAGGTGTGCATTAATTGAAGACTTTTTTAAGTTCTGTTATTTTTGTTGTTTACCCAAGACATTATGGCTCCACTTAGAGCCTTTTCTATGTTTTAAAAGAGATCAATAGTTAAAGATTCTATTTTTCAGTTATAAGATTTTTCAAATGGCATTTTACCACCATCTAAAATTTAGGAGTTCAAATGTAGTTTAGTTTTAGTTTTTTTCTCAAAACATGGATATAAATATCATACTATGGATGGATGAAAATCAATCTCTTAGTTTTTGAAAATAATCAGAGCTATGTACTGCAATTTCTCCATGAATGCAAATAATGTTATTTTGAGTAATTTATTTTGAGGTATAAATATCTAAGTAGAGTTACCATGTTGCTGTGGAAATGATTGAATGTGACCTGAGTTAGAGACGAATTTCTCCCAAGAGCTGGCCACTCACGGGATTGTAGAGTAGATAAGTATTTCTATTTCTATTTTTGTGGATGTTTAGTTTCAGTTAAAGTTATTTTATGTTTAGCTTTTTGTTGTGAACCTGCAGGGTGTGTTGTTTAAATGTTTCCAGAGCATCTATTTTAGTTAAACTGTTGTTTTAGAACTCTGTGTTGTTTAAATGTTTTTGGAACATCTGCTTTAGTTGAACTGTTGTTGTCTGATAGTCAAAAGTTAGAATGTTTTGTGCAGTATAGAATTTGTCACCATTTAAGATCATATTAAAGTTGCATTTCTAAACTTCTAGTGTTTATATGCTTTCTAGTGTAGAATTTGCATGCTTTTTAAGTTTAGAATTTATATGCTTTCTAGTGTAGAATTTACATGCTTTTTAAGTTTAGAATTTATATGCTTTCTAGTATAGAGTTTACATGATTTTTAGTATAGAGTTCAAATGCTTTATGTAGTAGGATATAACTGCTTTGTAGTTTCATATGTTGTTCAAATCTTTTAAAGGAACTAGAAAATTGTTTCTCAATGAAATATCCAAACTCCCTATTGCATACAACCTCGGACACTACCCCAGTTGATAAATTGATATTTTTCAACTAAAGTGTTAGGACCTCATGACAGCTTGTCACTTTTTGGCGTCGTTGCCGGGGATGTGATTCTTTTCTAAGTGTTAGGTTGATCCGTCTTGATTAATTCAATATTTAGTTCTTCAAATGAGACTTCTTCCTCCCTATTTATGGTTGGAATTACTATTGGGGGGGATTTGGTATAAATCTTCCGTGTGGACCTCATTTCCTAACCATGCAGAAAGAGAGGTTTGGTGATGATTTTTGGGTGTTTACTACAAGAGGTTTCCAAGCATTTCCCTAATGAGACCTCCCAAAATACCCTAGAAGTTTTACCAACTGACCCAATCTTTGAAGAGATAGTTATTCAGCCAACCAACCTAGTCTTTGAGGAAGAGAATATTCCTTTTGACATTATGGCTAATAATCTTCATAATGATGATATCCCGAGAAGACCGACAGCAGGAACCTTTACCTACCCTATTGCTCTCAACAAACATGATGATGCACCAATGAAAAACATTTCACCATCCATCTTGCTGACTTTCAGGGGACTTTCTTCTCAAGATCTTGACCCATTCCTCTTCAAGTTCAAAGTCTTGTGTCAAACATACGACTATAAGAATGATAACTAGAAACTTAAACTTTTTCCCTCCACTTTGAAAGATGCTGCAATGCATTGGTTCATGGGACTATTTTTTGGGTCAATAACTACATGGAATGAAATGGAAACTGTCTTTTTAGACAAATACCAGAGTTATTGCAGAATTAGCGATAGGAAAGAGGAATTGTTCAAACTAAGACAAAAAGAAGATGAGAGCCTGGAAGATTACCTTGATAGGTTTATCTTTATAACCAAACAATGTGGTGAAGAAGCCATAAGTTTGGAGATTCTAAAGACTATATTTCTCAAAGGACTTGATGAGGATGCTAGGAGAAGCTTAGATTTAATGGGAAAGGGAGATGTGTCCCAACTTGAACTTACTGATATCTCTGAGTTATGTCAGAATTTTTCCTGTACTCGTGGAGGTATCCGAAAATCTAGCCTCTTAAGGAGCTCAAATGAAATAGGTAAACTATGAGAGGAAGGAGTAAATCTGAAGACTGACATACTTGTTCAGTTGAACACCACTTTGGATGGAATATAGGCTAAAACACGTAATCCTGAGACTTTATCCATCTATTGCCCTAGGTGTTGAAACAAACATCTATTAAGAGAATTCCCTTTGGATAAGGCTGACAATTGCCAAATTTGTGAAAAGAGTCATGCCACTAATCAATGTGAGATCCTGAATGCAATCAAGAATTCTAAAAAATGACTGTCTCACACTGAGGAGGAAATCAATTTCATGGGTCAGAGACTTGGAGGAAATTTCTCCTATGGTCAAAACTCCAACCCTACATTACAACCTCCAAACACTTGGAACAATACATAGTGGACAGCTCCATGGCCTTCAACATCACCTAGTTGGGGATCTTACCCACCTTGGGGACCACCTGAATGGACGAACCAAGCTTGGGGAAATCCCCAATTCCCAAATCAGCAATGGCACCCTCATAATCGACCCCCACAATGGAATCAACCACCAAATCAATTCTATAATGGTCCAAGACAAATGCCAAACCCGCAACAAAACCTTCTAATAGCTCCTCAAAACCCTCAGCAGTATGAACAAGTTAATCAACCACCATTACTAATACAACCTGTTCCTAATCCCAAGAACACATGTCAAAATGCCCCAGTATATGCTGCTGATCAAGATAACATGGCAGGGGTCAATACTATCTATTGTGGAAACCTTCAATTGAGGTCAGGAAAAACACTTAATCAACCTACCATTGTTGAAGTTATAGAAGACCCAAACAAGGAACTTAACATAGAACCAGAGACTCTTCTTGTACCCATAGAGTATGACCCTAAGAAAAATCAAGAGGAATTATCCCCAACACAATCTTGAGCAACTTCAACACCTACCATAGAACCATCTAGAAAAAGTTGCCAAGTGACTATCAACTACTCAAAAAAAAGATCCTATATTAAGAAAGAAAACCTAGGCACCTTTTCCAGAACATCTCAAAGCAAATGTTCATAGGAAGCCACTGGAAGTATCATTGTCTAACAAAACTACTCTGATGCAAGAAATTAAACTCCATATTGAGATTCCCTTGTTACAAGTGATTAAAGAAATCCCTGAACTGAACCAACTAGTAAAATAGTTGTGCATTAAAACACCAGGAAGGAAAATGAAACAGATTAATACAGTGTGCATCAATAGATATCTAGCCGACCTTCTGGCTGGGATGACCTTAACCCAAAAATATGGTGACCCAGGTAGTCCACTTATAACAATAACAATTAATGAGGTAGCAATACCTAATGCATTGGTGGACTTGGGAGCAACCATTAATGTTATGATAGTGGATGTTATGGAAAAACTTGGACTCATTGATTTATGCCCCACAACTACCATATTACAAATGACAAATCAATCCATAGCCATTCCTAAGGGTGTCTTAGAAAATGTCCCTATCAAGGTTGACGATTGGGAATATCTAGTAGACTTCCAAATCCTCCAGTCCCTCACACCCAAAGACAGTTACCCGTTAATACTAGGTAGGCCATGGTTAGCTACAGTTGTAGCCAAGATTGACTCCAAAGGAGGAATGATCATTTAACATGGTTCCAATACCAAACATTTAAGTCTATATCCCACCGTTCAACCTACAGAACATAACAAAGTCTGGGTTGATGAATCAGACAAATCTGACAAATAAGAGAATCTAGCTTCACTTACTATAGTAGTTATTAAACAAAATGGTGAAGAATTGGAAGATGAATTAGAAAACATCCAAGATCTTTCCTTAGACTTAGGCGATGAAGAGATTTTATAGGTGGAAGAAATTTTGGGACATCCAATTCACATTGACGACAAAGAACATGATTATACCAACTTCACAACTTGACCTTGTCCCCTGGTGAATATCATTTTGAAAATAGATCACTTCTTCGAAGATATTGCCATACTCCATAGAACTATACCACATAGCTATCATCTCAACATTTTAACAAAGGAAGTTCACACTGTCACCTCTAATTACCTTGGAACCAAGATTATCATGTTATTATCGAGAAAGACTTTAAATATCAATAGCTAGTTGATAGAATCTGATGAACTCAAATTATTTGATGTTTTGATTAATAGGTCTAAAGCTTTTGCTTGGGACTATAGATACATGAGAGAAATTCACCCAAGTGTTTGTACCCATCACATCTATATTGAAGACGTTAGACTGGTTTGACAACCACAACAAAGACTCAATCCTGCTGTCAAAGATATTGTCAAAACTAAAATTGAGAAACTTCTACAAGTAGGATTTGTCTATCCTATCTCAGACAGTAAATAGGTTTCACCTTTGGTAGTAGTGCTAAAGAAAAATGGGAAATGGAGAGTGTGTGTTGACTATCGAGAACTCAACAGAGCAACCTACAAAGATTATTTCCCACTACCCTTCATAGATCAAGTTTTGGATAATCTAGCAAGAAGGAAGTATTTTTCATTTCTGGATAGGTTTAGTGGATATAACCAAATACAAGTGGTAGTGGAGGACCAGGACAAAACTACTTTCACTTGTCCTTGGGGAAGATTTGCATATCAAGTTCTTCCCTTTGGGATCTGTAATGCTCCTGCCACATTCCAAAGAGTCATTCTAGCTATCTTTGCTTAACTTGTAAAAGATTGTGTAGAAGTCTATATGGATGACTTCACAGTCTATGGTTCCACTTTTGATGAAGGCCTAAAAAATTTGGATAGAGTATTACAATGATGTGAAGATTATCAACTGTCTCTAAGCCATGAGAAGAATCTACTAATGGTAGAACAAGGTATAGTGCTAGGACATCATATCTCAGCTGAAGCGATAAAGGTTGACCCTAAGAAGATTGAAGTAATACAACAACCGGAAACCCCAAAGAATCAAACCGATGTTAGAAGTTTCTTAGGACATGTTGGTTATTACTGGAGGTTCATAGAAAACTTCAGTAAGATTGCAACTTCCATGTTCTCTCTTCTATAGAAAGACGTGGATTTTTTTTGGACAGAAGAATGACAAAAATCCTTTGATATTATTAAAGCAAAGCATGTCTTAGCCCCAGTTCTACGAGGACCTAACTAGAAACTTCCCTTCTATATTTATGTTGATGCTTCCAATGATGCTATTGGAGCAGTGTTAGGTCAAGAAGATGAGAATGGAGGAAAGTACGCTATATATTTCATCAGTAAAAACTTGAGCCCCACTGAATGGAATTACACCACCACAGAGAAAGAATTCCTATCAATAGTTCATGCAATAAACAAATTTTGGCATTACATTATAGGATACAAAGTGACTGTGTTCACAGACCATTCAACTATCAAATACCTGATGAATAAACCCTCAGTGAATGGGAGAATAATCAGATGGTTATTACTTCTCCAATGGGAAATTCAACATAGTTGCAGATTTTCTATCCTAGATAAAACAAGATAATGGAGATTATACCCCTGTGCAGGATGAATTTCTTGATGAAAATTTATTCGCTATCTCCATTAAAACACCCTGGTTCACAGACATTACCAATTACTTATCCACCACTAAGCTTCACCCAGAATTTACATCAAAACAAAAGAAATGCCTCATTTGGGAAAGTGTTCACTTCAAATGGATTAATGACATCTATTTTGATATGGGTCTGACTTGGTCCTACGACGTTGTGTCAGACCAGATGAAACATACAGCATCCTCAGAGCTTGCCATGACAATCCATCTAGCGGACACTACTCTGCCAAGAGGACTTCTCATAAAATCTTAGGTCTAGGATACTATTGGCCCTCCTTGCACAAGGATGTGAAGAACTATGTTCATCGTTGTGATGAATGCCAATGAGTGGGAAGACCTACGGCCTCCAACAAAATGCCTCTGCAGCCACAGGTGGTTTTTGAACCATTTGAAAAGTGGGGATTGGATTTTACTAGTCCTATAGATCATCCTTCACAAGGGAAAGAGTATATTCTGGTATGTACATACTATCTTACCAAATGGGCAAAAGTCTAAGCTCAAAAAGTTGCTAGAGAAGAATACGTTGTAGAATTTTTATATAACAAAATTTTTCTCAGATTCGGAGCCCCTAGGTCAATTGTCACAGACCAAGGACCTCAATTTATGTCTAAGGTTTTATTATCTTTCACTGATCATTTCCAGGTAAGCCATAAGAATTCATCACCCTATCACCCACAAGCAAATGGTCAAGTAGAAGTCACTAATAGGGATCTCAAAAACATCCTAACAAAATAATTTCATCAGGCAGAAAGGACTGGGCCAGAAAATTGCCTGAAGCTGTTTGGGCTTACAACACAACTTGGAATTCCACCACTGGTCTTACTCCTTATGAATTGGTCTTTGGGAAGAAACCTCTTTTGCCCATTGAATTTGAACTTCAAACTCTTTGAACAACAATGGAATTAGATTTAGACCTTGATCGAGCTCAGATAGAGAGAGTCCTGCAGCTTAGTGAACTAGATGAACCCCGCTTAGAAGCTATTCATCAAAATGAGCTAGTTCAACAACAATGAAAGGCCTGGCATGATAAACACATCAAGGAAAGAGAATTCCATGAGGGAGATTGGGCATTGCTGTTTTATTCTTGATACAAAGACCAAAAAGGCAAACTTAGAACTCATTGGCTGGATCCATACGAGATTTTTGAGGTATTCCCAAATGAAGTAGTACAACTCAAACCCATTGATGGTTATTCTCAAACTTCTTAGTCAATGGACATCGACTTAGGATCTACCATAAACTTGTCAACAAAGAGGAGTTTACTCGATTGGTAGAAATGCACGGAGAAACTCAATGTGTTGATTCTGCTTCGGCAGAAGCAATATAAGTAGGTTAAAAAAAATTGCTTGTGTGTGTGTATATGCGTTTAGGAACAATTATCCATATATTCATCTTTGTACTTGCCTAGATTTCATCACTGTTTAGCAGGGTTTAATTTTTGAAGAAGTGTTACAAATTCTAGCATATCTCCAAGTGATGCTCCAAAACTTGTCTGAATAGATCCATACTCTCATCATGTTCCTGCATTCTAGCTACATCTTTCAATGATGCTTCAGAACTTCATTCATGCATTCTGGCTACATCTTTTAGTGATGCTTCAAAACTTTGTTCCTACATTCTGGTTGCATCTTTCTGTGATGCTTTAGAACTTTGTTTCTACATTCTGACTACATCTTTCAATGATGCTCTGGAACTTTGTTCCTGCATTCTGGCTGCATCTTTTAGTGATGCTCTGGAACTTTGTTCCTGTTGGAAATAGGAAAGACAACTGAGAGGGGGGTGAATCAATTGTCTCAAAACTTTAGATCTTATTGCAGTTAATTCTTTCTTTTACCACTTAATAACAATTCAATAACTTAACCATGAAAACAACAATCATAAGTGTAAGAGAAGCAACACAAAAACACACTTGACACCAAGATTTTTGACGTGGAAACCCAGTTAAGGGAAAAACCACAGTGGGGGTTAACCCACAAAAATTAATACCTTGTTAAAAGTATTTTTACAAATGGGAATACACATGCATTCAGGCTCACTGCCTATAGAAAGATTACAAGAGAATAGCACAGATTTTGAACTGATAAATAACATCTACCCATGCAAGAATTTCAGTTCCGGTTAAGTGCAAAACTGATCTTACACATTTCATCTTTGCTCTGCTCTTCTTACTACTCTGCCTTCATTCGCACCTTAGATTTCTGCTCTTCTCACATTTACACCTTATTCACACACACCACACACAAAATCATCCAATTCCATCAGCTATATATATCTACAACATGATCTACAATCATTTTACCAGTCAGCTTCAAGAACATTTAGAACTTTATTGAGTACTCTGCTCTGTCGGCTAGATCCATACATAATATGAGATGTGGACCAAAACTTGCACTTGCAAATCATCAATCATGTCAGCTACCATCATTGATTATCACCAATTGCCCAATAGACAACTTCTATACATCTAAAATTAAGATCATTCACAAGGTCAACCTGTTCTTCTTCTGTCTGTTCTATCAAACTGAAACCTAATACTCAAAAGCATATCTTTTGAGTCCTTCATCACCGGATGACAAAACTCTGAATTTAGAGTGTCTTGACAATGTTTACAACTACCTTAGATCTGCAGCAAACCATGCCTTTCCACTAGAGAGATCCGGACCATGATATTGGATCTATTCCTGACTGCCTAGACTTAGACAAATTTTGATTCTGACTTTCGGTGTGAACAAATTGTGTTATGCAGATGACTGGGATAATCTTAGTTGCCATCAATGACAACACCTGTCAATGCAAAGTAGTATCTCTTGCCTACAATCTCCCCCTTTGGCATTGATGGCAACACTTAGTGAAAAATGACTAAGTGTCTAATGTAGCTCCCCCTTACTCTATACACTTGTGCTTCTCTATTAGTTCCGAAGCTCCCCCTTTGCTGGATTCTTCATTTTTCACTACTCTTCACTCCCCCTTTGACATCAATGGCAAAGGGTGGGGTCTCAAGCCAAAATTCTCCAAAAATTATGTATATACTATCGCATATGTACACTAATCATTAAGTTCTATTTACATAAACTTGAGAATGTCTGCAAAGCTATCTTTTATTTGCACAAGTTTAGAGGACCAAGTACTCTTCATTCCATCCAAAATTGAGATGTACCCACTCAACAAAAATGAATATGCTTTTGCCTTTGATAGATCTGATGGATCACTAGTTTGAATTGCAGTCTGAGCTTCAGATAGGGAATTATACATTGTTTCTAACTTAGGGGCAATCAATCCCCAAAGCTCACACATTGTCTTCATAATGTTGCCTTTCTCTTTGACAAGTTTCTTTATCTCCTCAATCAAGCTAATTACTTGACATTCCTGACTTATGGATGAAATAGTTAGAGGATCAAAATTATTGGATAGATTTGACAATTTCAGTTCTTGTTCCTTTATCTTCTTGTCAATATCCTCACTTACTTTGGGTCAGGATAGTAAAATTTATATACATCACTTCCATCACTTAGAGCATTTTAAACACTCTTTATACTGATAGCAAGTATAGTCCTATCATACCCTATCAGACTTTTAATTTCACTAAATCTCTTATCCAAAATCTTGATTGCAAGCCCCAATAGCTCATTGTCCTCCATGTGGAACTTTAACATCTTTTCTCGATCCTTTACTTGGGTGAATGATGCTATTTCCATCAATTGAATTGGAGAGACCTTGGAGTAATTCAGCCTCATCAAGCTCAATCATCTCTTTTTCAAGAAGACGTTTCACTACATTGGCAGTGTCTCTTGCAACATTTTCTGAACCATCCTTTTGTTCATCAGTTTTCTTAGTATCTACTTTAGGTGCTTCAAAATTTGCACCATCTTCTTCTGCTTTATCTTTCTTTGCTTTTTCTTCCTATTTATCTGCTTTACTTTTCTCTATGTTCTCTGCAGATGGACTCTTTCCTGTTTGTTCACCACTTGCTACCTAATTCAGAGGGCTCTGTGTAATAGCAATATCCTCTTCTTTTCCAGAATGATCAGGTGGAGGAGTTACTCCTGCATCAACTATTTTGTCTATCATTTCTATGTCCTCCTAATTGACTTGTTCCTCTTCCTGAACTTCTCCAACATTCAGATCTGATGAATCAAATACAACATTAGTCTCCTCATAGGTTAACTCCGGAGGATCTAAATTAACACCTTGGTCATCAATTCTTTTGTTAATCTATTCTTCTGGAGCTTCATGTTCCAGAACTGGAGGATTGACTTCTTCTACTTGTTTCTCTGAAATAATATAATATTTATCTTTGTCTAAAACCTTTCTCAAGATTTCTTCTGTTTCTTTTGCAATTTCCTTAGTTTCACCAAGCATTAGGTTGTTCATCTGGACCTTGCTTCTGAATTTTTCTTTAACTTCTCTGAGGATTTTATCTGCTTCTCTTTTAGTCATTATAGGACACAAAGTAGAGAGAACATACTCTCTGAGTTCTATGTCTTTATCCTTGGCTGCTTCTTTCCTCGTTTCTAGTACTTTCCTTAAACTTTTAGGAAGTTCTTGTAAAATGTCCAACATGGCTCTATTGAATTTATTCAAATATATGATAATGGCATCTTCCATAATTTTCTTATTTGCTTGATCAAAATTATCATAGTAAACTTTGATAGGCTTTAAATTTCCATGAATAGTGATTATTTTTACAATTTCATCAATAGTCATAGCAACCTTACCAGTTACTTGCTTTCTTCTGATACAAAGTGATCCACATGAGGAATGAATGAACTTTTTAAGCTCCACAGCACCTAATTTGCTTTTGTAATAAATGCTTTGCTATAATACATATGGTTGCTCTGTTTCTAGGGTAATCTCTCATGAATCACTCCGCAATTTGCCATAATCACTTCCTTTCTTCTAGAAATCCTTTCAGATATTATAAATCAACCCAAGGTACCTTTTCTCATTGTGCCAAATCTAGGCACTCACTTACTAGCTGGGGGAATTTGATTTACAATGCTGCTCCCCTTAGGCCAAGGCTCCCAAATCAATTCCCAGAGGAATTTTTAGCACCGGATTCTAGTGCAGATCCATTACTATCATTCATAATTGTTTTCTTGACCCATGTCTTGTTTATTTTATTCTAAGTCTCATTCGCATCAATTTTTTCTTTGCCTTTGTCTTGTCTCTGCTCATCCAGTTTTCTGTTTACCAGACCTCTTCTTCCATTGTTCCTACTTCTACAGAATCTTGTAATATGACCAGATTTGTGGCAATTAAAGCACACAACATTTCCTTTCTTATAAAATTGATTTTCTCTTGATCTACACTAATTAATCATGTGTCCAAACCCATTGCAAGCAAAATAGTAACCATTGAAGGAATTGCCAATTCCTTTATTGTTAGCATTATTCATTATCATACTTCTGCATTCATTTGATCTATGACCATACCTCTTACACTGGAAGCATTGACCAGAGAAGGATGGACCATTTTGATTTACTTTGCATCTACACTGAGTAGATCTATGACCAAATTTGTTGCAATTGAAACAATTTCCATTGAATGATGGATATCTTTGAGCATTAGGTTGTCTTACCTGAGGTTTTCCAATTCAGTTTCTCCCATTCCTAGGTTGAAAATTTCTCTATTCAGATCCGGAGCTTTCACCTTTCCCATATCCAAGACCATGCTTGTCATCAGCCTTTTTCTGTCCTTCGAGCAATGCTTCAAGTTTTGTTGTGCTTATCTTGAACTTCTCTTTATATTCATTTACAACTTCTAGGTCATGTCTGAGAATGACAATTTGCCTTTCAAGTTCTCTCTCATTGTCTCTACTTTCTTGTAGATCAGACTCTAGATGGCCAGCTATTCTATCCAATTTGCAACATTCTTCAATTCTTTCTTTTAGTTTTTGATTCAGATCTTCTTCAATTTTCTTCCTATCTTCACTTTCTTTTTTTTGCCTCATCACCCTAGATTCCATTTCAATTTTTAGAACAATAACTTCTTTTGACATCTTCTCACATTCCTTTGTCTTTTCTTCCAAAGCTTCATTCATGCCATTTTCTTCAGGTAAACTGGATAGCTACAGAAGTAGCTCATTTTTCCTTTGCATAGATTTCTTTAATTTATCTTTTAACATTTCAATGGTATCATCAGCATCTTTAAGTTCACCTCTCAGATTACTAATTTCTACTTTAGACTAAACAAGCTCTTCTAGGGCCAACTGAAGTTGATCTTTGAGTGAACCCATTTAAAACTTCTTGCAAGATCTTTTCCTCAAGCTGTTAGGCTTCTCAAAGGAACCTTGCTCTGATATCAATTATTGGAAATATGATAGACAACTAAGAGGGGGGTTGAATCAGTTGTCTCAAAACTTTAGATCTTATTGCAGTTAATTCTTTCTTTTACCGCTTAATAACAATTAAATAACTTAACCATGAAAACAACAATCACAAGTGTAAGAGCAGCAACATAAAAACACACTTGACACAAAGATTTTTGACATGGAAACCTGGTTAAGGGAAAAACTACGGTGGGGGTTAACCTAAAAATTAATACCCTGTTAAAAGTATTTTTACAAATGGGAATGCACATGCATTTGGGCTCACTGCCCAGAGCTCACTGCTCAAAGGGAGGCTCACTGCCTACAGAAAGATTACAAGAGAATAGCACAGATTTTGAACTGATAAATAGCATCTACCCATGCAAGAATTTTAGTTCCAGTTAAGTACAAAAACTGATCTTACACATTTCATCTTTGTTATGCTCTTCTTACTACTCTACCTTCATTCACACCTTAGATTTATGCTCTTCTCACATTTTCACCTTATTTGCACACACCACACACAAAATCATCTAGTTCCATCGGCTATATATATCCACAACATGATCTATAATCATTTTACCAGTTAGCTTCAAGAACATTTAGAACTTTGTTGAGTACTCTGCTCTGTCAGCTAGATCCATACATAATATGAGATGCGGACCAAAACTTGCACTCGCAAATCATCAATCATGTTGGCTACCATCAATGATTATCACCAATTGTCCAATAAACAACTTCTATACATCCAAAATTAAGATCATTCACAAGGTCGGCATGTTCTTCTTCTATCTGTTTTGTCAAACTGAAACCTAATACTTAGAAACTAATATCTTTTGAGTCTTTCATCACCAGAGGACAAAACTCTAAATTTAGAGTGTCTTGACATTACTTACAACTACCTTAGATTCGTAGCAAACCATGCCTTTCCACCAGAGAGATCCGGACCAAGATACCGGACCCTGTCACCTGCTCTGTTCCTGATTGCCCAGACTTAGACAAATTCTGATTCTGACTTCTGGTGTGAACAAATTGTGTTATGTAAATGATTGGGATGATCTTAGATGCCATAAATGACAACACCTATCAATACGGAGCAGTGTCTCTTGCCAACAGTTCCTGCATTCTGGCTGCATCTTTCAACAATGCTCTAGAACTTTGTTCTTGCATTCTGGCTGCATCTTTCAGCGATGCTTCAGAACTTTGTTCCTACATTCCTGCTGCATCTTTTAGCGATGCTCTGGAACTTTATTCCTACATTCTGGCTACATCTTTCAGTGATGCTCTGGAACATTGTTCCTGTATTCCAGCTGCATCTTTCAGCGATACTCTGAATCTTTGTTCCTGCATTCTGGCTGCATCTTTTAGGGTTGCTCCGAAACTTTGTTCTTGCATTCCGACTACATCTTTCAGTGATGATATGGAACTTTGTTCCTACATTTTGGCTGCATCTTTCACCAATGCTTCGGAAGTTTGTTCCTACATTCTGGATGCATCTTTCAGTGATGCTCTAGAACTTGGTTCCTACATTCTAGCTGCATCTTTCAACGATGCTTTGGAACTTTGTTCCTTCATTCTGGCTGCATCTTTCAACGATGCTCCTGAACTTTATTCCTTCATTCTGGCTGCATCTTTCAGCTATGCTCCAAAACTTTGTTCCTTCATTCTGGCTACATCTTTTAGTGATGCTCCAGAACTTTATTCCTTTAGCCAGCTGCATCTTGCAATGATGCTCTGGAATTTTGTTCATATATTGCACATCTATTCCTTTGATATCTTCCTCCACCATTGTGAATTTGTGATTTCCATCTGTGAAAATGTTCCTACTATCTAAAAGCACAACATTATCACCCCGCAATCCACCACGAAAAGCCATCATGAGTTTGTCATTCCCAACCATAAGAATAAGTGTTATTATGACAACTTTTTGTCATAATAAATTCAGCCACCCCATCATCATATCATAATAAATTCATTTCATTCAAATCGAATGGTACCACCACCTAGGATGCTATTACGTCAGCAAAAACAAGTGACTTTCAAATCAATAATGGAACGGAAGGTAAGTACATCTTTTATTTTAAATAGATCATTTATTGTGAATAAAAATAGATAAATTGGCATGAACCCCTTTTCTTTTTTAAATTTAGCAAATGTGTGAACTATTTCTTCATTGGAGAAGGTGGTAGCTCGTTCACTCTAACCCATGCAATGCCATAATTAACTGTTGAAAAGCCAAGTACCCTGAATCAACATTACCGAAGTACAAGTGGCCTCAAAACCTACAATTCCTTTAATATCCCTATCAGTTTCTTGAGCAGTTTTATCACTTTGGGTGCCACAATATTTTAGTAGTCATTGAGCAATATTATCAGTAAGAAATAGAATGGGGGGATCTGAACGCAAGTCTAAGCCAGCTTCACCAGATAAATTGTTGGCATTGGGGAATATTTTAGAGTTATTTCAAAGGGTAGGATGGCTAGAATTTATAAAGAAATTTGAGGGACACCATGCGCAACTGGTCAAGGAATTTGCCGAGAACTTTGTATATGACCAGTCAATTGTGTGCAGGAAGAACTTCAAGATGAGTCCCCAAATTATCTCTAAATTATCTGGTATTGGGAATGAAGGTATTAATTTGTCTGAAACCACAAACATTTCCTATTAGAAAATGATAGAACTTTTTATACAGGAAGGACCCATTACTAGTTGTAAACACCCGGGGGCAAAATAAGGGATTTCACAGAATGTCTATTATAGAACCATGGCGAGCAGCAGTTGCATGGATTATTAAGTATTTCACCTGTGAAGGGCAATGCGCCACTGTAGTTGGTCCCCCCTTTCAGCTACTCATTCATCTGTGTCATGGCTTAGAAAACCTTGAATTAAGGGTTAACATTCCTACCTTCCTCCATGATTCCCTTGTCAGTATGATAGAGTGATTCAAGATAGGGTTTGGGCCTTTGAAACATCACGGTCTTGTTCATTTAATTTGCAAATATTATTACCATAAGAAAAGAAAATCATATGTAAAATGGCAAAAGTTTCTACAGAAATTTGAAAACCCTGAACCCTCGAGACAATTTGAGGAAGGTGAGTCATCTGGTATTGCAACCCAGAATGTGAGAGAACTCTCCCCTATACCTCAAGGTGATAGACAAGCTCCTCGTGATGAAGCGTTGGAAAATCTAGTAAATCCCTTGGACCTTGAAGAAAGGCCTAAACCACATAATGTACATGAGACCCCCAAAAAATGAGAAAATATGGATTTAGTAGACTTGGGGGAGGAATGTATTCGGCCCCGTAAAAAGGATAAGAGGCCCAAAATGAAACTACAAAAACCTCCTCCTTTAAGAAGGAGCAAGTGGCTAGCTGTTGAATCTAGTTGTGTCGCAGCCTGTGAATTGGCCCTTGTTCCCAAGAAAAAGAGACAAGAAAGGCAACCCTATGAAAAAGTAACCCAACCAGATGAGACTATATCTCAGACATGTGCAAATGTAACTCAAACTTTGGAGAGTAATAAACCCCCTGAATCTGGACAAGAAATTGACCCATCTAAAGAGGACCAAAAAGAAATAGGAGAAGCACAAGAGGGAATCCATCAACAAATGCCCAATTATGTCCTAATTGAAGAAGAGGAGGGTCAAGAATATGAGGCTGTTGAAATAATTCCTTCATCACAACAACCAGTAGACATTCAGATTGATACAATGTCAGAAGAAAGATAGTTGTCTCCTCTAAATAATGTTGGTGACATAGGACAAGGTCTATTGGAAGCAATTAATGAAAGACATGTGTCTGGCAGTGAAACATAAGTTTTTATTTCCCCCCTTTCTACAGATGCAGAGGATAACAAAAGTGAATACATGACACTTGAAACAAAGGAATTAAAAGCAAAAATTATGTAGTTGAAAAATAAAATACAATTGAATGAAGAATAGTTAAGCAGACAACAATAGGAGAGAGAAATAGATAGAGCTTCTGGAATAGAGGGATCAAACCATTAGAGAATTGCAATCCCAATTGCAACAAGTTGAAGAAAGAGATAAGCATTGTCTAGCTAGTCTATCTGAAAAAGATGGATAGATTAAGAATTTAACCTTCAACTTGGAACAATGCTTGAAAACATTTGTAGAGGAGTAGGAAAAACAAAAATTAGAGCTAAATAAAGTTGAGCCAACCAAGATGAAATGGTTTCAAATCCATATTCCTCCTATTTTGACGAAGTGGATGGAGCAATGCTATTTCCTAAGGCAATCTAGAGATGAAAATGCTAGACTTAAGAAAGAAATAGTATTGTTGAAAGAATCTTATGATAGATTATATCAGGCTAAAATGGATGCATGTCAAATTGAAGAGCTATTAATAGCCTGTAGGAAACCATCCAGATTGTATTCTATGTTCCTTAATGAGCAACTATTAAGGTGGAAGCTCCTGAGAATCTCTTGCAATTTACCACATGACCCCGATGATCAGTAGTTCCTTGAAGCATTTAAAGAAGCATCTGGTATGCAAAAAAATTTGTTATGTGAGTTTTTCATTCATAATCTGTTTCTCAAAAAACATAATGATTTCTTCATCAATTTGTTTGTGGGAGAAGTGCAATTTAAGGGAATTCATGTCAAATATGCAAAATCAAATTCAGTGGCAGGACAAAACTAGAGAATATCTTCATGCAGAAAGAACTGCGGGACTACAAATGAGATACCCCAATCGGAAGCCTTTTGCTTTCAAAGCCTAGTTCAGAAGAATTAAGAGTTATGAACATATGAAGGAGAAATACAATGAAATTATTAGGATATACTTTGAATATTTCAAGATTAATGGACCACAATTGTTTGATAGAACTTGGAATGACTGTGAAGAAAGGTATACCCCCTTGCCTATGTATTTAAAAAGGAGAGAAATGATTTCCCCTACCAACCTTAAATGGTCATACAAAAGAGCTGAAGCATTGACGGAGATTCTTCAGCAACTAAAAACTAAGTGGATAGGGATGAGATACATGCCTCCACTAATTTTACAGCCACCCCCTTTAGACTTAGTAGTTACAGAATAAGATCCTAGAGACTTATATACCTGGTAGCTGAGAATCAAACTACACAAAGGCTTTTTAAAGGTCCCTAACCATATTGATGAGGAGGCAGATGAAATATATGATCTGAGTTCAAAGTTTGATGAATTAAATAGGAAAAGAGAGGTAGAAAGACAAATGATGCATCAGAGAGCAGGATGACCTACTCAGGGTTAGGAAGGGGAGGATGATGAGGTATAAACAACCTCATTTCTTTGATGAAACAAATAACCCTTTTGCATTGCCTAATCCCCTAGCCTTGCCAATTTGTTTATTTTTATAAGCAATATTTATCTATTTTTAATAAAATGTTGTACAAATCTTTATTTCCTAAATTGATTGAAATTAGATTTTAATTGTTGATATAATGGTATGTAGAGTGGGTAATTGTGCAGGGTTAATGCATTGCCTACAAGAGAAGTGGACTTCATGCAGCTGAGGTTGAGTGCGCCGGAAGTTGAGGGCGCTAGAATTTTAGGCGTGCATTAATTGAAGACTTTTTTTTAAAGTTCTATTATTTTTGTTGTTTACCCAAGACATTATGGCTCCACTTAGAGCCTTTTCTATGTTTTAAAAGACATCAATAGTTAAAGATTCTATTTTTCAGTTATAAGAAATTTTCAAATGGCATTTTACTGCCTTCTAAAATTTAGGAGTTCAAATGTAGTTTAGTTTTAGTTTGTTTCTCAAAACATGGATATAAATATCATACTATGGATGGATGAAAATCAATCTCTTAGTTTTTGAAAATAATCAGAGCTATGTACTACAATTTCTCCATGAATGCAAATAATGTTATTTTGAGCAATTTCTTTTGAGGTATAAAGATCTAAGTAGAGTTACCATGTTGCTATGGAAATGATTGAATGTGACTTGAGTTAGAGATGAATTTCTCCCAAGAGCTGGCCAGCTGCAGGATTGTAGAGTAGATAAGTATTTCTATTTCTGTTTCTGTGGATGTTTAGTTTCAGTTAAAGTTATTTTATGTTTAGCCTTCTGTTGTGAACTTGCAGGGTGTGTTGTTTAAATGTTTCCAGAGCATATATTTTAGTTAAACTATTGTTTACTGCTATTTTAGAACTTTGTGTTGTTTAAATGTTTCCCACGCATTTGCTTTAGTTGAACTGCTATTGTTTGATAGTCGAAAGTTAGAATGTTTTGTGCAGTATAGAATTTGTCACCATTTAAGATCAGAGTAAAGTTGCATTTCTGAACTTCTAGTGTTTATATGCTTTCTAGTGTAGAATTTACGTGATTTTTAAGTTTAGAATTTGTATGCTTTCTAGTGTAGAATTTACATGCTTTTTAAGTTTAGAATTTATATGCTTTCTAGTATAGAGTTTACATGCTTTTTAGTATAGAGTTTAAATGCTTTATGTAGTAGGATAAAACTGCTTTGTAGTTTCATATGATGTTCAAATCTTTTAAAGGAACTAGAAAATTGTTTCTCAATGAGATATCCAAACTCCCTATTGCATACAGCCTTGGACACTACCCCAGTTGATAAACTGATATTTTTCAACTAAAGTGTTAGGACCTCATGACAACCTGTCAGTTACCACTAGACAACAATATCGTCAAGCCATGGAGGCTAAGCAAAACACCCTTGAACAACACCATCAAAACATCAAACAATCCATCTTCAAACACTCAAACTAGTCCTCATAATGCTATCCCAATCTATCCTCAAGAAGATAGTATCACAGAGATGGCAGCTAGACAATACACCACAAGATTACATCCTCATTATCTCCTTTAAACATAATATACCATTAATCAAAACCCCTCTCAAGAAGAGTGAAACTTTCTAGAAGGTCAATTCTCTCAAGAAGGGTATCAATATCTAGATGAAATCATGCAAGATCCAAAAACCATGGCAACTTTTGACAAACTCATTAGCTCTAATCAAGATCACTACTTCCATTTACTTGCTCAAAAAGAAGCCAAATTGCCTTTTAACTTTGATATATCTAATATTAAAGAGAAATACCTCTTTCAAGATGTCATTAACACTATGGGTAGACCACAAGTAAACCCCATCCAAACCATGTCTACCATATCTACACCAATTCCTAAATCATCTTCACAAGAGGAAGTATATAATCCATTCACATCAGAATATGTCAATCCTCTTTTTCAAAATCAAAATCCCGTAGGAGAGACATCACTTGGACCTCTACTCACTCACATGGAAATTTACAATGCCCAACAAAAGGCCCTACATCAAGCAGCTAATCAAGCAGAACTAGAAAGATAATCCAAATTAGAAAAACAAGCTCAACGAACAAACCCCTTCTTAGACACATCCATACCTACCAATCCCTAAAATCCTCCATGCACATCACAAATTCATATGACCATATCTAATCTCGCATTTGCCACCCCACTGCATACATCTTTGCCTCCCAACTATACACCTATGGATGCTTATGTCACTCCACCACAAGTGTGACAAGTTCAAACACTCCATCCATCGCCCAACCAAACTATCAATACTACTCATGTCACTCCACCCCAACATTCTTCCAACATCAATACTGTGTATGTTGAACCACCACAACATTCTTCAACCATAAATACTACTCATGTTACACCACCACAACATTCTTCAAATATCAATATTACTCATGTCACTCCACCCCAACATTCTTATAACATCAATATTACTCACACCAATCCACCCCAACATTCTTCAAATCCCAACATCATTTATGTCAATAAACATCAACCACCTCAAAATCAAAACACATACTTCATTCGTCCACAACAATATCAAAATCCCCCTCAACACTCGTATCTAGAACCTCCACCAAATCATCAACCTCCAACTCTCTTCATTGATCCTACATAAAACAACCCCCAAACTTCATATGACCCATACAATCTCAATGCTTACGGATTAAATTCAAATACATCTTATGGGCTGCAAGAACCACCCCAAACTCAACAAAATTTGGCTTTACCAACACCCCCATCGTATTATGAGCTTAAGTTTGTTGAAATGCAAAAACAACTAGATGCTCTTTCATTCGGTCACATCAAGAAAACCTTCTCATTGGAGGAGGTTTGTCCATATCCATTTGATCAGTCTTTAATAATGACCCCTTTTCCACCTAACTTTGACATACCCAAATTTGACAAATACAAAGGAAAGGGTGATCCTTAAGACCATCTTAGAGAGTTCTACATTGCTTTCCTCAAGGTTGCTCATAATGACACATATCTTATGTGCCTCTTTCCTCATAGTCTTGGAGGACAAGCAATAGAATGGTTCTCACACCTACCCATGGGTATTAAGACTTTCAACAACCTAGTAGAAAAAATTGCTACCCATTTCTCTTACAATAATGAACATGAGATTTCCATGACAGACTTGTGTAACAACAAACAACGAAATGGTGAAACCTTTACCTCCTTCATACAAAGATGGTAGAGTATGGATAGTAATTTCCCTTTTAAAATACCTAAAAAGCAACTTGTTAGCATTTTTGTATAAAATCTTAATCCCAATCTTGGATTTCATTTACAAGTACAAAGTGCTACCTCATTTAAGGAGATCATTCACAAAGGAACTAATATTGAAAAAGCCCTTATTGCAAAAGGTGTGGTCAAAATCTTTAAGGAGACCAAAGACAACCCTCCTCAACAACAATCAAATGACAAACCTAAATTTTGGAACAAAAATAAGAACGTTGTGAATGATGGTGTTGTGGATTCTAAGCACATCCAAACCCTCCAACTACCACTCATTCTGTCAAAGAAAACTCCATCTACTCCTAGAGAACAACAACAACAAGACTATCTCCCAAGACGTCATTTCACTCCTTTGGGTGAACTTATTGAATCTGTCCTCAAGGAACTCATACAAAATAGACTCATCATACTACCTAAAGCATGTCAATACGATGAACTCGCTTTTAGACCAACATGGTACAAAGATAATGAATATTGTGAGTTCCATAGAACAAAAGGACACATAACCTCATCTTGCATGAACCTGAAACACTTGATTCAAAACCTCATAGACAAAGGTGAAGTTACCTTCAATGAACCTCCTCAACATACATCAAACAAAGACCTCAATGTATACAAGGATCCATTCCCTCAACATGGTAAAGGTCAAAATCTTGATAAAGGTAAGAGCGTTACCAAAGCCTCTTCTTATGACTCCATTGTGGGTCGTCTTGAACAAACTCAAATCTCCACCCTTACTATTAAGAGTAAAGTTCTAGATTGTGTCATCACAACTCATCATGGTCGTGTTACCCTTCGTGGGCCAACACCTAATCTTACAATCAGCTCTGATTATAACCTTGTTGAACATCTAGGGAAGACCCCCACATATATATCTATATTAGACCTTCTAAAGTCATCACCTGCTCGTAAAGCGGTGCTTGAAAAAGCCTTATAGGAGTCATCCGTTCCCAACAATATAGATGTCATGGATTTTTGAGCCATTATAGGTAATATTGCTTCACCTTACAATGTGGTCTTTTCTAAAAAAAGATCTTCCATCTCATGATCCATGTCACAATGATGCCCTCCATATCAAAGTTTTCATCCATCAACATAAAATCAAATGTATACTTATAGATGGTGGTGCTGGTCTAAATATCTATTCTCTCAAGTTGCTAAAATAGTTAGGATACTCTGAGGATCACATAGATGCAAATCAGTCTATTATTGTCAAAGCATATGATGATTCTGAATGCAAGACAAATGGTGTTATACATTTGCCTATTCAAGTGGGCCTCGTCATGCTAGAAACAAGATGTCAAGTCCTAGATATTGAGCTACCATTTAATATTATCATAGGATGCCCATTAATTCATGCCATGAAAGTTGTGCCTTCAACGTACCATCAATCCCTAAAGTTCCCATTCAATGGTCCATCAACGTAAAATCAAACACATACTTATAGATGGTGGTGCTGATCTAAATATCTGTTCTCTCAAGTTGCTAAAATAGTTAGGATACTCTGAGCATCACAGAGATGCAGATCATTCTATTATTGTCAAAGCATATGATGATTCTAAATGCAAGACAAATGGTGTGATACATTTGCCTATTCAAGTGGGCCCCGTTATGCTAGAAAAAAGATGTCAAGTCCTAGATATTGAGCTACCATTTAATATTATCCTAGGACGCCCATTAATTCATGCCATGAAAGTTGTGCCTTCAACATACCATCAATCCCTAAAGTTCCCATTCAATGGTATTGAAATCGCTATCCTAGGAGATCCTAATCCATTTGAGTTTTGTCGCACCATGCAAGGGTATTACAAGAATAGTGACCAAGTACCCAACAATGATGCAACCCAACCATCCTTGCTATATATTGATCCAGATACCTTACATAAAGCCTCTACAGATACATCTAATCCCCTCCTAGAAATCAAAGCCCATATTAGAGACAGGATTTGGCAAGTATGATATCTCCAAATCTTGTTGTGTAGGGAGGATGCCTCTCTCACCAAAATCCTACGACAAACCTCCCATTGCTAAAGTTACCAAAAAGCTCAAAATACCAGCTCTTCTCATAAAGTTTACTAATGGACGCTTGCTAGAAGACAAAACTATTGAAGATATATCTTCTTGGGTCTATAAAGAGAAAGAACTGGTCACACTACCTATTAATGGCCTTAGAATTTTCAAAAACATGGGCTATAAAAGCAAAGGTGGCCTAGGAAAACATGGTCAAGGTCAAATGGAACCAATTACATTGACTAAGAAATACAATCAACAAGGGTTAGGATACGGTACGGAGGTACCATGAGCCTCAGACATCAAGTTTATTCTTAATGAGGTAGTGAAAGCTTGGCCTGCATATTCGATCTCTAAACATCGAGGACTCTTCCCTATACATCACAAACTTATTCCAAGAAACCTTGATATTTATCATATCATCCATTTCCCTTACTTAAACCATGAAAACCTAGAATCTATCCCTCATTTACCCTGAACTCATTGATTGGGACCAACAAGAAGCCCCTATTCTAGACATCTTTCAGAATGATGAGGCTATAGCAGAATTCATGGGACTTTGGGAGGGTATTCCACTTGGAGATCACAAATCTGGTTTTATCATGGAATTAGATCAAGCTACTTATTTTGGTGAGAATGCCAAATCCTCCAGTCACAAAATAGAAAATAAAAATAGATCCTTAGGTGAAAACCACAATGTGGCACCTCTTGATCATAAAATAGTAAAAATAAAGGATGTATCTGAAGGTGAAAACCTCTCTAAGGCACCTAAGGATGGATAGAGGATTTGACCTTCCCCTACCATCTAAGTGTCAAGAAAAATTAGCTCTCTTAGTAGAATACTCCAGATAGATAAATCTAGGAACAGTTCATAATCCAAAGGTTACATTTCTAGCAACATCATTATCAGAACAAGAGAGGATGAACCTTGTGAAATTTCTCTTACAAAAGAAAATTAACTTTGCTTGGACATATGCTGACATGCCTAGGTTGGACCCTTCACTTGTGATTCCTCACCTAGCTGTCTCTCCAAATACTAAGCATGTCAAATAGAAACTTTGCAAGATGCATCCTCATATTGCCCTATTAGTCAAAGCTGAGCTTGAAAAGTTGCTAGATGCTAAATTCATATGACCAGTTGATTACACCGAGTGGGTCTCAAATCTTGTACCTATTTCTAAACTGAATGGGGGCATCCGCATATGCACAAACTTCCATGATCTATATAAAGCATGTCCTAAGGATAATTTTCCACTTCCAAACATAGATATCATAGTAGACTTGACGATAGGTCATGAGATACTTTCTCTTATGGATGGATTCTTAGGCTACAATCAAATCAGGATAACAGAAGAAGATCATCATAAAACAACCTTCATGTGTCCTTGGGGTACTTACTATTGGGTAGTTATGCCTTTCAGTCTCAAGAATGCAGGAGCTACTTATCAAAGAGCTATGACAGTAATATTCCATGACTTGTTTCACACTATAATGGAGGACTATGTTGATATTTTGGCAAAATCTTCTAGTATAGATCATATTCAAGCTCTAGGGTAGATCTTCAATTGACTAGAGAAGTATCAAGTATGACTAAATCCAAAGAAATGTGTCTTTAGCGTTACTTCAGGGAAACTGTTGGGGTACATTGTATCTCGCAGAGGAATTGAAGTGGATCCATTAAAGGTCAAGGATATTGTAGAGATGCCTCCACCTAAGAATCTCAAAGCACTAAGGAGCATTCAAGGGCGGTTACAATCTATCAGACACTTTATTTCATAGCTAGTAGATAAGTGTCAACTATTCCAACACTTGCTCCGCAAGGATGTCTCATTCGGTGGGATAACAAGTGTCAATAGGCATTCGATCAACTTAAGGAATATCTAGCTAATCCTCTAGTTTTGGTATCACCAGTACTTGATAGACCTTTGATCATATATATTTCCACTACATCTACAACGTTAGGTGCTCTCCTAGCACAACATGATCAGTTAGGGAAAGAGCATGCTATCTATTATATTAGCCACACCTTGGTTGGGTATGAACTCAACTATACTCCTATGGAAAGGGCATGTTTAGCGGTAGTGTTTGCTTCCTAAAAGTTGTGACATTACATGCTAAACCAAACAACCACTCTTATCTCTAAGATTGATCCATTAAAGTATCTTTTATCCAAGGCAGATCTCACAGGCCATCTCGCTAAATGGGTCATGATCTTGAGTGAATTCACCATAGAGTATTTTGATCGAAAAGCTATCAAGGGATAGATTCTCGTAGATCAAAAAGCTATTTGTTGATCTCTGACTTTCTAGATGAAGGTCTCTTCACTCTAGCTACTTCAGTGGAGTGGAAATTATACTTTGATGGCTCCTACACACAACGTGGCTCAGGGGAGGAATATTGTTTATAGCACCACAAAATGACTATATCCCAAAATCATAGCAGCTAGTATTCCCATGTACCAACAATATTGTCAAGTATGAAACACTTCTCACATGTTTTCGTATAGCAGTAGAATGGACTATCAAGGAACTTCAAGTCTATGGGGACTCTCAACTAGTTATCAGACAAGTCACTGATGAGTACCAAACAAAAGATGACAAGTTGATACCAAATAAGCATCTAGTTGATACCTACAAGCCTCATTTCTCTAGCATCACTTTTGAACAAATTCCAAGGGTGCATAATAAGGCTATTGATTCTATGGCTACCATTGGGTTACTTGTAGACATGCCTACCAACACTTAGAAATGTGAATTCTTAATTGAAAAACTATTGATACCTGTCATTGATGTTCCTACAACTGAATTCATTTGCAAACTTATTGGTCCCAATTCCCCTTGGTACGAAGATATCTATGACTACCTCAAAAACAATACCTTTTCCTTTGACCTATCCAAGACCTAATGCAAAACCTTCATCTGCTAAGCCTCTTGTTTCACTATTCTGGGTGACACCCTTACTGCCAGAGTCTTGATGGTGTCCTTCTTAGATGTATTAACTCGAAAGAAGCTAACGCTACCTTAGGAGACATACACGAAGGTGTCTATGGATCACATTCCACCAGTCCAACTCTAGCTAAGAAGGTACTCCGAACAAGTTATTATTGGCCAACCATAGGGCAAGATGTAGTTCAATTTGCTAAGAAGTGTCTACAATGCCAACAACATGGGGATTTGATACATGCACCAGCACATGTGTTGCAACCTATTACAACTCTATGGCCTTTTTCACAGTGGGAAGTTGACCTTGTGGGTAAAATCCATCCATCCTCATCTAATGGCCATAAATTTATCATTATTGCCATTGAGTATTTTACTAAGTGGCTAGAATCTATTCCAATGACCTATATCACCGATAAGTAAATAGCCAAGTTTATCCTCAATTATCCCATTTTTCGGTATGGGATTCCCAATCCATTGTCACTGATAATGGTAGACCATTTAAGAATCAAGATGTCCATGCCTTATGTACACAATACAATATCCAAAATCACTTTTCTACTCCATATTACCCTTAGTGAAATGGCCAAGCTAAGGCTTCAAACAAAACCATACTCAAAATCCTAAAGAAAATGATCAATGAAGCTGGTAGTGATTTAGATCTGCAACTCAACCCTACCTTATGGACCTATCAAACTAGTATCAGAACACCAACTGGTGCTACACCCTTTTCCTTAGTCTATGGCACTAAAGCCATTTTACCCATTGAGGTCAAGATCCCATCTCTAAGAGTATCTATGTAGCACTTGATTGATGGAGAGGAGTACGAGTTTTCTAGATTATCTTAGCTTGAGTTACTTGATGAGAGGAGTTAAATAGCACTAAACCATATTCATATCTATCAAAATCACTTCCGTCGTAACTACAGTAAGAAGATCAAAGAGAAGGTTTCAGATAGGTGATCTTGTCCTTAATAAAAATCAACGCAACCAACAAGATAGAGACAAGAAGGGCAAGTTTGAACCAAACTGGTTGGGACCTTTTGTTATCATTGCAGCCTATGGATCAAGAGCTTACACTTTGTCAACACCTAAAGGAATTTGATGAGTGTCATGTAGCACCCAAAATAATACACCTTTTTACCTCTTTTTTCCACCCCTTTTATTCTGTTGTCCTGGTAATTGCACCATAATAGACTGATAAGATTTGTTTTAATTACATTAATGAGAGATGAATTGCCAAAGATCATGATTTTTGATTGAAGGACTAATGTGCAGAAAAGTCTCTTTTTGCGTCTACAGGTGTAGTTGTACGGGCAAAGGCAATTTTGAGCATTTTCGAAGATGGTTTTAATAATCTTCAGAGCTGACATGAAAGATACTACACTAGACTCCAACATTTTCCCAATGTGTTGGAGGTATTTTGAAGTAGGGGAGCCAAAGGTGGATCATCTCTAGAGCCATATAGGAGTCATGGGTTCATCTTCGGAGCTCCTAGCGACAACACACATCTCTGGAGCCTCCTAGCAATAATGTAGAGTCTCCGACGCTGCTATCAGTCTACACCTTCAGAGGCAACTGCAGTGCTCTGGAGGTTACTCAGCCAGCACTAGAATGATCAGGTGAAGACTCTAGTTGACTGTTAGGGATCTAATTTCTCTTTTATTGATTTTACATGAGTTCTTAAAGACTTATTAATACCTACATTTCAAGACCTTGCTGCCCAGTTGTTATTTAATATAAGACTCCATATTTAGTGGGACTGCTGTATTATTAAACCCTATTTCACTTAACATGATTTTACTATGTAGTTAAACAGTTGTTAAAATAAGAGATTGATTATATCTCATAGGTAAACTAATAGTTAGAATAGATAGATATCTCATAGTTGATTTGATATATATTAAGGTAGAAACAACAAAAAGATAGACAGATTATTGCTATTAGATTATTATAATCTCCATTTTCTAGATTCGACATACTTTTTGAATATAAGCATACTGATGAAATTAGACTGAAGAAAGATTGTGTTGTTATATTTTATGTACTGAGTTTTTTCTTTAGTCTTCAATCCTGAGGGCGAGGAGCAAGGGCCCACTCCAACCATCAAGACATGAGGCTAGTATTTATTTGTTTCATTGTCTTGTTTCATATTCTATTAGGAAGATAGTTTACTGCTTGCATAAAGATAGATTTATTTCTATTTAATAGTAGTTTCCATTAAATGCATATTTTTAGTTGTATGGATTAGAATAGGTCAATTTCAGCAATTTACTATTTCAACATTGTTTTAGTATTTCTAGATTTTCCTTTCACAGCAAACAAATTAGCAGTATTAAGCTTTGAAATAGATAGATCAGTAGAAGTAGTTAGTGGATTGGTAACTTGAACCCCTTATTGCAGATAGCCTACGACACAACCCTGGATTTGACACATGAAAACATGATTAAATGCTAAGGACCAATGACCCTTGTTAGCATTCCCTTGGATGAACCCATCAATAGTGGTCATCTCAAGAGATTTTATGCTTGATCCTTAGAGTATCCTTAGAAAATCAAAAAAGAAAAAAATATCAAAAAAATAGAAAAATACAAAAAATAAAAAAATACAATAATACAAAAAAATAAAAAAAATAGAAAAATCCAAAAATACTTCACGCTTTGGTGAAAACCTTGTAAACAGGTGCCTTGGATAAGTACCATAGTGAAAACTTGGTAAACAAGCGCTATGTGTAGAGTCAACATCCACCGTCGATTAAGTTGTGCATCCATCTTATCCATACCAATCCATAATAAACTCATTGGTCTTTGCATTTCCACTTTCACACCTACCATGGCTTGGAAATCGTCAGTGTTAGCTATCCATAAGTCAGTTCATCCTATGTCAGTTCTGTTGCAAGTATGAGGTGAGCCAGTGTTGTCATTGATGTCAACATACTCATATTGCATTGACAAGAAGGATTTGATGAGCTGTGTGCTGAGGATATTGAGAAAATTAGACTCAGTCAGGAACAGTGAAGAACAGTGATAAGAAGAAGGTAAATGTACTGTATAGGATGAGAACCGGAGGATGCGGATCAAAGGGTTAGTAGATATGAGTCTTGAGATGCTACAGTTAAGATTTCAGAGGTCCGCATGAAGATCTGAAGAAGTTGTGGCTGCCGGTATAGAACCGGGTCCGGCAAGTATCCGGAGGTGACAGAGGATCACAAAAAGGTCCGGTGAGGTCCGGAATTGTATTATCCCAATCTGCGGATTGGAAAGAGTGTTTGGGATGTCCTTGTGATGTATCATCCTGATTTGTGTATGATTTGGAGGTCCGGAAGTACCTCTTGGATTATGACAGTGGCGACAGACTGTGTTCTTAAAGTTCCGGATGAGGAAAGCAAGAGATCCCAGTAAGTAGAGGAAGTGCGGATGTATCCGGACATTCAGACAGGCTTGTGAAGGTTCTTGGATCATGTTTAGGTTGTGTTGTTGGTCCGCATTGATGGTAGAGCCCGGAATTGAAGTTATTCTTCCGGATGAAGTTCTTGCTCTGTGTAGCCGACCGGATGAGTTGTTCATCCGGCGAATGTTCTTGTGATGGCCGACCGGATGTGTTATTCATCTTGCGGATACTCCTATGGTTGTTTGTCGACTTAGATGTTTGCTCCTAAGTCAATGTCTTGTATAAATAACGGTTTGTGAGTTCATTTCAGGGTGTGGTGTGAAGATGAGCATGATATAGCGAAGAAAGGTGCGAAAGGCAGAGCAGAGATTGTTGGGCTTAATTGGAACTGATCCGGACATGGTAGAGATGTCATTCTCCAGTTCAAGACTGTGATTTTTATCACTTTGTAGACAGTGTGTCTCCTTGTAGGCAGTGGGCCTCTTTGTGAGCAGTGTGCTCGGGCAGTGAGCCCTTATTGGCATGTGCCATTCATTTTTCTTTATTCTTCTAACAGAGAATAATTCTTGGGTTAATCACCCCGTGGTTTTTCCCTTAACCGGGTTTTCCACGTCAAAATCTTGGTGTTCAATGTGTTGATGCTTATCTGCTCTTATGTTTATGTATTATGCGTCCATGAATGATTATTTGATATGCTGCTAACTAACAACAAGAATTAAGTGTTTGAAATAGAAGAAGTTCTATACAACTGATTCACCCCCCCTCTCAGTTGTATGCCCTAGATCCAACAATTGGTATCAGAGCCAAGTTCCTCTGACAAGAGCTTAACCGCTTGAGGAGATCCAGGATGTCGTCTTACAAGAAGGATAGTCCGAAGTTCGATGGAACCAACTTTACTCTCTGGAAAGGTCGCATGAAGTGTCACTTGGAATGCATGGGAAAAGCATATCTGGGTATGATTTCAAAACCATATGTACCTCCACAAGGTGGTCCGACAACTCTGAATGAAATCACAGAAGCTGAAAACAATCTGCGGACCAAGGAAGCTCTTCTAAGTGCATTGAATGACTCAGATCTCTCGAATGTCATTGACCTACCCACTGCATATGAGATCCTAACTAAACTGGAACTTCTGTATGAAGGAGATGAGTTTGTCAAAAGTGCAAGGTTGCAAAGTCTGAAAGGGAAATTTGAAAGATTGAAAATGAGAGATGATGAAAACATTACTACCTTTATGCCAAGAGTAAATGAGCTGGTATGTGGAATCAGAAATGCTGGTGGAACTTTAGATGAAAATGAGATTGTCTGCAAAATCCTAAGATCCCTTCCTGCTGCCTACAAAATCAAAGTTGCTGCCATTGATGAATTCAGAGCCCACACAACTGTCACAAGAGAACAACTGGCTGGCAAACTAGCTGCATTTGAAATGACCGAGTTTGGAGATGATCCTCCCAAGACTGAATCTGCTTTCAAAGCCAGTGCCTATGTGAAAGGCAAACAGAGATTTGATCCGGGTGAAAACTCATCAAGGAAAATGTCATGGTATGATCAAGCAAGAAGAGACATGGAAGAAGAAGAAGCAGAAACAGCTCAACTTGAAGCCCTCATTGCAAAGAGACTGCCAAGAGGATCCGGTAAGTATGAAGGAAAACTACCCTTTAAGTGTTTCAACTGCAATAAGATTGGTCATTTTGCCTCAAGATGTCCGGAGAGATCTGCAAGATCTAATACTCACAGACAAAGGTTTCAAAAGAATTGCTATTATGTTCATGAAGAAGATGACAATGAAGGAGTAACAGATGATGAATCAGATCCAGGAAGCAAATCCAGAAATGAGTGGGTGTTTATAGCCATCAAGGAAGAAGATTCCTTGCTCTCTGAATCTGTCAATCACAAAGTTGTTGAAAAAGCCTTGGCTGCTCAAGTGGAAGAAAAGGATGATTGGGTTATTGACAGTGGATGTTCTCACCATATGACTGGTGACAAGAATAAGTTCTTAGACTTGGAAAGATATGAAGGAGGAATGGTAAAGTTTGGTGACAATTCTGCTGGCAGAATCAGAGGTAGGGGAACTATTTCCTTTGATGGTAAGAGCAAAACAGGTAATGTACTGTATGTTGAAGGATTGAAGCACAATCTTCTCAGTGTTGGTCAGTTAGTGGACAAAGGCTATGATCTCCGGTTCAAGAATGGAAAATGCAGAATCTTTACAAGCTCCGGAACTGAAATTGCATCCGGTACTCAGACAAGAGGTAACATCTTTCATCTGATTGGTTCAAATAAAAGTTGTTTGTTTGTTCAAATTGATCAGAGTTGGTTATGGCATAGAAGAATGTGTCATGTAAATTTTGATAACATCATCAAGATAAGCAATACTCAGGCTGTGAGAGATCTTCCAAAGTTGATAAAACCTACAAATAGTGTGTGTAAAGAATGTCAGTTAGGCAAACAAAGCAGAGTCTCTTTTAAAAGCAAAGATCAGTCTTCTACCGGATTGTTGGAATTAGTACATACTGATCTATGTGGACCAACAAGAATCAAGAGTCTGCAAGGTGATAGATATTTCATGTTGTTAATTGATGATCATTCCCGGATGATGTGGGTTACCTTTCTAAAAGAAAAATCAGAAGCCTTTGAGAAGTTCAAAATCTTCAAAGCTATGGTGGAGAATCAAACCGGATTGAAACTAAAGTGTCTAAGATCTGATAGAGGTGGTGAATTTACATCTGGTGAATTCATTGATTTTTGTGAGAAACAGGGTATAAGGAGACAGTTGTCTGCTCCTAAGACTCCACAGCAAAATGGAGTAGTTGAGAGAAAGAACCGGACCATCCAGGAAGCTGCTAGGACAATGATGTTGGAAGCAAATGTTCCTCAAATGTTTTGGAAAGAAGCTATCAGCACTGCAGTCTACACTCTCAATCGAGTTCAAATCAGAAACAACACCGGTAAGACCCCCTATGAACTTTGGTTTGGCATCACTCCTACTGTGAAATATTTCAGAGTATTTGGTAGCAAGTGTTATATTAAAAGAGATGAAGATCTAGGAAAGTTTGATGCTAGAAGTGATGAAGGAATTTTCTTGGGCTACTCCACTCAAAGCAAAGCATACCGGTGTTACAATAAGAGATTGAGGAAGATGTTAGAAAGCACCAATGTAAAGGTTGATGAAGGAATTGAGAAGCCTTCAAGATTTTATGAGTTTGATGAAGATGACCAAGATAGTGTTCAAGGACCTCAATCCTCTCCGGTGAGACAGAGTCAGCCTGATCCGGTAAATCAGGAAGAAGAGTTAGGTTTGAATGAGCCTGATCAAGAAACAGCAGTACTGGATACTCCCAAAATTCCAAGGTATGTAAGACTGAATCACTCTGAAGATCAGATCATAGGTGACAGAAGCAAAGGTGTACAAACTAGAAGGAATATTGCTCAAGATCAGAATGAATGTTGTCTGATTTCAAAGATTGAACCTAAAACAATAAATGAAGCCTGCAATGATGAAGACTGGACCAAAGCAATGGAAGATGAACTGATGCAAATTGAGAAAAATCATACTTGGGATCTTGTTCCCAGACCTAGAGATAGGAATGTAATTGGAACCAAGTGGGTCTTCTGGAACAAACTAAATGAAGCTGGTGAAGTAATCAGAAACAAAGCTAGATTGGTCTGCAAAGGCTACTCTCAAATAGAAGGAATTGACTTTGAAGAGACTTTTGCTCCGGTGGCAAGAATTGAAGCAGTCAGATTACTTCTTGCATTTGCTGCCTTCAAAGACTTCAAGGTATATCAGATGGATGTCAAGTCTGCCTTCCTAAATGGTGATCTGGAAGAAGAAGTCTACATTGAACAACCGGATGGATTTCAATTGTCTGATAATAATGATATGGTCTGCAAGTTGAAGAAAGCTTTGTATGGATTGAAGCAAGCCCCAAGAGCATGGTATGAAAGGTTGGATAAGCATCTTGTGCAGATTGGATTCAACAAAGGTACTGCTGACAGTAACTTATATTTCAAAATTGATCATGAAAACATTCTGATTGTTGAAGTGTTTGTGGATGATATCATTTTTGGAGGAAGAGATAGTATGTGCAAAACCTTTGCAAATCAGATGAAAAGTGAGTTTGAAATGTCTATGCTTGGTGAAATGAATTTCTTCTTGGGTCTGCAAATTACTCAAACAAAAGAAGGGATCTTCATTTCTCAGACCAAATATGTGAAAGAATTGTTAAAGAAATTTGGTATGGAAGACTCAAAGCCTATGAACACTCCTATGGCAACCGGATGTAAGTTAAGCAAAGATGATGATTCTCCAAAGGCAGATCAGACAAAGTATAGATCAATGATTGGTGGATTGTTGTATCTCACTCAAACTAGACCAGATATAATGCAGGCTGTTGGTCTTGTGGCAAGATTCCAGGCTGATCCTAGAGAATCTCATGTTATGGCAATCAAAAGAATTTTTAGATACTTGAAAGGAACAGTTGAGTATGGTCTTTGGTATCCTAGAGATCCGGATTTCTCTCTTCATGCTTACACAGATGCAGATTGGGCAGGAGATGTGGATGACCGGAAGAGCACTAGTGGTGGAGCATTCTTTTTGGGGAAGAGATTGGTTTCTTGGCTAAGCAAGAAACAAGATGCAATATCTCTGTCTACAACTGAAGCAGAATACATTGCAGCAGCAGGTAGTTGCACTCAAATCTTGTGGATGAAGCAGATGCTAAGAGACATCAAAGTTGAATATGAGGAGCCTATTACAATTTTCTGTGATAATTCAAGTGCAATTAATATTTCCAAGAATCCGGTATTGCATTCTAAGACTAAGCACATATCTATCAAATTTCACTTTTTGAGAGAACAAGTAAACAAGGAAGAAGTCAGATTGGAGTATGTTCCCTCCAAGGATCAGATTGCAGATATCTTTACAAAACCTCTTCCCAAGGACTCTTTTGAATATCTCCGGGAGAAGTTAGGGGTCATGGCCCCTCCGGTGATGAACTAAGATGCACTGATGTGCATCAGTCCGGTGGCTATCACAGTCATATCTTGTGATCCGGACTAATGGGGAGCTGCAACTAAGGGGGAGCAGCTGGTATTATTCTGATGCATGAGAGTTGCAAGTATGAGCCCTTTGCCATTGATGTCAAAGGGGGAGAGAAGACATGTGAAAAACAAGTGGTTGATGATCAAAGGGGGAGCAGCAAAGGAAGACATGTGAAGAGTTGTTGTTGATAGGGGGAGCTGTGACAGAAAAGAGAAGTTCTTGTCTTGATGGTTTTTCACATCATATGTTGCCATCAATGATAAAGGGGGAGATTGTTGCAAGTATGAGGTGAGCCAGTGTTGTCATTGATGTCAACATACTCATATTGCATTGACAAGAAGGATTTGATGAGCTGTGTGCTGAGGATATTGAGAAAATTAGACTCAGTCAGGAACAGTGAAGAACAGTGATAAGAAGAAGGTAAATGTACTGTATAGGATGAGAACCGGAGGATGCGGATCAAAGGGTTAGTAGATATGAGTCTTGAGATGCTACAGTTAAGATTTCAGAGGTCTGCATGAAGATCTGAAGAAGTTGTGGCTGCCGGTATAGAACCGGGTCCGGCAAGTATCCGGAGGTGACAGAGGATCACAAAAAGGTCCGGTGAGGTCTGGAATTGTATTATCCCAATCTACGGATTGGAAAGAGTGTTTGGGATGTCCTTGTGATGTATCATCCTGATTTGTGTATGATTTGGAGGTCCGGAAGTACCTCTTGGATTATGACAGTGGCGACAGACTGTGTTCTTAAAGTTCCGGATGAGGAAAACAAGAGATCCCAGTAAGTAGAGGAAGTGCGGATGTATCTGGACATTCAGACAGGCTTGTGAAGGTTCTTGGATCATGTTTAGGTTGTGTTGTTGGTCCGCATTGATGGTAGAGCCCGGAATTGAAGTTATTCTTCCGGATGAAGTTCTTGCTCTGTGTAGCCGACCGGATGAGTTGTTCATCCGGCGAATGTTCTTGTGATGGCCGACCGGATGTGTTATTCATCTTGCGGATACTCCTATGGTTGTTTGCCGACTTAGATGTTTGCTCCTAAGTCAATGTCTTGTATAAATAACGGTTTGTGAGTTCATTTCAGGGTGTGGTGTGAAGATGAGCATGATATAGCGAAGAAAGGTGCGAAAGGCAGAGCAGAGATTGTTGGGCTTAATTGGAACTGATCCGGACATGGTAGAGATGTCATTCTCCAGTTCAAGACTGTGATTTTTATCACTTTGTAGACAGTGTGTCTCCTTGTAGGCAGTGGGCCTCTTTGTGAGCAGTGTGCTCGGGCAGTGAGCCCTTATTGGCATGTGCCATTCATTTTTCTTTATTCTTCTAACAGAGAATAATTCTTGGGTTAATCACCCCGTGGTTTTTCCCTTAACCGGGTTTTCCACGTCAAAATCTTGGTGTTCAATGTGTTGATGCTTATCTGCTCTTATGTTTATGTATTATGCGTCCATGAATGATTATTTGATATGCTGCTAACTAACAACAAGAATTAAGTGTTTGAAATAGAAGAAGTTCTATACAACTGATTCACCCCCCCTCTCAGTTGTATGCCCTAGATCCAACAAGTTCCTCTATAGTCAGTTTATCTATGAGCTAGTTCATCCATTGTCATCCATAATAAAACCTCTACTTGAATGGGGGCCACTTTTTCTTTCACTTAGGTCTAGTTTTGATCCTTATTCAAGGTATGACAACATCATCAATCATCACACTTCATCACTATCCCACATCCTCCACCACACTTCATCTTATCCTACATCATCAAATCTACTAGAACTACATATCATCATCTCATCTCAGTCTTAATGTACCTTGATCATGGATATGGATATGTAGGCAGTCTGGAATATGAAGGAACTATCCAGTACTCAGGTACATAAGACATCATCATTTCCCCTAACAATTCTTATCACCTTTCACCCATCTCATCACTACCTAGAACTACATATTATCATAATCATCTTTCATCATATTGTGCCTTGATCCCATGGATACAAGGTATGTAGGTAGTCTAGAATATGAAGGAAGTATCTAGTACTCACCTACACATATGATCCATCATTCTTCATCCCAATCCTTTCAACACCTTCACCTTTCTTATCTTTCATTTATCACAATCCATCTATCCACTTGGACTTGACTAATTCAAAAAAAGAATGAACTATTCATCCTTTGAAAGCTAAAGTACTTATCCAAACCTGAAGCAAAATGACTACTCATAAAGCCATATGTTGTCCCTCGTATCCGCTTGCCACATTGTTATATTCAATCCATCTACCCTAGATCAGACCAACAACCTTTATGGATATAACTTTCCTACAATAAGGCTTCATCTATCTATCTACCTAGAGAAACCTCTTTGGAAAGAGAATATGTTGGTTGTGTGTTTACTTTGTAAGTCAGTCAATTTTCTTTTTCAGTTTATCTTTTGTCCCTTTCTAATTACCTATTCAAGACTGCCTTGATTTATCTATATCTTGGTATGTTACGATGCAGTATGGATTAGGGCATAGTCATTGATTTCATATGTTGTGTTTGTGGGATGAGATTATAATCCTACTATAGATAATATTTATCTTGTACGTGTGTTACAACTTAGAATCTTACATATTAATTTACTTTTTGCATTTATGTATTAAAATTATTATATGTTCAAGACTATGGCTCATTCACATGTGTATGTTACAACCTAGCATCTTACATATTAATAGTCTTTTGCATTTATGTATTAAGATTATTTTATGTTCAAGACTATGGCTCATTCACATATCCAACAAGGTTATATTATGTCTAGTAGATATAAGTTCAAATCATTTGCTTGTAGAGCCAACATCCTTGCACCAGATATCTTGACACCTTGGTCTTATATACCTTGGTTGCATAACTATCCATGTGCTATATTGAAATCTAGGATTACTCTTTATAAATATTTACGTAATCGTTGCAACAAGCTATCCATTTATCCATCCATACATCCAAAATCCCAATGTAGTTTTCATACAAAGATCGATCAATAATCCAGTATTTTTTATCTATCATATTATATTCCATCTCATGTTCTTCTATCTATCATCAATGTCTTCTGCATACCTGCAAAACCACGTGTTAGTCCATCATCATATAAATCCATACTCATATCATAATGTCATCTCATCCATACATCTATAAGCATACACATCATCATGTAAACCCATAATCATATCAAAATGTCACAATCCATACATCTATAAGTATAAATATCATCAAGTGAATCCATAATCATAAGTACAGCATCATCACATCCATAAACATCATCATACATCATCGAGACCATCGCATATGTCATATATCATCAAGGTCATCAAATGAATACAAATGTCGATATATACATCATCTACATCAAAAATGAATCATATATACAAAATGGCTATCATGAGCCCTTAAAATGTACACCGGATGCTTGCAGGCATCGTAATTGTAATACAGTACATCATGTATACATCAAAATAGTAAAATATACATCTATATGATACAATATATATATACATAAGCCTTGGTGTGAATCATGTGTCAAACTCCTAGACGGCTACCGAGATCCCTAATCCCCTCTTGTGCTAGGTCCCGGTCCTCCTCTGTGTGACCTCCTCGAAGGTCCCATAATGGAAGATCCTATCCTCTACGATGTGGAAACCCCTTATTTGGACCTGCTCCTGTAGTTGGGCTATCACTAATCTGGCAGTACAACCCTAAAGTACAAACCTCTAGAGTACTCTGCCTCACGGGCTGCAGAGGTCAGCTCACCCTATAGCTCTGAAGCTAGTATAACTGTAGCTTGGTCTATCCCTAGGGCCCTCCTCATTGTATCTCTCTCATAGGTCAATCTTTGCACTAGGGCCTCTACCGATAATCTCACCTAAACAGTGGCATCTGTCTCTGCAGTCACTTTGGCCAGTGCACCATCATCTACTGGTGCAGGGGCTAGTAGTGGAGGTGGTGGTTGTGCTACTATTGCTGCTACGGCCTGTGCTACTATCGTTGACTGTGCATGCACCTGTGCTTGGGCCTTAGCTTGTCGAGCCTCCTATCTAGCCCTGTCCAACACATGAAGTAGCGTCACTCTTACTGATAGGCTACTCCCCTCTTTGTATGCATAGTCATGAAGATCATGATATAGCTATCCAAGAACACATGGCCCCCAGGTATATCTTTGCACTAGGGCCTCTACCGATAATCTCACCTAAACAGTGGCATCTGTCTCTGCAGTCACTTTGGCCAGTGCACCATCATCTACTGGTGCAGGGGCTAGTAGTGGAGGTGGTGGTTGTGCTACTATTGCTGCTACGGCCTGTGCTACTATCGTTGACTGTGCATGCACCTGTGCTTGGGCCTTAGCTTGTCGAGCCTCCTATCTAGCCCTGTCCAACACATGAAGTAGCGTCACTCTTACTGATAGGCTACTCCCCTCTTTGTATGCATAGTCATGAAGATCATGATATAGCTATCCAAGAACACATGGCCCCCAGGTATATCTTTGCACTAGGGCCTCTACCGATAATCTCACCTAAACAGTGGCATCTGTCTCTGCAGTCACTTTGGCCAGTGCACCATCATCTACTGGTGCAGGGGCTAGTAGTGGAGGTGGTGGTTGTGCTACTATTGCTGCTACGGCCTGTGCTACTATCGTTGACTGTGCATGCACCTGTGCTTGGGCCTTAGCTTGTCGAGCCTCCTATCTAGCCCTGTCTCTCTCTCTCCTTAATTTGACAAACCAGAGCTCTAGATGAGTCCTCCTCACCATCTCCTCTTTGTGTAATCTCTATGGCCTCTCTAATGCTATCTCAACCCGAATCACCACCTACCTCTACCCTGCATCGACCATAGCTACATCTCCCTACAATTGTCCTTGTCCTCAGCCTCTAGCCTCTTGGCATATTTGGGCCTCCTATCCTGGCCCTCCTAAGTTTGTTGTTGCACCTAGTACACTTGGACCTATGAACCATACTGGCCTCTGCTGTGCCCAGTAGACATCATACTCGAGTGTTGTACTGGGGTCTGCCTCCCCTAGAATCTAATCCCACATAATAGGCCTCAATCCCCGTAACTCTACAAGTGTTGTGGCCCCGACAATCTCAGGACCCCAATCTGCTATCTCCCTCCGCAAACAAGCATGCATCATGTTTCCCACTGGCTCTCCCTAGGGTAGTCCAAACTACTAAAGCACCCTCCCATGTAAGTAGTGCTCAATTGTGTATATGCTCCGTCTAAACAAATATCTATCCTGCCGGTAAGATACCAACTGCTCGGCATCGTCATCCTCCCATGACTCACAATCTCGCCATGGTCTCCATACGAACATATTCATCTCATCAATTTGGCATTGCCAGAATGCAATAGCACCAACCCATCACTATGTAAGAGCCCCTCATAAAGAAACACATATGGTTCTCCATCCTATCAGTGGCGAGGAGAGACAAGTCATATGACTAGGATGTGCTCCCAAGCCAACACATGAAGTAGCGTCACTCTTACTGATAGGCTACTCCCCTCTTTGTATGCATAGTCATGAAGATCATGATATAGCTATCCAAGAACACATGGCCCCCAGGTATATCTAACTCCATGTGTAAACATCCCTGAAAGCACTGTGCTCCATCCAATAGATAAACCTCTAAAGTGTCGATCAGGACATAAGAAGCCTCCGATCAGAGCTACAACAATCCATTGGATCCTGTCGCAAAGGCTCAGCACGTAACTCAACTGATCTCAGAAAATTATGCACCAAGGTCATCTATGCAAAAAACCTCTCTCATACCATCCTCGTCCTGCTCTGTGCCATAGTCTACTCTGGCTCCATGTATCAGGATCCTCAGGATGCGCCATACATCCTGCAATGTCACCGTCACATTGCCTGTCGAGAAGTGGAAAGAAGAGGTCTCGCTATGCCACCTCTTGACCAAAGTAGTCATTAGGGATAGATTAGCCCTAATCAGTGTAAGATGGGAAATATGCCAAAGCCGCATGACCAGACCTTCTCCTCCCAACCAAGCTGGACCACTAGGTCAGCAACCATAAAGTGCCTCTCCCTCGACTGCAGTGGTGGTAAAATAACATGTCAACATGATCAATTGTGTTAAACTTTGAAAACTACTTGCAAACACATTACATCCTAGTCAAACGCACTCTACGCTAAGTAAAGCATGACATAAACCTAGCCCAACCTAGTCCACATTAAGTCAATCCTAGTCAAATACGGGCAAAACCAAAAACAAAGTGTCAAAACCAAAAATAAAGTGTTAAAACCAAAAATAAAGTGTCAAAACCAAAAGTGCCTAACTGCACTCCATATGTGCTAGATTGCGCTCCATTAGTGCTTGACTATTTTCCATTTGTGCTTTAAAGTAATGCCACAGGCACTTCAAATAGCCTCACATGCACTTTAAAAGTAACCATAGGCACTTCAAAAAATGCCATTTGAGCTTTAAAACATGCCACATGTGCTTGAAATCGCACCATTTGCCCTTTGAAATCGACCTTTGTTCTAAGCGGCCAAAAGCACCAAATTTCAACCAAATGCTCTTAAATCGACTGCATATGCATGTTTTCTCACCATATGCTTGTCAATTTCTACCATATGCACCTAATTCCTAGTGGTATGCTTTTGGTCAAAAATCTAAAAACCCTAATAAATGTCCTAATAAATGCAATCAAAAGCAAATTTTTAGGTACTTACCACTGCCTCTGCTCCTGCAGGTCTCCCATATGTCTGTACACACTCGCCTTGGTGTCTATCCATTGGAATCGGCATCTCTACAACTGTTTGAGCTCCTCTAAGCACAACTATATCAACTGAGCACTAGACAACTAGGAGCTCTAATCTCTATGAACTAGGAGTGCACAAATGAACTAAGAGGGGCCCCTTGGGCCTTTGTTATAGCATCCCAACCCTAATTTATCCTAACCCTAATTCTTCCCCCCCTAATCTTTTCCTCGTGTCAGCTTATTTTATTGATCGTGTTAACCTCCTTGTCACCAGTCTAGCCCTTCTAAGCCTATTTCTCCTATCTCGCTATCTTTTTCTTCAAGTCAAGAGTCACCCCAATTCTTCTGTCGATTCCCTGTCTTTCCTATCGAGGGGGCATCCTATGCTGACTACACTAGGGCATGATTGTATCGTATTTTTTATCACTATTTTCTTTGAAACAATGCTAAATCACATTGTATCAAAGAGGGCCAAAATACAGACACCTAAAAATGACCCTTCACGTAGCATCACTTGCATTTCATCAAATTCGCCTAAATCACTTGCATATGTTAATTCTTCCTAAATCCCCTGCATTCAACGTTAATTAAATAAACTAATTATTTAATTAATTTCATCAAATTCCTCTATTTCTTATAAATTCCCCTAATTCCAACATTAATTGAATAAATTCTATTTACTTAATTAATTTAATTATTTTCTTCTTTATTCTTCCAAATTAAATAATGTTAAATTATTTAATTAAATCATTATCCCTTTTAAATTCCTCAAATCCACATTAATTAAATAAAACTAATTATTTAATTAATTCGTCACTTAATTTCCTCGTAGCCACAATTAACTAATTTTTAATTATTTAATTATCTAATTATTCTTCTAAATTTAAATAAATTATTTAAATTTATTTAAGTTGACTATTATCTTCTAAAAATAAATAAAATCAATATTTTATTTATATCTTATTTATATTCCTCTATCATGCAAAATAAATTAAATAAATTTATTTGTTTAATTTATTCTCTAAATTTAATCTTATTCTTTTCTTCTATCATGCACAATTAAATAAATGAATTTATTTATTTAATTTCAAAATATCCTCAATTATCTTCTAAAAATAATCTCATTCTTCCATGCACAATTAATTAAATAAATTTATTTATTTAATTTGTTATTATCTTCCAATTTCCCTAAAAATATCATTTTTTTGGGAATTAAGGTGTCTCAACCTTGGTAATTCCTTGCATTTATTTATTGTAATGTATTTATTTATTTAGCCTATGTTGTAATTTTGTTGCACATTCTATTTTGTCATTTAGTGTGAAGTGGCATGATGAGTTGTCACTCCACTTGTAAGATGACTAGGATGGTCAACTCACTCCATGTGGAGATAGGCGTCCCCTTTGTGTGGTAGAGGTTTTATGCCATGTGTTGGCATCTTGACTTGTGTGTAAGTGAATCTTGACCGAAACAGTTATGACAGATTCCTATGACAAAATCTATGACGTGTAAGAGTCGTAAATGGAATTTTCTATAACAGGTGAAGACATGTGTCACAAGGCATCTTTGGGCACCCCAAGGAGGGTTATGACATGTTGTAAGAGAATATGTTATTTTTAGTCGGTGTATAATAGATTCTCTTACAACTATAAGTACTGTCAGTATGACAAATTCTATGACAGTTGTAAGATGCATAAGAGCATCTGTCATTGCCCAACTTGAGAATATGCGACCATATTGGGATGGGGTGATATGACAAGTGTCATGACCATGTTGCAGTTTCGGACAAGTGTCCCTAGGCATGGGTTTTGGGCCATGAGGCCAAGTTGGACGCCCATTTCAAGGAAATCTCAGTTTTGCCTTGTAAACTTCTATTTAAATAGGTGCTTTGAGAGGAGATGTAGTATGTGATTGTACTGTTATGCTACCGATTTGTCTCCAGATACGAGTGTCGAAGACTCCTGTAAAGACTTGCATTACAAGTGTGTTGTAAACCTTGTTGTTTAGATAATACATTGTGCAGGTTTTGGAGTGTGGGGTTTTTCACTTGATAAGGGTTTTCCCCACATTATATCTTCTCTCTCTCTCTCTCTCTCTCTCTCTCTCTCTCTCTCTCTCTTCTGTCTTACATTCTTGTGTTGTGTAGTGCTGCAATATCTCCATTGTTGTGTTAATAACATTGTAATTGTAAAGATTAAAAAGAATTTTCACTCTTCTCTCCTCTTTAGATTAGTGTAGGAAGCGATTTCTACACACCTAGCTTCCTTTCAGTTGGTATCAGAGTCTGGCCAATTTTGGTTCTAGCTACTGGGTAGGGGTTTTTTGAGCTAATCTTAGGTTGAGTGGGAGTCTGTGCACAGTATTTTGAATCTTGTTATGGGAAGGAGATGGCAAGCACATCTGGAAGACTAGAGGTGGAGAAGTTCAATGGCACAAATTTTGAGTTATGGATACTTAAGATGGAAGACATGCTTGTTGATCGAGACCTATGGGAAACAGTTTCTGGTGTAAAACCAACTGCAATGGCACAAGCTGATTGGGATCTCAAAGATCGGAAAGATAAGGGTCTAATAAGACTTAGTCTAGCTGACTCTATTCTGTTAAATGTCCATGAGGAGAAGACCATGAAAGATCTTTGGAAGAAGCTGGGAGATGTTTATTAGACCAAATCCCTGGTGAACAAGCTTTTTCTGAGAAAGAAGCTGTATTCTCTGAGGATGGAGGATGGAGGATCTATTGCAGATCACCTAAATTCTTTCAACATGTTAGTTGCACAGTTGACTTCTGTTGGTGTGAAGATGGAGGAGGAGGATCGTTGTATGACCTTACTTTGTTCTTTGCTAGACTCATGGGATCATCTTGTTATGGCTATTGGGAGCACCACGTCCACTTTCAAAATGGATAAAGTGGTATCTTCACTGTTATCTGAAGAGGTTCAGAGAAAGTCTTTTGAAGTAGCCAAAGAGGCTCTTGCGGTTTGTGGAAGACCCAAGGAGAAAGGGAAAAAGGACAAGAAAACTGAGAAGGGTAGATCCAAATCTCCTAGAAAGTCCAAGGCTTTCTGTTGGAACTATGGAAAAACTAGGCATTTCTAAAAAGAATGCAAAGAGGAAAAGAAAAAGAAGAAGAAGAAAGTCCCAGACTCAGATTCTGACAAGTCACAAGATGATGGTGATGCCTTCATCGCAGCCCTGGCCACCCATGCATCTGATGATGTGTGGTTGATTGATTTTGGTGAATCTTTCCACATGACCTTGCATCGAAGCTAGTTCATGAAGTATGAAGAGTTCGATGGTGGAAGAGTGTACCTGGGTGATGATTCTCATCTGAAGATTGTTGGTCATGGAAGAGTCTCAATCCAATTCACTGATAGTGAAGGGGATCTTTGGGCTTATGCACATCTGAAGCTTGGCACGAAACCTACTTTTTGTAATTAAGTTGAATGATGTAGGTGTACAAGTTGTCTTTCCAAAGTACGGATGCAAGATGACTAGAGGACCTATGATGCTTGCAAAGGTTACTCGAAGAGGTACTCTATTTCAGCTAGAGGCATGCACTTCACAGTGCAATAGTTCTTAACTTGAAGAAAAGAGTTGCAGTCACTTCATCCCCACCATCTGAACTAGCAGTGAAGAAATCTGTTGTATCTAATTCTGATGGTAATGCATTTTGGGTACCTAAGGGTGCTCATGCTTTGGAAGTTAAGCTTCATTCTGAAAAGACAATGTTATGGCATAAGAGATTTGGCCACATTGGTGAGAAAGGTCTTAGAACCCTAAAAAATAAAAACTTCGTTGAGGGGTTAAATGATTGTAATCTCAAGTTTGACTTTTGTGAACATTGTATATATGGAAAGCAAAACCATGTTCAGTTTTACTCTAGTTCTCACAAGTCTTCTAGTGTGTTGGACCTTATTCATTCTGATGTGTTTGGTCCTATTAGTGTTCCTTCAATTTCTAAATCTATATATTTTGTATCTTTCATAGATGATTACAGTAGAAGGACATGGATTTATTTTCTTAGAAGCAAGTCTGAAGTCTTTATTCAGTTCAAAGAGTTTAAAGCTTTTGTTGAGAATCAGACTAGTAAAAAGATTAAGTGTTTGAGAACTGACAATGGTGGTGAGTTTTGTTTAGTAGAGTTCAATAAGTTCTATAAAGAGAAAGGGATTTAAAGACATAAGACAACTCCATACACCCCGCAACAAAATGGAGTTGCAAAGAGGATGAACAAGACACCAATGGAGAAGGCTAGGAGTATGCTTAGTGGAGCAAGCCTCGAACAAAAGTTTTGGGCTAAAGTTGTAGCCACTGCTTGCTACCTAGTAAATAGGTCTCCTACATCAGCTCTTGTTGGTAAGACACCTATGGAGGTGTGATCTGGTAAGAAGCCTTCAATTAGACATCTCCATGTTTTTGGTTGTGAGGCATATGCACATGTACCTAAGGAGAAATGGTCTACATTGGAGAACAAGATTGTTAAGTGTATTTTCAATGGCTATGGTGTTGGTGTAAAAGGATACAAGCTTTGGGATCCTATGGCTAAAAAAGTGTTGTATAGTAGAAGTGTTATTTTCAGAGAGCTAACACTTCTCCCATTGTTCTATAGCCAGAAGAAATAGAAAAGAAAGAGGATGTGGTTCAGTTTCCTTCTACCCTTGAGAAGACTAAACCAGTAGACCCTATGAGACCTGATGATGAGGAGAGTTCTAGAAGCTCTGAAAGCTCAGAAGAAGAAGCAGAACCTCAACCTCAAACATTGAGGAGGTCAACATGAACAAGAAAGCAACCTGATAGGTTTGGTTATTCATTGTTTGATTCTAGTTGTTCTTTTTCCTTGCTTGCTAACACTGATGAGCCTAGAACTGTGACAAAGGCTATGGGCATGAAAGATGCAGGTTCCTGGAAGGAGGCCATGGAAGATGAGATGGCTTCTTTGGAAAAGAATAAAACATGGGACTTGGTGCCTTTGCCTGAAGGAGAGAAACCTATTGGATGCAAATGTTTGTTCAAGAAGAAATTCGATGTAGATGGCAGTGTTGAAAAGTATAAGGCTAGACTGGTTGCGAAGGGGTACTCACAAGTGGAGGGAATTGATTATGGTGAAATTTTCTCTCCGGTTACAAAGCTGACATCTATTTGGTTCTTGTTATCTCTTGCAACAACTTATGACTTAGAGGTGGAGCAAATGGATGTGAAGATAACATTCCTTCATGGTGATTTGGAGGAAGAGATTTACATGTCATAGCTAGAGCATTACATAGAGAAAGGTAAAGAAAATTTAGTTTGCAAGTTGAAAAAGTCTTTGTATGGTTTGAAGTAGTCTCCTAGGATGTGGTACTTGAAGTTTGATGCCTTTGTGTTGTCGATTGGATTTCTGAGATCAAAATCAGATCATTGTGTGTATTATAAATTTGATAATGATCGCATTCTCATTATTGCATTGTATTTTGATGATATGTTGTTGATTGGGAATGGTAAGAATATGATTTTTGATTTGAAGTCTCAGTTGTCAACATAGTTTGAGATGAAAAATCTAGGGGCAGCCAGGTACATTCTGGAAATGGAAATCAAAAGAGACAGAGCTAACAGAAAACTTTGGTTAAGCTAGAGTAAGTATGTAAAGACCATGTTGGATAGGTTTAGCATGGCAAATTGTAGACCATTGTGTGTTCCTGTTTCATTGGGGACAAAGTTGTCTGTTAATGATTGTCCAAAATCTCCTAGTGAGGTGGAGAACATGAGTAGAGTACCTTATGCTAGTGTTGTTGGTAGTTTGATGTATGCTATGGTCTGCACAAGACCAGACATTGCCCAAGCAGTGGGAGTCCTTAGTCAATTTATGGCTAATCCTGGACGGGTACATTGGGATGCAGTTAAGAGAGTGTTCAGATATTTGAGGGGTACTTCTGAGTATTCCATATGCTATCATGGTAATCCTACAAGACCTCCACATTCAGTTTGTATTCATGGATTCGTGGATTATGATTGGGCGGGTGACATTGACAGCAGGAGATCCACTGTTGCTTACGTGTTTACTATGTTCGGTGGTGCAATTAGTTGGATGAGTAAGCGGCAACTTGTGGTCGCTTTGTTCATGATAGAAGTTGAGTATATGGAAGCAACTCATGCTTGCAAGGAAGCCATTTGGCTTAAGAGATTATGTTCAGATATTGGTGTTGATGTAAGATAGATTACTATCTATTGTGACAGTCAGAGTGTGATTTGCCTAGCAAAGAATCTAACTTTCCATGCCAAAACAAAGCATATTGATGTATAGATTCATTTCATTCGAGACATGGTAGAGGATGGGAAGGTAAATTTGGAGAAGGTAGACACTTTGAAGAATGTTGTAGATGCATTGATGAAACCAGTGGGCATAGAAAAGTTCAGATGGTGTTCAGAGTCTATGGGCCTCTCGGCCTATAGCAGTTAAATCTTGTTATTTCCATTGGCTCTTACAAGGTGTTCGACAAGTGGGAGAGTGTTGGGAATTAAGGTGTCTCAACCTTGGTAATTCCTTGCATTTATTTATTGTAATGTATTTATTTATTTAGCCTATGTTGTAATTTGGTTGTACATCCTATTTTGTCATTTAGTGTGAAGTGGCATGATGAGTTGTCACTCCACTTGTAAGATGACTAGGATGGTCAACTCACTCCATGTGGAGATAGGTGTCCCCTTTGTGTGGTAAAGGTTTTCTGCCATGTGTCAGCATCTTGACTTGTGTGTAAGTGAATCTTGACCGAAACGGTTATGATAGATTCCTATGACAGAATTTATGATGCATAAGAGTCATAAATGGAATGTTCTATGATAGGTGAAGATATGTGTCACAAGGCATCTTGGAAGAAGACATCTTTGGGCACCCCAAGGAGGGTTATGACATGTTGTAATAGAATATGTTCTTTTTAGTCAGTGTATGATAGATTCTCTTACAACTATAAGTATTGTCAGTATGACAGATTCTATGACGGTCGTAAGATGCGTAAGAGCATTTGTCATTGCCCAACTTGGGAATAGGTGACCATATTGGGATGGGGTGATATGACAAGTGTCATTACCATGTTATAGTGTTGGACAAGTGTCCCTAGGCATGGGTTTTGGGCCATGAGGCCAAGTTGGACGCCCATCTCAAGGAAATCTCAGTTTTGCCCTGTAAACTTCTATTTAAACATGTGCTTTGAGAGGAGATGTAGTATGTGATTGACAGGTACTATTATACTACCAGTTTGTCTCCAGATATGAGTGTCAAAGACTCCTATAAAGACTTGCATTGCAAGTGTGTTGTAAACCTTGTTGTTTAGATAATACATTGTGCAAGTTTTGGAGTGTGGAGTTTTTCACCTGATAAGGGTTTTCCCCACGTTATATCTTGTCTCTCTCTCTTTTGTCTTACATTCTTGTGTTGTGTATTGCTACAATATCTCCATTGTTATGTTAATAACATTGTAATTGTAAAGGTTAAAAATAATTTGCACTCTTCTCTCCTCTTTAGATTAGTGTAGGAAGTGATTTCTGCACACCTAGCTTCCTTTCAATTTTCCTCTATGTGCACAATCAGTCTTATTTTTAGAACTTCAAAAAGCAAATCATAAGTTGAGTTAATTGGATTTTAATCATTGTTATTTTTATCATCAACGCATAAATTAGAAAAAAAATATTCTAAATTATGAAATCAAATCCTATCTTTAGCCAAAAAACAATTAATTCAATAAAAATAGCTTTACAACATGACACATGTTGTGTGCACATTCATCATGAGTTATTTAATTTATCTTGATCATTGATTTCATTTTTTTATCTACACCATTGATTGATCTAACCCTAGAATCTATATATACCCCCTTCACTCCTTCAAAAATCCTCTTCGATCATTCAACATTTGAGCACTCTTTGATCATTCATCTTTGAGCACACTTCAATCAATTATTCTCATGCATCCATATAGCACATTGACTATACATCACATCATTGAGCACATTGAGCACTTTGAGCACTTATCTATGTCCACTTGTTGCAACCATGGGTACTCGACATATTGAGCAATCCACATCTAACCAAGAGATCAATACAATCTAGGTGATAGATTTTGATTATTAATTGCATTATTCATTGATTTGGTTATCTCTTAGATCAATCTATTGATGTTATAGGATTGAGTTTATTATCATTGTTTGATTTATCCTAAGCTCGATTTTACCTATACACACCAAAATCTCATAGATAATGGAGAAGTCACTTTCGATGAGCCTCCTCACCATACCACCAATAATGATCTCAATGTATATAAGTATCCATTCCCTCAACATGGTAAAGGTCAAAATATTGATAAAGGAAAGAGCCCTAACAAAGTTTCATCTTCTTATGACTCCATTGTGGGTCATTTTGACAAAAGTTGAGTCTCCACCCTTACCATCAAGGGAAAAACCCCTGAATGTGCTGTCACAACTCGTCGTGGTCATGTTATCCTTCATGGACCTACACAAAGCACCCCTACCACCTCCAGTTATAATCTTGTTGAACATCTAGGGAAGAATCCCACACAAATCTCAAAATTAGACCTTCTAAAGTTGTCACTCGCTCATAAAGCTGTGCTTGAAAGAGCCCTACAAGAGTCATTGGTTCCCAACAATATAGCTATCACGGACGAAAAAAACCTCCCATCTCATGACCCTTGTCATAGCAAAGCCCTCCACATTAAAGTTCTCATCCACCAACATAAATTTAAATGTATACTTATAGATGGTGGTGCTGGTTTGAACATTTATTCTCTCAAGTTGCTAAAACAACTGGGATACTCTGAGGATCATATAAATACTGAGCAGTCTATTACTATCAAAGCATATTATGATGTAGAGCACTGGTCAGAAGGTGTGATACATTTGCCTACTCACGTAGGCCCCATCATGTTAGAAATGTTGAACACCCAGAATACTGAGAGGGGGGTGGATCAATATTCTATTAAACCTTTTAATTATTAAACCATTAATCCATTTGCCACATTTCATAACAACATAGCAAATTAAACACAAAAGAAGCAACCACAAAGCATCACACATAAACACCAAGATTTTTATGTGGAAAACCCTAAAGAGGGAAAAACCACGGTGAGTGTTAGCTCACAATAATTATGTAATAGCAATACCGGATTACAAGAAGGATCACTGCCCAAAGAAATGCTCACTGCAAGAAAGGCTCACTGCCAAAATAGACTCATTACCTAGAGAATGAAAGAAGAAAGAAGGATGGCTCACTGCTAGGTTGAACTACTCAGATTGAATCTACACATGCATGATCACAGCTCCAGTGAAGCACAAAAATATTGTCTCAAAACTCTTCATCTTTGACTGCTATGTTTCATTGCTCTGCTTTTACATGGGAACAAGATCTCTCTTCTTCTGCTCTTCTTGCCTTCACAAACTCACAATCTTTTACATTTTACACACACATCCTTTTTATTCGCATCATCCTCATCCAAACACATAATTTGATCTCATATATATATATATATATCCGCATCACTTAGAATCTTCATAATAGGTTGACCTAATAAGGTGTAGCATTTAGTCATACCTTACTTAGCTTGTCAGCCAAATTCATTCACCAAAATTTATAGAAGACCCAAACAACACTTGAATAACATTCACATATGTCAGCCTCAATTATTCCACCACTTAAGATTAAGTTCTAAATAATAGAACTTACCGCATACAAATTAAACTTACAGATTGCCACTGGTTCAATTCATTTGTTAGACTACAACTTTCACTGCAGACCAAAAGATACTTTCAAAATCATATCAAAGACTCTTCATACATCCCCAAGATTATATTTAGAACCACAAGGCATGATATTATCTTGCAAAAAAATGCGGACCATCAGAACTCAGACCCTGTCACAGTCAAACTCTGTCAAGCCATGTAGCGGTACTCAGACATTCACAACTATCTTTCCGGTGGACTTTAGACCCTACAACTCTAGATTTAGACACTTAATACAAGTGTTTACAACACCTCAAAACTACATAATGAAATATGTAATATTAGAGGAATGCAGACCAAATCAACTAAGTGTTCTACTCTAATTAACACTATATTCTGCTCTGCCAGACTTTGGCTATTTGAATATATGCTTTCACGAACTTCATTATAGATTGTAGATCAAACACACACCTTCAATACATTCTAGAGACATCCAAAAACAACATAGAATCACTTGGTAACTGACAAATCCAACTGCAACAGATCTCACTTGAAGACAACAGATATCACTTGAAGACACATCACAGACTACTTCTCAACAAACATTGTAAGACTCTGCTAATCAGTAACTTGCTTTCTGGAACACCAAATCACAAATCCTTTGGATTGAATATAGATAAGGACCTTATAAGCTTAAGTCTAGAACTGCAAGACCAAAATCTAAATTGCGGAGAAATGTGGAGCAAAATACTTTCTCCTTGTCACTCTGCAAACATTGCTAGGCACAGTCTTCAAATTGGTGAATAAAACTTTTTTTGCATAGTGATATGGACCACCAAATTCTAGATTTAGCATCTTCAAACAATTTTCTAAAACATATCCAAACCTCATACTCTGATCTTCAACACAAAGAAAACACGGAGCAAAATACTCATACAATGTTCTTAACATGACAACTCAATCAATCAACAAACAACAATATTAGAAGATACAGTTGGCACCAATGACAACACAAACATGTTGACATCAATGACAACACCAGTTAGCACATACTTGCAACAAGAAACCATATGCCAAGTATTAGACATTGAGCTACCATATGATATTATCCTAGGATGCCCATGGATCCATGCCATGCATGTTGTACCCTCTACGTACCATCAATCCCTTAAATTCCCATACAATGGTACTAAAATCACCATCCTATGAGATCCTAATCCATTTGAGTTTTGTCGCACTATGCAAGGGCATTACCGAAATAGCAACCAAATACCCAACAATATTGAAGCCCCAATATCTCCATTATACATTGACCTAGATACTTTGCAAAAAGCCTCTACAGATAAACCTATTCTAGAAATCAAAGTCCATTTCAGAGATATAGGATTTGGCAAGTATGACATCTCAAAATCTTGCTATGTGGGGATGATGCCTCTTTCACCAAAATCTTATGGCAAACCACCCATAGCAAAGGTCACCAAGAAGACAAAACTACCCGCTTCTCTAACAAAGTTCACTAATGGGGGCTTACTAGATGATGAATCCCTTGAAGATATATCATCTCAACTATACAAAGAGAAGGATCAAGTCATGCTACCTATCAAAAAGTATTGTAATGGTTTCAAAATTGTCAAAATAATGGGATATAAAGGTTAAGGTGGCCTAGGAAAGCATGGTCAAGGAACAATGGAACCAATTATTGTGACCAATAAATACAACCAAAAGGGTTTAGGATATGGTAAGGAGGTACCTCATTCCTCAAATATCAAGTTTATTCTCAATGAGGTAGTGAAGGCTTTTCCTGCAGTTTTGATCTTTGAAGAGGATACTATCGATGACTCTGATCTGCACCTAACAGAGTTATTCCAAGAATCCTTGATATTTATGATATCATCCATCTCCCTCACTTCAAACACAAACACCTATAATCTACCCCTCATCTACCCTGAACTCATTGATTGGGACCAACAAGAGGCCCCTGTTCTAGACATCTTTCAGAATGATGAGGCTATAGCAAAATTTATAGGACTTCAGGATGGTATCCCACTTGGTGATCACAAAGCTGGTTTTATCATGGATTTAGGTCAAGCTTCTTACTTTGGTGAGAATGCCAAATCCTCCAGTCATAAAAGAGAAAATAAAAAATAGATTCCTAGGTGAAAACCACAATGTGGCACCTCCTGATCATGAAACAATAAAAATAAAAGATGTATCCAATGGTGAAAACCTCTCTGAGGTGCTTGAGGATGGAGGATTTGACCTTCCCCTACCAAGTATCAAGAAAAATCAGCTCTCTTAGTGTAAGACTCAAAAGAGATGAATCTTGACATAGTTCAGGACCCTAAGCTCACATTCCTAGCATTATCATTATCAGAGTAAGAGATGAAAGACTTCATAAAATTATTCTTACAAAGGACCATCAATTTTTCTGGGAAATATGTTGACATGCTTGGATTGGATCCTTCATTAGTGGTTCATAATCTAGCTATATCTCCAAATGCCAAGCTTGTAAAACAAAAGCTTCGCAAGATACACCCACAGATAGCATTCTTGGTCAAAGAAGAACTTGTGAAATTGCTAGATGTGAAATTCATACGACCTATTGATTACACAGAGTGGGTCTCTAATCTTGTACTTGTAGCTAAACTAAATGGGGGCATCCACATATGTACAAACTTCAAAGATCTCAATAAAGCATGTCCCAAGGATGACTTTCCACTACCCAACATAGACATCATAGTGGATTTGATAGCAGGTCATGAGATGCTTTCTCTAATGGACAGTTTCTTCGATTACAATCAGATCATGATTGCTCCAAAAGACCAACACAAAACTACTTTTACATGTCCTTGGAGTACCTACTATTGGTAAGTCATGCCTTTTGGTCTTAAGAACAAAGGAGCTACCTATCAACGAGTAATGACAGTGATATTCCATGACTTGTTTCATACTATTATGGAAGACTATGTCGATGACATATTAGGAAAATCTTATAGGGCAGATCATCTACAGGTCATGGGACAGATAGTTGATAGACTAGAAAAGTATTAAGTGAGGCTAAATCCTAAGAAATGTGTCTTTGGTGTCACTTCAAGGAATTTGTTGGGGTACATTATATCTCGTAGAGGAATTGAAGTGGATCCAGCTAAAGTAAAAGCTATCATTGAAATGCCTCCACCAAAGAATCTCAAAGAATTAAGGAGCCTTCAAGGGAGGTTGCAATCCATTAGACAGTTTATTTCACAGCTAGCAGATAAGTGTCAACCATTCCAACACTTGCTCCACAAGAATGTCTCATTTCAATGGGATAGCAAGTGTCAACAAACATTTGATCAACTCAAGGACTATCTAGCTACACCTCCAATTTTGGTACCACCAATTTTGGATAGAACTTTACTCCTATATATCTCTAGTACATATGTAGCATTAGGTGCTCTTCTTGCACAACATGATGAGTTAGGTAAAGAACATGCCATCTACTATATCGGCTACACATTGGTTGGTTATGAACTCAAATACACTCCTATGGAAAGAGCATATTTAGCAGTAGTGTTTTCTTCCTAAAAGTTGTGACATTACATGTTAAACCAACACACCAACCTCATCTCTAAGATTGATCCATTGAAGTATCTTTTATCCAAGGCAGCCCTCATAGGCTGACTAGCTAAATGGTTCATGATCTTGAGTGAATTTGACATAGAGTATATTGATCAGAAAGATATCAAGGAACAAGTCCTTGCAGACCAACTAGCAGAAGCTCCAATAACAGATGTAAACCCTATGATCTTTGACTTTCTAGATGAAGGTCTTTTCAATCTTTCTACCTCAGTGGAATGTAAGTTATACTTTGATGGTTCCTACACACAACATGGTTCAGGGGCTGGAATCTTATTTATTACACCTCAAAATGATTATATTCCAAAATCATATTGGCTAGCATTTCCATGCACCAACAACATTGCCAAGTATGAAGCACTCCTCATAGGTCTCCGTATAGCAGTCGAATGGAATATCAAAGAACTCCAAGTCTATGGGGATTCTCAACTAGTTATCAAACAAGTAACTGATGAGTAACAAACTAAGGATGACAAGTTGATACCCTACAGGCAATTGGTTGATACATACATGCAACATTTCTCTAGAATCTCTTTTGAACAAATCCCAAGGGTGTATAATAAAGATGAAGATTCTATGGCTACTATCGGATCACTTGTGGATATGCCTACAAACACTCAACGATGTGAATTCCTGATTGAACACCAGTCGTTGATGTTCTACAAACAGAAATTGTCCGTGAACTTATTGGTCCCAACTCCTCTTGGTATGAAAATATATATGAATACCTCCATCATGGTACCTTTCCTTTTGAACTATCTAACACCCAATGTAAAACCTTCATCCACTGAGCCTCTCGTTTCACTATTCTAGGTGATACCCTATACCAAAAGAGTCTCGATGGTATCCTTCTTACATGTCTTAACCTAGACGAAGCTAATGTTACATTAAGAGACATACATGAAGGTGTCTGTGGATCAAATTCGATCAGTCCAACTCTAGCTAAGAAGATACTCTGTACAGGTTATTATTGGCCAACCATAGAACAAGATGCATTCCAATTTGCTCAAAAGTGTCTTTAATTCCAACAGTATGGGGACTTAATACATGCACCAGCACATGAGCTACAACCTATTACAACTCCATGGCCTTTTTCACAGTGGGGACCTGACCTCGTGGGTAAAATCCATCCATCCTCATCTAATGGCCATAAGTTTATCATTACCACGACTGAGTATTTTACGAATTAGGTAGAAGAAATTCACATGACCTATATCACCAGAAATAAAATAGCCAAGTTTATCCTAAATTACCTCATTTGCTGATATGGGATTCCCCAATCCATAGTCACTGATAATGGTCGACCATTCAAGAATCAAGATTTTTGTGCCTTATGCACACAATACCATATCCAACATCACTTTTCTACTCCATATTATCCTCAGTTAAATGGCCAAGATGAGGCTTCAAACAAAACCATACTTAAAATCCTAAGGAAAATGGTCAATGAAGTTGGCCGTGATTGGCATCTACAACTCAACCCCACCTTATGGGCCTATTGCACTAGTATTAGAACACCAACTGGTACTACCCCTTTGGCCCTTAGTCTATGGTATGAAGCCATTTTACCCATCAAGGTCAAGATCCCATCTCTCAGAGCATCTATGCAACACCTGATTGATGGAGAGGAGTACCGAATTTCCAGATTAGTTGAGCTAGAGTTAGTAGATTAGAGGCATCTAACAACACTAAACCATCTTCATGTCTATGAAAAACCTCCATCGTAACTACAATAAGAAGATCAAGGAGATAAGGTTTCAGATAGGTGATCTTATCCTTAAAGAAAATCAACACAAGCAACAAGATAGAGATAAGAAGGGCAAGTTTGAATCAAATTGGTTGGGTCCTTATGTTGTCACAATAGTCTATGGATCAGGAGCTTACACTTTGTCAACACCTGAAGGCATTCCCTTGGATGAACCCATCAATAGTTTTCATCTCATGAGGTTTTATGCTTTATCCTCAGAGTATTCTTAGAAAATCTAAAAAAAAAAAGAAATCAAAAAAATCAAAAAATAGAAAAATCCAAAAATAATCCATCCTCTGGTGAAAACCTGGTAAACAGGCATCTTGGATAAGTACCATAGTGAAAACCTGGCAAACAAGCACTATGCGTAGTGTCAACGCCTACCATCTATTAAGTCGCACATCCATCTCATTCCATAGCACATCATTATAAAAACTTCATCCATCTATCCATTTTGACTTAGCATTTCCACTTTCCCATTTATCATGGCTTGGAAATTGCCAGTGTCAATTGATAGCCATTAGCATCATTCAGAGTCAGTCCATCCATAGTCATTTCATCCATAAGTTAGTTCATCGATAGTTAGCTTTCATCCATAAGTCAGTTCATCCATCATCATCCATAATAAAACCTCTACCTGAATGGGCGCAACATTTTTCTTAACCTAGGACTTGGAATGGATCCTTGTTCAAGGTACGACATCATCAATCTCACTTCATCTTATCCTACATCATCAAATCTCCTAGAACTACATATCATCATCATCTCAATCTTAATGTACCTTGATCTTGTGGATACAAGTATGTAGATAATCTGAAATATGAAGGAAGTATCCAGTAGTCAGGTACATAAGATGTCATCATTTCACCTAAACATCCTTAAACATTCACCCCATCTCATCACACTACCCATAACTACATATTATCATAACCATCATCATCGTAATGTGCCTTGATCTCATGGATACAGGGTATGTAGGTATTTTGGAATACAAAGGAAGTATCTAGTACTCAGGCACATACGATTCATAATTCTTCATCCCAATCCATCAAACACTTCCATCTTTCTTGTCTTCCATTTATCACTCTCCATCCTACCACCTAGACTTGACAAACTCAAGCAGAAAACAAACTATGTATCCTTTGAAAGCTCAAGTACCTATCCAAACTCGAAGCAAAAAGACTACACATAAAGCCATATGTTATCCCACATACCCCTTGCCACATTTGCTACAACAACCCATCTATCCTAGATCCTAGATCAACAGCCTTTAACGGATATATCTTTCCTACAATAAGGCTTCATCTACCCTATCTACCCTGAGCAACCTCTTTGGCAAGATAATATGTTGGAAGTGTGATTACTCTATTATTCAATCAATTTTTGCTATGGTTCATGTTTTGTTCCTTTCTAATTACCTACTCAAGACTACCTTGATTTATATGTATCTTGGTATGTTGCGATGAAGTATGGATTGGGGCATAGTCATTACTTTCGTATGTTGTGTTTGTGGGATGTGCTTATTCTCTTACTATCCCTAATATTTATCTTGTGTGTGTGTTACAACCTAGCATCTTACATATTAATATTCTTTGTCATTTAATGTTCTGTAAAGGCCTCATATGTATAAAGTTTATTATATGTTAAAGACTATGGCTCATTCACATATCCAACAAGGTTATATTATGTCTAGTAGATATAAGTTCAAACCATGTGTTTGTAGAGTCAATGTCCTTGCATCGGATATCTCAACATCTTGGTCTTTTATACCTTGGTGTATACTATATCCATGTGCTATATCAAAAATAAGGATTGCTTTTTATAAATATTTGTGAAACCGTTGCAACACCCTATCCATACACCCATCCATATATCCAAAATCACAATATAGTTTTTATACAAAGATTAATCAACTATCTATCACCTTCTAGTCTATATCATTTCTTCTATCCATTGTCAAAGTCTTTTGCATACTTGCAAAATCATATATGTTAGGTATCATGATCATAAACATCACACATATCTCATCACATGAACCCATAATCATAGTACAATCAACACATCCATGATCACATGTCATCACATAAATCCATAATCATAGCATAATGTCATCACATCCATACATCCATAAGCATAAACATATCATCATATGAATCCATGATCATAATATATGTCATCACATACATAAAGCATCTCATAACATGTCAATCAAATATAAACATATACACATCCATCGCATATAGAAATAAATCATCATCATCATAAACATGAACATCCATAGCATCTCATACATCATAGAACATCATATATCTCATATATATCATCATCATGAAAGTCAAAAAAATAAATAATGTCTAGTATAGACATCATGTACATCAAAAAAATGAATCATATAGTACAAGCTAGCTATCATGAGCTGTCAAAATATACATTAGATGCTCGTAGACTTCGTAGCTCAAAATACATACATGATACAAAACTAATACAATATACATATGTACATCATGCTCTATCTGGATCTATGTGTAGAGATCTTTGCAGGCTGCTGAGATCCTACACCCCACAAGATGGTCCTCCATGTGAATGTCTGGGTGGACCCATAATAGATGAGCTTGACCACCCTAATCTCTGTGTGAAGGAAGCCCCTGATTTGCTTCTCTCCCTAAAGATCAGTTGTCTCTGTTCTATAGGAACAACCCCATAGTACAAACCTCTATAATACTTGGCCTTGTGTCTTATAGTGGCCATCTCTCCCTGTACTCTAGTCAACTCACCCTGCACACAAGTCAACTCCCCTGCCAGTATGATGGTGGCCTAGTCTGTACCCAGTGCCGCCCTCGCTATGTCCCTCTCACGGGTCACTCTATGTAAAGTGGCCTTTACAACTAGTCTGGACTGAATGGCTACATCTCTCTTGATAGTCAATCTCGCAACCAAACCATTGTCTACTGGTGGTGGTGGTGGTGCTACGGCTTGTGCCTCATCCGAATAAGTCTCAGCTCTATGTACGTCCTCCATGTAGTCTCATCCTTAAGTAGCCTCCTCATCTGCTCAAGCTTTGTCTCTACCCCGTGTGGAGCCTCTTCCTTCACCTCCTCCATTTGGAAATTAGGTTGATCATGTTCCTATCTCTGTCCTCTACCTTATCTCCTCTCTCGAGCTACCCTGCAAGCTCTGGCCTCCTGTCCTAGGCCTACAACCTTACCCACAATGCTAGCTACTCTAGGAACGATAAATCTCACTAGCCTGTGCTGTCACCAGTAAGTGTCATACTTTGGAGTAGTACCTAGGTCTATCTCTCCAAGTATCCAATCCCATGCAACTGGGGCAAGTCCCCATATCTCTGCTAGTGTCGTCGCAACCACTATCTCTGGTTCCCAATCAGGAACCTCTATCCGAGTCCACGCATACATAGCATCTCCCATGAGCTCTGGCTAAGGCAATCAAAACTACTTGTAATGTTAGAAATTGTCCTCATGTATGGTATGGTACAATTTCCCTCATTTTAGCTCCTCTCTTTGGGTGACCTCTTAACCTTTCTCTTTCTGACCTTCCCGAAACCCTGATTGACTAAGTCTAGTTGCAAAATGTTCACTTTTTGAGGTAACCTTTTGATGGAACCTGAAAAGGGAATTTGAATTACAGGTCCCTGAGACCCCCAAAAAGAAGATCTAATTGGAAAATGGGGGCTTGGACTTGGGCATCCACGCCCTAGTCCTCCCTTGTTTCCCAGGATTTTGAATTTTGGCAGGGTGTTAACTCCCGCCGTATGCCTCATAATTTTGTTTTCAAATTCTTAGTTTTCGTGAGATATTGAGACGTTATTTTGTAATTTGAATTTCCCTAAATTTAGATATAAAAAGACATTTGAAAATTATTTTAATACACACAATTCTTATGCAATCTTGATGCCAAAACTCTACCAAAATTTTCATTGAAGATCAGTGATTTGTTCAAGCTTTTGAAAGTATTTTGTATTTGCTATCATGGAGACAATGGATGGAGATTAGGAATCAAGATCTTGAGTCTATCTTGCTTTTCCTAGGGTTTGTACACCCTTTGCATGATCAGGAGAAGGGTTGAAGCCTCCAACATCGAGCTTGGAGATCCTCTGTGGACATTGCTGATTCGCCTTCTTGTTCATGCAAGTCTTCATTTATTTTCATCTCCTTGAGGTGAAGTTGTATATGTTTATTGATTTAAATCAAGTTGTTGATCTTCCCTTGATTGAGACATCTAGGGTTTGATATATCTGCATACACATCATTAGGTTTGCACACACTTCTATAAATCTTTATCTTTGGCTATTGTTGAGGTAGAAATACCAAAGATGGGGCTTGACTGAGGCAAACTCCTATATAGCCACAACATCTTTCTCCTTCTTTTGTAGGTGCAGATCGTGTTTTACAGGTTTTGGTGAAAAGAAGCAACAGAAATGAGGATATTGTAGGTATAGTCATCACAGACTTTTGAATTTCTGGATTCCAACACTTGCGGGACTAAGGAGCAGGCGCCCTAGTCCAACTGGGTGAAATTTCTGGGATCTGGAAGCCATTTGGGAGTGCCAGATAGCCTGTGTAGAGGATTTTCAATGTTAGGAACTTTCAGGACTAAGGAGCGGGTGCCCTGGTTCAGTCAGCCCTCAAAATTTGGGTGCACAGTCTCTGAAACTCTTTCTCTGCATTTCTGTGATCAGTTTTGCCAGTTTCATTATTAGATTTCAAATATCTTTGGTTTAAGGCATAATTAGGGCTTTACTTGGTTTATGCACAAAACACTTAACAAAACCTTAGTTAGGCTCTTCAAATCAGATAATGTGAGCATAAGGGACATACATAGTGATTAGTAGCTTGGTCTCGAGTCCAATCCTTGTCCTCCCAATGTTTAGCATGGTGAAATAGTAGTACTTAACCTAGTTGTGATAAAGCTACAATTTTTCCATTAAACATTTTGGTGAACCTGAGATTTAAATAATTTGCATCCTTTTACACTTTAGATTTGAAATAATTTGTTGTCCTAGAGCATATAATTAGATTGAAAAATCTCTTTGGTGAAATTGCATGCATTGAATTGTGAATCATATTCTTTATCTTTTCACTAAAAGAGTTGGAAAAATTATCATTCTGTCATGCCCACATTTCCCATGCGGTCACAACACGCATTCACGCATGTCATGTCCACATGCGTCATGTGGTCATGATACGAACTATCAAAAATTTTCCTTTACTACCTTGTAAACCCCCTCGTACGCGTAAGCGTGCTCGGTGGCATACGCTTAAGGCGAAAATAATATAGTTGACGGTAGCGTACCAAATACATGTGCGCACACCCTAGACAAGGAAACGCATGGTTCCCTGACTTAGGTTAAACTCACGAATTATATTTGAACAATAGTTGTTTTAGGAGATAGATCATTTTTCAGTAAAGCACGGTCATTTGTTCTTCTTTCCATTTTCTAGAATTTAATACTAATTTCTTCTCCTTCAGACTTAGCATTTTCAACCAAGCCCGTTCAATTGCCCTCTCTTCCTTTTCTTGAAATTTAATTTTGCTTGTATTTCTATCACGTTCATTTTACCATTTCTCTGAAATTTAATTTAATTATATATATATATATATATATATATATATATATATATATATATATATATACACCGCCATTATCTTAGTTCACTTAACTCTCAATTTCATTCCTTAACTATAAAGAAAGTATAGAATAATTTAAAAACAGAACAATTAGTTAATTTTGTTTTTGCAAATATAAACATTGTATTTCCGAATTGCAACTCTGAGTTTAAGCATCTATTCAATTCGTTTTATACATTATGCATAAATAAATCCCACTTTCCTTGATTTAAGATTTCTATTTCAAGTCAAATGTTTTAAACTACATATAGTTTGCCTTCAAATGAATAGTGAAAAGTGAATAGTAAATAGTGAAAAGTGAATAGTAAAAGTGAATAGTGATAGTGAATAGTGAATAGTGAATAGTGAATAGTAAAGTGCATAGTAAAAGTAAAAAGGTCCCCATTCTAGGATGAGACCCTCAAGGTGGCAGTAATTTCAAAAGCAATATTGCAACCCAAATTTTATTTATTTCATAGTGGGGATATTTTTTAACACTTTCACAAACTTAATTAAAACATTAACTAACTCACAACATTGCAAGTAGAAGAAGAAGGAACTAGATAATTTTAATATCCTTTTAAAAATAAATTTTCTTTTCCTTTTCTTAATTCTAAATGGTAAAACTTAATGAACAAGAATATTACAACTATCAACCCAAGAAAAGAGAGGATTTCCTCACAACTCCAAAAAATAACAATTTTTACAACAATAGGGAGATAATTTTCTCCTTTTGGAAAAATCGACAAAGAAGGAGCTATTAAAAGATCAGGCTCTCCTTAAAACTTAAGGAAAATAAAATATTTTCTAAGATCCAATAATCTTCTCCAAGCTTCACAATAAGCTCCAAGAATACATGCATAACACACAAAGAAAGAAATACCACACAAGCTGCTCTCCTCCCTACCATAGACCCGCAAGTGGGTCACCCCCGAGCTAGGGAGACCATCCACATACCTAGGGTAGAATAGACTTAAACACATCACAACATTGAATAACAACAACAAATCAAATAACACACACACACCCATGGTATACTCACATTACAATGAATCAGCTTAGGTGAGTTCAGGAGGGTAGGGGAGTAGACAATCTCTACCTCTAGGTGCCATCCTTTCACAAATTATCACAAGGCCTCAAGCCAATATAATCACAAGGCCTCAAGCCAACAGTATAATCTTCCACAAGGCCTCAGGCCTTCCAATGAATCAAGTAACCAAGGATATCCAAACAGGCTCTCAAAGCCAATAAGCCCTCAAGGCTAAAAACAGTACCAATTTGCCCTCAAGGCATATCATGTAACCAGAACCAGGATGACACCCGAGGAGGGTCACACCTCCCCTCTCTAAACACGATGAGCATTGCCTTCCAGCTAGAAGGAGCTCTCTCTACACCCCAAAACAAAACCTAAAAATAAACAGAAAAGCTCAAAGAAGACATTGCAAGACTCTTTCAACAACCAAGATATAAATATGCATATCAAACATTAGATCAGACAAGAGGATAGAATTTGTTCACCAACCTTCTAAAGCCCAATTATGGAAGAATCTGATGAAGAGCTCCTCTCTACTTCCTTCTCCAAAATCTCCTTCTTTTTCCTCCAAGATCCAACCCCAAAAATAATCTCTCTATGATCACAAGCAAGGGATAATGTATGGAGGATATAGGATGGCTAGAATAATTTCGGCATTATGAGGCTATGAAGAGAAGAAAAGAGAAAGAATTAGACATTATGAGGATGCCAGAAGAAGAATTTTTAGAGGAAATTGGGCATGATGAGGATGCAAGAATGAAGTCCCCCTGCAAGAATGAAGTCCTCTCCTGTAAGAATGAAGTTCACCTGCAAAAAAAATGAAGTCCCCTGCAAAATTCCTGTCTATTCTAATTGCTTAGAGAAGGGTCTCATTTATAGATTTTTGGAGAAGGGAATGGAAGGTGAGGATCAAGAGTTGAGATCAAGGGCTCACATTATTTGTGAATTTTAAATTCATAGTGGATGAATTAAAAATTTATTTTTTAAAAGATGTAATATTTAAATAACCCCACTATCCCAAGTGGAATTAAAAAATATCCCCACTATCCCAAGTGGCATTAATAAAATATCCTCACTCATTATCCATTATCCCTAATGGACTTAAAACAATTAACCCCACTCAAGAGGTCCCCCATTATAGCCCACATGTAGAAATAAAATACAATAAGTAAACTAAAATAAGAGAGAGTGGGTGACACACCACCCTCATTAAGGGGAACCCCACCAAAAGAGAGGCACAAAGAGACAAGAACTCCATTATTAGGGGATCATGGAGTTGCTCCATGACTTGGAAGTGGGCCTGAATGTGGATTCCACTCATTCCATTGTCCCCATGCTTCCAAATTCGTCACTTAACTTCACCCTTAAGTTGAAGTGACCATATGGACGTTATCCCAAGGTTATCCTAGTCAAAAAGGTCCCTAGACCCATAGGGTATAACCTAGGGTTGATTTAAACCTAGTTAGGACTCCCTGAGTCAAGTAAAAACACAAGAAGAGGGTCAAAAAAGAAATAAAGTTTAAACAAGATTTAAAACAACATTTCTTACAACACTTATCATAATAAAAGTAAATCAGAAGATAACCCTTATTCCCTTGACCTCATGCAACATTAACACATTAAAACATTACAACATTTTTTTCAAAACACGAGATTAATCTTAGTTCCTCATGGAACTAGATCGGCTCACAAGGGATACAACATAGGTATGGGATGATCTCCTGTATATGTGGTTTCGTTAGTAATACCTGCACACTCAAACTCGAAGTCAATAACTCATAAAGATATCATAGCCGAAGCAATTAAAAATACATGCATAACTAAACATTCTACCATATAACATCCTGAAATCACATTCTAACATTAACCATTCATCATTTACTTAAATACAACATCTAACTATCATCGCACAATTATTTAAAATCACTTAGGTTTAATAATCAAGAATTCAGGATCAACAGTCTTTCAACATATAAATATTAGCAATATCACTGCAAATAGTCTCATGAACAGTAGTGTAAAAAGTAGGCCTCACATCCTCTCCCCCTAAGATTGTACTTCCTCTTGGAAGTCATGAAAGAGGTGAGGGTAAAGCGTCTTCAATCTCGTAGCATCTTCGCATGTTGCAGTGACGTCATCGTACATATCCCAGTAGACCCTAACCTGGTCCAGCTCTCAACCTCGAAGGCCCAGCGTCCAATGAGCCAATATGCGTATTGGCTCCAAAGCCAGCTGTCTGTCTACCTCTACCTGCTGTCTATATGACTGAAGCCTAAAAATCAGCCTAGCGGTTTTCAACCACTGCAAACATACAGTGGGATTTACCCATATCACCCACAGTCTGGTCAGATCCTCTTGCACAATACTGTCCCCCTGCTGTAAAACCTTGTGGGCACTCTCTAGCTAGGTGTCCAGCTTCACCAAAAACATAACAAGGGCCCTTAAACTGTACCTGTACAGTCTGAGTCCTATTTGATTGCTGATGTCCTGATCTACCAGTGGTCCCCTGTGATCCCCTATACGACTGCTGCGGCCTCGTGGGTCCCGCAGGTGGTCCCTGTTGTCTCTGATCCCTGCATGTGCCCTGCTGCTGCCAACCTCTATTATTTCCCCCATATGACTTCTGTTGTGTTTTAGCTTTCTGTTGCTGTTGTGACTGCTGTTGTTGTGGGGGCCTAGGAGGTAATGGTGCTGAACTGTCTCCTCCTCTAGGGGGTGGCTGTGTTGGCCTACGGAAATTCTATTGATGCAGTTGCTGTCCCCGATCCTGGAACTGATGGCGAGAACTCTGCCCCCATCCTTGAATCTCCTCAACAATAGAAGCCTTCTCGGTAGCATCACTCAAAGTTTGGGGATCTGCCATCCGAACAGGTCCTGCTAAACTGTGGTTCAGTCCTCTGTTAAACTTATGCACCAAGAGTTTCTCGTCATGGAGATACTCCGCATATCTGGATAACTCTGTAAACTTACTCTCATATTGTGCCATTGAGAGTCCCCTCTGTTGTAGGTCATGGAACTCATCTATCCGACACTGTCTGTAATGATCAGATAGATAACGCGTGTTGAAGCACTCAATAAAGGTCTCCCATGAGAGGGTGTCTAAGGAAATGCAACGCTTACACTCCTCAGTGCGCCACCAGGTAGCTGATGCATCTCATAATAAGTGTACTGCCACACGGGCCTTCGTGTTGCCCTTGTAAGGACGCAATGCGAAGCACCTGTCTATATTGATAAGCCAGGCCTCTGCCTCAGCTCCCTCTGTGGTTCTGATGAAAGTAGGAGGGTTCAATCTCAATATGTCCCTGATGGGATCTCCTCCATTTGTATGATAATCATAAGGCCTGGAACCAAATTGCTCTACTCTCACTGTCTCGTCATGCCTGGCATGATGTGTGGGGCTCCTGCTACGGGCTCTATCATCCGAATTAACCTCCTCTGTATCAGGCAACTTAACATAAGGCTCAATACGTGGTACCCCCTGCGGCTCTACGCAAGGGGCTCCACATGTGGCTCGACATGAGTATCAGCTCATGGCTCCACGCGTGCTTCCTCTCACGGAACATCGCGGGGCTCGACATGTGACTCTTCGTGCGGCTCAATTGTAGTTGATGGAAGCCTATCTAAGATAGCTTGTAAGGCCTGTAATATCTGTGGTCCCATTTCAGGTGGGGCTGGTGGTGCCTACGGTACCTGAGGAACTGGTTGTGCCTGTAGAACTAGCTGAACTTGTGGAATTGGCTGTTCTGGTGGGGCTGGCTGATCTGGTCCCACAGCTGAAGAATCAGTGTGCACCTTGGTGGCTGGTGTACGGTGGGACAGTGTTTGCTGAACTCGTCTGGGAGGCATCCTACAAGACGAGGTAATCTCTAGTTAATTTGGTAGCGGAAGTGATAATGTGCCTAAACAAGCCCAGTGTTTTATACAACTTGGGCTCTGATACCAAATGTCATGCCCACATTTCCCATGCGGTCACAACACGCATTCACGCATGTCATGTCCACATGCGTCATGTGGTCATGATACAAACTATCAAAAATTTTCCTTTACTACCCTGTAAACCCCCTCGTACGGGTAAGCGTGCTCAGTGGCGTACGCTTAAGGTGAAAATAATATAGTTGACGACAGCATACCAAATACATGTGTGCACACACTAGACAAGGAAACGCGTGGTTCCCTGACTTCGGTTAAACTCACGAATTATATTTGAACAATAGTTGTTTTAGGAGATAGATCATTTTTCAGTAAAGCACGGTCATTTGTTCTTCTTTCCATTTTCTAGAATTTAATACTAATTTATTCTCTTTCAGACTTAGCATTTTCAACCAAGCCCGTTCAATTGCCCTCTCTTCCTTTTCTTGAAATTTAAGTTTGCTTGTATTTCTATCACGTTCATTTTACCGTTTCTCTAAAATTTAATTTAATTATATATATATATATATATATATATATATACCGCCATTATCTCAGTTCACTTAACTCTCAATTTCATTCCTTAACTATAAAGAAAGTATAGAATAATATAAAAAAAGAGCAATTAGTTAATTTTGTTTTTGCAAATATAAACATTGTATTTCTAAATTGCAACTCTGAGTTTAAGCATCTATTCAATTCGTATTATACATTATGCATAAATAAATCTCACTTTCCTTGATTTAAGATTTCTATTTCAAGTCAAATGTTTTAAACTACATATAGTTTGCCTTCAAATGAATAGTGAAAAGTGAATAGTAAAAGTGAATAGTGAATAGTGAAAAGTGAATAGTAAATAGTGAAAAGTGAATGGTAAAAGTGAATAGTGATAGTGAATAGTGAATAGTGAATAGTAAAAGTGCATAGTAAAAGTAAAAAGGTCCCCATTCTAGGATGAGACCCTCAAGGTGGCAGTAATTTCAAAAGCAATACTACAACCCAAATTTCATTTATTTCATGGTGGGGATATTTTTTAACACTTTTACAAACTTAATTAAAACATCAACTAACTCACAACGTTGCAAGTAGAAGAAGAAGGAACTAGATAATTTTAATATCCTTTTAAAAACAAATTTTCTTTTCCTTTTCTTAATTCTAAATGGTAAAACTTAATGAACAAGAATATTACAACTATCAGCCCAAGAAAAGAGAGGATTTCCTCACAACTCCAAAAAATAACAATTTTTACAACAATAGGGAGATAATTTTCTCCTTTTGAAAAAATCGACAAGGAAGGAGCTATTAAAAGATCAGGCTCTCCTTAAGACTTAAGGAAAATAAAATATTTTCTAAGATCCAATAATCTTCTCCAAGCTTCACAATAAGCTCCAAGAATACATGCATAACACAAAGAAAGAAACACCACACAAGCTGCTCTCCTCCCTACCGTAGACCCGCAAGTGGGTCACCCCCAAGTTAGGGAGACCATCCACATACCTAGGGTAGAATAGACTTAAACACATCACAACATTGAATAACAACAACAAATCAAATAACACACACACACACCCATGGTATACTCATATTACAATGAACCAGCTTAGGTGAGTTCAGGAGGGTAGGGGAGTAGACAATCTCTACCTCTAGGTGCCATCCTTTCACAAATTATCACAAGGCCTCAAGCCAATATAATCACAAGGCCTCAAGCCAACAGTATAATCTTCCACAAGGCCTCAGGCCTTCCAATGAATCAAGTAACCAAGGATATCCAAACAGGCTCTCAAAGCCAATAAGCCCTCAAGGCTAAAAACAGTACCAATTTGCCCTCAAGGCATATCATGTAACCAGAACCAGGATGACACCCGAGGAGGGTCACACCTCCCCTCCCTAAACACAATGAGCATTGCCTTCCAACTGGAAGGAGCTCTCTCTACACCCTAAAACAAAACCTAAAAATAAACAGAAAAGCTCAAAGAAGACATTACAAGACTCTTTCAACAACCAAGATATAAACATGCATATCAAACATTAGATCACACAAGAGGATAGAATTTGTTCACCAACCTTCCAAAGCCCAATTATGGAAGAATCTGATGAAGAGCTCCTCTCTACTTCCTTCTCCAAAATCTCCTTCTTTTTCCTCCAAGATCCAACCCCAAAAATAATCTCTCTATGATCACAAGCAAGGGATAATGTATGGAGGATATAGGATGGCTAGAATAATTTCGGCATTATGAGGCTATGAAGAGAAGAAAAGAGAAAGAATTGGGCATTATGAGGATGCCAGAAGAAGAATTCCTAGAGGAAATTGGGCATGATGAGGATGCAAGAATGAAGTCCCCCTGCAAGAATGAAGTCCTCTCCTGCAAGAATGAAGTTCACCTACAAAAAAAATGAAGTCCCCTGCAAAATTCCTGTCTATTCTAATTGCTTAGAGAAGGGTCTCATTTATAGATTTTTGGAGAAGGGAATGGAAGGTGAGGATCAAGAGTTGAGATCAAGGGCTCACATTATTTGTGAATTTTAAATTCATAGTGGATGAATTAAAAATTTATTTTTTAAAAGATGTAATATTTAAATAACCCCACTATCCCAAGTGGAATTAAAAAATATCCCCACTATCCCAAGTGGAATTAATAAAATATCCCCACTCATTATCCATTATCCCTAATGGACTTAAAATAATTAACCCCATTCAAGAGGTCCCCCATTATAGCCCACATGTAGAAATAAAATACAATAAGTAAACTGAAATAAGAGAGAGTGGGTGACACACCACCCTCATTAAGGGGAACCCCACCAAAAGAGAGGCACAAGGAGATAAGCACTCCATTATTAGGGGATCATAGAGTTGCTCCATGACTTGGAAGTGGGCCTGAATGTGGATTCCACTCATCCCATTGTCCCCATGCTTCCAAATTCGTCACTTAACTTCACCCTTAAGTTGAAGTGACCATATGGAGGTTATCCTAAGGTTATCCTAGTCAAAAAGGTCCCTAGACCCATAGGGTATAACCTAGGGTTGATTTAAACCTAGTTAGGACTCCCCGAGTCAAGTAAAAACACAAGAAGAGGGTCAAAAAAGAATTAAAGTTTAAACAAGATTTAAAACAACATTTCTTACAACACTTATCATAATAAAAGTAAATCAGAAGATAGCCCTTATTCCCTTGACCTCATGCAACATTAACACATTAAAACATTACAACATTTTTTTCAAAACACGAGGTTGATCTTAGTTCCTCATGGAACTAGATCGTCTCACAAGGGATACAACATAGGTATGGGATGATCTCCTGTATATGTGGTTTCATTAGTAATACCTGCACACTCAAACTCGAAGTCAATAACTCATAAAGATATCATAGCCAAAGCAAATAAAAATACATGCATAACTAAACATTCTACCATATAACATCCTGAAATCACATTCTAACATTAACCATTCATCATTTACTTAAATACAACATCTAACTATCATCGCACAATTGTTTTCTTAAAATCACTTAGGTTTAATAATCAAGAATTCGGGATCAACAGTCTTTCAACATATAAATATTAGCAATATCACTGCACATAGTCTCATGAACAGTAGTGTAAAAAGTAGGCCTCACACATTCATTGTTTTGCATAGCATTTCTTTTTCATAAGCCATCATTGGGCATTTGAATCTTGGATTAAAAAGAGCATGTTAAAATGTCAGATTATTTTTTACAAGATTTTCATGCTTATGATGAGTTGTTTAGTCGTAATGACTTTGATATGTTAGATGAAGCCCTTGAGGACTTTATCTTGATTGAACATTCCACTACGACCTCTAAGCTATCATTATTTCAAAGATTTGTAAATGAGATTTATGTTCCTAAACCTAGAGAAGAGATTGAAAAACTAAAAAATTATGGTCACTTTATGTTCAAATGTGGTGCAACCATCTTCTAAACCTATGCTTACTGTTAAAGGTTGTCCATCTTCTTCTCAACCTCCTGATCACATTTATGATTATGCTAAACAAATAGTAAAACAAAACTTACAACAAACTAATCATAATGTGGTTGCTCATGCATATAACACTTAGAATAATAAACAAAGCACACAACAATTGAGTATTCCAATTTCTTTACCAGATTCTCAACCTATGCTTCCTTAAGCACCTTGTTTAACATATAAAGGTGGTAAAGACTATGATATTGTAGAGCAGCTTCGTGCTACTCCTGCAAAGATATCTCTTTGGGAACTTATACAAACTTCACCTACTTACCATGGAATGCTCCAAGAAGCTTTACAAAAGGTGATTATTTCTCTTGCTATTAAACCAAATGATGTTGTTGCTCTATTACATTGTATGCATGCAACAAAAAGAGATATTTTGTTTCAACAACATGAATTGCCATCTCTTGAAGTTCAAAATCAATATGATCCTTTGATTATTTTCATTACAATAAACAAAACATTGGTTAAGAGAGTTATGATTGATAATGGATCAACCCTTAATATTTGTGGTATTGACTTATTACATAAGGTTAAGGTTGATACATCTGCAATCAAACTGGAATCATTAAGTATTTATGGTTTTGACAATGTTAGATGACAATCCGTGGGCACTATAACTTTACCTATATAAGTCAGACCTATGATGGTGCCTACCCTGATTCATGTCATGCCTTGCTCTCTATCTTACAACATGATTCTTAGTAGACTTTGGATACACGCATTAGGAGAAGTTCCTTCTACTCTACATCGTTCAATCAAGTTTATATTGAAAGATAAGTTACATAGTATTCATGCTGATCTTGAACTTGATAATTGCTTGCAAATGGAAGTTCATAAGCATGTTGTTTATCCTAGGACTCTAAACAATCTAAAAATAGATTTATCAACTCCTCTTGCTTCCAAAAATGCTACACAAGAATTTAGACAATCAAATACATTTGTCGGTGATGACTGGGGTTCGTTAGATTTTACATTTTCTTCTATAGGAGAATACAAACCTAAAAACCCCGTCCCCAAAACATCAAATATTGCATCGATCACATCACATGATTCGAATGATAAACATAAAGGTTCTTTGGTGAGAAATGTGGACAATACCTTCACTTACACTACTGATTATGAAACTTATGAAGCTCCACCTTCCTCCAAGGAAATGGTTTCTCTTTATGGTAGAGGATTCCAAATCCTTTATAAAGATTGTGATTATATAGGTAAAGTCTATGGTATAAATCAACAAGGAATGAAAGTCCCTATAGAATCTGCTTTGTGACATTGCTCAATTGGCATTAGATACAATCCTTTCAAGGAATCCAAAGCCCGTAAATGCCCTACTCTTAATGTGAATACAATATCAACGCTTAGTTTGATATTTCCTGAGATGATCGACACTAATTGTCCTCTAGGATCACTTCCATTGGATGTATTCTCAACAAATGAAGTGATAATTGAATTCTTGGGTTCTTATGACAATATTCCATGTTATCATCATAAACACAACCTACCTTATTACTTAAACAACCTACCTTATTACTTAAACAACAACGCATATTTTGGAAAAACTAATAGCACAATAAATGCTACTGTAAATCCCAATGGAGAATTTGAAGAACAATTACAATCTTATAATCCCTTAGACCATAGTACTCTCCTTAATGGAAAGACTATTGATTTCGTTATGGATAAGGATAACATTGAAAAAGTTCTCCCTATTGGTGATTGTTTAAATGTGGAAGAAAAAGAAGAAATGATTAAGTTATTACATGAATTCTCAAAACTATTTTCTTGGAAGTATTCTGACATGCCTGGCATTGATCCTCAGATTGTAACACATAATATTGTGTTGAAACTAGACATCAAGCCATTTAAGTAGAAGATTCATAAGATGAATCCTAAGATTGTACTGCTTGTTAAAACTGAGATAGAAAAACTTCTACAAGCTAGTTTCATCCGACCTATTGATTATTCACCTTGGATTTCAAATATTTTTTCCATCGCTAAACCTGATGGTCACATAACAATGTGCATAGATTTTTGAGATTTGAATTTGGCATCTCTGATAGATGATTTTCCACTTCCTAATATTGATATGATTGTCAATTCCATAGCTGGTCATGAATTACTATCTTTCATGGATGGTTTTTAAGGATACAATCAAATTCTAATAAATCCTCAAGACCAACATAAAACAAATTTTATAACACCTTGGGGTACATTTTGTTGGGTAGTCATGTCATTTGGACTTAAGAATGTAGGAGCTACTTATCAATGTGCAATGACTTATATTTGATGATTATATGCACAATATTTTAGAAGACTACGTTAATGACATCTTGGTGAAGTCTATCCATCGTAAGGATCATGCTACAAATCTTCGACAAATATTTGAACGCATAAGGAAATATAATATGCGATTGAATCCCCGTAAGTTTGTTTTTGGTGTGGACAGTGGAAAGCTATTAGGAATTATTGTCTCAAATCATGGTATTGAAGTGGATACAAAAAAGATAGATGCAATTGTTAATATCCCAATACCTAAGAACATATCTCAACTTCGTAGTTTGCAGGGAAAGATGTAGGCCATTTGCTGATTTGTTTCACAACTCACGGATAGGACTCGCCCCTTTACACAACTATTGAAGAAGGATTCTAAAGTTCAATGGAATTCTGAATGTCAAAAAGCTTTTGATGACTTAAAGGATTACCTAGCTAATCTGCCTGTTTTGCAATGCACTGTCCCTGATAAACCATTTTTGTTATACATTTCAACATCTAACAATGCCCTAGAAGCTTTGTTAGAACAACATAATGCTAAGAGCAAGGAATGCGATGTCTATTACATCAGTCAAACTTTGCTCGATTATGAAGTGCAATACACTGTTATAGAGAAGCATTGCTTAGCTTTAGTGTTTTCAACTCAAAATCTTAGAAATTATCTTCTAAATGATGAAGTACACATGATGGTAAAATTTGATCCTCTGAAACATCTCTTTGCAAAAATAGATTTATCAGCTCATCTCGCTAAAAGGGTTATGTTACTAACAGAATTCAATCTTAAGTTCATTTCCCAAAAAGCGATTAAAGGGCACGCATTAGCTGATCAATTAGCTGAAGCTCCTTCACCTTTTTCTACACAACATCAAGATGCATTTCCTAACGATCAAATTTTAACAATCTCTAGAGATGAAAAATGGGAATTATACTTTGACGGATCAAAATGTCAAACTAGCTCCGAGGCTGGTGTTATATTGATACCTCCTGAAGGTAAGATGCTTCATCTATCTTACCACTTAGATTTCTCATTCACAAACAATATAGTTGAATACGAAGCTCTTATTTCTAGACTTCGTGCTGCTTTGGCTCTTAATATAAAACACATCACAATATATAGTGATTCTCAGCTAATTGTCAAACAAATAACTGGATCATATCAAACTAAGCATGATAAGCTATCTCAGTATCATGAGTTTGCATTATCTCTCTTAAAACAATTCACATCATATTCAATCAACACTATTCCCAGGAAAGATAATCGACATACGGATGTAATGGCAAGCGCAACTTCCCTTATATCCCCTAATGATTCTCCTGAGGAATTTATGTTTGTTGTTTATAATCTTAAAACATTGACAATTGAAGATCCTATAGTTGTGAATATGAAACTCTATGGTAATACATACACTGGTGAATGGTTCTCCTATATATTCAATTATTTGCGTGATGTAACTATTCCTAATTCAACATCTAAGAATGCCTAAATCTGCTTACGCAAACTAGCGACGCGATACATTATACTATCAAATGTCTTGTATCGTCGAAGTTACAATGGTGTTTTACTCTGTGTTTAAGTAATTCAGAGATTCTGATAGCTTTAGAAGAAGTTCACTCTGATGCCTGTGAAGGGAATTTTGGAGGAAAGTCCTTGGTGCAAAAATTGTTATGAATGGGCTACTATTTGCATCATATGGAACAAGATTCTTTTGCTTACATCAAGAGATGCCCGCAATGTCAACAACACAAACACTTAATCCATGCTCCCGCTTAAGAGCTTTGTGCCCAAGTATCAACATGGCCATTATCTATTTGGGGCTTGGATCTAATTGGTAAAATTTCTCCACCCTCCTCTCACGGACATACGTTTATCATTACTGCCACTGATTATTTTAAAAAGTGGGTTGAAGCGGTCCCCTTGTGATCCACGACTACCGACGTAATCTGTTGATTTATACAAGACAACATTATTTCTTGATTTGGAATACCTTCCTCCTTCATTTCAGACAATGATACACCATTTAATAACAAGGATGTGAAAAAGTTCCTTGAAAAATACCATATACAACACCACTTCTCTACACCTTACTATCCTCAATCAAGCAACCAAGCAGAAGCTTTAAACAAAGTTATTGGATAGATTTTACAAAAAACTGTTAATAAAGATAAAAAAAATTGGCATACTTAATTATCCTTTGCATTATGGGCTTATAGAACAAGCATTCTAATGCCTACTGGTAATACACCATATAATCTCGTCTATGGCGCAAATGCAATAATGCCCTTGGAGTTAGAAATTCCTTCCCTATGAGATGTCATGGATGATGACATGGAATGTGAGAAAAGATTACAAGAACTTGAGATGCTTGATGAAAGGTGAATTAACGCTCTTAAGCACATCAAGGATTATCAAAAATGTATACAACGATCCTATAATATGCAAGTCATACAACTTTCATTCAACGTTGGGGATTTGGTTCTTTATGAAAATCAACGCAATGTAAATGCACCGCTTGGTGAAAAGGTAAGTTCAGCCTAATTGTCTTGGACCGTATATAATCACTGAAGCCTTTGGATCCAGAGTGTATAAATTAGCTAATGAGCAAGGTACACCACTCAAAGAACCCATTAATGCAGCGCACCTCAAAAGATTTTATGCTTAAAGATTTAATGATAAATGTTCCTAAGCCAATTTATTATATAGATTAGCTTCAATTTTGACAAGATATTACTTTTTTGTCTTAATTCATTTAGCATTATATCTTTGTTCAGTTGATCATTGTTGTATCCTATTTAAGTATTCTTTGCTTAGATCACTTTGGTATTAACTGAATATAGCACTAAATTTTAGATTATGTGTAAAATGCTTGATCATTGTGCTTATTACTATATGTTCTTTTAAGAATTGTTAGTATATCACAATAGCATTAATTATAGCATTTAAATATCATTACTAGTTGCATTTTTACAAAAATCACATGTGATAGATCAAAAACCATTACACATAGATGAAAAGAAATAAACATCATATATATATCCTCAATTTTAAATATACATCCTAGTCGACTATCCCTCAGGACAAATTGGGATGTCGTAATGCCTAAAATATATACCTCACATAGCTAAGCCTTGATCACCAGTACCCTCAGGCCTTCGTGGTGTGTGAGTGACAGAGGCCTGACCATGTGTGGCTACAGATCGTGAATGACTCCTAGAGACACTTCGCAATCGTAACCCTTGATCTCACCTCTCATATCTATCATCTACTCATGTGCCTCCTGGTACATCCTTTGGTACTGATCTCTCTCAGACTGAACCCTATCTCTATTAGCTCTCACTTGACAAACCTCACGTAGTAAGAACTCACCAACAGCTGGCTCTCCCTCTGATGTAGGCACCACTACCGTCTGCTCTCACTGCACCTTAAGCTTAGCTTCAACGCACTCATCTCTCTGTCGTAACTCCTCTCTCTCCCATGTAGACTGCTCTAGCATAGCCTCTATAGTGGTTCTGTACCAGATGAAAGGATAAATATCTCTGCATGTCACCCAGCGGATGACCATGGTGAATAACCTGCCCACACTCACTACTCTAAAACATCTGTAGGTACTATGTTTACTATGACGTGACCCACAAAGTCTCACCAAGTGTCCATCCCAAATGCAAAATAGAGGATAAGATAATTATTAGACTCATATAAATCTCAAAAATAATAAATATACAAAGCATCAAAATAATAAATCAAACCTAACATGGATCTCCATCTCGCCAGGATGGATTTTAGATCACCGAAGGTGTGATGAGATCTGTAGTCTAATATGTCTCTAGGGGCACAAACCTACCACACTCCCCCCGCTCTCTCTAAATAGGTCTCGCATCGCCTGCAAGAATAGGACCACGATCCCTAGACCATGGTCTCGACTTGGTCTCCTTGTCAGTGTCTGCCTCCTGCTGGCCTTGTCGTGTTCTCACTCTAAAGACATACTGCGATGGAACCTCTTCTCACTCATCCTCGTCATCCTCCACATCCTCATTGAGATCATATTATCCCACAAAATCACTAACATCATCCTCTACCCCTGTGTCACTAGCGTGACTGGCCCAAGGTTGAGCATCACCTGTAGGGTGACCAAGTGGAAAGATAGGAATAGGTTGTGTTGTATGCCACCAGGTCTGATATGCTTAGGTACAACCGACATTGTCCGTGTCTGACACTGGCTCTGCATCCTTAGGACTCTCATCATCACTAAGTGGCACGTTTTCTACTATCAGTCGTTGGATGATATTTGCCTTGACTACGCTGCACACAACATATGCGTAGCTCAAACATACCACAGGAACATCCTGTATCTGTCTAAACTGCCGTACCACCCTGTCAAAATAAAACCAAGCCACGATGTGATCGAGGTGACTAGACATCAGCTGATCCCTCTGCATCCTTGCTAACTACCTCTACTAGCCAGGCCATCCGATGTAGCTGTGATATGGTCTCCAAATGATGTCACCAGGCTGTAATCTATCAAAAACAACTCTCCAGTATAGCAGATCCCCGTGCCTCCAACACCTGACTAGTGGATAGGAAAAAACATGCAGATGGGTGAATTCTGCCTCTATAGGATAACCCACTAGTCATGTGCACCTGATGTACTCAAAAGCCCAAACTTGTAGTAATGTCCAGATCATCAGACTATGCATCTCATAATGGACATATCACCCCAAGTCGCGGTAGAGGTGCGCAAGCATACTGTGCCCCCATGCATAGACTATCTGATGCTCCTCCATCTCCCTAATTGTGTGAATGAGACCCCCCATGTAGGTGAGTGCCTCGTCCATCTGGCGCAATGGCGAATGCGACTGTAACTATCATAATTTTCTGTAGCAAGGGAATGTCACCGCATCCCTACTCTAGAAGTTGGAGCTGAATGTGTCCTCGCTCTGCCTGAGAAACAATGCGACCCAAGAAGTATAGCTAACTCTCGCAAGTGTACCTTACTGAGCGATGTCCTACTATCCTCACTATCTCTCCTCAGACAAGTAGTCGAAGGATCCTATATACATCCTCTAGCGTGATGGTCATCTTTATGTAGGTAAGTGGAATGTGGATGTATTTGCATCCCACCTCTCCATCAGTGCCATCAACATAGCACAGTGGAATCTGATTGTGGGCATATCAAACACCCACCATAGGCCCACCATCTGTAGGTGCACTCTCTCTATGGTAGACAAGGAACTAGCACACTCTCGTAGAAGTGCCATCAGGTGACCGCCAGTGTGCTCATGTAACTCAGGGACATCCTACAGGTTAAAAAGCAAACAAGAACATCAGAATCTCCCCATAAACTAAAAGTAGCTATCAAAGATAGAAAAAGAGTGCCTGTGCCTAAGGCCCATGTCCATTCCTCTCTCTTGGCATAGTAAAAGATAAAGTCAAAACAAAAGTACACCGAAAGATGATAGAAGCGCAGGATTAGGACCCTACCTCAGCCTCAAAATGCCTCTTTGCTACTCAGGCTTGAAGCATCTCTAGTCGTGGTGGTTGATACGGGCTTCGGCTCGGTATGGTTGTCCTCCTCTTCTCTGTCTCTCTCTCCTCTACTTTTCTACAATGATAAGAAACAAGAATGAGTAAGTGATAAGTGAAAACTCCCTTTACATAAAGTAAATGAGTGAGAATTCATATCCCTAACTAGGTGCAAGATTGATCTCTTTTACTCTTGAGCCCTTATCTTGAGCTGTCGAACTCTGATTCTCATGCCATTTGTTGCATTAGAATGTTGGTTCCCCTCTCTCTCTCTTACCCAATGTGTTATGTTTGAGCATTGTTTCTTCAAATGACCCTCATAACACATTTCTCATCAAGTTCCCCTAGAAATTGACGCACGTGGGTATCTCCTTGTTTCTCCTTTTCAGACTAAGCAAGCAAAAACAAGGGGGCATATATCTTCCTCGATTGCCTCCCTCATCATGTCTCATCACTCAAACCTGATGTAGAGTGGGACGCAACGGAGGCTAACTAACAGGAAGGAGTAGCCAACAATACAAACAGCATGATAAAATTCTCTATCGGCTGAACATCATCATCATATTTCCTAGAGACACCAACAGCATCATCACATTTCAACAGCATCATCATATTTCGGATGATCGCAAATATCCTCCTGTCGACTACTATTCACCTCCTCCGCCTGTCGCCTATCAACATCATCATGATATTCAACGGGCACAAACATCCTCCGGTTGCACTGTTCATCGGGTGCCAAATACAAGCGGCTTCATCATGATATTCGATATCACCTTCGTCAGCAGGATATCCAAATATCCGGTGTTCCAAATATCCTGATGACGTTCCACTTTAACAACTTGCCTTCGATGCTCCTCTGCCCGACGATACAAGCAACAGCATCATGATCTAACTTATCCGGTTCTCTCGAAACCTCCTGATGATGCTAATACAACTTCCTGCCTTCGCCGATACTTAACCACTTAGCGACAACAGGATAAACTCGCATAGAGGGATTTCTTAATATCCTGATGACGATGACGTCATATCCTGATGACGATGACGTCACACATCATCCTGATGAACTCTTCAACACTTAGCCAAAAAAACTTAACTTTCACACCCGCATCCGTTAGCGATATGCGGATGATGAGCTTCCCCGAGAGATGATCCTGACTGCGATATATACACTGAGTATATATCCAACTCAAAACATCATGATGCACCTGCAACATGCAAACTTCAACAACTTCATGACCCGATCCTGATGGCGATGGATCCGCAGATGATGATGCAGCTCGTTCCGACTGGAAACGCACATGCAGACTCCTGTGTATCCTTCCACTGCATGTAAGCACTCCGAACCACTCTATTTCACAAAGATCATGTGACGGACGGGCCGGATCACCTTCAAACCAAAATCTAACAACTTATCTTCTAGACCTAGCACATGAGGATGCTAGGCTGATTCACAGCATGCTCCTAACTGATCTCCTGAACAATGCAATGCATAAACAGAAAACACAAATGCAAACTAAACTATGATACAGGACCATTCCACCGATTTGCAGGATCAACCGGTGGAAGGGTTGAAAGTGCCCATTAACTTGCAAACAGAAAAGGAAATCAACACAGATACAACTGATCAACTCAAATACTGCAAAAGATGAGATCTTATTCAATTGAGATTCAAATGTCCTGCTTTTACAATTCTACTTCACAATATCTGGACTGATCACCAGTACAGCATATCACCAGTACTACTCTCCTGAACATAACAACTATCAAAATCAAAATGAACTGTCAATATGAACTGTGTCTAAACCCTAACAGGTCGAAGGTATATATAACAAATCCTTCGAGTACTACCAACTCACTTCCCAGCGGCTGGGAGCTTCCAAGCGGTTGGGAGAGAGGACAACTCAGATACCTTATCCCGATCTCTAACTGCCTACACATACTCCTAGGCTGAACTAATACATAGCATCGGTCCAATGGACCTTATTACATGAAGAAGTCAAACATACTAAAAATAGACTATCCTGTCATCATGCTGATAATTATCCTACATCCTGATCATGTATGTCATCATGCGGACCTATATCCTGATCATGTGCGGGTGCTCCTGCACCATACTCCCCAAAAGAAGAAATCTCAAGTCCACTTGAGATGAGAGTATCAAGGTCGGCACCATGTTTCTGTATCTGTTCTGCAGTCATCCATACTGCTTCAGAGTTCGGCTGTCCCTTCCAAGAGACGAGGTACTCCAAGTACTTGTTGTTCTTGGTCTGTTTGACCACTCTAGTGTCCAAAATCTGCTGTATCTGTGGAGGATCATGTTGAGGAATGTCTTCAGCAACTGTAGCCTGTAGGATATCCTGAGCTGCATCTGGATTAGCCTTGTATGGAGTTAAATCACATACATTGAAGATAGGAGATAAACCAAGATCAGGTGGGAGTTGGATCTCATAAGCATTCTGTCCATGCTTTTGCAAAATCTGACATGGTCCAACTTTCTTTTGCATGAGCTTAGTATACTTCCCCTTAGGAAGCCTGTCTTTCTTCAAGTGAACCCAAACCAAATCTCCAACAGCAAATTGAACATCCTTCTTCTTCTTATCAGCATATTCCTTATATTTTAAGGTGGTTTGCTGGAGTTGGGTCTTGACCTGATCATGAACTTCTTTGATTGCTTCAGCAAAAGCTTCTCCATCTGCACTAACAGGATCTGCTGTAGGTAGATCTCGCAACTCCAAAATTCCCCTGGGATGCATGCCATACACTACCTGAAAAGGCGATTTCCCTGTGCTCCTGTTGACAGTATCATTATATGAAAACTCAGCTTGAGACAGAATAGTGTCCCACTTCTCTCCATGCTGTTTTGTCAAGCATCTAAGTAGATTCCCCAAGGAACGGTTCACTACCTCAGTCTGACCATCCGTTTGAGGATGATATGCAGAGGAAAAAGACAAATTGGTTCCCAGTTTCCTCCAAAGGGTTCTCCAGAAGTGACCCACAAACTTCACATCTCTGTCTGAAACTATGCTCAAAGGCAACCCATGAATTCTGACAATCTCCCTGAAGAATAAATCTGCAATATATGAGGCATCAGCAGTGGTTTTGCATGGCAAGAAATGTGCCATTTTACTAAATCTATCCACTACAACAAAGACACTGTCAAATCCTCTCCTGGTCCTTGGTAAACCCAAAACAAAATCCATACTGATACTTTCCCACGGTCTGGAAGGAATGGGTAAGGGCTGATATAACCCTGCATTAGTTGACCTGCCTTTAGCCTTCTGACAAATTACACAGGTTTCTACAAATTTCCTGACATCTGACTGCAACTTAGGCCAGAAATAATGCCTCCTGACCAGATCAAGAGTCTTGTCTAGACCAAAATGACCTGCCATTTCTCCACTATGTTTCTCCTTGATTATATTCACCCTCATAGAACACCTTGGGATACACAACTGTCCACCCTTGAACAACAATCCATCCTGGATCAGTAATTCAGAGAACTCAGCATGGTATTTCTCCCCAAAAGAAGTACAGACCTGATATATTTCTCCAAAATCTGCATCAGACTCATACATGGTCTTGAGTGAATCAATACCAACACTCTCTAACTGAATCTGATTGACGGTGAGAACTCGCCTGCTCAAAGCATCTGCAACTTTGTTTTTGACCCCTTTCTTATGCTTCAAGGTAAAAGTGAAAGCCTGTAAGGTCTCTACCCACTTCATATGTCTGTGGTTCAGCTTCTCCTGGCTGTTGATGAAACTCAAATCCTAGTTATCTGTGAATACTATGAACTCCTTTGGCATCAGGTAATGCCTCCATTTCTTAAGGGACTGAACTAAAGCATACATTTCCAGATCATATGATGAATACCTTTTCTTAGCATCATTGAGCTTTTCACTGAAAAATGCAATTGGTCTACCCTCTTGACTGAGTACTGCTCCAATGGCCATGTGACTGGCATCACACTCTACCTGAAAGATCTTGTTAAAATCTGGAAGTGCAAGGACTGGCTACTGTGCCACCTTCCTCTTCAATGCCTCAAAGGAATCATCTGCTCCTTGAGTCCAAACAAACCTGCACTTCTGTCCTCCTTTGATGGTATCCAGCATGGGTGCACAAATATGACTGAACCCTCTGATGAACTTTCTGTAGAAGGTTGCTAACCCATGGAAACTTCTGACTTCATTCATGGTCTGTGGAGTTGGCCAATTCAATATGGCACTCACCTTCTCCTTATCCATCTGTAGCTTTCCTTGTGCAATGACAAAACCTAAATATGTGATCTCCTGTTTCATGAACAAACACTTGTCCAAGTTTATCATCAGCTTCTCTTCATGTAACCTCTTGAGAACCAGCTCTATATGTCTGAGATGTTCTTCTCTGGTGTTACTGAAAATCAGAATGTCATCTAAATACACTATGACAAACTTCCCAATGAATTCCTTCAGAACCTCATTCATCAGCCTCATGAAAGTACTAGGGGCATTAGACAAACCAAAAGGCATAACCTTCCATTCATATAATCCTTCATTTGTTTTGAATGCTGTCTTCCACTCATCACCTGGTCTAATCCTGATCTGATGGTACCCACTCTTCAAGTCTATTTTTGTAAAGTACTTAGCATTTCCCAAACAATCAAGTAAATCCTCAATTCTGGGGATTGGAAACCTATACCTGATTGTGATCTTGTTGATGGCTCTGGAATCTGTGCAAAGCCTCCAAGTGCCTTCCTTCTTTGGTGCGAGTACAGCTGGTACTGCACATGGACTCAAACTCTTCCCAATCAGACCTGAATTCATCAATTCTTTAATCTGCCTGGCTACTTCTGCATTCTGTTCTGGGGTAAGCTTATAAGCTGCTTTATTTGGAAGTGTAGACCCTGGAATCAAGTCTATGCAATGACTGATATCTCTGACAGGTGGTAGGGATCTTGGCATTCCCTCTGAGATAACACCTTTGTACTTATCCAATAACTCTTGGACAGCTGGGTCTATCAACCTTGGCTTCTTCTCTTTCTTGCCTGCCTGCTGTTGTTCCTTATTCACACTCATACAGGGGATCAGGGCATATGCAACTGCACCTTCTGCTGCTACTTCTTTCATGAACTGTTTGCCTTCCATCAGCATGACCTTCACTTCTTTGCCTTTAGACTTCTCCTCTTTCTCCTTCAATGGGAATAACGTTATATCTGTACCATCTTTAGTGATTTTATAGGTGTTTTTAACACCATCATGCTGTGCCTTCAGATCATATTGCCATGGTCTACCAAACAAAAGGTTGCAAGCATCCATCTTGGTGATATCAAACAACAACCTATCCTTATATCCACCAATCTGAAATTCTACCCAAGCTTGCTCTTCTACAGTTGTCTCCTGTCCTTGAGTAAGCCATGAGACTTTATATGGAGATGGGTGAGGCAATCTCCTAAGCTTCAGCTTCACCACCATCTCTTCAGACACAAAGTTCTCAGTAGAACCAGAATCAATCAAAACTTTACAAGCCTTACCTCCTGCTTTGCAAGTGGTTCTGAAAAGAGACTTTCTCTGAGGGGCTTCTTTATCAGGTACCTTCATGGTAGTCACTGTTCTTCTCATCATCAGGGACTCTCCACTTTCTGGATATCCATAATTCTCAGGACCATTCACACTCTGAAAATCATTAGAGCTTGTCCTACTTTGATTATCAGGTTCATTGACCAGATTTGTCCTCCTTTCTCCTGCTGAGCTAGTGGCCTTGTCTGGACATCTGCTGGCTATATGGCCTTCTTTGTTACAGTTGTAGCATCTGATGGATCCTCTGCCCTGGGATCTTCCTCTGTAAGGTCTTCTACCTCTGAAGTTTCCTTGCTGACTGAAATTCTCTCTCTGATTCTGACTATTGTTGCCCTTGCTATTGTCCTGACTGGATTCTCCTTGATATCCCTGTCCATGTCCTCTGCCTCTGAAAGGACTTCTTCCACCTCTTTGTTGTCTTCCTCTTCCTCTATTGTTTTGGTCTTGTTTTCTCTTCAGCTTTTCTTCCACTTTCAGTGCCAACTGAAAGCTTTTCTGCACTGTATCTGGGTTATGCAGACTGAGATCTTCCTGAATATTAAACCTAAATCCATTAAGGTATCTGGCTACCTTCTCTTCTTCACTTTCTTTCACCTTTGTCTTCATACAGAGTTTCATGAACTCTTCTGTATATGAGCTGACATCTAGCTCCTTCTGTTTCAGGTTCTGCTTCCTCTTGTGTAACTGGATACTGTAATCCAATGGAATATAAGCTTCCTTCACCAATTCCATCATCTTCTTCCATGTGGCAACTCTACGTTTTCCCTCCTGCACTCTATCATCCTGAACAAAGTTCCACCATGTCAAGGCAGCTTCTTTCATCTTTGACTGTGCTATCTTCACTCTCTGCTGTTCTGGTATCTCCTCTGTTACAAAGAAATTGTTCAGACAGTCTATCCATTCCATTACTGAATCAGGGTTCATCTTACCTGTAAACACTGGCAAATCCAGCTTCACATCCATGGTTCTCCTCTCCATGGCCTTGAGGGTGTTCAACAGCGGTCTCTGGTCTGCAAGAACGACCTCCTCGCTCCAATTAGGGATATCCTCTTCTTCCCTATCATCTTCTCTACCAGAACCTACTTTACTCCTCAACTTTGCTAACTCATCTTTCAACTCCTGATTCTGAGCCTTCACGGCCTTACTTTCTGCAATCTGTTTCTTCACCAGAACTGCCAACTCAGCGTTGGTCATCCTTGTTGGAAACTCAGATGTTCCTTCTTCGTCTGATATCCTGCCTATCTTTTCCAAAAGATCCTAACCTTTGCTCTGATACCACTATGATGCAGAGTGGGACGCATCGGAGGCTAACTAACAGGAAGGAGTAGCCAACAATACAAACAGCATGATAAAATTCTCTATCGGCTGAACATCATCATCATATTTCCTAGAGACACCAACAGCATCATCACATTTCAACAGCATCATCATATTTCGGATGATCGCAAATATCCTCCTGCCGACTACTATTCACCTCCTCCGCCTGTCGCCTATCAACATCATCATGATATTCAACGGGTGCAAACATCCTCCGGTTGCACTGTTCATCGGGTGCCAAATACAAGCGGCTTCATCATGATATTCGATATCACCTTCGTCAGCAGGATATCCAAATATCCGGTGTTCCAAATATCCTGATGACGTTCCACTTTAACAACTTGCCTTCGATGCTCCTCTGCCCGACGATACAAGCAACAGCATCATGATCTAACTTATCCGGTTCTCTCGAAACCTCCTGATGATGCTAATACAACTTCCTGCCTTCGCCGATACTTAACCACTTAGCGACAACAGGATAAACTCGCATAGAGGGATTTCTTAATATCCTGATGACGATGACGTCATATCCTGATGACGATGACGTCACACATCATCCTGATGAACTCTTCAACACTTAGCCAAAAAAACTTAACTTTCACACCCGCATCCGTTAGCGATATGCGGATGATGAGCTTCCCCGAGAGATGATCCTGACTGCGATATATACACTGAGTATATATCCAACTCAAAACATCATGATGCACCTGCAACATGCAAACTTCAACAACTTCATGACCCGATCCTGATGGCGATGGATCCGCAGATGATGATGCGGCTCGTTCCGACTGGAAACGCACATGCAGACTCCTGTGTATCCTTCCACTGCATGTAAGCACTCCGAACCACTCTATTTCACAAAGATCATGTGACGACCGGGCCGGATCACCTTCAAACCAAAATCTAACAACTTATCTTCTAGACCTAGCACATGAGGATGCTAGGCTGATTCACAACATGCTCCTAACTGATCTCCTGAACAATGCAATGCATAAACAGAAAACACAAATGCAAACTAAACTATGATACAGGACCATTCCACCGATTTGCAGGATCAACCGGTGGAAGGGTTGAAAGTGCCCATTAACTTGCAAACAGAAAAGGAAATCAACACAGATACAATTGATCAACTCAAATACTGCAAAAGATGAGATCTTATTCAATTGAGATTCAAATGTCCTGCTTTTACAATTCTACTTCACAATATCTGGACTGATCACCAGTACAGCATATCACCAGTACTACTCTCCTGAACATAACAACTATCAAAATCAAAATGAACTGTCAATATGAACTGTGTCTAAACCCTAACAGGTCGAAGGTATATATAACAAATCCTTCGAGTACTACCAACTCACTTCCCAGCGGCTGGGAGCTTCCAAGCGGCTGGGAGAGAGGACAACTCAGATACCTTATCCCGATCTCTAACTGCCTACACATACTCCTAGGCTGAACTAATACATAGCATCGGTCCAATGGACCTTATTACATGAAGAAGTCAAACATACTAAAAATAGACTATCCTGTCATCATGCTGATAATTATCCTACATCCTGATCATGTATGTCATCATGCGGACCTATATCCTGATCATGTGCGGGTGCTCCTGCACCAAAACCCCTTAGTGTTTTTGTACTAACTCATTGGTGGTGGTTGTTGGTTCATTTGATTTTGATTTTTGACAAAAGTGGTCCTCTACAGGTTGTGGTTCCTAACTTTGTGGTCTTGCAAGATTATAGACTTGGGGGCTCCTTCCTTCTCGGCAACAACACTTTAGCTTCCTCTACAGTATCCTTTTGGGTATCCTTTTTATGATTGATGCATTTACTTTCCTTTAGTTGAATATGCACATAGTGTCATATAGCCACTAAAGTGGGGGCTAAATCTAATGTCAAAAATTGTCCTCTTGTATGGTATGGTACAATTTCCCTCGGTTTAGCTTCTCACTTTGGGTGACCTATTAACCTTTCTCTTTCTAACCTTCCTAAAACCCTGATTGACTAAGTCTAGTTACAAAATGTTCACTTTTTGAGGTAACCTTTTGATGGAACCCCAAAAGGGAATTTGAATTACAGGTCCCTGAGACCCCAAAAAAGTAGATCTGATTAGAAAATGGGGGCTTGGACTTGGGCGTCTGTGCCCTATTCCTCCCCTGTTTCCTAGGATTTTGAATTTTGGTGGGGTGTCGGCTCCCGCCGTATGCCTTGGGATTCCATTTTCAAATTCTCAGTTTTCCCACGATATCGAGACGTTATTTTGAAATTTGAATTTTCCTAAAGTTAGATATAAAAAGACATTTGAAAATCATTTTAATACACACAATTCTTATGCAAGATTGATGCCAAAACTCTACCAAAATTGACATTGAAGATCAGTGACTTGTTGAAGCTTTTGAAAGTATTTGTATTTGCTATCATGGAGGCAATGGATGGGATTAAGAATCAAGATCTTGAGTCTATCTTGCTCTTCCTAGGGTTTGTACACCCTTTGCATGATCGGGAGAAGGGTTGAAGCCTCCAACATTGAGCTTGGAGATCCTCTGTGGACATTGCTGATTCACCTTCTTGTTCATGCAAGTCTTCATTCATTTTCATCTCCTTGAGGTGAAGTTGTATGTGTTTATTGATTCAAAGCAAGTTGTTGATCTTCCCTTGATTGATACATCTAGGGTTTGATATTTCTACATACACATTGTTAGGTTTGTACACACTTCTGCAAATCTTTATCTCTGGTTATTGTTGAGGTAGAAATACCAAAGATGGGGCTTGACTGAGGCAAGCTCCTATATAGTCGCAACATCTTTCTCCTTCTTTTGTAGGTGCAAATCATGTTTTGCAAGTTCTGATGGAAAGAAGCTATAGAAAGGAGGATATTGCAGGTATAGTCATCATAGACTTTTGAATTTCCAAATTTTGACAATTGTGGGACTAAGGAGTAGGCGCCCTAGTCCAACTAGGGGAAATTTTTAGGATCTGGAAGCCATTTGGGAGTGCCAGATAGCTTGTGCAGAGGATTTTTAGTGTCAGGAACTTTCAGGACTAAGGAGCAGGTGCCCTAGTCTAGTTAGCCCTCAAAATCTAGGTGCATAGTCTATGAAACTCTTTCTTTGCATTTCTGTGATCAGTTTTGCCTGTTTCATTATCAAATTCTAAATATCTCTGATTTAAAGTATAATTAGGGTTTTACTTGGTTTATGCATAAAACACTTATCAAAACCTTAGTTAGGCTCTTAAAATCAGATAACGCGTGCATAAGGGATAGACATAGTGATTAGTCGCTTGGTCTAGAGCCCAATCCTTGTCCTCCCAATGTTTAGCATGGTGAAATAGTAGTACTTAACCTAATTGAGACAAAGCTACAATTATTCTACTAAACATTGTCGTAACACCCTCTCTGGCAAGTAGCACTCAATAGTGTACAAACTGTGTCCAAACAAGTATCTGGCCTGTCAATAGTATAATAGCTGCTCTGCATCATCCTCCCAGGACTCACAATCATGCCATGGGTGCCATACAAATGTATCCATCTCATCAATCTACCTCCTCTAGTATGTGATAGCACCAAGTTAATGTTGTGTCATGGAACCCTCATATAAGAAAAAAAATGGCTTGCTTGCCTCTTGGCAGTGAGGAGAGATCAGTCTCATAACTAGAATGTGCTCCCAAGACTAAACATGCAATAGAGTCACACCCGCTGATATGCTTGATCCAAATTTTTAGGCACAATTGTGAAGGTCATGATATAGCTGAACAAGCACACAAGGTCCCCATGCATATCTAATATCATGCATAAACATCCCTGATAGAACTGTCCCCCATCCAACTGATAGTCCCCTAGAGCATTTGTTTGGCACTAAGAAGCCTCCGATCAATGTAACCATGATCCACTGGATCTTGTCATAGAGTCACGACACGTGACTCCACCTGATCTCATGCTCTCAAATGCCAAGATGGTTAGTCATGAACACCTCTCTCAGTCCATCCTCACCCCCTTTAGTATCACAATCTACTTGAGTGCCATGAATGGGAATCCTAAGAATGCACCATACATCCTCTATTGTGATATTAGCCTCACCTGTAGGCGAGTGAAAGGAATATGTCTTGCTATGCCACCTCTCAACCAAAGCAGTCATCAATGATAAGTTAGCCCTAATCAATGTCAGATGGGCTAAATGTTACAATCCCATCACCTCTAGAAAGACGTCCTCCTCCCACTCTAACTAGACCACCTCGACTGCATCCATGAAGTGTCTCCCTAGATGCCAATGGCAGTAGTGTTAAATTGGCATGAGGTATAATGGTTGTCTTGCCATTGATATCAAAATGGTTGTAAGGTTGATCTCTTAGGTTCTTGTTTTCATGTCTCAAGCAATTAGGATGTTGTCATATGGTGTGATGTCTTCAAGGGTTGAAAGGATACTCTTATCAAGGGTTGAAAGGATACTCTTATCAAGGGTTGAAAGGTTGTCTTGATCATTCCTTCACAAGGGTCGGGAATTGCTTTGTCATTAAACTCATTATCATCAAATCAAGTTCATGATTGACAAGTGTCCATTATACTTGGTTATGCAATGTGTTTGATGTTCATAGTTTGTTTCATCATGATCTTCAGAATTTGTAGATGAAAAAGGAGTTGTCTTTTAGGTCTTCATGTTTAGGATGTTGGTCTTGATGTCATGTCATGCAAGTTATTCATGGAAGAGAACTTTATTATGGGTAATGTGTTATGAAGTTGAAGATCTTGGTTGATTATGATTACCTATTACTGTGCAGAGAAAGAGAGCTTATAAATGTGATCATCTAATTGTTTCTAGAGAGAATCATGTTGCATATATTACAGAGTAATCTGAGTTAGAGTTTTGAGTTTCCTAAAGGACCTATGTTCTAAACCCTAGGTTCTCTTGGCATTGTCTTTCTTTCATAATCAAGGTTCCTATCTTCATTTATACTCTGCTATACAATCAAAGTCTATTTATCATCTATCAAAAAGCCTGGTCAAAAACTAGGGTTTGTTACCTAATGACAAAATTCTCAAATCCTATTATATATCTAAGACACTATTCTTTCATATAAAACAAAACCCTAATTTGAAGCTTCTAATGACCATCCTAAAAGCCCTAAGTTGCACGTCATTCACTTTATTTCTAATTGAGAGTTGACTGGCTCAATCGATAAGAAGATGACATAAGTTAACACAAAGAGTCTTTATCTTGTCAGGTGACTGGCCCCGACATCCTAGGGGCTCTGGTGGATTGAAGATGTTTTAAAATTTATGGTGGCAACTTCAATCAAATGGTCGAAGATTAAAATGAACATGGTGCGAATTGATAGATCAATGGATGCTTTTTAAATGCCTTTTGGGAGCCCAATGAACATCTCTTCATGCTAAATTTGATGTGCTTTATTCTAAGGCACAAAGACTAATTTTTCTATTCCTATTCATGTGTAGAGGGCTAGAGATTTTTATTATGGAAATTGTTCGATGTATTTTTATTTTTGATTGTTGCTATGTGTTGGTAAAGCCAATACCAACATGCAGATATAACAATTATCAAATTTATGAAGAATATGTTGATAAGTTTGTGCAGTATAATGAGTGTATGAAGTTGTAGAGCTCTATTTTTTTAAAGTCATCTATTGAACTTCAGTGTGCCAAGGAATTATATCCTGTGATCAGTTTGACGCCTTTGAAATTTTTGATTATTGTTTTGAGATTATAGAAGAAATGTCTGCAAGAGGATTTTTGAAGAATCTAATGGTGTTTAGTGTATTTGAAGAATGAAGATGAATCAGGATATGAAGATGATTTTTAGTGCAAAAGAGAGATATGCAGGTGTGAATGCTTGAGAAGAGGTATACATATATTGGTTATTGTAGAGATAGTTGTGTGTACCAGAGCATAGCTTGATCATGTTTTGACAAGTAAAAGGAAAGGAGATATAAGGTTTTTGTACAAAAGTGAATCAGGGTAAACCCCTGAATTGTCTTGTTTTTGTTTCAAGGTGACTGTACAAGTCAGTGAGACTTTCTCTTTGCCAGTGAGGCACTCATCAGATAGTGAGGCTATGTATATGTTGATTTTCATGATTAAGCCAGTGAGGCAGTTTTGAGTGGTTTTTCATCCTTGTGAGGGTTTTCCACTCCTAAAATCTATTGTGTCCTAGTTTCATTTTTGTGTGTTTTAATTGTCCTTCATGCTTATACATTCAATATTTGACTCCTTTACTTGACTAAGCATATTGTTAGTTTGATTCTTTCATTCTTTCCTATTAAGGTTGATAAAAAGTAAAGAACTTGTTTTTGATACAACATTGATTCACCCCCCTCTCATGTTGATTGTACTCTAACAGGTAGGACAACCTGCATCCACAAGATCACTTTGTTATCCTTGGTACATACCTAAATCATGACAATCTTGCAAAACCTTAGTAAAATCCTAGTCAAACACAATCAAACACTAGGTCAAGCAGTAACCCTAAGACAACCCTAGTTAACCTAGCTAAACCTAGTTTGCTAAGTCAAAACTAGCCAAAACCTAAGTAAAATCAAAGGTGCCTCATTAAACCATAGGCACCTAACTATTAGCCATGTGCACTTTACTATTATGCAAAGGTGCTTTATTCCAAAGCCAAGTGTGCCCTTCTACATGCTAAAGGTGCTTAACTATAATCTAGACACGCTTCAAAACTAAACCTTCTTCCTAGTGGCCAAAGGTACTTCTTAAGAGCCAAAGGCATAGTTGCGCACTTCATATGTACTTTGATAAACCAAAGGCACTTCAAAATGTACCAAAGGCACCTAAAATCTAAAAACTTGCCTTTGGCGAAAAACCTAGAAACCCTCATTAAATGACTTAATAAAGGCACTACACGACATATTTAAGGGTACTTACCGCTCCTACTACTCTTGCTGGTCTCTCGTAGGTACTCACGTGCTTGCATTGGTGCTTATGCACTGGAATCAACATCTCTGCAAGTCAAGAAACTCCTCTAAGCTGTGAGATCTCAAACTAGGGACTAGGAGGCTAAGAGATCTAAAATTTATGAACCATGAGTGCATAAATGAACTGAAAGTGACCCCTTGGGCCCTACTTATAGCATCCCAACCTTAATTCTTCCCACCCCTTATCCCATTTTTCTATGTGTTAGCTTATTTCTCCATTGTGTCAGCCTTCAAAGCATCCAATCTAGTCCTTCTTCGTTGTTTCTATCATGTCGCTATCCCTTTCTTCTAGTTGCAAGTCAACCTAGTCCTTCTATCGCTTCCCTCTTTTTCCCCTCGAGGGGGCATCCTACGCCAATTACACTGAGGCATATTAATTGTATCATATCTTCACCATTGCTTTCTTTGAAACAACGTTGTAAACTGCATTGTATCAAAGAGGGGCAAAATGTAGACATCTAAAAATGACCTTTGCATTGCATCACTTGCATCTAACATTAATTGAATAATCTAATTATTTAATTAATTTCATCAAATTCTTTTATTTTCCCTAATTTCAACATTAATTGAATAAATTCTATTTATTTAATTAATTTCATTAATTTCCTCTTTTAATCTTCAAATCCACATTAATTAAATAAATCATTTAATTCCTCTTATCCACAATTAAATAATTTTAATTATTTAATTAACTAATTATTCTTCCAAATTTAAATAAATTATTCAAATTTATTTAAGTTGACTTTATCTTCTAAAAATAAATAAAATTAAATATTTTATTTATATTCCTCTATCATGCAAAATAAATTAAATGAATTTATTTGTTTAATTAGTCTTATCTTCATATCTTCTCTTTCTTCAATCATGCACAATTGATTAAATAAATTTATTTATTTAATTTATCAATTATCTTTCAATTCTTCTAAAAATAATTTTTTCTTCTATGTGCACAATCAGTCTTTTTTTTAGTACTTCAAAAAGCAAATCTAAAGTTGAGTTAATTGGCTTTCATCTTATTATTTTTATCACCAACTCATAAATTAGAAAAAGCATTCTAAATTTACGAAATCAAATCCTATCTTTATCAACAAAGCAGATTTAAAGCATGGACACATGTGTGCATGTACATCATGTCCTCTCAACTCATCTTGTCCATCCATATCATTGATTTATCTTAACCGTTGATCGATCTTTTCCTGAAACCTATATATACCCCCCTTCACTTCATAAAAAATCATCTTTGATCATTCAACTTTGGTACCATTATCTCTTCGATCATTTAAGCTTTGGGCATTCTTAAGCACTTTGAGCATTATATCGCATTGTTGAGAACACACATTGAATCTTTGAGCATATCATATACGTCCGCTTTTTGCAACCATGGGTATGCAATTCATTGAGCAATCCACAAAAGGCCAATGAAACAATACAATCTAGGTGAAAGCTTTCATTGTGTTTTGTGTTATTCATTGATTAGTGGTTAATATCTAGATCATTTTCTTGAAGGTTATAGGTTGAGTTTGTTAGGGTTAGCTGGCAGAAGATATCAATTAAATGCAAATAAAGATTAAACCGAGGAATGAAAAATACATAGAAATAATAACAGCGAGAGATAATTTTAAGGTGGTTCACCCAAACTCGGGCTACATCCACCAACAGAGAGTCTAATATTATTATCCAGTAAATCAAACCGATTACAACCAGTAATCCCTACAACTAAATACCATTGCAAAATGCTACAATACAATATCAATGGAAACCCTAATCCTTAGCCATTATTATCACGACTTTTGTCGGTTGCAAAATAGGGTTTTTTATGTTGGCCAATGAAAAAAATAACTCCCGATGCCTTAATAAAATAATAAAAAATCATGTGAGGTTTTGGGAATGCTTTCCCCAAGCTTCCGCGAGGGTGCTGCCCCTCGACCCCACCCTGTATCGCTACAGGGAGTGCGCTAGGGGTGTTGCCCCTTGACCCCATAGGAATTTGGGAGGAAACTGCACCGATAAAAGTGGGGTAAATTTAACCTCCAAGTCTGATTAGGCTCCATATAACAACAATCTCCCACCTAGAGACTGATCAGACTCCACACCATATCATCTCCCTCTTGGAGACTGATCATAACACTGCTGACCCTGTAGCTCCCACTAGCAATAAGCACCCTGGACTTTGTTGTTCTATTTTTGTTGTTTTCAGTCTTGAAGACCAACCGAAGTTGAAGAGGAGCTCAACTTCTCCCTTGTTACTGCCTTTGTAAACATATCTGCTGGATTTTCATCTGTATGTATATTTTCCATCCTTAACTATCCATCATCCAACACCGACCGAATGAAGTGATACCTCAATTGTATGTGTTTGGTCTTTGAATGCAAGGCAAAATTATTTGCAAGACGATGGCACTTAGGTTATCCATAAACAAATAACTATTAACCTATTGTTTTCCCAATTCTTCCATGAAAGATTGCAGCCATATCATCTCCTTGCTTGCCTCTATTGTGCAGCTACATACTCTGCCTTAGTGGTGGATAAAGCAACCACCTTTTATAACCGTGAGATCCAACTCACCACTTTCCCACCTACAGTAAAGACATAACCTATAGTACTTCACCTGGTATCAATATCCCCTACCAAATCTGAGTATACATAACCTTCTAAATTAGTATTAGAGCCCCCAAAACATAAATATTTATTTGATGTGCTTCTCAAATATCTGAGAATCCATTTTACCGCATTCCAATGCTCCAATCTGGGATGACTCATATACCTGCTTACAACTCCTATAGCATGTGCAATATCTGGTCTTGTGCATACCATGGCATACATTAAATTTCCTACAACTGAAGCATATGGTACCTTGGACATTTTTTCTTCCTCCTCTGGTGTCTTAGGACACATCTCCTTAGTCAATTTCCAATGACTAGGCAAAGGTGTGCTGACAGCTTTTGCATTCTCCATATGGAATCTCTGCAACACCTTTTCAACATAATCAGCCTAAGATAGAGTCAATTTTCTGTTCTTCCTATCTCTATAAATTTTCATACCAAGGATTTGTTTTGCTGCCCCCAAATCCTTCATAGCAAATGATTGTGCTAATTATTGTTTTAACTCTCTTATGTGATCCATGTTAGACCCTGCTACAAGCATGTCATCAACATATAAACATAAAATAATGTAGCTATCATTATCCAAGCTCTTAAAATAAACACAATTGTCAGAATTACACCGATTGTAGTCTTTCTCAGCCATAAAACTATCAAATTTTAAATACCATTGTTGAGGTGCTTGTTTCAAGCCATATAAACTCTTCTTCAATCTACACACCAGTTTCTCCTTACCTTTGACCTCAAATCCTTGGGGTTGTTCCATATATATCTCCTCCTTCAAATCACCATGGAGAAAGGCAGTTTTCACATCTAGTTGTTCCAAATGCAAATCTTCAGCAACCACAATACTTAAAATAGTACGAATAGAAGTCATCTTAACAACCGGAGAAAAAATCTCATCAAAATCAATGCCCTTTTTCTATGCAAATCTTTTTACAACTAACTTGGCTTTAAATCTTTTCTTACCTCTATCTTCCTCTTTTAGCCTATAAACCCATTTGTTTGGTAAAGCCTTTTTACCTATAGGCAACTTACATAATTCCTAAGTTTTATTTTTCAGCAAGGAGTCCATTTCTTCTTTCATTGCAATCTCCCACTGAACCTTTGTATCCACTTACATAGCTTCATCATACCCTTCTGGTTCACCAACATCTGTTAACAAAATAGAATACAAAGAGGGAGAAAACCTTTCAGGAGGTCTACTTAGCCTTGTTGATTGTCTAACATTCACTGGATTTTGTGGTATTTCTTGTTGCTATTGTGGAACATGAGGAACCACTAGAACATCACTTTTTGGAGTATCATCTAGCACCACATAATCCTTTTCTTTCTTCTCATGCTGCTGCAACTGATCTTTGTACAACACCTTCTCATTGAATACAACATCCCTGCTTCTCACAATTTTCTGATTTTTAAAATCCTAAAGCCTATAACCAAATTCATCAATGCCATATCCAACGAAAATACATTTTTTTGATTTTGCATCCAACTTGGTTCTATTTTCATAATCTACATGTGCAAATGCTTCACATCCAAAGGTTTTGAGAAAAGAATAACTCACCTTCTTACCTGTCCATGCTTCCTCTGGAATACCACAACCCAAAGGAACTGAAGGACCTCTATTAATTAAATATACAGTAGTGTTGATAGCTTCTTCCCACATGTTTAAAGGCAGCCCTAGCATGCAATCTCATGGTCCGTGCATGCTCGATTATTGTCCTATTCATGCTTTCAGCCACTCCATTCTCCTGTAGAGTCCCTAGAACCATTTTCTGCCTACAGATTCCATTAAAGGAAAATAATCCTCAATTTCTTTTCTACAATACTCACCACCATTATCAGATCTGAGACATTTTAATCTTTTACCCTTCTCATTCTCAACCAAACTTCTCCATTTCTTAAATGTTTCAAATACATCAGATTTCTACCTGAGGAAATAAATCCAAACCTTCCTAGTTGCATCATCTATGAATGTAACATAATACCGAGAGCCACCAAGAGAATATATTTGAGCCGGTCCCCATACATCTGTATGCACAAGCTCCAACTTTCCATCTTTCTTTTGCTTCCCATTCTTGAGAAAATTGACTCTCTTTTGTTTTCCATACACACAACTTTCACAGAAATCTATATTAATACATTTCAGACCTGGTAAAACCTTCTTAGAATCAAGTACCTTTATACCTTTTTCACTCATATGCCCAAGTCTGTTATGCCACAGTGTTGTCTCAGACCCTACAGCAACTATCTCAATCTCTTCTTGCGAACCTACAACAACTGTTCCTGAACCTGTTTGGTTTTTCTCTGCAATAGCTAAAGTAGAAGGAACAATATGAACTATACATAGATATAAGGTGCCTACTTTCACACCTTTTTCTACTACTAAGGCACCTCTTGTAACCTTCCAATTTTTATCGATAAATGCTACAATGCAACCTTCATCAACTAGTTGCCCTGTTGAAATTAAATTCCTACTCAGCCTTGAAATGTGCCTTACCTCTTGTAGTAGCCAATGATTCCCATTCTGCAACTTAATCTTGATTCTTCCCTTTTCAACAATCTGACAGGGTTTGTTATCTCCCAAATAAACTAGCCCAAAATCCCCTTGGACATAATCAAGAAAATAACTTCTATGGGGTGTAACATGAAATGAGGCCCCTAAATCTAAAACCCATGAATCACCAACATTATCTAGGGAAAGAATCAAAGCATCATCTTCAGATTTATTACTTACCACATTTGCCTCCTTATTGCCTTCTTGTTTGTCTCCTTTATTCTTCCGAGACTAGCAATCTTTCTTCAAATAACCCAGTTTCCCATGATACCAACAATCCTTATGTCCTCTAATTGGGATCTCTTATCCTTTGATTTTCATCGTGACTTCCCATGACCTCCAAAACCTTTTCCTCTCTCCTTTGGTCTGCCCCTGCTTTCTGTATTCAAAACACTACCTGATGTGGGCCCTCCTGAGCTTTTCCATCGCATTTCCTCGCTAAGGATAACACCAACAACATCATCAAATTTCAAAATGTTTGAACCAGAGACAGAGTTACTTATAGCTATTACCAAGCTATTCCAGCTTTCTGGCAAAGAACATAAAACCAAGAGAGCCCTCACCTCTTCATCAAATTTCACTTTTATAGAAGTTAACTGACTGACAATTGTATTAAACTCATTTAAATGATCTGTTACAGATCCACCTTCAATCATTTTTAGTTTAAACAAACGCTTCATGAGAAATACCTTATTTAATGCTAAGGTTTTCTCATACAATTTAGCCAAAGCTTTCATCAATTCACTTGTTATCTTCGCTTCTGTTATATTGAATGCCACAGATGGTTTAAGGCACAACTGAATGGTTTCCAGTGCCTTTGTGTCCAGAAATTCCCAATCCTCATCTGTAATTCCTGCCAGTTTCTTAGATACTCCTTCCAATGGCCTCCATAAATCCTTCTGATAGAGGTAATCCTCCATCTGCATCTTTCATAATTGATAGTTCTACCCATTGAATTTATCTACCTTCAATTTACCCTCGTCTGCCATTGCTCCCACTTAATCATGAGACTCCCACTCAACTGTGAGACTTTCATGTGGATGATAATCAAACACAACCCGCTCTGATACCACTTGTTAGGGTTAGCTGGCAGAAGATATCAATTAAATGCAAATAAAGATTAAACAGAGGAATAAAAAATACATAGAAATAATAACAGCGAGAGATAATTTTAATGTGGTTCACCCAAACTCAGGCTACATCCACCAACAAAGAGTCCAATATTATTATCCAGTAAATCAAACCGATTACAACCAACAATCCCTGCAACTCAATACCGTTGCAAAATGCTAGAATACAATATCAAAGGAAACCCTAATCCTTAGCCATTTTTATCACGACTTTTGTCAGTTACAAAATAGGGTTTTTTTTATGTCAGCCAATGAAAAAAATAACTCTGACTCCTCAATAAAATAATAAAAAATCATGTGAGGTTTTGGGGGTGCTTCCCCTCAACCTCTCCCTGTATCGTGACATGGATCACACCAAGGGCGTTGCCAATTGACCCCATAGGAATTTGGGGGGTAACCGCGCTGATAAAAGTGGGATAAATTTAACCTCTAAGTTTGATTAGGCTCCATATAACAACGGAGTTTATTGTTCATTGCTTGATCCTTATTTGCTCAATTTTTACGTATACACAGGGACCATTACGAGCATGCATCCAATGCTGATTCCATTTCAATGATGATGCCCATAGAGCCTCCACATAGAAACTAGGTGTCCCAGTCTGAGTTGATAAACCCATCAAGTTTACATATGTCCCAATCAGAGATGGAGGCACGCGTGGGGGTCAGAATTGTCAATGCCAACCATCGTACCCCTAGATGAAGTAAAGACTATTCCAAGTGACCTAAGAGCTAGAAGGAGGCTCTTTAGGGATCCTAGTACTGGGTAATGACATTGGATTGTAAGAACATTCCAAGTGTGTGTCCAATGCCAATTCCATTCCAACAGTGATGCCCACAAAGCCTCCACATAGAAACTAGGTGTCCTTTTCTGAGTCCATTCCCCCGTCAAGTTTGCATATGCCCCAACCTGAGAGTGGAGGCATGTGCGGGGGTCATAATTAGCAATGCCAACTGCCATCCCCCCAGATGTAGTAAAGATTGTCTCGAGTGACCCAAGAGCTAGACGAAGGCTCTTGAGGAATCCAAATACTAGGTCACGACATTAGATTGTAAAGGGACCATTCTAAGCATGCGTCCAATGCCAATTCCATTCCAACAGTGATACTGATAGTGCATCTACATAGCAAATGGGTATCCTAGTTTGAGTCCATTCCCCCACCGAGTTTGCATATGCCCCAATTAGAGACTGGAGGCACACACAGAGGTCAAAATTGGCAATGCCAACAATCATCCCCTGGATGTAGTAAAGACTGTCCAGAGTGATTGAAGAGGTAGATGAAGGCTCCCGAGGGATCCCAGTACTAGGGCATGGCATTAGATTGTAAAGGGGCCATTTTGAGCTTGTGTCCAATGCTGATTCCATTCCAACGGTGATGCCCACAGAGCCTCTACATAGCAACTCAATGTCTTAGTTCGAGTCCATTCCCCGACCAAGGTTACATATGCCCTAATAAGAGAGTAGAGGCACGCGCAGGGGTTAGAATTAGCAATGACGACTGTTGTCCCTCTTGAAGTAATAAAGAATATCCCAAGTAACCCAAGGGCTAGACAGAGGCTCCCAAGAGATCTCAGTACTAGTGCATGGCATTGGATTATAAAGGGACCATTTTGAGCATGCATCCAATGCTGATTTTGTTCCAATGGTGATGCCCACAGAGCCTCCTCATAGACATTGGGTGTCCTAGTCCAAGTCAATTCCCCCATCGAGTTTGCATATGCCCCGATTAGAGAGAGTGGAGGCACATGCGGGGTCAGAATTGGCAATGCCAACTGTCATCTCCCCAAGCATGGAATTTCATGACTCTCTCAAGTGACCCAAGAGCTAGACAAAGGCTCATGAGGGATCCCAGTATTGGGTCACAGATTTGGATTGTAAAGGGACTATTCTAAGTGTGTGTCCAATGCCAATTTTGTTGCAATGGTGATGTCCATAGAGCCTTTGCATAGCAACTAGGTGTCCCAATCTAAGTCACTTTTGCAATCCCCATTGCATGAAAAATGTGCTGCACCAAGGAGCCTGGGCTATCCCATCCTGGGACTAGTTGTTAAGAGGATGCACAAATAATTTGGGATAGAACATGGGTCAGGTGAGGGGGGCATGTGGGGGGTCCACATTAGCATGCCATGAAATTCCAACCATCTTCACCCTATAGTAGTTATAAGTCCAAACATGGGATAATAGAAGGCCAAGTTGAGAGACCACAATTACCTCACATTCCAACATCTCTCTGTTTGGCTGCCCATATGGCATTTCATGACTGTTGTAAGTGACCCAAGAGCTAGATAGAGGCTCTCAACAGATCCCAGTACTAGGTCACAACATCTAATATTAAAGGGACCGCTATTATGTGGGTGTGTCCAATGCTAATTTTATTCCAATGGTGATGCCCACATAGCCTCCACATAGCAACTGGGTGTCTAAATTTGAGTCACCTTTGCAATCCCCCATCATGCAAAACATGTGTTGCACCAAGGAGCCCGAGCTATCCCCTCCTAGGATTAGCCTTTGGAAGGCCACACGATACCTTGGGACAACACATGGGTCACATGAGGAGGGCATGTAGGGGGTCCACATTAGCATGCCATGAAATACCAAACATCTTCCCCTATAGTAGTTGTCACGGGGTTAGCCCTCGGTGTGGCCGCATGCGACACCGATGATCTCTACTCGTGTCTCCCATTGTGGACAAGACCTTTCATAGAATCTAGACTATGCCTTTTACCCTCGAGTGCTCTTATCAAATTGGCCAACAATATGCACTACAAAATCATATGCATTGCACCAGACTTCCTGGCTCATGCCCCTGGCACTTTAGCTTTAATCTTGATCTCCCATGAATGTGAGAGCTCCTAACTATGAATCCCTCGAAAGACCTATCTCCCTTGCACCCTCTGGGCACCATGCTTAAGCATCTCCTTGAGAGCCAACCTACCACCAACCCGATTGTGTAAGCCCTTGTGCACCAAGAGTCCCATACCTCTCAGCCCTCCTTAACTATTCTATCTTTCCAATGTTTCCATCCTTCACCTTCCTCTCGTCAAACTCCTTCCATCGCACAACTTTGCTTCTATACCATCCCATCCCTTCAAGCACTCCCTGAGTCTCTAACATGTGACATCCCAACCTAGAGCACCAAATTCTCTCCATCGACTCACCTCTTGTGTCTGATGACTCCCTTGGTATTCACCAACTCGCCATCCTTGGCTCATCTTACAAACTCCCCAAGTCTGCCATGAACTTCCCTGAATCCATGTCTTCACTCTTCCTTTTTGACCTCATAACACAACCATTTGCCAAGCCTCCCAAACTCACAAACCAACTTTCCACCCTATTAGTCCATTGGCATAACCTTGACACCCTCCCATGTAGACCACATCCTATGCAGGTGAGGTATTCGTCTTCTCTTGACTTGCTTTATTTGTGTAAACCGCATCCTATGCAGGTGAGGTAATCTTCTTCCCTTGACTTGCCTTACCTATGTAGATTGCATCCTATGCAGGCAAGGTATTCTTCTTCCCCTACTTGTCTTACCTATGTGACTCTGCCATATTGCACCCATTGCCTAGCTAGTCACACCATTCAACTCTTCCTTGCTCCTCGGATCAATGATCCAACCATTGTCCTACCTCATGAACTTGCTACCCACTAAAGTACCGAGCCTTGATCATCACTCAAAACCCTACTACCAAGTCCCCCTTGGACCTACTCTCATGGCCTAGGCAATCAAGGTCCTCAATCTTCATGACCCTATCACAACCTTTCACCTTCATCCCACTAAGTGGTTCTGCCCCTTGGTCCAACTGTGCATTGTTACTCCTTAGTTCTGAGACCTTCTCTCTAAGACCTACACCCGAAACTCATGTCCACTCTAGCCACTAAGTCCCTTATGTACTCCTGTCCACCTTCTTGGACTATCACTATGACGTCCCATGTCCAACCCTTCATGGTTCAACCCATGTCTCCACTCATGATTCCTGTTATTGGGATCACTTTGAAACTCCAAGTCCTCCCTTCCAACTAGATAAATTCCTTGATCCTATCCACTTGTACCCCAGGATAGTCCTTGACTTCCCCTCACAAGCTTCTAGATCCAACATAGACGTATTCTCTTATATCCTACTCTGTTCCTTGTTCCATTATTTCGCTAGTCCAACAACTCCCTGAGCTATCCTTACTCCATGACTAGATGGGACTCCCTACACCCACTTTACATCTAATGTGTCCATGCCAACTCAATCCACGAGTCCTAATTGCCCAATCCCTACTCTAGCATGAACCTCTTCCTCACATATGTGCTTGCCTCACTAAGTCCCCTAAACTCATACTTAGTCCATCTAGACAACCCTGGTATGCTGGACCCATTTACAACATAGCAGTACTCCCTGAGCCACTTACCTATGAACCACCTCTTTCCTAGCCTCAACACCTTCTTGTCCCTATGGACTTGCTTCTTGAATTGTCCCCATTTCCTAAGTACATGTGAGCTCTCCTTGAGACCCTTACATTGGGACCTTGTCCATAAAGCCAATCTATCCCATTTATTATAGGACTGAGGCCCTAGACCTCTTCCAACATCCAACTATCTCTAGACAACCCTGGATGTGTGCGAAACGCAATCCCTAGCTTTCCATGTATTCGACTAGCTCAGTTCAACATAATAGCCCAAATAGCTTGAGTGCCCATACACCCATGACCCAGCTCCATGAATGTTGGAGAACAGAACCACTGAGAGGGGGGTGAATTAGTGGTCTATGAAATTTAACATTTCAAAACTTAACTCAAAGATCTTGTGCAAAGGAACTCATTTAAAACATAGTCATCAAGATATGCAAACTAGAATACAAAAACTTAAATAAGTATGACCAAATAGATACAATATAATCAACCATAAATAGAAGACATGAAATAAGTTTTGATGAGTGGAAAACCCTCATAGGGATGAAAAACTACTCTAAACTGCCTCACTATCTTAATCATGAAAATCACCAATTACATAATGTCACTAGCTGATGAATGCCTCACTGGCAAGAAATAGGTCTCACTGGCCATACAAGCCTCACTGGCTACAATATGCCTCACTAGCAAAATATACAACTTTAGATTAACAAAAATTCAGAGGGTTTCTCTATTTTAATACAATGCTCATAACCACATATCATTCTTTCTTAGTCTAAAAATCAAATTGCTCTGCATATGTGCTCCATAATGTCTTTTCAATGTACTTGAATCACCTGCAATATCATCTCATATACTTCTCAATTCTCAGACAAAAACATTCTCTCTTCCTCTTCTATTTTTCTCTTCAAAAACCACACATCTCATAAAATAATTTTTTGTCAATACATATCTTCATCTACATATGTCATTCCTGCAATAATATATCTAACACTTCACAAAAATTATCTCTTCAATGCTGCATATTTTTCCTCTAAAATCAATTCACAAGAATCTGCAATATAAATGAAATGACCTTTCATTCCCTCTTCTCTCCATATTCCATCTCCCATTTTCAAAAACAAAACCATCTCTTTTATTAAAAAACCACTCTGCATTTTCATTTTCTTTGCATAAATCATCTTCAAAAATCCATTCACCTGCAAAAATAATCTTAAACAATCTACCCTTTGAGAGAAAAATAAAATTTATTTTCATCTTCAAATTCACTCCAAACTCTATTAACTGCAAGAAGACAAAAATAAGTTTCTCCAAAAAAAAACATTGAAAAACACCTCTTAGTCTTCTCATTAAAAGCACCTCTCCTTATTTTAGAAAAAACAAACAAACTTCTCTTTAATATCTTCAGTGCTCGAGTGGGGTTTAAAATAGAAAAAAAATCTTGTAAAAAGAATGCCTTAAAAAACACCCTTAGACTGCCTTTTAAAAAGACTAAATATAGTCTTTAAAAAGACACTTAAGTGCAGTTATAAGGAGATGATGTTTTGGAGGCCATCAAAATAGTTGCAAAGAAGTGAGGAGAACAAGTGTAAATATCGGCCATTGATAAAGGTCTTCATGCCCATCAAAACATTTAATAGGAGCATTTGATTATCATTTTGGGGCCTCGCGCCCATGTGGTGACTGATGTCATCAGTTAAGCAAGGAAGAGGGGGCCAGTTTCCAAATGTTATAAAAGCCCTCCAACTAGTATATTAAGTGATTTTGACTTGACCTAGCAGGTCACTTCCCAAATATAACATAAAGTGACTTTATTTGGTGACAGCTAGTTATAGGATAATATAACATAGTTTGTAAGGATATGGATTAGGATATAGCAAGAAGTTTTAGGGTTTTAGAGAAATATGTATCTAGAAAAGATCAAATCCTAACTGCAAGTATACTTATAACATGAGAAAGATGTAGACTCTAATTGCTAGCAGGAAGGAAAGATAGGGTTCTAGAAATTTGTGATATTATTTAATGAACCCTAGGATATTAGTAAGGCTAAGACAAAACATATGAACCCTTAAACTAATCATGCCTTGAATTTGGTTCATAGATTGCTCTTGAGGTCACATTAAGAATAATGATCTAATACACATGATATAGAATTGTAGCAAAACTTGTCTTTGGCATATGTGACTTACACTTGAACATTTGACTCCTATGAAATCTCTTGAAGGTGAAGCATCAACACCAAGATTTGAAGCATCATCAAAAAACAAGTAACCTCTACTGTACCTCTGCCACTTAAGACAACACTCTATATTATATACCTGATTGAATATCTCCATTTAAGTACAACATCTGAAATGTGATATGATCAACACATATTGATGATATTAACAACATAACTATTTCAACACCCTGAAGGATCTCAACCTTTGATCTTGAGTATGACATCTTATCAACATGAGTAATACCAACAACCATGTTTATGAAGCATAAGAAATGAGAATCAAACTCCCCCTAAGATTTTGTATACTATGAGGATCATGAACATGAAAGCATCCTAAACACTATGAAGACATCTTGAACACCATCAAATGAGATGATCAGCCAATCACTCTACATAAGGTGACTATACCATCATCTTTAACCTCCAACTTGATAAACTAAGAAATCATACCACTATGAACTCTCAACATCATTGATTGACCAGGATGAATAACAAGGCATGTCAACTGAACCATATATCATCAACTAAGAACAATCACTTGAAACATACTCTAAATACCTTGTCCTTGAAAACACCATGAAGACATATGAGCATCCATTCAAAAGACTGAGAGGCATCCACATCAACTAAACAATGAAGCATGATAAAACCTTTTTCATGAAACACCTTTTTGACATCAATGACAATCATCCTCCATCAATCTCCCCCTTTGTCATTGATGGCAAAACTACATGATGCATTCTCTCTCTCCCCCTTTTTGACATTGGATGACAAAGAATGAATTTACTCCCCTTGTCTTGAACTCCAAATAGCAATGCTCACTTAGCATTGAGTCCAAATGCCTTGTTTCAAATTCTTCAACTTAGACTCAATATCCATTCATCAATACAACATAAAGAAGCAAGACTAATCAACATGAGGACTAGCAACACTTACAAACTCAAATGAACATCTATAGATGAACCTGATGAACTGAAGAACTTGATGAGATACAGGGCACCACCATCAATGACATAAGCATTTCTAGATTGTCATAGCTTGACGCATATACCTAATACTACCTTTGTAACTAGAAGCACACAACTTGCACTTGCCTTCCTGAAGCCTATCTATGAAGAAGCCATTATTACACTGCCCAAAAAAAATTTTTGTCACCAAACTCTTGCTAACTCTATCCAAAACGTTTGCAACAAGACCACTGTAAAATATACTGGCCATTATGTAAACAAATTTGTCATTGTCCCTATCATTAAGCACAGTATACAAATGAGCAAAGCATATCAACTTGGAAGATAAACTTCACCAACCACTTATAAACCTGCACTATCATTGCACAAGTCAAATATCATTGTTATTGATTATTATGAATGTAAATGAAAACATGAAAACATCGTTGTGTCACTGTCATATAAGATAAGACATCACATTATATCTCTTTTGAGCATTAAGACTACACCCTTTGTGAAAAAAATACTGTCATCTTGAATTATGAAACATTGTGATGGCAAATCATGTCAAACCAAGATCACTTGTTGGTAAAGAACTTGTCATTGCAATATTGAAACCCTTTACTCTGTTGATCACTATCATAAACTATCCTGTAGACTATCTCATTTGCCTTATTTCATTGTGTACACAATGCACTGTTCTCTCATCTCTAAACATTGCATAATTGCTTTCTTGCACACTCACTATCTTGAGTCTTTGTACCTCTCATCATGCTATACTTCTCAAACCTTTGTCCATTCCATGTCAATACAGTCCCTTTATAACTGCAACAACTTGTTCTTGGTGACATTTTGAGTCATCCACTATTAAAAGACTACTACACAATCACAACACACCAATGATGAAATATTGTTATGACAAATATGAAACCATTGTCAATACCTATGCAAAGCCAATTGTAGGGTCATGTGCTATGAATTGACTTCTTCCATTTACAACCTCCTCAGCCAACATATGCTAGCATCTGATGAGAGTTCCTTGAGTACACCTTAACTAGAATGACATTGCATGTAATCCTTAGCATCTTATCAATATCTTGTTTTCATTATAACATCAATGACAACATGAACCCCTGATCACTTGTATCACTGACATACACTGAAGATCAACATAGTTAGCAACACCATCACCAACAACATGAAATTAATTTAATAAGACTGATATGAGTAGCATCTTGACATAAAACATTCTAGCAAACATTATCAAGCATGCATCCAATAGCATGATAAATAAAAAAAATCACCATATTGACAAGCATCAAATGATCTTTTCCTAAAACTTCTTGGGGATATTTGATAGGACATGGACAACTCCCCCTTACTTCATGCTATATCTTATGCAATTGATGATGTGACTTGTGCAAGATGCACAAGTTTATGATCTATCTTCTCTTGATTTTTTTTCTGTCTCCAAACTTTCATAGGTTCTTTCTTCTATTCAGGTTTCTTCTTCCAAACTTTTCAGCCTCTTTCCTTTTCCAACTTTTCAAACCAAGTGATGCTATTCTTCCATACATTCTGCAACTATATGCTTTGTGACCAGGAGAGTTGCACTTGAAACATACAAGATTAATATTCCTTCTGCAATCAACTGCTTTGTGTCCAAAATGATTACAAGTATAACAATAACCAAAAAATGAATAATTATACCTGTACATATATGCTTGTCTTGCTGGAGTAGCGCTTCTTAGATTTCTCTTCTGATTGTGCATCTTGATAAAATCATCTTTGATTTTCATCTCAACTTCATTCTTCACATCATGCTTGAGTTTTTCTTCTGAATCTTTATCATTCAATTTTGATGTTCCAGGAGTGAATTCAATCTTCTTTTTGCCTTCAGGAGCAGCAGCATGATAGTCTAAGTCTATCTTCTTTCTTGGAGTTTCTCTAACTTTAGATGTCTATCCCTTTTCATAGACAAGTCCAGTAGTGTCCCTATATTGTTTTTGTTTACCCAACATCTCATATAACTTGGTAGTGCTCTCTTCAAACTGTTAACTTCTCTTTGACATATTCTTGAGATTTTCAATATCTTTTCTCAAGTTGACAATTTCAGCCTCTAGTTTTAGGCATTCAATAGATTTGATTTCACATTTAGACTTAGTAACATTTGTTATTCTCTTAGCCTCTTCAATATCAATCTTTAGGATGATAATCAATTTGTCTAATTCATCAACTTTTGTCATTAAATTCACAATCTGATTTCTTGCCTCTTCAAGATCTGAAGATACTCTTTCAAGGTCTGAAAGTGCTTTGTTTTTGGAGTCTTTTTCTTGTTGTAGCTGCAACTCTAATATCTGGTTCTCCTTTTTATATTTCTTGATCTCACCCAGAGCACACACGAGTTCTCCTTCAACATCAACCTCACATTCTTGTTCATCAACTCCTGATCATGATCACTCATTATGTGACCTTCTTCTTTTGAATCAGATTGTACCTCATCTCCTTCATGTGAATGTATTCTATCATTCCTTAGACACTAAGCTATCCTCTCCTTCAAGTGTATCATCTTGATAGATTCTTATCAATTCCTTCTAGACATCCCGAGTTGTTTCACAATGCATAACTTTACAAGAAACTTCATTAGATAATCTAAACAGAAAAGCCTTCTTTGCTATATGATTACATTCATAAGCCTCTTTGTTATTTGTAGTATTAGATGATTGAGAGGAAATAAATTATCCATTCTCAACTAACATCCACACACCATACCCTACTGAAGATAGATATACTTGCATTCTAATACACCAAATAGGGAAATCTAAACCATCAAAGAAAGGAACTACAGAAAACTCTTCCTCTAATTTAATACCTGACTTGTGAGACATTTCTATCAACCAATTTTAGATCAACATTTGAATTTGATATAGATGGTGCCTTTTGACCAGTATGTGGCTTGACATTTCTCTTGCCCTTATTTCTTCTACACTTTCCCATGGTACTCCACTATCAGGATCTACCCAAGTCTGTTAGACTTCAATAGGGGAGCTATGCTCTAATACCACTTGTTGGAGTACATGACCACTGAGGGGGGTTGAATCAGTGGTCTGTGAAATTTAACATTTCAAAACTTAGCTTAAAGATCTTATGCAAAGAAACTCATTTAAAACATAGTCATCAAGATATGTAAACTAGAATACAAAAACTTAAATAAGGATGACCAAATAGATACAATATAATCAACCATAAAGAGAAGACATGACACAAGTTTTGATGAGTGGAAAACCCTCATAAGGATGAAAAACCACTCTAAAATGCCTCACTGGCTTAATCATGAAAATCACCAATTACGGAGCCTCACTGGCTGATGAATGCCTCAGTGGCAACAAATAGGTCTCACTGACCATACAAGCCTCACTGGATACAATATGCCTCACTAGAAAAATATAAAACTTCAGATTAATAAAAATTCAGAGGGTTTCTCTATTTCAATACAATCCTCATAACCACATATCATTTTTTCTTAGTCTGTAAATCAAATTGCTTTGCATATGTGCTCCATAATGTCTTCTCAATGTACTTGAATCACCTGCAATATCATCCCATATACTTCTCAATTCTCAGACAAAAACATTCTCTCTTCCTCTTCTATTTTTCTCTTCAAAAACCACACATCTCATAAAATAATTTTCTGCCAAAACATATCTTCATCTACATATGTTATTCATGCAATAATATATCTAACACTTCACAAAAATTATCTCTTCAATGCTGCATATTTTTACTCTAAAATTAATTTACAAGTGTTGGAAACAAGGTAGATAATTGAGAGGGGGGGTGAATCAGTTATCTCAAAATTTCCTTAACTTTATTTTCTTTTTGTTATCTTAATAGTCAGTGTTGCATCAAAACATGAAAGCATATGTAATCATAAGAACATAAATAAAATCAACACACATAACACAAGGATTTTTACATGGAAACCCTGTTAAGGGAAAAACCATGCAGTGACTAACCCAAGATTGTATTCTCTATTAAAAGTATAAAGTAGTACAAAATGGTACTTGCCAATTAGGGCTCACTGCCTGAGCACACTACTCAGAAGAAGCACACTGCCTATAAGAGACTCATTGTTTACAGAACTTACAGAAGATAATCAAGTGTTTGAATTGATGAGAAGCATCTACAAATGCAAGAGTTCAGTTCTGGTTAGGCACAATACACTGATCTGATGCACTCCATCCTTCCTGTGTTTAATGTTGTTGCTATGTCACATACCAGACTTGAATTGTTGGTTTCACACTTATTGTTGGCAAGAGACACGTTGTGGCTTCATGAGTGTTGTCATTGATGGAAACAAAGTCCATCCCACACATCCATAGGACATGGTATGTCTCTACCGGAAGTCAGATTGAAGAGTATTTTGGTCCGGTGACCACGAACAGAGCATGCAGCAAGGTCTGACAATCAAGTCCAGATCTCTCAGAGGAAGTATCTTTGTAAAGTGCGGACTTGGGGAAGACAAGAGGAATACCATGACTAATATATTCTAGAGTTTGAGCCTCCAGTGATGATAGAATGAAAAGATATAAGCACCTGAGTGTTGGGTTCCTGTTTGGCAGAGTAGATTGAGGAAGACCTGACCGGCAGAGCATCAGACCTTAATCCGAATGGGATGTTGATGGTGGTCAAGCTTCTTGAGGTATCATTCATGAGTGGCCGACATGATTGATGACTTCTATAAGCATCTCTTTGATACGCATCACTTGATAAGCAAAGATTTAGCTGACAGACCAAAGTTTCGGAAGATATTAAGTATTTTGGATGCTCACTAGAAAGTTGATAAAATCGTTGGTGTGAATGTATATACCAGATTGATTTCGGTATGAAGGTGTGTGGCATAGTGTAAAAGTGTGAAGAAAAGCAGAGAGCAGTGTGGAAGTAGTAATACAGGTCCGGTATGTGACAGGACAACAGCACCAAAGAAGAGGAAGAATGAAGTGTAGTAGATCAGTGTATTGAGCCTAAACTGGAACTGAACTTCAGCATATGTGGATGCTTCTCATTTGTTCAAGTATCTTGTTGCTTTCTTTATAACTTGTAGACAGTGAGTCTCTTGTAGGCAGTGAGCCTCTTGTGAGCAGTGTGCTTGAGCAGTGAGCCCTAATTGGCAAGTGCCATTTTGTACCTCTATTCTTTTAACAGAGAATACAATCTTGGGTTAGTCACCCTATGGTTTTTCCCTTAACAGGGTTTTCCACGTCAAAATCATTGTGTTATGTGTATTGATTTTGTTTCTACTTTCATGGTCATGAATGCTTATTTGTTTTGATGTTGTATTAGTTGTTAAATAAGAACATAAAGTAAAGATAATTAAGATAACTGATTCACCCCCCCTCTCAGTTATCAACAATTGGTATTAGAGCTAGGTTCCTCCAAACAGAGCCTAACAGCTTGAGGAAGATTTGGGAATTCCAATGGATATGTATGGTATGAGGGAACAACTTCAGTTTGCCTTAGATGATCTTGAGCAATCTCACTCTGAATTCAATAACTTAAGAGAAAGACTCAAACAAGCTGATGATTTCATAAATGAACTAAAGGAGAAACTGAGCATCTCTATGAAAAAGAGAAAGGAACTTCTTCAGCAATTAGCAAGTCAAAGTGAAGCTAATGATTCTAATGAAGATCTGAATGAGAAGAACAAATTATGTGAGAAGTTGTCAAAAGAGGTCATCATGGTAAGACATGAAATGGAATCAGGGGTTATGAAATTTACCCAAGAAATTGAAGAGAAAAGAAAGACTGAATATAATCTAAAACAATCTCTCAAGGAGAAGTCAGAAGACTGCCACAAAATGGATAGAATAATCAGGCATTTGGAATCCGATCTTGAAGAAGCTAGAGATAATGAAGAGCAACTTGAGAATCAAATTGACACTCTTAAAAGGGATCTTCAAATAGCAAATGAATACAAAGAGAAATTCAAGATGAGCTCTGCTCAACTTGAAGTTCTTCTTGAAAGCCAAAAGGGGGTAGGTGACAAGCAAGGCTTGGGATATGAGAAAGGTGAAAGCTCTGAATCCGGTCAGAAGAAATCTGGATCAGGAAATCCAAGGAACAGGCCTAGAAGACCTCCGGTAAGGCAACCTAATGATCAAAGATATCCATCCTTCAATGGATACTGCCACAACTGTAATAACTTTGGTCATAAAGCAAATCAGTGCAGAAGAAGAATGAATCAAACTAATTCATCCTTCTCTGGACAGTCTTTTAAATGCAAAAGGTATGGTCACAAATCTCATGAGTGCAAAAATATGCAAATGAACAATTCATTCAATGGTAGATGCTTTGCATGCAATAGAATGGGACATATGGCTAATCAGTGTAGATCAAAAGGATATCAATCAAATATGCAAAGAAATATTATTTGCTACAATTGCAATAGATCCGGTCATAATGCCAAATTCTGCAGAAGTAAGAACTAGGACAAAAAGGGTCCAGTGCATCATAATCAAAACCAAGACAAAGGAAAAGGAAAAATGAATGTAGATGAAATTCAGAGGGAGATAAACAAGATTTGGGTAAAGAGGAGTATAGAAAATGTTGAGGATGGATCTGCCCCAGAATCTGGTGCTGATATTCCTTCCAGAAACTAGATAGATGAGCTCTGGCTTAGGGGGAGTCACAAAAGAAAACAATTTCCCCCAGCCAGTCAATTAGTGCCTAAAATTGGCACATGGAAGGTTGCGGATTAAAAGGGCTCTTAGAGAAACATCTAAATAACCCTTGGGAAAGATATGAAAGATCCGCAAGGAATTTGAAGAGGTTAATCATCTGAAATTAATCCAGTTTAACAATCATCCGGTAAGAACAGAATTTTCATAGCTAGATCTGGTATGATTCAAATTTGAGGTATCTTGATCTGTGGATAAATGGAATGATTGGAGAAAGGTAGTTAGATTGCTAATATTCACCGAGAATAACTCTAAGTGCATCTCAGTGATCTGAAAAAATCTCTCAGGACAAGGAGCAACCAAAATAACTTAAGTTGTGCATTTATTACAATGTGAAATTAGGGTTTGCGCAAAAATATAAGGGTCCTCTTGTTCATCATTTGCACATTTGCATTCGAGAAGAAGAAAAGGAGTTCTGAAGCAAATTGCCTCAAAACTTCTCAAAGATCAACTGCAGAAGTCGATTCTCCCAGCAATCTGATCCGATTCATATCATGAACCCTAAAAGCATAAAAGGTATTTTCCGCTCTTAAAAACCTCTCTTTGAATCTTTTGAAAGTTGGCCACTCCAAATGTAGTGAAGATATCTGATAGGCTGCACCCTAAATTCAAGAAACATCCCTACAAATCCTTAGAAGTTGATCCCCTAGGCGCACTTTCTAGCATTCTGCATGGGGTTTTGCATGTAGAAGATGTTAGGGCATATATTCATGAAAACATTGAGGAATTTGGAGAATCCAAGCTAATGGATATCTATCACAATCAGTTAATAGATGATGCTTTGAACTCAAACCTTAGTACAAGGCTATCCGGGATAAGCATTTTAGACATTGTATCCATTTTCCCTGTTTTACAGAAGATGAATGGGTCCGGTATGTTTTGAGCAGAGTGCATGATAACTTCATGTGGTTGAATAGACCATTTAAGATCACAAAAGATGCTATTAGGGTGGTAACCGGTTTGCACTCATCCGGAGGGTTACTTGTTCTCAAATCAGTCAAAAACTAAACTGTGAGTGAGGCTACTGGATCAAGATTTGACAAGAGAGCAATGACAATAGAAGATATCACTGATCCGGATATCAAGTTTGCCTCCATGATAATTGGTTACAAGATATATCACTCCAGTAGGGAAAATTTAGTACTCGGAACTGCAATTTACACTACTTATGAAATGTTAAGAAAGAATACTGACTATGATCTTTGTGAGCTCCTTCTGAACCAACTTTTGGAAAATCTGTAGAAGATAAAGAAGGATAAGAAAAATTCCTTCAAATACAGTGGCTTGATACTCTGTCTATTCTTCTATTACATGAATGAGCTACCCGGATCTAATGGCTGGATATGGCAAAATGACAGACCAGTACCAATACAAATAAGAGATTATTTGCATGGAATTGGTGATGCCAAAGCATAGAATACAACACTCTGGGGCTACTTCAAGAACTTTCAGAGTATGATGCAAGCCAGAGAAAGAATCCCTCAATCATTGGTTGAGAAATACAAGGATACAGTGTGCTTTATGGTAGACACTGATCAATGCCTAATGGAGGCAGTGGAGTCAAGGACAGTCTGGATCATGCTAATGGGGTATGAAGTAGATGAGAAAATTGTAGAGCTACATGTTCAACACCTGCTAAGTCAACCCAAGGACCCTAAGGTAGAAAGGTTTGGGCCCTTCCAAGAGTTGAGTGTAAAAGTTCATGTTGAACTAAGACAACCCAAAATCAAGAGAAAAGTGAGAAGAGAGGTGGAAGAATTTGCCAAGAGACATGGAATTTTAAAGGAGGTAATTGATGCCAACAAAGAGAAGATGGAAAGGGTAGAGAAAGAGAAATAAGATGCAGAAAAGAAAAGTGATCCGGTGGAAGCTCCTTCTCAGACCAGATCCTCCAAGAGCTCTGCACCTGCCACCTCTAAGAGCCAGAAAGCATCAAAACTAGAAGTCAGAACATCTGGAAAGGGAGAGAAAAGCACTAAGACAAAGGCCATAAAGTCTTATCCCAGTCAAAAGGATGATGAAGAGACTGAGTCAGATGAGGAGGTCAAGAAAATGAAGAAGAAGAAGAAAACATCCGGTGAACCCTCTACCAATCAAGGCAAAGAAGAGAAGGCAGAGGAACTTGTTGAAAAGCCTACTCTCCGCATTGATGATATCATCAAATTAGTCACTCTGGATGGGAACCTAAAACTAATGACTGAATTCTATGATGAATATAATGAAGCTAACCAGAAGATCCTACAAGATGCTACAATCAGGAATCTTAATATTTATAACAAAGCATTCATTGAAATCATATCCTTGACTCCCAAAAGCTTAGAGAAGGAACTTGAGATAAGAAAGAACAATGCCATGGCAAAAGACCTAGAAATCTGGGAGCAAATTGCTATCCAACTCTATCCCTCCATCACTCCAAAGCAAATAAACATGATCTTCAAAGATTGCAAGGATGAGTTTCGGAGCAAAGCCAGAATGAATAAGCTTATGCTCGGAGAGACTGATCAGGTGGCTAAAGAAGCTGAAGAGATCCTCAGGAATGCCTATAAAAGATTCAATATTCTTATTGTAGAGGACCTAGGTGATGAACCCTTTGCCATGGATGACAAAGAAGAATCTACTGAGACAATAGCAGAAGAGACAAAGGAGACAAGTAAAGAGAAAGCTAAGGATTTAGATTCCTCTATTCCAGAAGAGGAAGTTCATGGAGAAGTAGACACCTCTCTTTCGGATCCTCCTGTAGACTCTAGAATTGAAGGAGAAGAAAGAAAAGAAGAAAGTATCAGTCAAGAAGAACAAGTAAAGGGAAGAGAAGACGATCAAATAGAGAAGACCATAGATGATAGTGTTAAGGCTGCAAAAGGGAAGAAAACTCTGTCTCTGGCAAGAGACACAGCAGAAGCAGTCAAAGACTTCTTAACAAAAGAATGATGGAATTAGATGAACTGGAGCTACTTCAAGGACCGTTAAGTTTTGATTCCCTCTCTCTAGTCTAGACAATGAAGGTGGCATCTTTTTCTCAAGCCAAAGCAAAAGAAAAGCTTCTAAAGTCTCACATGGAAGACTATGAGCTAATAGAGATTGCATCCGGTGTGCTAGAGAAAATCATGCCATCCTTCCAAAAGGATTCTTCAGCCTCCACATCCGGTAATCTAAAGTCTCTTGTAAACTCTGTTAATACACATTTTGATTCCTTAGAGAAGTTAGCTAAAGAAAAGGTTCGGAAGGAGTTTGTGGGAAAAAGATTCTCCGAGATACAAGGGCTTATAACCAATGATAGGAGAAATATGGATATTGGGATAAAGAGCTTAGAAAATGCTCTTAAAGATGGTAGAGAAGTATATAAATTTTGTTTATCCTGGTCTAAAGTGACAAAGGATATTGAGAAGAAAGTGAAAGAACAAGAGGATAAACTGTCAAGCCTCTCTCAGAATTTTAATCCTCTCACCACATCCATAATAAACTAGGAATGTCAGACTATTGCAGTCATAAATGAGATAAAGAAGCTTAAGAAGGAGAGGAAGAACATAATAAGTAGGATGGGTGAACTTAGAGGGATGATTATCCCTAAATTAGAGGCCATGCATGAGGCCCTAACTGATGCCCAGACCACAGCCTAGACCAGTGATCCAACAGATCTAAAGAGGGCATAAGCTTTTGCATTCCTGTTGAGTGGTCACATCTCAATTTTGGATAGAATGAAGTAGAGTTGGGAAACATAATTTGTCCATTTGAAGACAACTTTTGCAGATATACTTCAATATATGTAAGTACAACATGTATATACACTTATGCGGCTAAGTATAGTTAGATTTTTGGGATTTTGGTGTGTGGATCCTACCCTTTTCCATTGATGTCAAAGGGGGAGTGAGGAACAGTGAAAAATGTGGAATCTGGCTAAGGGGGAGCTCCAGAAAAATGTACATTAGAATAGAGCATTAGCCAAGGGGGAGTGTAGTATAACACTTAGTCATTTTTCACTAAGTGTTTCCATCAATGCCAAAGGGGGAGATTGTTGGCAAGAGACACGTTGTGGCTTCATGAGTGTTGTCATTGATGGCAACAAAGTCCATCCCACACATCTGCAGGACATGGTGTGTCTCTACCGGAAGTCAGATTGAAGAGTATTTTGGTCTAGTGACCAAGAATAGAGCATGCAACAAAGTCTGAGAATCAGGTCTGGATCTCTTAGAGGAACTATCTTTGTAAAGTATGGACTTGGGGAAGACAAGAGGAGTACCATGACTAATATATTTTAGAGTTTGAGCCTCCAGTGATAATAGAATGAAAAGATATAAGCACTTGAGTGTTGGGTTCCTGTTTGGCAAAGTAGACTGAGGAAGACCTGATTGACAGAGCATCAGACCTTAATCTGAATGGGATATTGATGGTGATCAAGCTTCTTGAGGTATCATTCATGAGTGGCCGACATGATTGATGACTTCTATAAGCATCTCTTTGATACACATCACTTGGTAAGCAAAGATTCAGCTGGCAGACCAAAGTTTGGGAAGATATTAAGTATTCCAGATGCCAACTAGAAAGTTGATGAAATCCTTGGTGTGGATATATATACCAAATTGATTTTGGTATGAAGGTGTGTGGCATAGTGTAAAAGTGTGAAGAAAAGTAGAGAGTAGTGTGGAAGTAGTAATACAGGTTCAGTATGTGACAGGACAGCAGCACCAAAGAAGAGGAAGAATGAAGTGTAGTAGATCAGTGTATTGAGCCTAAATCAGAACTGAACTTCAGCATATGTGGATGCTTCTCATCAGTTCAAGTATCTTGTTGCTTTCTTTATAACTTGTAGATAGTGAGTCTCTTGTAGGCAGTGAGCCTCTTGTGAACAATGTGCTCGGGCAGTGAGCCCTAATTGGCAAGTGCCATTTTGTACCTCTATTCTTTTAACGGAGAATACAATCTTGGGTTAGTCACCCCATGGTTTTTCCCTTAACAGGATTTTCCATGTCAAAATCATTGTGTTATCTGTATTGATTTTGTTTCTGCTTTTATGGTCATGAATGCTTATTTGTTTTGATGTTGCACTAGTTGTTAAATAAGAACAGAAAGTAAAGATAATTAAGATAACTGATTCACCCCCCCTCTCAGTTATCAACACTTATCCCTACTTTTCTTCACACTTTATTTCATCACTTGTTCACCACACACACTTACATGCTGAAATCTATCTGGTATATATATTTGCATCAAGGATTTTTATCAACTTTCTAGTTGGCAACAAGAGTACTGCAAGTTAGTAATCTGTCAGCTGAATCCATGCTTGATTTATGATGCATATCAAAAACATAGGCATAGAAGTCATTAATCATGTTGGCCAACAATGTATAATCCTACAAGTTGCTTGATCCACACCTTTTACTCATCTAGATTGAAGTCTGATACTCTGACGGTCAGTTCTTCCTTTGTCTGCTCTGCCTAACTAGAACCCAACACTCAGATGCTCATATCTTTTTCTTGCTTTATCACCGGAGGCTAAATCTTTGGAATACAGTAGTCATGATACTCCTCTTGACATCTCCAAGTCCACAACTTACTGAGCTACACCATCTGAGAGATCTGGACCTGATTGTTGGACCTTGTTACATACTTTGTTCTTGTTCACCAGACCAAAATAATCTTCAATTTGACTTTCGGTATAGACATACTATGTACTGTGGATGTGTGGGATAGACTTTGTTGCCATCAATGACAATACTTATGAAGCCACACAGTGTCTCTTGCCAACAACAAGCACCTGCAATATAAATGAAATGACCTTTCATTTCCCTCTTCTCTCCATATTCCATCTCCCATTTTAAAAAATAAAACTGTCTCTTTTATTAGAAAACCACTCTGCATTTTCATTTTCTCTGCATAAATCATCTTCAAAAATCCATTCACCTACAAAAATAATCTTAAACAATCTACCCTTTGAGAGAAAAATAAAAATTATTTTCATCTTCAAATTCACTCCAAACTCTATTATCTGCAAGAAGACAAAAAGAAGGTTCTCCAAAAAACATTTAAAAACACCTCTTAGTCTTCTCATTAAAAGCACCTCTCCTTATTTTAGAAGAAACAAACAAACTTCTCTTTAATATCTTCAGTGCTCAAGTGGGGTTTAAAATAGAAAAAAAATCTCCTAAAAAGAATGCATTAAAAAACACCCATAGACTATCTTTTAAAAAGACTAAATATAGCCTTTAAAAAGCCACTTAATTGTAGTTATAAGGAGATGACATTCTAGAGGCCATCAAAATAGTTGCAACGAAGTGAGGAGGACAAGTTTAAATATTGGCCATTGATAAAGGTCTTTGCGCCCATCGAAACATTTAAAAGGAGCTTTTGATTATCATTTTGGCGCCCTGCACCCATGTGGTGACTGATGTCATCGGTTAAGCAAGGAAGAGGGAGCCAGTTTCCAAATGTTATAAAAGCCCTCCAACTGGTATATTAATTGATTTTGACTTGACCTATCAGGTCACTTTCCAAATATAACATAAAGTGACTTTATTTGGTGATGGATAGTTATAGGATAATACAACATAGCTTGTAAGGATATGGATTAGGATTTAGCAAGAAGTTTTAGGGTTTTAGAGAAATATGCATCTAGAAAAGATCAAATCCTAACTACAGGTATACTTATAACATGATAAAGATGTAAACTCTAATTGCTAGGAGGAAGGAAAGATAGGGTTCTAGAAATTTGTGATATTATTTAATGAAACCTAGGATATTAGTAAGGCTAACAGAAAACATATGAACCCTTAAACTAATCATACCTTGAATTTGGTTCATAGATTGCTCATGAGGTCATATTAAGAATACTGATCTGATACACATGATATAGAATTATAGCAGAACATGTCTTTGGCATATGTGAGTTATGCTTGAACATTTAACTCTTGTGAAATCTCCTGAAGGTGAAGCATCAACACCAAGACTTGAAGTATCATCACTAAACAAGTAACCTCTGCCATACCTTTGCTAGTGAAGACAACACTCTGTATTATATACCTGACTGAATATCTGCACTTAAGTACAACATATGAAACATGATATGATCAACACATATTGATGATATTAACAACATAACTATTTCAACACCCTGAAGGATCTCAACCTCTGATCTTGAGTATGACATCTTATCAACATGAATAATACCAAAAACCATGTTTATGAAGCATAAGAAATGAGAATCAAACTCCTGAGATTTTGTATACTATGAGGATCATGAACATGAAAGCATCCTGAACACTATGAAGACATCTTGAACACCATCAAATGAGATGATCAACCAATCACTCTACATAAGGTGACTATACCATGATCTTTAACCTCCAACTTGATAAACTAAGAAATCATACCACTATGAACTCTCAACATCATTGATTGACCAGGATGAATAACAAGGCATGTCAACTGAACCATATATCATCAACTAAGAACAATCACTTGAAACATACTCTGAATACCTTATCCTCCAAAACACCATGAAGACATATGAGCATCCATTCAAAAGACTGAGAGGCATCCACATCAATTGAACAATGAAGCATGACAAAACCTTTTTCATGAAACACCTTTTTGACATCAATGACAATCATCCTCCATCAATGAACACCTTCACTTCATGTTCAACATGCCTAGCTATTGTCCCACGGACCCTCCAACTACTCCACTTCACTGGTTTGGGACAACATGCCAGCCTCCTCATGAAACCACACCTCTTGGAGATATGGTGGGATTACTCTCCTTCATCCTTGGAATCCATGTAGAACACCTAGCTCTAAGCTTAGGTGGCGGGACTACTCTTCTTCATCCCTAAGGGGTCAGACCCATGTTTGACTTGGAATTAGCCAAACTTAGAACACACCCCTACATAGTAGTTATAGGTCCAAACAGGAAAACAGTAGGTTGAGTGGCCTTGTGTGCAGTCACCACACAATCTGGCACTCCTACTTGTATTCCTCCACATACTCCCCCACTCAAAATAGGTGACGTCCTCGGTGTTTGTCCATTTGGCTTGAGTCCTATCCTTGGTTGTTGCTTCCTTGAAGACTTACACTAGATCTAAGGGATCCTACTATAGGAGATTCTACAAATTGTGAAGTCCAACTCCACTCTTAAACTATTTCCACAGTGTCACCAGTATGAGCCTTGCTCTCCTTTTTACTAGCCTGTGAGATTCCAACTCTCAACTTTCCAAACTCATGAGCCCTACTGGACTCATCTTCCCTACAAGAGTCCAACCCTTGTCTTCTTCCACAGCTATCCAACCCATCAATGACATATCTCCAAGACAATTGGTCCTTCCAAAAGAAATTTTCTTTGTGAAGTCCCACTCCATTACTCCAACTACTATATACCTAGCCTTATGAAGTTTTGCTAGTGTGTTCTTTGCACCCAATGTACTAGCTTGCAAGATTCCAACCCTCATTTTCTTAGACTTTACACATTTGACTCGTCGAACTTCTCCACATTTGACCTGTCGAATACCCACATCCAAATTGCAAGAGTCCAACTCTTGACATCTCTAGAATTGTTCAACCCATCCCCGATGGATCTTTGAGACAAGTATCCACTACAAATGATGACTAGCTACATATTCACACTTTCCTCTGATCCCAAGCCACCTTGATGAAAGCCCTACTATTCGACCAAGAACTCAATTAGTGACCAAAATCTCAACATCATGCCTAGCTTCGACACAAACACAACCTCATAGACTCAAACACCAAACCATCTGTCCATCTCAACTATCCAAGTATCAACTCTAGCTCCTCCCAAAGCTCTACAACTCTGTTATAACTCCAACTCTGGCTCACAAAACTCTACATCTTCCTTCCAAAGTTTTGATACTCTTTCCATTTCTGGTATCACTCTGATACCAATTATTATAGTATTAGAGCAACCTCCAATACCATTCCAACTGTCAGAGTAATGAGAAACTATTCTCTGATACCAATTGTCATGGGGCTAGCCCCAGTACGACCACACGTGGCACTCCCATTGTAGATAAGACCTTTCATAGAACCTAGACTATGCCTTTTACCTTTGAGTTCTCCTAGTAATTCAGCCAACAATACACACTACTAAATCATACACATTGCACCAGACTTCCTGGCTCATGCCCCCGGCACTTCAACTTTAATCTCAATCTCTAATGAATGTGATAGCCCTTGACTATGCATCCCTTGAAAGACCCATCTCCGTTCCACCCCTAGGCACTATGCCTATGCATCACCTTGAGAGACTAACCTACTATCAAGCCTCCCAGACTCACAAACTAACTTTCCACCCTATGTTCATCGACATGTCCCTGACACCCTTCCATGTAGATTGCATCCTATGTAGGTGAGGTACTTGTCTTCTCCTAACTTGCCTTATTTGTGTTAACCACATCCTATGCGTGAGAGGTAATCTTCTTCCCTGACTTGTCTTACTTGTGCAGACCACATCCTATGCAGGTGAGGTACTCTTCTTCCCCCTACTCATCTTACCTATGTGAATCTGCCATACTACACCCATTGCCTATCCGTCCACACCATTTGACTTTTTCTTGCTCCTTGGATCAATGATCCAGCCATTGTCCTACTCCCTAAACTTGGAACCCACTAAAGCACTAAGCCTTGCTCATCACTCTAGACCCTGCTACCAAGTCCCCCTTGGACCTACTCTCATGGCCCAACCAATCAAGCTCCTTAATCTTCATGACCCTGTGATGACCTTTCGCCTTGGTCCCACCAAGCAGTTCTGGCCCTCAGTCCAACTGTGCATTGTTACTCCTCAGTCTCGAGACCTTCTCTCTAAGACCTACACCTTGAACCCATGTCTCCACTCATAATTCCCCTTATTGGAATCACTTTGGAATTCCAAGTCCTCCCTTCCATCTTGGCAAACTCCTTGAACCTATCCACTTGTACCCTAGAATAGTCCTTAACTTCTCCTCACAAGCTTCTAGATCCAGCATAGACGGATTCTCTTGTATCCTACTCTGTTCCTTGTTCCATTGCTTCACTCGTCCAACATCTCCTTGAGATGTCCTTACTCCATGACTAGATGGGACCCCCTGAGCCCACTTTACATCCAATGTGTCCATGCTGAATCAATCCACAAGTCCTACTTTCCCAAGCCCTACTGCAGCATAAACCTATTCCTTACATATGTGCTTACCTCACTAAGTCCCTTGAACTCATACTATAGTCCATCCAGACACCCCAGGTACGCTAGACCCATTTCCAACTTAGCAGTACTCCCTGAGCCACTTACCTATGAACTACCTCTTTTTTGGCCTCAACACCTTCTTGTCCCTATGGACTTGCTTCTTGACTTGTACCCCTTTCCTGAGTACATGTGAGCTCTCCCTGAGACCCTCACATTGGGGCCTTGTCCACAAAGCCAATCTATCCCCTTTATTCTAGGACTGAGGTCCCTAACCTCTTCCAGCATCTAGTTGTCTCTAGACAACCTTGGGTGTGCACCCAACGTAACCCCCAGCTTTCCATGTATTCCAATAGCCCAACTCAACATACTAGCCCAAACGGCCCAAGTGCCCATACAACCATGACCCATCTCCATGAGCACCTTCACTCCATGTACAACACACCTAGTTGTTGTCCCATGGAACCTCCCACTACTCCACTTCACTGGTTCGGGACAACATGCCAGTCTCCTCAGGAAACCACACCTCTCAGAGATATGGCGAGATTACTCTCCTTCATCCTTGGAATCCATGTAGAAAACCTAGCTCCAAGATTAGGTGGCAGGACTACTCTTCTTTGTCCCTAAGGGATCAAACATGTGATCTACTCAGAATTACCCAAACTTAGAACACTCCCCTACATAGTAGTTACAAGTCCAAACATAGGACAATGATAGGTTGAGTGGCCTTGTGCATGATCACCACACAATCTAACAACCCTACCTATATTCCCCAACAGTATTTGTAAGTCTGAACTCAAGACAATAGAAGGCCAAGTCAAGAGTCTATAATTACCTCACATTCTGGAATCTCCTTGTTTAGCCGCCCACATGGTATTTTGTGATTGTCTCGAGTGACCCAAGAGCTAGATGGAAGCTCCTGAGGGATCCCAATAGTGGGTCATGGCATTGCATTGTAAAGGGATCATTTTGAGCATGCATCCAATGTAGATTTCATTCCAACGATGATGCCCTTAGAGACTCCACATAGAAACTAGGTGTCCCAATCTGAGTCACTTCCACAAGCCCCCATCACATGAAAAATGTGTTGCACCAAGGAGCCCGAGCTGTCCCCTCCTAGGATTGGTCATTCAAAGGTGGCACGAATACCTTGGGACAACACATGGGTCACTCAAGCAGGCATGCAAGGGGTTCGCATTGGCACACCATGAAATGTCAACCATCTTCCCCCTATAGTAGTTATAAGTCTGAATGCGGGACAATGGAAGGTTGAGTTGAGAGTCCACAATTACCTCACATTTTGGCATATCTCTATTTAGCCGCTCGCATGGTATTTCATGACTGTCTCGAGTGACCCAAGAGCTAGATGATGACTCTCTAGAGATCTAGTACTGGGGCACGATATTGGATTGTAAAGGGATCATTCTGAGCATGCATCCAATGTCGATTCCATTCCAACAGTGATGCCCACAGAGCCTCCACATAGCAATTGGGTTTCCCAATCTGAGTTGCCTTTGCAAGCCCCCATTGCATGAATCATGTGCTACACCAAGGAGCCCAAGTTGTCCCCTCCTGGGACTGGTCATTCCAAGGCCACAAGAATCCCTTGGCACAACATGTGGGTCACATGAGAGGGGCATGCAGGGGCTCCACATTGGCATGTCATGAAATGCCAACCATCATCTCCCTATAGTAGTTATAAGTCTAAACACGAGACAATGGTAGGCCGAGCTAGGATTTTGCACTCACCTCACATTTCAATAGTTGTCTCCTCAGCAACCAACATTACATTGTTTTCATTAAGTTTACATCACCTGCACCTATTTCCATATTGACTTATTTCTGGAACTTCCAATTCTGTCCACTCGACTAACTCAATAGTTGAACATCTAGTTTGAAAATAACTCAAATAATTTTGCATACAGAAATCCTCACTCATCTTCGATCTCGGGCTTAGGCTAGTCTTTGCAATCAGACTCGTCCTCGCGCTCAAGTTTAGACTCAGACTTGAATTCAGGCTCGGTCGATCCCCACTTAACATTCGAGAACCATGAAAGTCAACCTCAAATCCCATTCACTCAACTTTTTATATGTATCAGGACTCATTCTGGGCCCATTTGGACCTATTCTGATTTCGAACCTAGTTCTAGACTTGTCCACATTGGGACTTGGCAACCTCACGAACACCACCCCTATGGTAGTTATAATTCTGATTGTGGAACAAAGGTAGGCTGAGATGGGAACCCGCACTCACCACACATTTCAGTATTTTTCTTGGACTCAGACTTGTAATCGGTCACAAAGTTAGACTTGGCCAAGCCTAACTTGGCATTTGAGAACCATGAAAGTCAGCCTCAAATACCATTCACTCCACTTTTTATATGTATTGGGACTCATTCCTGGCCCATTTGGACCTATTCCAATTTTGGACACAGTTCTGGACTTGTCCACATTGGGACTTGACAACCTCACGAACACCACCCCTATAGTAGTTATAAGTATGATCGCTTAACAATGATACGTTGAGTTGGGAGCATGCCCTCACCACACATTTCAATATTTTTCTTGGACTCAAACTTAGACTCGACTGAGCCCCACTCGACATTCAAGAACCATGAAAATTGACATCAAATCCCATTTTCTCCACCTTTTATATGTATCAGGACTCATTCTGGGACCATTTACACCTATTCTGATTTCAGAGCTAGTTATGGACTTGTCCACATTAGGACTTGACAACCTCATGAACACCACCCCCTATAGTAGTTATAAGTTTGATTGCGTGACACTGGTAGGTTGAGCTGGGAGCCTGCACTCACCATACATTTCGGTATTTTTCTCGTATGCGGGCTCAGACTCAGACTTAGTTATAGACTCAGACTTAGACTTGGACTCAAACTTGGTCTTGGACTTGGACTCAGACTTAGACTCAAACTCGGACAGGTCGGTTGGAACTTGGACAGGTAGGTCAAAACTTGGACAAGGAAGCTGGGACAAAGATAGGTGATTGGAACTCAGACAAGGTGATAAGGACGGGGCTGATAGAGGGCCCGAGATGGGCAGTGTGGGTGGAAATGGGGGATGGTGAGGAAAGTCGAGATGGATCTTTTGGGAGGCTAATTTGACCAAGTCGCCCAAGTCGCCAAGTTGCTAAGTCGCCTTATGTATATTATATATAGGCTATTAGCAAAAGCACCTCTTAGATCAGACCATGTCCCCATTATAGTTATAAGTCCAATCGCGGGACAACGATAGGTTGAGGTGATGCTTTCACAGTGACCTTCTATGGAAACCCCACCAGACCTAATTTTCTTGAAACCCAGCTAAACCAAATATTTTGGAAACCCTGCCGAACAGGATTTTCTAGAAACCCCACTAGACTGTATTTTTCAAAAACCCCACCTGACCGAATATTTTGGAAACCCTACCAGATGGTATTTTCTTGAAACCCTGCCAGACAAATTTTTTTGAAAACCTCGCCAGACTGAATTTTTTGGAAACCCAACCAAATCAACTTTTTATGGAACCCCACCAAATTAATTTTTTTGGAAACCCCATTGAACCAATTTTTTGGAAACCGGGGTATATGGGGGGCTAGGCTGGGACAAGGCAGTTAGGGTGGATGGGGCAGGACAAGGTGGACGGGGTGGACGGGGCAGTCTAGGTGGGATGGAATGGATGGGACCGCAGCACCCAAGACATGATAGATGGGACGAATGATGTAGGATGGATGGGATGTGACGAACAGACTAAATTACATGGAATACTTGTCAGACTGAATTATGTGGAAATCCTATCGAATGGAGGTGTGCAGAAACCCTGTCAGACTAAAGTCTGTGTAAACCCCATCGAACCAATGTTTGTGGAAGCCCCATTTAAATTCTATGCAAGCCCTATTGTATCAAATTTTGTGAAAACACTAGGTATACAAAGTTGTCGAGGCCAAGTCACCCATGTCAGGAACACAAATCAGTGAGCTGGTCTGAGTTGCCTAGCTTGCCCCACCTAAATTTTATGGAAACCCCACTGGGTTGGATTTTGTGGAAACCCTAACGAATTCAATTATATGTGGCAACCCCACTTGATTGGATTTATGGAAACCCAACTAGACCAAACTTTATGGAAACCCAACTAAACTGAATCTTGTGGAAACCCCACTAGACCAAATTTTATGGAAACTCCACTAAACTAAATCTTGTGGAAACCCCACTAGATCAAATTTTATGGAAACTCCACTAAACTAAATCTTGTGGAAACCCCACTAGATCAAATTTTATGGAAACCCCACCAGACTGAATCTTGTGGAAACCCCACCTGACCAAATTTTATGGAAACCCCACCAGACTAAATCTTGTGGAAACCCCACCTGACCAAATTTTATGGAAACTCCACTAGACTGAATCTTGTGGAAACCCCACTAGACCAAATTTTATGGAAACCCCACCAGACTGAATCTTGTGGAAACCCCATCGGATCAAATCTTGTGGAAACTCCACCGAACCAAATTTTATAGAGACCCCACCAGACCAAATGTTGTGGAAACCCCACTCAAATTTTGTGAAATCTTGACCCACGACCTTAAATTTTATGGAAACCCCAATGGGTTGAACCTTGTGGAAACCCCACCAAACAAAATTTTGTGGCAACCCCACCAGACTAAATTTCTTATCAACTCTATCAGATTGGATATTTGTGGAAACCCCGCCTAAATTAATTGTAGGAAAATTGCACTCCTCATAAATACTAAAGAGAATTCACAACACCAAAATTGCCCCTCATGTCACCGAGGTCCCAAGGTTGGCCAACTTTGACAGATCACCCGAGTCACCCATCTTTCCCAAGTCCCCTAGGTAGATTCAAAGTCACCAAGGCCAAGTCACCCAGTTAAAAAATGCAAGTCATCAAGCTGGTCCAGCTTACCAAGCTTGCCTGTTCTAAATTTTATGGGAACCCCATCAGATTGAATTATGTGGCAACCCCACCAGACTAGATTTTGTAGAAACCCCACTAGACTAGATTTTATGGAAGCCCCACCAGATTGGATTTTGTGGAAACCCCACCAGACTAGATTTTATGGAAGCCCCACTGGACCATTTCTTATGGAAACCCCACTAGATTGGTTCTTGTGGAAACCCCACCAAACCAAATTGTATAGAAACCCCACCAGACCAATTCTTGTGGAAACCCCACCGAACCAATTCTTGTGGAAACCCCACCCAAATTTTGTGAAAGCTCTCCCCATGACCTTAACGTTTATGGAAACCCCAACAGACTGAATCTTGTGGCAACCACACCAAACAAATTTTTTGGAAATCCCACTAGACCAAATCTTGTGGAAACCCCACCCAAATTTTGTGAAAGCTCACCCCATGACCTTAACATTTATGGAAGCCCCATCAGACTGAATCTTGTGGCAACCCCACCAAACAAAATTTTGCAGAAACCCCACTGAACTAAATTTTGTGGCAACCCCACCAATTGTTTTTGTGGAAACCTCACCAAACTATATTTCTTATCGACCCCAATGGATTGAATATTTATGGAAACCCCACATAAATTAACTGGAGGAAAATCCCACCCCTTGTAAATATTAAATATAACTCATAGCACCAAAATTGTCAGATCAAATTTTGTGAAAACCCTACCAAACCAAATTTTCCAGAAACCTCGCTGAACTGAATTCTACAAAAATATCACTGGGTTGAACTTTGTGGAAGCCCCATTTAAATTCTATGCAAAGCCAAGACTGCTCAGAAGGGACAGAACGAGATGCTAGTCACTTGAGTTGACCAAGTACCCCAGTCACCAATGTCAAAAGAGTTGGGCTCAGGTTAGGCGAAAACCTCTTTCACCTATGACCTTCCACAACATTGGGCCCTAACCATTTTCCCCAAATGATGGCTTTCCTAAGGTCACCCAAGTTGGACACATATCCCAAGTTGCGCGGGTCACCCCATGATCAGACCCCCGATAATTGATGGTGTTCCGCAACACTAGGCCTCAAATGTGTTCCTAGATGAGTAGAAGTAGAAGATCTATCTATCATCATTAGATATATCATACATGTATGCTCTGTTATCTAAAATGTGAGGATGCGTATTAATGAATTTAGAATTTTTTCAAAATCTATGATATATGCATGCAAAGATTCTAAAAAGGAACAACAAGAAGAGGCCATAATGAAATGCCTTGTCTATTATATGCAAATATGATATGGAGCAACAATGCATAATTCATTAATCAAGTACAACCAATATAAAAATAAGATTACAATCAAAGACTTACAAGTGCAAGAGAAGCGGGATCTTCCAAAAATGTGTGATTCTTGGTAATCATAACAACTAAGTCTTGTAAATGTAGGATGTGTAGTATGTGAAAAAGAAGTGCTTAAATAATTTATCCACTTAAATGCAACAAAGATGATGAAGATACATACTAAATGTAAGACTAGAGAGGGTTTGTTATGAAAACCCTAGGTTTTAAATGCTTACATCCTAAACCACAATTTTTCAATGCAATAATTATTTTTGAAAACAAATGATATTTAAGATATGCTACAACAATGCAAGATCAAATTTTAAATGTAGATGATAGCAAAAAAATATTCAAAACAAGATATTAATTACAAACCCTAGTTTTGAATTTGACTAGGTTTTCCAAAAATGCAAACAATTTTTTTTGCCAAAACCCTAGCAAATAAGAGTTTTAAATGCAAGATGCAATACCATGAAATGATTAACTACTATAATATCAATCAGATTTGATGAAAAAAGTTTGAGATTTAATTCATGTTATGATGATCTAGCTTTATGAAATGCAAACAAGGTAACAAATATGCTCTTTTCAAGATCTACAATGAAATGTTTGCTTTCCAAATTTCAAATGAAAGGATGCAAGAATGTTCTAAAACAAGGATGATAAGGTACATAAAATTAAATCCCTTTAATCAACCCAATAATGTAACAAGATCTGAATTAACGCACTAATCTACAAACCCTAGGTTGAAGATTAGCTAGATTTTCTAAAAATGCAAGGTTTTTGTAAACCCTAAGAATGAAATAATACAAAATTAAGAAATAAAAGTATGCCAAATGATGAATGAATGTTGTTATCAGAAAATGTGGCAAACAATATTAAACTATCAATAATCCAATAATCTCAATGAAATTAGAAATAAACAAGATTAAACACAAAAGAATACAATACCTTGCAAACCTTCTTATTTTGTGGCTTCCATTGGTCACCTATCTCAAATTGATCTTGTTTGTTAATGGATCCCTCAGAAGGTGTACTTCCTTGCTTTCTTCTAAGATGACAATGGAGAACAGTTGTTGATAGGTTTGCAATGAAGAGGATCTTCAATACAATGAAAATGGTGATCTCAAGCTATGGGGATTACTGCCAAAGGCACGCTGTGATTCCTATAGAGTAAGTTTATAAAATCTTGGATGATTTAAATGGAGGAATAATGGTTGTATTTATAGATTTGTGAGAAAGAAGATCAATGGTGTAGAATGAATAAGAAGATCAACGGTTGAGGAAATTTGAGAGGAATAGGGAGAGGACAAGTGTCATGTTCCTTCATGCACCAGGGGAGTTAACAAAATAGATTGAGGAGTTAATTGAGATGATTGATCAGTTAACATAATTGATTGGAGAGATAAGTGGGCTGATTGGGGAGTTGACTGAGATGATTGAACAGTGAACTCAGATGACTAATTAGTTAACATATTTGATTGATGAGTTAACTAATCTGACTGGAGGAGAAATAAGACATGTGGGTGAGAGAATATTAGCTAATTAAACATTAAAAATATTTAATTACATGTGCACGTGGATTAATTGAATTATTTTTGGTATTAATTCAACTTTGGAGGAAGTAGACAATTTAAATAAATATTTGGATTTATTTAAATATGGAGAATGAGAAGAATTAATTAAATAATTTGGTATTATTTAATTTAGAAGAATTGGGAAGATTTAATTAAATAAATGATTTTATTTAATTTTTTGGAGAAATACGAATCAAATAAATAAATTGATTTATTTATTTATTGATAGAGGAATTTAGGATGAAATAAATATTTAAAATATTTATTTAGATAGAGCCATGTCATTTTTAGGTGTCTACAAATGTAATCTAATCAAATATAGGGCGTAAAATGACTCAAATCTAAAGAAATAAGGATGCCAAAGTGCAAGAAATGATGGGTTCACCAAAATGTTAGATAGAAAAGAGAGACTAGCTCAATAGATCAAACTAGGTCAAACCCTCTTCTATCCAACATTAGGACACAAGCCGAGCTTGACTTCTACCGAAGAAGGAGAGCCAAACTACATGGGCTTTGTCCCTTTGTTGCATAGAGAAGAATCAACCCAAATCCAAACAATCAAACTAGGGCAAGACAAGAGACCCTAATTGAGCAAGATCAGAGCATAACGAACTATCAGAAGAAGAAACCCAGAAACCAAATGAACAATAGAGATGAGGGATCATATCAAAACATGGATATGGGAATAGAAACACCAAGGACTAGGGTGCTTGGGCACCCTAGGAATGTTCAAAAAGGTGTTAAAATAGGTCCTGATTAACAAGTGTAAACATTTTAGGTCCAACCAAGTGCTAAACTAGGCGTAAAATGCTAGTGTACACATTTTACGAGATAACACCAACCTTAACATTTAAGGTGATAGTACCTAATGACTGTCTACCAACATTATCAAAGCCACAAATATTGAGTTTATCTGGTTTAATGAGAGACATATCAACATTGATTTTATGTAACAAGTCTATGCCAGAAACATTAAGACCTGATCCACCATCAATCATTATGCATCTTATCCTCATTCTAATAATAATGATGAATATTAGAAGATGATCATATTGGTTTTGCACTTCTATGGGAGGTAATTCATGTTCTTGAAATAAGATATCTGAGGTTGTCGCATGCATACAACTAAACATAGATGCTATGTCATTCAGTCTAACATAAGGTGGAACAACTACCTTTTGTAGAGTCTCTTGGAGCATTTCATGGTATGTAGGTGATGCTTGTATTAAATCCCATAGAGAGATCTTAGCCAGAGTAGCACAGAGATTCTTGACAAGATTGTATTCTCTACCAACATGTTGAGGAAGATGAGGAGGGGGAAGAAAAGGCTGATAAGGTGGAAGAGAAGTGGGCACACTCGGTGCTTGCTTACGTTGCTTGTTATTATGGGTGTTATGTGTGAGAAACCACATGATAATGAGGTTGTTGTGACACATTATAAACACCTTGATTCCTTTGAGTAACCTACTTTGCAAAGTTGAGAATGTAACAAGGAGGTCGAGATGGTTTTGGAATACCTCAAATTGTAATGATAGGTTTAGAGAAAGGAAGTGGATTAGGTTCCTCATGCATAATGATTTTAGGAATATTTTAAACATTAATGTACCTATCCAACATCCCTTGGTGCGATAGGTCTATTGACGATGATAGAATTTACATTGTTATATTTGTTATGTTAAGAAATGTATCAATGATTTTCTCCTCTTGCGCCAAAATATCCTCACAAGTGGGAATGATTTTGGGAGAGGGATCAAAAACATAGGGAGATGTAGGTGAAGCTTGGTCACCATAATATGAATTAGAGGGGTGATCAATGGAAATAGACATGGAATTGTCATGGCTTGTAGTATAAGTAGAAGAACTATCACCATCATCTTTCTCATGACAATTCATGGAGATAAATTTAGTAAAGTCTTCTAATATCAAAGGATACACACCCATGAGAGTCATGAAGCTAACAAAATTAGATATATTACAAATGATATCATATATGGAACATATAGAAATATCAATATCATACATGAATGATATATGGTCCAAGACATACAGATGAATATTAACAAATTTAGAATTTGTTTCAAAATCTATAATATATGCATGCAAAGATTCCAAAGAGGAACAACTAGAAGAGGCCATGATGAAATGACTTGTATACTATATGAAAATATGATATGGAACAACAATGTACAATAAAATTAATTAATTAATCAAGTACAACCAATATTAAAATAAGATTTTAACCAATGACCTACAAGTGCAAGAGAAGCAAGTTTTTTCAAAAATGTGATATTCTTGGTAACCACAACAACTAAGTCTTGCAAATGTAAGATGTGTATTATGTGAAAAAGGAGTGCCTAAATGATTTATCCACTTAAATGAAACAAATATTTAGAGAACTTTTCTTTGATGATGCACAAGTGCCTAATGGAGTATGCAATTAGAGAGTTTTGTTTATGCTCTTGCTTTCAAAATTTAGAGAGCAAATACATGAATGAGTTTTCTTGATTTATAAATTCAATAAATATGACAAGCATGCTATGTTACAGCAACCTCAAATTAGATTTAGCAATTAGTCAACATAGCAAATATCTAGAAATAAGATTTAAAATATAACTATTAAATGCAAGACTAGCTAGGGTTTACCATCAATCCCTAAATCTTATTCCCTAATCCAAAATGTAGTGATGCAATAATGTTTTCTCTTCTTGATTTAAACTTAAATGATAATTATGATGTTCTACAACAATTCTAAATCATATTTTAACAACTAATCAACATCACCAAGATTTGAAATAAGATTCTACTCAATAAACCCTAGGTTTAAGACTAGTTAGGTTTTCTAAAAATGCAAGATTTTTGAAAACCCTAATAATGAAGAAGTGAAAATTCAAAATGTCCAACTAGGAAATTATTAACTAATGCAATACTAATAAGATCTGATGCAAAAATCAGAAATTTGTTAGATTTAAGATATGCCAAGTTCACCAAAATGTTATGTAAAAAAATAGATCTAGGCTAAAACGTACATCACCCTAAATCAATCTTTCTCCACATAACATTGGAACACAAATCAAGGAGACTCAATACTTAGCTACAATCCTCAAAGGAGAGATGAGATGTGTATTAATTGGTCCTTTTATTTCCAAGGAGAGAGATCTTATGACTAAGTATCAAATCTATGGTTTCTAGGGCTAAAAAGAGAAACAAGAGTTACAAACCTGAAACCACTGAAAACCCAGAAAGTTGTGGCAGGGAAGGGGCTAAACAGAGTTGTGAGAATCTGATTCTAGAGGTTTTTGGTCATCTAAACAAGGGGGTCAAGGGCACTAGGTGCCCTGTTCCTTGACTAGAAGTTTGTGTTTGATTGCGATCGTATTTGAGTCTTCTACCCTCCTGCAACTTATCTCTATCGGAAACCTTCAATCGTGACCTACACACATGAAACAAGGAAGAATGTTGGGTGCTATTTAGGAGCTTGCCTAAGTTAAGCTCCGTGAATGGTGTTTCCACCACCACAATAGATATGGTAAGAGATCAAAGAGTGTGTGCCTAAGGAGGTAGAGGCAAATCTTAAGTAGAATGGAATGCTTTAATAAATCATGAAGGAAGGGAGTCACCATGAACATAGGAACCCTAGATTTCTTGATGTGGAATAACAAATTGACTCAAGAAGTTTGTGTAGCCCAAATAAGTAGAGATATCTTCACAAGACCTACAAGAAGTTAATACAACAACAACAATCCACCATAGAGATCTTTAGAGAAGAATATAGAGCATGAAAGAGATAGAGCTAGGGTGCTTAGAATCATTAGTTGTTCAAATGAATAGAGAAACTTTCTTTTATATGTATTCCCATTGATTGTCAGGAATTAGACCAAATGAGGTTGACATGAATGAACATTAGTGATGTCCTAAGCTAAAATAACCTTAATTTATCCCTGAGCTCAAGGAGGGCCCATGGCGTTGGACACCCTTGTCCTTTAGCCCCCCAAAACTCTGGGATGTGCTCCATTAAGTGTGCTCAGTCCCATTCTAAAGTTAATTGTTGGGGTTTGTTCACCGGGATTAGGATTTAATTGTTTTAGGTCCACTCGGGTACTAAACTAGGTGTAAAATGGCAAGGATGGACATTTTACTCCATAACAAATAATTATAATAATGAGTTTGGGATTTTATTTACATTCATTCAGTTGATTTACATTAATGCAATATGGTGTTATAAATCCTTTATTTTCCCATATAAAACCAAATTTTCTATGGGAAAGTAACTTCCCAATTTTTTTATTTAACTATTATATAACCTTTTTCTTATGTACTAAAGATGTAATATAATTCCAACATTCCCCCCTTATTACATCAATCCAAACAAAGGATGAAACACTGCATGAACTGAACACAACAGACTATCTGAAAATTTGATGAAGAATCTCCACCAAATCTCTTCTCACCCAAGGCACACCAAACTGAACCCATCAACGAATATCATGACTATCAAACCTCTAAATGCTCAAAATACTTGCAAATTGAAACATACTCTATTCACAAGTGCACCACCTCTCTTGTGAATTGAGACACTCAATTATCCATAAGAAAAACACCAACCAACTATGAATCAAGACTTACTCAACTATCCACAGTAACACTCCTACCTTTGTGAATTGAGACATACTCAATTATCCACAAATACAAACATGTAAATCTATGGATCGAGACATACTCAACTATACACAAACCAAAAAATAATTGCCATGCCCCCTTTCTCCATGAAGGGACTCAAAATGAAACTAGTGTTTCTCATGCAAAGTATCATCTTTGAGAAAAAAGCTCTTGAGATGATAATGTACCTCCATCCTCCAGTGCCTCCAACCTCCAATTTGACCATGTTACACTTTATCCATTTGATGTCTCATTAGACTCTCGATAGTACAAGTATGTGAATTTGAAATCTCTTTCATGTATAATATGGATGGATTGGAGAACATAAATATTATGTAAAGTAACCATGTATTATGCAGGTGAAAATTTGAGTGTCTATTTCAATAAAAAATGCACCTTTCACAATGTATCCAATTATTCTTATAAGCCCTTATTTTTCCAATTTACTAAACACATTAATATTATCACACTCTAATTTTCAAAAAAAAATATCCCCTATAATTTTAATTATGAAGTCTTGAAAAATAAATCTTCCTCTTGTTGGTCATGATGTTAGTCATTCACAAACATAGAATAAAAGTTACACAACAACCTTTACTCATCTTGAAAGATACGATGAATTCAAAGAATTCATGATCCCAAGTCTCCGTTGATTAGGTCTTAATCTACTGACGTCACTCAGTGGTTGATGTGTGTTGCTGTTTTCCATTCAGGGGCCTTACGTGTTTCTGCACTGTTCATCATCATCATCTTCAAATATCCTGCTCTGGATGTTCGCTCTGCATAAGTCTTCAACAATTCTATCTCTGCACTGTAAATTTAGTCAAATAATGTGCATACAGGCTGATATTTGCATGATTTCTACCATTATTTATGATTCTTTGCATGATATTTTCAATACTACATGCATTTAACCAAATATGCTAAGGATCTTCAGTTATCTACAGGATTTCAGCATATTTCACTGTTTCTGCTTGTTATTTATCATGATTTGCAGTTATGGTGATGAATTAATGAAATTGAAAAAAAGGAAAAGGGTTAGAGAGTGAGATTCCTAAAATTACTGGACTTAGATCACTGATTCACATACAAGCTCCCATACTTGCAATGAAAAGAAGGAAAACTAGAAATCATACTTCACCAGGACATTCCACAAATCCGCATGATCTAGTGCAAAGCTTCAAAGGAAAGTTGACAACAACATGTAATGAAATGAAAGCGCTTCCAGTTGAACACAGCATTCACCAGTACATATCCAGAAATCAACAGAAGATTACGTAAAATTTACAATAAGATTGTAATCTGGAACTTCATCTTCATTCAGTATGCTCAAGAACAGGTACATTTACAGTGATCTGAAGAAAGAACCTTGACATTTCAACAATTCTATCCTCATTAGTCTCAGCAATCCGATCTCCTAACTTATTCTACAGTAATTGACTCTTTGCGCCAGATGCGTCTGTGTATTCTAATGTATATCCTCCCTCTTTTTAAAATGACAAGCCCTGGATGTTATATAGAACAACTGCCAGAAAACGGTTACAATGATCCAAGGATCAGGATCCTCTCATAACAAACAACGGCCCAGATGAAAAGCACATGCTTCGTCAGTTAGCAAATGTACAGCTGGCACAGAATATTCCAGCATCTTCAACTTGATTCAGCCTCCAGCTGGCGAACAGCATATTTGACAATATCCTCCTCATTTCTGGCCCATGTTGACTCCATGCGCAACTTTGTAATGCTCAGCTCCAGCAGCATCATGATCTCAATGTTCAGCTTCAGCGGCATCACCATGACTTCAATGTTCAGCTTCAGCAGCATCATGACTTCAATGTTCAGCTTCAGCAGCATCATCATGACTTCAATGTTCAGCTTCAGCAGCATCATGATGATCTCCTGCAAGTAAACAGACAACATTAGGTTCATCATCATCATGATAAACAACAGGAAGTAAACACTCTATTAAACATACCTCCCCATGTGCAGCTACAGGCAATCAAGCTCTACCTGTGAAAAAATATGCACTAAATGCATAAACAGCATGAAAACAACCAGGTCAACCCTCGTTGACCAAAATCAGGCAGTCGGGCTTTCAAATTTCCATCGCTTCATGTTTTTGCCCATTTTCTTGTATATCGGGTTCAAAATATGATGATGATGATCTCGAATTATACAAGGAAATAATCGCCTCTCAACCATCCTTAGAATCCGGCCTTGCATCATCATCATATTTGCATCGGCGTGACTACATATGATCAGGGTGACAATTTTACCTTAGGCCGACGGCAACAGTTATACCAACGCCAAAAATCATGATGATGACCAACTATATACCTCAAAGTGGCCGCAGGATATTTGAAAATATGATGACCCTCCTTTCCTAATGCTCTGATGAAAAGCACATCAGGATGTTCACTTCTGCATACTGGGAAAGAAAGACAACGTCATCATCATCACGATGAAGACAAACAGGAGGACTCGGAAAATGATCCTGCCGCTGAGGAAAATCATGATGACGTCATCGTCATCATCAGGCTTGGTTAAAATGCAAAGGGATGACGTCATCGTCATCATCATGTTTCGTCAAGATCAGGAGGTAAATGGAATATCGGGTTCCCTCTAAGGAAGATGATCAGGTCATGAAAGCAGCATGACCCCCTTTTCGGCCAAGGCAACCCGCTCGAAAGGTCAGGATGATGAACATCATCATCATCATATTCATTAGGTGATCAAAAATATGATCCTGCCGAAAGTCCTGATGACGTCATCAGGATATCCGGGGCTTGTGTTAATCTTCGAAGATGACGTCATCGTCATCATCATATTGGCAAAATGGATCATGCCTTGGAAAATATCCTGCCGAAGGACAAAGGTGATGATGACGTCATCGTCATCATCATATTCGCAAAAGTTTATACTTCTCGGCAGGAGGATATTACGAATTGTCGGGCAGAGAAAGATCATGATGATGATGTTCAACATGACTTAAGAAATGAAAATCACCCTCCGCTTCGAAAGATAAGGTGATCATCATGATCACGCAAAAGGAGGTCAGGAGGATATTAAGAAATGTCGGGTCCTGAAATATCATGATGATGATGATCACCAAGACTTGGTCGTGCGCGCAAATTATGCAGACGGCATATTTCTCTAAGTAAGGTGACGATGATCATCAGCATGATATTGTCACATCGGGTGATTTCGGAATATCATGATGATGCAATGTGAGAATATCATGATGATGCTCACAATGTTTCTAAGGTTACTCGATGGGCAAAACGCACTAGCACTTAAGATTGACGTCCGGATGTTTCGGGACTGCATGATTTTCATCAGGTGATAAAGTAAGATCATGATGATGACCTTTGGCGATATAAAAGACCGCCTGACGGGGAGAACCTACTACGACTTAAACTTGACGTCCGGATGTTTCGACCTCAGGATATTATCGGGGGCTTTCCAAATATCATGATGATGACCATCACACAGCAATTATCAGGTTTGACCAAAACTTTGACTGCTCACAACTCCCTCATAAGGACGAATTTTCAAGTGATGCAAAAGGCAAACCTGCGTGAAATTTCAAGCTCTTTCTAACCATGAAGCCATAAAAACAAAATATGAACTTTGAAAAACTAACCTCATGATGATGACCTACCTCATCCTGACCTTCATGATGATGATGCACCTGACTTAAATTTTACCAAAACTGCCAGAGACAGACAACACAAGCCAAAACAAAAGCTGGGTCCCTGTTTTGCCAAGTCAAAATGGGGCGTGTTGTGTAACCACACAACAACTTGCCACCAAAGAAAACAACAAAATTCAAATGATTCAAGTGATGTGATCATATTCATCTATAGTGTTCTAATTCTGTCTAAGTAAATCATCATGATCTTTGAATGATAAAATTTCATTATGGTGATAAAGCTAACAAAGGATCATGTGTGTGCAGATGATTAATTATCCTCATCTTGAAAGCAAGTTGAAAACATAAGTAACTGGTGTTAAACTACATAGTTGGAGATCATCCCTCATAGCCAACCTGGATAGAGCCTTGCTGCCAGCAGGTGTCTATAACCCCGGCAAGGTTATCTATACAATCTCCCTAAGTAGAGCCCCACTGCCAGCAGGCGTCCATAGCCCCGGTAGAGTTACTTAGATGGCCTAATTTTATTTTGTTTCTGGTTTTCCTTTAAAAAATTAAACTTGATATCATCATGTATGCTCATTTGTACAAGGTGTAGTCACTTGCAGCTTTAGGTTGGAGATTGTATTGGTAGCAAGGGAGTCCCTTTAGATTTTTCACTTAACACCTATACTCATATCTTCAACAAACCCAAGGCTGTTAGGTGTTTCATTGTGTTTGATTCACTTTGGACAAGAAAAAGTACCCTGATGAAAAGACATCATAAACTTGATCATGATTATTTATCAGAATGAATTACAATCTATATCTAAATCTGATCTCATCACTTGAATCCTAACAATTTAGTTATTTTCTTAGGTGATGAAGTGCATCATCCTGACTTACCAGAACAAGGTCCCAACCAACAAAACAACAACAACAACAAGCAAACACTGTACAAACAACTATACAAATATACAATATGATACACAAGACTGCCATGAAGTCACTCAGGCCTGGAAATAATGTTTGAGGAATTGTCCATTGACTGGCAACGGGACATCCTCACCTGTCAGGTTCTTAAGCCTATAAGTGCTGTCTTTAAAATTTCAAAAATCTGAAAGGGACCTATCCATAGTCTGTCAAACTTACCATGATCACCTTTCCTTTCATGGGCTTTATCCCACATCAGGACTAAATCTGATATCCTGAAAGCTTTAATTCTGGCTCTCTTGTCAAACCAGCGTTTGACAACAGCCTGATGTTTTGCAAATTGGTCAATTGCTTGGCTTCGTTTTTCTTCCAGATGCATCAACTGAAGCAACCTGACTTCTTGTTTATTATCTATGCCTAGATAGTCTTGGGCAAACTGCAGAGTAGGAATTTTCAAGTTTACAGGGAGGATAGGATCTACCCCATATACTAGCTGGAAAGGTGAGTTTCCTAATGCAATTTTCATTCTAGTTCTGTCTACCCATAAGGCATATTTCAGAAATGAATTCCATTCCCTGGGATTTTTCTCTATCAATTTTCTTATGATACTCAGTAAATTCTTATTGGTGGATTCTGCTAATCCATTTCCCTGGGGATAGTAATTGGATGAGAACTTAAGTATAATCCCATGATCAAAAGCCCAACTTGACAATTTAGTGGAAATGAAAGCAGAACCATTATCACTTACCAATGCATAAGGAGTTCCATACCTGGTGACAATGTTGCTTTCTAGAAATTTAATGACATCATCAGCAGTACAAGTTTTGCTGCTGATAGCCTCAGTCCATCTGGTACAATAATCAGTAATTGTTAGGACATACCTCTGGCCTGAAGAAGATGGAGGATTGATTGGTCCTATGAAATCCATGCCCCATTGTGCAAATGGGCGCTCCTCCATCACTGGCTGCAATGGTTGTGCAGCATATTTTTCTCTGTTGGCAGCAACCTGGCAAACATGACAACATTTAACATGATCAGCTGTGTCTTTAAAAATTGTAGGCCAGTAATATCCTGCTCTGAGGATTGCATGTGTTGTGGCCAACGCTGATCCGTGGGCAGTTCCAAACTTGTCATGTAGCTCTGTCAAGACTTTATTAGCTTCTGGTTTCTCTAAGCATCTCAGGTATATCCCTTCATAATTCTTTTTAAACAGGGCTCCTCCCTTCATCATATATTTCTGGGATCTCATCTTCAAGGCTCTTCTCTGTGAAGCCTGCATCCTCAAAGGACATCTTCCAGTGATCAGGATGTGCCTGATGTCTGAATACCATTCTTTATTGTCTTTCTCATCTATCACATACTACTGACTGATGATGTTTGGATCAGTTTCAGATATCATCTGGCTCAGAGCCTGTCCTCTTACTAGCTTCATGGGTGTGATCTCCATGTCATATTCTTGTAGTACCGTAATCCATTTGGCCCTTTTTTCACCAGGTTCACTCTGCATCAGCAGCATCTTTACTGCTGCATCTGGTACCACAGCAATCACTTTGCTCCTCAGTATATAATGTCTGAACTTTTTTACTGCTCTGACTAATGCAAGTGCCTGTCTTTCAACATCTACATATCTCAACTCAGCATCCCTGAAAGGACAGCTCATGAAGGCAATTGGTTTCTCTTCTCTATCTTCATTTCTTTGAGTTAACACTGCTGCAGAAGTATGTTCTGAAGCAAATGAGTAGATGTAGAAATCTTTTGTATAATCTGGGCTAATGAGGACAGGAGCATCTGAAATGGCCTTCTTTATATCTTCAAAAGCAGCTCTGGCTTCTGGTGTCCAGTCAATTTGTGCATCTTTTTTCAACATGGCATTCAGTGGTCTGACAATCTCAGCAAAGCCAGTGATGAACTTCCTCACAAAATTTATCTTACCAAAATAAGATTTAAGCTCCTTTTTGCTTCCTGGAAGTGGTAATTTCATAATAGATTCCACCCTGTCAAGATCAATGATAATCCCATCCTCTGTGATCAGGTGGCCTAGTAACTTTCCTGTTGTGACCCCGAATATGCACTTCTTGGGATTCAAAGATATTCCATATTCTTCACACTTCTTTAGCACACTTCTGAGGTCAGCAACATGATTTCCCCTTTCTTTGGAGAACACTGTCAGGTCATCCATGTAGATGACTATACATTTTCCTATTAAGCCTCTGAAGGCTATGTCCATTGCTCGCTGGAATGTAGCTCCAGCATTTATCAATCCAAACGGCATACGTCTATATGCAAATATCCCCCATTTTGTGGTGAAGGCAGTCTTTAATCTGTCAATTTTATCAACCATCACTTGGTTGTATCCTGAAAAACCGTCCAAGAAGGACATCATCTTGGCTCCATTTACCATCTGCAGAACTTCATCCAAAGAGGGCAAAGGATAGTTATCCTTTTCTGATGCTCTGTTCAGGTTCCTGAAATCCACACACAATCTGATGTCTCCATTCTTCTTCCTGACTGGTACCAGATTTGCCACCCAAGTGGAGTGCCTTACAGGAAATATTATCCGGGCATTCAACAACTTCTTGACCTCTTCAAGGATGATGGGCTCAAGCAGAGCATTGACTGGCCTCTGCTTCTGTCTGAAAGGTTTTGCATCTGGCTTGAGGGGTATAGTATGAGTTATGACAGAAGTGTCATACGTCTTCAGCTCGTCATAAGTCCATGCAATTACATGTATATAATCCTTAAGGGCTTGAGTTATTCCATCTAACTCTTTAGGTGTACAAACCTTACCCAACAAGACATTCTTCTTGTCATCAGCTTGTCCAATATTCACCTGTGAATATTGACCTCCATCTGCCTTAGGCAGATCCTTATGTTTGAGCATATTATCCAGATCAAAGGCTCTTTCTAATTCAATCATACCTTTGGGAATTGTGTTGCCAGGCAACTCTAAAATCTCGTCTTCTTCCCAGACATGATCTTCTATACCATTTTCATCTATGATCTGAGCTTCAAATACATCTCTGTTTGATATGAAATCCAGGATGTGCTGATCATCATCAAACACTTGGAGATTAGTCACATTGTCAGGTACTGAAGGTACTGACACCAATTCTACTGAAAATCTCTTCAGACCAGATATAGACAGTGGTTCCAGCGTACTGGCGGCCTGAGCAAGTGCATCTGCCCTTTGGTTCTGTTCTCTTGGCACGTGAACGATGTTGAAGGCATCAAAGTCTTCAATCAGGTCCCACACACGATGTCTGTAATTTGACATCTTTCTGTAGTTACAAGAGTAAATTCCTCTTACTTGCCTCACAACTAGTTCTGAATCTCCAAAGACATGCAGGATCCTCACCTTTTTCTTATGTGCAAACAACAGTCCATGAATCAGAGCTTCATACTCTGTGACATTATTAGTGCAGGGGAACTGTAGTCTGTAAGCTGCTAAATGGGATTTCCCTGATGGATCAGTAAGATCAATCCCTACTCCAGAACCTTGCTTGGATTTGGATCCATCAAACCTCAGGATCCAAGGCTTATCTTCAGCAGGACATTTATTTGAACTTTCCTTTTTCTTTGCAGCTCTGGCTGCTGCTCCGCCTGATATCCACCTTAACTTAGGTGTGTCATCTTCAAGCTTCTTCTTTCCTTTATCTGATGAGCCTGATGGCTTTTCTGTTTTCTCTTCCATCCTAGCAGGAGGATGATGCTCAGCACATACAGCTGCATGCTTCTTCAAAATGTGCAAGCACAGTGAGCAAGTGGTTTCTGAGTGAGGCGCCTCATGCAGCCTACACCAACTTTTGATTAAAACCTCCTGGGGAGATCTACACTGTTGTGTCATTGTTTTTATTTCTTTGACCAGAAATTCTTCGAACTTCGTCAGGTCACTGCCTTTATCCTCATCAGACAACTCGTAATCCGGTTCCATGAAGCAATCACTACCAGGAGTGATCTTTTCCTTTCTCGCATCATTTGTCTGATTGGACACCAGGATCTCTTCTATTTTTTGGATATGATCCTCATCAGGATCCGTCGACTCTTCTGTTCCTGCAGAAGACAAATAAAAATCAGCATCATCATCATCATCAGATGTAGCACTCACCTCGGAATATGATGACGATGCTTCACTATACGTCTGCTCCAGCATGATCATGTCCAAGCATGGTTCGCAAGTCTTTTCCGAGTGTGCTTCTCCATGCAATCTGCACCATCCGTCGATCAAAATATCATTAGCAGGTATATTTAATAATTGACAACGTTTTATCTGAGTAGATAAATGCATCTGAAAATCCCTGAAGCGATCTATTTCATTCTCATTATCAGGATCATTATTAAGTTCTACAACTGGCATATCCTCATGATAATCATCATCATGATGATGATGAACATCAAGCATCAGGACCTCTTCTATTTGGACAGTTTGTGGCCTGATGTGATAAACTCCAGGTTCTACGTTTACATACATGATCTCATTTGTTCTGTTATATTCGGTGATCATATGTTTCATCCTAGGCTCAGCATCAATCCTGATCTGATTAGGTATACCTTTCCATGGCAACCACATGTGACTGAAGTCTGTGGACATGTATCCGTTAAGCGTTTTAGACCAGTCCCGGCTAAGCAACATCCCAAATGTATCAGGTATGTCAACTACCTGAATGTCAATGTAATACTGGATCCTAGGATCAGACGCTAGCTGCATGTGAATATGAGTGAGTTCTCCTACGACACTTACTTCTGTCTTGTCCAGTTGAGTGACCTTCTTTAATGATTTAGCAGGATGCAGTCCTAATGCGTTGCATATTGACAAAGGCATAACATTAGTTGAGGCTCCTGAATCAACTAAGCAATTGTGCAAATTCTTACTGAACATTCTTATGGTGAGGAGAAACGGTGGTGATTCAGTTCTATCTCTGTACAAGGTCATGTGAGAGGTTTCAGCAGCTTGGACTGTGGCTGACACTTTTGGCTTGACAGTGCTATCTTTAGCAGTATGGTCTCTGCTATTGGATTGACTCGAAAGGTGATTATCCTCTTTAGAAGCAGGATCATCCAGCGACTTCATGAATGCCCTTTTGATGGCAGGAGTTTTCAGTAACTCAGATAGGGACAGGCTGATCTTGATTTTCTTCATTTCATCAGCCAAATAGCTGACTAACCTGTCAGACTCATGAGGTGCATTTGCAACTTTTGTTACTGTGTTTTGAGGAGACAAGTACTGAGCATTCACCTTAGGGAACCCAGGGTTATTGCTAGCCTTAGGATCAGGGGGTGTGTTGAAGTTGTTTGGAGGTAGAGATGATGTCAATGGACCGGCAGGTCTGTTGGCATTACTCCTCAGGTTATAATTGTGCTTACCAGGGTATTGCTGCTGGTATGCATGTACTTCCTCATGCTCTCTTGTAGGTTCATTTTCATCCTCAAAAGGGAAGACATAATTTGCTTCAAAGGTTAAGGCAGATTCTTCACAGGTCTGATTATAATCCTGATGAGGCTGATTAGTGTAGGTTTCCAGCACAAAAGCTGAGTCATATCCACAAGGAACTATTTCATTTCCTTCTGCCTGAGGTGGATTTCCAGAAGTATTAGACACTTCAGTCTGAAAGATGCTGGCAGCAATCCTAAATTGTGGACAATCTAATTCTGCATGTGCATTGGTGTTGTGAATCCTGCACCAATTGGTAAGGGCTGCTTCAGCAAGATTGACTCTAGTAGTCTGTTTGGCTTCACCAGGAGGCTGATTGTCTAGGGGTGATGGTAATGAACCATTATTTGGCCTGGAGTTCCACACTCTGGGCTGCCTAGGAGGATTATTGTTATTTGCAGCATTACTGTTGAAGTTATTGTTGTATCCTCTGTCAGGGTAATTTGGTCTGTCATTGGAATAACTCCTATTTTGACCCGACTGTGAATAAAACCCTTGATTTCTCAAGTGTGTCACTTCTGTGGTGAGCTTTCTCAACTAAGCAGCAATTTCTTTGATTTCCTCTTTCTCCTCTTGAGCTTTGGCCACTACATTTTCAGTCTGAGGCTGGAAAAAGGAAGATCCATGGTTATTGTGGGATAGGTCTGTACCCTGAGGTGTCTGAGTATGTGCAGGATATTGTGGCAATTGGCCATTTCCATTAGGAGGAGGCATGATACTCAATGGAGGTACTTGCAAAGGTGCAGGCATGATTGCTGGGGGCATCACTGCTCCATTTGGATATTGTGCAGGATATTGTGAAGGATAAGCTGCAGGATACTGTGCTGGATATTGTGACTGCATGCCAGGCAAAGCAGGGAATGCTATATTTGGAGTAGGAGCAGGTATCAGCTGTTGATTTACCTTGATAGCTTCTTGAAAAGCTCCTGTCAATGTGGTGATCGCAGGATGTGTTCTCCTGATGAACATGGCGGTTAACGGATCCAGGGCTGAATAATAAATACTTCTGGCAGCATCATCAGCCACCACATATGGGGTAACTAGCTTGGACAACATTTTCTGGAACCTAGCATTGAAATTTGCAATAGGTTCATGCTCCAATCTCTTAATTGTGGCAAACAGGTGATAATTCATGGATGGATCAATAGGGACCTTGAATCTGTCAAGAAAGGCCTTCTCTAAGACAGCCCACGAACCTATAGAAGATTGACCAAGACTGATGAACCAATTATAGGCCTCTTCCCCTAAGGAAAAAGGGAATAATCTGCACACCACATCCTGATGCTCTATTCTGGCTCTGCAGCAAGCTTCTTTAAACGTCCTGATATGATCATCCGCATCCTGGTAAGGATGGTATTTTGGACAAAGCTTGTCCGGATACTTTGGTAATTCGTGGTACGCAGTAAAGGTCAATGGTGATTCTGCTGCAAAGAACGACATTGCAACCTGAGGGGGCTGAACTGGTGGTGCAGTTGGCTGAGGTTGGACTAAAGGTATACCCTGAGGTTGAACAGGAGGTGTCACTGGTATACCTGAAGGTATTTGCAAACCAACAGGAGTTACAGGGGGGGGTCCTGGTGAAGCTCTGGACGTACTAGACTCTGGAGTATGGTGAACGTCTACAGTCTTAGGTCTAAAACCTCTGACAGGCAATTCTTCGAAAATTTCACTATGTCTAGACCTGGTATTTATCCTGTGAGCCAGGATTTCTCGATTTGGAGGCCAACTAGCTGAAACTTTGCAAATTTTGGCTGGATTCCACCGGACGAGGTGATATTTGCGGTCAACTTGTAAATCAGACTGAATATTTACGCGATATTTGCGAAGATACTGCAAATATGACAGGATATTGGGATATTTCGACCAGTAGCACCAGATCTCGCGTGTCTAAGGCTCAAATTCTCAAAGCTTGAACAAATTTATGCATATTTGGCCAATATTTAGTGAATTTAAAGAGATCTACTGTAAAGCTTGCAATATTTATGTGAAATTTGGAAATCTTTACACAGAATGTGTAAATACAAACTTGTCGCAGCAAATATTTACGCGATATGATGAAATTCACAAATGATCTGAAGTTACCTTACTCTGAGCGTCATCAAACCTGGAAATACTGATGATGAATGTGATCTTCAATCCTTTGGCCCTCCTTCTAGCGCCAATTTATGTTGGTCATGATGTTAGTCATTCACAAACATAGAATAAAAGTTACACAACAACCTTTACTCATCTTGAAAGATACGATGAATTCAAAGAATTCATGATCCCAAGTCTCCGTTGATTAGGTCTTAATCTACTGACGTTACTCAGTGGTTGATGTGTGTTGCTGTTTTCCATTCAGGGGCCTTACGTGTTTCTGCACTGTTCATCATCATCATCTTCAAATATCCTGCTCTGGATGTTCGCTCTGCATAAGTCTTCAACAATTCTATCTCTGCACTGTAAATTTAGTCAAATAATGTGCATACAGGCTGATATTTGCATGATTTCTACCATTATTTATGATTCTTTGCATGATATTTTCAATACTACATGCATTTAACCAAATATGCTAAGGATCTTCAGTTATCTACGGGATTTCAGCATATTTCACTGTTTTTGCTTGTTATTTATCATGATTTGCAGTTATGGTGATGAATTAATGAAATTGAAAAAAAGGAAAAGGGTTAGAGAGTGAGATTCCTAAAATTACTGGACTTAGATCACTGATTCACATACAAGCTCCCATACTTGCAATGAAAAGAAGGAAAACTAGAAATCATACTTCACCAGGACATTCCACAAATCCGCATGATCTAGTGCAAAGCTTCAAAGGAAAGTTGACAACAACATGTAATGAAATGAAAGTGCTTCCAGTTGAACACAACATTCACCAGTACATATCCAGAAATCAACAGAAGATTACGTAAAATTTACAATAAGATTGTAATCTGGAACTTCATCTTCATTCAGTATGCTCAAGAACAGGTACATTTACAGTGATCTGAAGAAAGAACCTTGACATTTCAACAATTCTATCCTCATTAGTCTCAGCAATCCGATCTCCTAACTTATTCTACAGTAATTGACTCTTTGCGCCAGATGCGTCTGTGTATTCTAATGTATATCCTCCCTCTTTTTAAAATGACAAGCCCTGGATGTTATATAGAACAACTGCCAGAAAACGGTTACAATGATCCAAGGATCAGGATCCTCTCATAACAAACAACGGCCCAGATGAAAAGCACATGCTTCGTCAGTTAGCAAATGTACAGCTGGCACAGAATATTCCAGCATCTTCAACTTGATTCAGCCTCCAGCTGGCGAACAGCATATTTGACAATATCCTCCTCATTTCTGGCCCATGTTGACTCCATGCGCAACTTTGTAATGCTCAGCTCCAGCAGCATCATGATCTCAATGTTCAGCTTCAGCGGCATCACCATGACTTCAATGTTCAGCTTCAGCAGCATCATGACTTCAATGTTCAGCTTCAGCAGCATCATCATGACTTCAATGTTCAGCTTCAGCAGCATCATGATGATCTCCTGCAAGTAAACAGACAACATTAGGTTCATCATCATCATGATAAACAACAGGAAGTAAACACTCTATTAAACATACCTCCCCATGTGCAGCTACAGGCAATCAAGCTCTACCTGTGAAAAAATATGCACTAAATGCATAAACAGCATGAAAACAACCAGGTCAACCCTCGTTGACCAAAATCAGGCAGTCGGGCTTTCAAATTTCCATCGCTTCATGTTTTTGCCCATTTTCTTGTATATCGGGTTCAAAATATGATGATGATGATCTCGAATTATACAAGGAAATAATCGCCTCTCAACCATCCTTAGAATCCGGCCTTGCATCATCATCATATTTGCATCGGCGTGACTACATATGATCAGGGTGACAATTTTACCTTAGGCCGACGGCAACAGTTATACCGACGCCAAAAATCATGATGATGACCAACTATATACCTCAAAGTGGCCGCAGGATATTTGAAAATATGATGACCCTCCTTTCCTAATGCTCTGATGAAAAGCACATCAGGATGTTCACTTCTGCATACTGGGAAAGAAAGACAACGTCATCATCATCACGATGAAGACAAACAGGAGGACTCGGAAAATGATCCTGCCGCTGAGGAAAATCATGATGACGTCATCGTCATCATCAGGCTTGGTTAAAATGCAAAGGGATGACGTCATCGTCATCATCATGTTTCGTCAAGATCAGGAGGTAAATGGAATATCGGGTTCCCTCTAAGGAAGATGATCAGGTCATGAAAGCAGCATGACCCCCTTTTCGGCCAAGGCAACCCGCTCGAAAGGTCAGGATGATGAACATCATCATCATCATATTCGTTAGGTGATCAAAAATATGATCCTGCCGAAAGTCCTGATGACGTCATCAGGATATCCGGGGCTTGTGTTAATCTTCGAAGATGACGTCATCGTCATCATCATATTGGCGAAATGGATCATGCCTTGGAAAATATCCTGCCGAAGGACAAAGGTGATGATGACGTCATCGTCATCATCATATTCGCAAAAGTTTATACTTCTCGGCAGGAGGATATTACGAATTGTCGGGCAGAGAAAGATCATGATGATGATGTTCAACATGACTTAAGAAATGAAAATCACCCTCCGCTTCGAAAGATAAGGTGATCATCATGATCACGCAAAAGGAGGTCAGGAGGATATTAAGAAATGTCGGGTCCTGAAATATCATGATGATGATGATCACCAAGACTTGGTCGTGCGCGCAAATTATGCAGACGGCATATTTCTCTAAGTAAGGTGACGATGATCATCAGCATGATATTGTCACATCGGGTGATTTCGGAATATCATGATGATGCAATGTGAGAATATCATGATGATGCTCACAATGTTTCTAAGGTTACTCGACGGGCAAAACGCACTAGCACTTAAGATTGACGTCCGGATGTTTCGGGACTGCATGATTTTCATCAGGTGATAAAGTAAGATCATGATGATGACCTTTGGCGATATAAAAGACCGCCTGACGGGGAGAACCTACTACGACTTAAACTTGACGTCCGGATGTTTCGACCTCAGGATATTATCGGGGGCTTTCCAAATATCATGATGATGACCATCACACAGCAATTATCAGGTTTGACCAAAACTTTGACTGCTCACAACTCCCTCATAAGGACGAATTTTCAAGTGATGCAAAAGGCAAACCTGCGTGAAATTTCAAGCTCTTTCTAACCATGAAGCCATAAAAACAAAATATGAACTTTGAAAAACTAACCTCATGATGATGACCTACCTCATCCTGACCTTCATGATGATGATGCACCTGACTTAAATTTTACCAAAACCGCCAGAGACAGACAACACAAGCCAAAACAAAAGCTGGGTCCCTGTTTTGCCAAGTCAAAATGGGGCGTGTTGTGTAACCACACAACACCTCTCTAATGTCAAATCTTAAAATATCCTGCCTCTCCACTTGTACAAAAATTGAAACTTTTTATATATACTTTAAACCTCCAAAATTGCTATAAGATTCAAACTTTTAACTTATTGCCAAGCCATGTCATTTTTTTTTGTTTTTTTGGAAAAATATAACTATTACCTTGTTGATATTGAAGGTTTATAGAGAGGACTTTTATGAGCTACTATGTCCTAACACATGTTGTCACTTGTGCCGCCATATGCAAAAAAGGGTAAAACAAATTTTTATGTTCGTGTGATCTCTAGACAACAAATATTTAAGAAATAACAAACAAATTTCTATTTTCTGTTAACTTTAATATCAGCTCGGATAACAACACAGCCTATACCTTTATATTCAATCCTTGAAAATCACTCCAATAAAAAACCTTTTATGGCATTTAAATCTTAACCATGCAACTACCTATTTGTCAGTTGAGATGATAATCCTTTTCTTAATTTCTATATAAGTCCTTAAAACAAAAAATCTCAATGCATTAAAAATCCTCTACATGCGCTCTACAATGGTTTTCCTGCTCTTTTACTTTTTCAAATTTGTCCATGGATGTAGGGGACCTGGGGGGACCCCCTAACCCCCCTCCACTCTCCTTTGGTATGGGTCAGCCTAGGGAATGCTTTGGGTGATCCTAGACCCATGACTCAAGATAAGGCATCTATTTCCAAGGCATGGAAAAATGCTCTCTTGGGGGAAAGTGAAAGTGATTCAAGGGCTATCCCTTTTTTTTGGATACGAAGGAAGGCTCTGCAATTTGTCTTCTAGACACCATCATGGAGAGAATTGTCTCCTCTATGGAACATGCTCTTGTGGAAATTTTTTTCTCTTTCAAACCTAACATTGATTTGGTCCGGAGATGGGTTACTAGCAAATGGAGGGTGAAGAGCAGTGTCTCTATTAGTGCTATGGCTGGAGGGGAGTTTCTCTTCAAGTTCACAACAAGAGAAGACCTATCAGCTATTCTAGCTGGTGGACCATGGATGTATGGGAAGCATAGCCTCTCTCTCTACAAATGGAAGCCGGTCTTTGATGCTACTACTAATCTCAATAGGACAGCTCCAGTCTGGGTCAGATTCCTAGGTCTCCCTCTGGAGTACTAGGATGAGGAAATATTCATCTAGATTGCTAACTCCTTTGACAATTTGTTTCTCTTGACAACACCACAAAGAATAAATCTAGGTTAGTATTTGCTCGATTCTATGTTAGTGTTGATATTAACAAAACCCTCCCCAACTCCATTACATTGGAATCCAAATTTGGTCAATGGATCCAACTGATTCAATATGAAAACTCCACTAGCTTCTGCCAAAATTGTAACAAAAAGGGGCATCTAATAACTCAATGCAAAGCCAAAAAAGCAACTTTAGCCTTGGGTAATCAAACCATAAGGATGTGAGGATTATCCCTTTAAAGAGGACTTACTAAATATTATTAGCACCCCCCAAAGTAAGAAGGGAGAAGATAGGGAGATGGCTAATGGCTTTCCTCAGGCTAATGAATGTTCCACCCCTAGTCGTGATGCTCCAGTGTCAGCCTCACTGGAGTCAACTCAGAAGGAGTATGAAGGCTCACATATTGGGGTTGTAACTCCCATACAAAACCAAGAAATGGAAGAGGGTGAGATCCATCAAGAGATAAACCCTAGCTCAGAATCTCTAGATGAGAGTGGGGTGAACAATGAGAACAATGATAGGGTTTCCATTTTTAAAAGGATTGGTAGCCCTCTCAAAGTTGAAGAAACAAACAACAAACTATAAGGGTACCCTTTCCCTAATAACATGACTCTCATCTTAAGTCCTATGGCAGGTTCCAGCAAAAACAATAAGGACACAGACTCTAAAGGTTGGACCACTGCAAAGAAGAGGGGTAAAGGCCAAGGAAAGAAGATTGCTGATGTGGGGGTAGACCCCAAAATAAGGAGACCCCCCTAGATGGAAACTAGATAGAAATCTGCTAATAAGGATATAGCCATGGGAAGATAGAGGACCTTGGAGCTTGGCTCCAAGAAAACCCCTAATAAATGAGAATCCTATCTTGGAATATAAGGGGGCTTAATAACCCCCACAAGTAGTTCCTAGTTAAGAGCTGCATTTATGACAACAAAATTGATATTTTGCTGATTCAAGAAGTCAAAATGAAGTATGAAGGATTCTAGACCATTGCTAAGAATGTTTGGCCCAATGCTAACTATTGTATAAGTGATGCCTCAGGAGATTTTGGTGGGATTATTACTATGTGGAACATCAAGACTGTCAAAGGGAGTCTAATTGATAAATGTAAAAACAACCTTAGTGTCAGAATGGAAGCTCACAACAATTCTTGGATTCTTGTCAATATCTATGCTCCCAATCAGAGAAATACTAGGAGGGAAGTGTGGGATCACATCTCTACTCTTATAGAAACTAAAAAGAAGGATTGTTGGATGTTGGCTGGGGATTTCAATACTCCCCTCTACCCCTCAGAGAAAGTTGAGGGGATCATGGATTACACTAATAGCATGGCTGATCTGGTAAACTTCCTTAATAAAGAAGGGCTAATGGATCTAAATTCAAGGACAATGCTTTACTTGGTCCAACCAAAGAAAAGGAGGGAACTTGATTTAAGTTAGATTCGATCGTGTCCTAGTTTCCTCTAGCTGGGACTTCATTGGTACTTACACTCTTCAAGCCCTTTCGAGGACTACCTCAGATCATAACCCCCTCCTATTGTCTTGGAAAGATAAGGAAGTTAAAGGGCCAAATCCCTTCAAATTTGAGATCATGTGGACCCAACATCCTAACTTCAGGAATCTCTTGGCTAACTGGTGGAGCTATCCTATCCAAGGGACACCCATGTTTAGGCTAGCCAAAAACTGATAATGGTGAAAAACAAAGTTAAAGGATGGAATAGATACACCTTTGGCAACATCTTTGACAACAAAAGTAAGATCTCTACTAAATTGAAAGATATTCAGAAGCAAATGGCCAATGGTGACCTGAATGAGGAAACAACTCAAATTGAGGAATCCTTGAGAAGAGAATGGAAAGAAATCCTTAAGAAAGAAGAAATCTATCGGAAATAGAAATGTAGGGTACAGTGGCTTCTGGAGGGGGATAGGAATACTACTTTCTTTCACCAGTCGGCCATGAGACACAGGAAAAAGGAATAATATTGCAAAACTAATGGATGATAATGGTGCAATGGTAGAGTCAAATTTCCAAGTGGTTCAGGTGGCTGCTACTTATTTTCAGCATTTCCTGGCTACTCAAGACTATAGGGTTAACCAAGAGCTGATTGATATCATCCCCAAATCTCTAAATGATGAGGATAATGCTCAGCTAGTTAAACCTGTGACTGAGGAGGAATTTCACACTAGTATTTTCTCTATGAGAGCCTACAAGGCCCCAAGACTTGATGGTTTCCCCCCTACTTTTTTTTAGGAATACTAGGACATTGTGGGGAAAGATGTCACCGAGGCTATTAAGGAGTATTTTAGGACTGGCAAACTTCTCAAGCAACTGAATCACACCTTCATAACACTTGTGCCAAAGAAACCTAACCCCATTAGCATGGGAGACATTAGACCCATCAGTCTCTGCAATACAGTGTACAAGATATTTTCAAAAATCTTAGTTTTTAGACTACAACCTATCCTTGACAAGTTAATCAGTAACAACCAAAAAGGATTTGTTCTAGGCAGATAAATTCTTGATGCTACAATTTCCACACATGAATTTATTCACTTAATAGATAGAAACAAATTACCTAGGATGGTTTTCAAGCTTGACATATCTAAAGCTTATGATAGGGTGGCATGGGACTTCCTTTTTAAAGTCTTGGTGTAGATGGGAATACAAGAAAAAACTTTGTAGTTGATTATAATGTGTATAACATCTGTCAGATATTTTTTCCTCATCAATGGGATCCCAAGATGATTCTTTAGTGTTGGAAGGGGTTTAAGGCAAAGTGACCCTCTTTCCCCCTACCTTTTCATTCTGTTGGCTAATGTTCTTAGCTGAAGTTTCCATAAATTACTGAGGATCCAAGAGATTAAGGGTATCAAACCTGCTTCAATAGCTGATCTGGCTGCAATACAATAGTTTGTGGATGATACTAACCTTTTTGGGGCTGCCTTAGTGGTTGAGGCCAGAAAATGGGAAAAAGTGTTAAAGGATTATGCTGAGGCATTTCGTTAGTGCATAGACTACGACAAAATGGTCTACTTCTTCAATACTCCCTTGGATCTTTAGTAGAAAATTCTGAGGGTTCTTGGATGTGCCATTGGCATGCTCCTAGGAACCTATTTGGGCCTCCCCTTAATGGAGAAGGATGTCACTCCTACCTACTAGAATTCCATATTGGAAAGGATTCAAAAGAAACTAGCTGGGTGGAAAGGTAATTATTAAGCCAAGTTGGAAAATATCAACTCTTAAAGGCTTCTCTTCAAGGTATCTCAGTCTACTTTCAGTGCCTTTTTAAAATCCCTAAATATGTTTCGAAGAAATTTGAGAGAACATAGAGGAACTTCCTATGGACTGGTATGGAGGAAAAAAAGGATGGCCTTGGTCAGTTGGGATAAAGTGTACAGACCCAAACTTCTTGGGGGCTTGGGAATTAGAAAGATAAACTTGATCGATAAAGCTCTCCTTGCCAAAATTGGGTGGAATTTGCTAAGTGGGTGCAAGGAATGGGGAAAAGTTATGAGAGCCAAATACTTAACCAATCTGATATCAGAAGACTTTCTGAATTCCACAGGATTACCCCAGGGTTCAGTTATTTGGAACAATGTGTTAAAAAGTAGGACCTTGCTACTAAAGGGCATAAATTAGAGATTGGGAAATGGAAGAACTATCAGATTCTGGGAGGACAATTGGCTTTGTGGGACCCCGTTAAGCAAGATCTAGAATATTTAAGGATTGGTTAACAAGGTTGTTACTTTCTTTAGGAAACTCACCACTGATTATATCCTTCTTGGCAGAAGCGGATGGAAACAGCTGTCAGACTGTTGTTAAGACCAAAATGAACTCAGACATATTACTGATGAGGTGTAACTCTCCCTTAGAGATTATAGAATCCTTATCTTCCCCCAGAAAGACAAATTGTTGTGGGCTATGGATAAGACTAGGATATTTTTAATAAGATCTGCCTATAACCTTCTTATGGATCAAAATGGGGATAGGGACTTGTTGAGGAAAGTTTGGAACCACAATCTCATTCCTAAAGATAATCATTTCTGGTGGGTTGCTATTCAGAACAAAATATTAACTATGGATAACTTCTGATTAAGAGGATTTCAAATCCCCAATCGATGTGCTCTTTGCATGAAAGATGAGGAAACTATGCCCCACATGCTGCTACATTGTGACTACTCTAGGGAGGTCTTGAGTCTTTCCATGCTAAACCTAGGTGTTTCTTGGTGCATGAATGCTGACCTCCCTACTTTTATAAAATCTTGGAAGTCTCCCTTCATTTACCCTATTTGCAAAGAAATCTGGGACCAGGTTCCCCCTATCTTTTCTTGGGGTCTTTGGAAATAATGAAATAATAGGTTGTTTAGGGATAAGTACAAATCTCCCTAGGAGGTTTTTGTATGATTGTCAAACTTCTGCAGAAGAACATAGATCCAACAACACTTTGAAAGTTGTTGAACTTCCTCCCACTAATGTTGAAGTTATTATTATAATCAACTGTAGTATTCTAGATAACATCTGTAGATTGGATGATTCTAAAAGAAGATCTAGGGCCAGCACTAAGTGGGCCCCTCCTTCTCCTGGTTGGACCAAGCTCAACTTTGATGGAGCTACTAAAGGGAACCCTAGTTTGGCTAGTGGAGGGGGAATTCTCAGATCGGCTAATGGAGATTTTGTTGCGGATTATGCTGGTGGTCTTGGTGAAGGCACTAATAATGTTGCTGAAGCTATGGCACTCTTATGGGGTCTTAAAGTGGCCCTAGCCATTGGTGTCAAAAATCTAGTTATTGAAGGGGATTCTAAGATTATTGTGGATGCTGTCAAAGATAGAGCCAGGGTTGGATAGCAGGTTGAGGATATAATCTAGGATGTCAATTCTCTTCTTCTTAGTTTCGAAGGATGGGAGGCCAATCATATCTATAGAGAAGGCAATCAAATTGCGAATGCTTTAGCCAATATAGGGAATAATCTTTATCCCATTAGATGTTGGAGGAGTATTTTAAATATTCCTAGCAACATTAGAAGCAATATCCAAAAGGAGGCCCATCCTTGTATTCAATTCATGGCCAAGACTTACAATCACCTTAACCTTTCATATGACTTCATGTTACACCTTTGAATTATGGGGTGGCATGAAAAGGTCCTTGTAATCATGGTGATAATGACGTATGCCCGCTCCTCTTGGATATGGGAGTGCCACACAAGAAAGTTATAGCTAAGCAAGGCCCCTGTACAGTTGCCTAGTTGGCACAAAGAGTCATTTCACATTTCAATGGCTCAGCTAATTTTTGAAAGTCCGCACAAGTTGTATGACGCTGGCAATTATGTTTTGAATGCAGATGGGGATTTGAAGGACAATCCTGGGATTTTGAGAAACTTTGAATGTAGTAACAATAATGATAGATAGGTAATTAATTCTAGACAGTTTGGAGAGGATACTCATTCCTACAAGTCATCTTTTACCTACATTTTTCATTGCCAGCTTGAGAAGTACAAAACCATGGGAGGTGATAAATTTAGAATGGAGCCGACCTCCTGCGTTGAGTTCAAAGTTGATTCTATGGTGTGAAGCATCTACTATGAAGGTGGAATAATGTCCTTTCTAGAATGTTTGAATGGTTTTGATGAGAAGCTCTCGATACAATTTGTCGTGTCATAGGATGAAGGCCACAAGGCGCATGTGGGTGGGGTTCAATTTGAAGTCTCAAGAAGATTCCATAGATAAAGCCACATGATTGAGATGTGAGGGCAAGTGTCTAAAAAAATAGACTAAGGTACAGGATCCAAAGGGTTTGAAGAAGTTCTTCCATGAAGGGGAGAAACCAGTTAGAATGCAAGGAGGATTCAAACATGAAAGCTTGGGCAGCCCTTGGGATCGTGTCTATTATCTCTTAATGAAGTTCATCACTCTTGAAGGTCATTACAAGTGATTTTACCATTACCACTTTTCCCTCCTTAATCATTTTTGTCATAAGGTTTTAGTGAACTTCCCTTTCTATTTTCTCTCTTCTTTGGAGTCTTCTGTCATGCTTGCTAAGAAAGCCTATAAAATCAACCCTAAGGTGGTGGTGGTCCATTTGCATCAAGGATTAATCCATAGGATTTATCACTTTCACCTTGCTTTATGCCCTACTAAGCTAATTAGAGCTTTCCTTATAGAGGACAATAAGGAGGAGGATCCTGAGGATCATATCCTGCTTAGTGTTAAATTCAGCAGCCCTAGCAAAAACAAAGCTTCCAAACTTGTTGACAAAGACCCTCTTTTTCCCCTGGGCCCTCCTGGAATCCTGTTGAGACCCCTATTCCTGGTCCCTCCATAAACAAAACCCTCAAGTCCACCCCCTCTAGGTGGGGCCCAGCTGATTCAACTTCAGGGGGTGCCACTGGGTCCCTTGGACAAGCCCAGAAGGCTATAGCTGAGGGCCTTTGTGGTTTGAAAAATGTCCCTTCTCTAGAGGGAGGTAAAAAGCGTAAAGACAGCTAGGTTGATCAACCCTCCACTAGGAAGGGAAGAAAAAAAAAGGTCAAGAAAGGTGACGGGGGTGTGAAGAATGTTGAGCAAGTTGTGGAAGAGGGGACAGATAAATTCCGTGAGCAGGGAGAAGCTATTATGTCCAAGGTTAAGGAGGCTACTCAGGGCAAAGGTAATACTCCCAGGAGACCTAGTATTCGTAGATCCAGTAGACTTACTGGGGGGAAGACCCCTATTTTAGAAATCATGGACTGTTAACTCTAATTCTGACCTTGAGGATCCTGAGGAGGAAATTAAGATTAAGATTGTGAATTTGACCCCTGAGCAGGAAGGTGTGAGTTATTTTGACTTGATGAACAACTCCTACTATGAAACTGACCAGGAGGATGTGGAGATCCTTGAAACCCCAGAGAAAGAGGCTAACAGTGCTAGAGAAGGAGATTCCAATTATCAGCTTAAGCAGGAATTAAATGAAGTAAAAACTAAGCTATTTGTTGTGGAGAACAAAGTCAAGGTGCTGGTGTCTGTGTGCCTGAAGGTGATTCACAGGGTGGTGACTACTTTTATCATGTTGTAGGATGACCACTTGGACTAGGTTGTCAAAGATGTGAAGGCTACGAACAAGGAGCTGATGGAGTTCCTAAAAGAAGATTGGAATGTGCTATTTAATTAGTTCTTGCTTTTGGTTCTATTACTGGACTTGGTTCTATTTCTATACTATTATATTTTTCAGCTGTAAGTTAGCTATTTTATGTTGTTTGTGGTTGTTGGCCAGTTTTGCTGCCCGTAGGGCTGTTGTTATAGGGATTTACACCCTCATTTGCAACTTATTAATATAAAAACAAATCTCAATGCATTTGAAATGATGGTATTAAATCAAAATGCAAATGATATATATTTAATGTAGATAGCCGTGGCTTTTGTAGAATTAAATACACAAGCCCAACTACATAATATAATTGGCTACAATGAAATAGGGAACTTCTGCATACAAAATAAACATATCTTTCCACTTTCCTTACCAATGTCCTAGACGTGACGTGGATGATGAGTGTATGTTGGTAAAATAAACCCATCTTAGACCTTGCTACAGATACAACTAGAAATGAAAATGTAAATAGTGGATGCCTCTGTGGATTGCTTAGACTCACTCAACAATATTTTTCTTGGGCTCAACAAATTTTTTTCAACCTTCCTCCCTAAGCTCTGATACCATGATAAAAATTGAGCATGAAGACTTTTGAATGAAATCAAATCATATTGCATAGAATAAATATTGAATAATAAGTATAATATTAAGTTGAGGATTTTATTCTCATTCAACCAGTTGATTTACATTGATGTAATATGGTTTTATAAAGCCTTTATTTTCTCATATAAAACCAACTTTCCTATGGTAAAGTAACTTCCTAATTATTTATTTAACTATTATCTAACCTTATCTTATATACTAAAGATGTAATATAATTCCAATAGTTTTATCATAAATTCAACATGATTCTAGCCTAACTTTACTTCCTTAGGATTGGTAATCAAAGCTCACTTTCTCAAGTTATAAGATGTGATTTTGATCACTAACAAATCCTTTCAATGGAAAGTTAGATAAGATCATGTATTATTTCATTTTTTAATAATTATAACTTTTTACTAATTTTTTAAAGTGGACACATCCTAAAAATAGAAAACTAAGCATGATCCCCCCTAATTTTGAAAAAAAACAATGAAAAAATATTTTTCTCCTATGAATAAAATGAAGCATAGGATGTGAAAATGTATTTTTTTCAAATTTGGATGAGTGGATCCCAAATTATGTAGAAAAAATAATACATTCATTTAAAAAAAAAACAAAGACACTACTAAAAGTAATTAAAGATCAAGACCTTAATATATTTGAATTTTAGAAAGAAAAAATACATGGTTAGGAAGCTAAGAGAGACCCTAGAATCATAATGGCTTTATTAAAATCTTGTTTAAAATAAGTGAATCTAATAGAGGGCATGCTTGACATTTGTATGTTTTTATATCTTTTATAAAACATGGATTTGGGCAACCAAATTTCATATCCCACTCTAATGATTGGTAAATTCAGACTTGTTCCAAGCTTAAGGAGAACATTTCTTTAGTCTAAACTACAACATGTATGTGTTTTAACATGCTTGCATTAGCAAAAACATGTCTGAGCCTTAAGGTGAGTGTATTATAACACACGTGTTATGTTTCCTAGAATGCGAGTGCATTTTGGAGAAATATGAATGTTTTGCCACTTGTTGGCCCCTATCTTTGTGCACATGCTTGGATAAATATTTCTTGGGCTACCTTTGTATGGTTTATTTTATCAAAGATGTTAGATTTGAAGAATCTTAGACTGAAGTGACTACACAAAAATAAAATCACATAACTATATTTGAGGAGTCCCATTTATGGGATTTCCTTGGTCTAGACTCTAAATGAATTGCTTTACAAATAGTAAATAAGTTACATATCATCTCTCAATCTCCTTTCACTTTTATGTAGCAAATCAACATCAATTTAATCCCCTTCACCATCCATACATGGAGAGTATAGGGGCAATAATAGAGGAATGGGACAGTGTTGAAAGCCAAAATAACACATTGTGAATAAGATATAACAACAAAGATAGTGCATGAACAACAATCATGATTAATGTATAAGGAACAAGTTGAGACAAATCACACATGGAAATGTTGGAAACACTCTAGATCAATGCAAATGATATCATAATATTGTCACCCAATACATATATGTATCATGGAGCACATCAAATAAGAGATCATGACACATCACAATATATGTATACATGGTTGTTTATATGTGCCTAACACACATCAATTGCAATGTGCAAAATTGTGCAATGATTATATTACATAGTGAAAAGGAAGGAGAAAAAAATGGATATGGTGCAAAATGATAGAATGGAGCATGGATATAAATGAATGGATGATATGAGTGAATTCATATGTGTAAAAGTAGGCAAGGTTGTTTGATTGCATGCATGCAACATAAAAATGTAATAGAGCCACCCAAAGACAACACTTGACATGTACATAATACATAGGCTAGTGCAACCTAAATATTTATTGGCATGCTGATAGTCAAGAAAAGATTATAGGTTCCTAAGTCAAGAAATATTATAGGTGTTGCTTAATCCAATATCCTTGGCATAATCTCCTCTGTAATGAGACAACGATAAGTGCATTTTATATGGTGCAAGGAATTTGAAGTTTTGAGGATGAGAAAGATTTAAGTATGCTTGCACAAGCCTCACAAAATGTTTAACATAATATTAATAGATGTTCTTTATGTTATTCTTAAATATAGTATTTAATCAAGAATTTGTCTTATATTCTTTTGATGAATTGGTGGTTTCTACAAAGTTTGCATGATATTCTTCAAAATTGAAGTATATATATTCTTACCATACTTACATAGTCGTTTGAGGGTATTGAAACATAACTATTGCCAACATTAGGATAAAAAATCTAATCATACATGGTTGAATGTGTCAATCAAGCATGAGAGAGATCTTAATCTTAAAGAGTTATAACTTTCCACTAAAGGTCTAAACCTAAGATGGTTTGGAGGCTAAAGTCTAGACCACACTCTTTATGGTGCTAGAATATCCAATGGAAATATTTCTCCTCACAAGAGTACAATATGTTTTTAGTGTAGTAGAAGATATTGCTCCCATTACCTGCCAAGAAGATGTGTCTTTAAGCAAAACAAAGGAGAAATTGAAGTTTAGTTTTCCTTCTTGTCTAATTAGAACTCTACAAAATTGGTCAAGGAAACCCAATAAATGCATTTACATGAATGCAAAATAAGTGATATGTTTGGGGGTTTAGCCTCCACGGTTATGGAATTCTTATGTGATGTATCTATAGTTGGTAAGAATTTATTCAAGTATCAAGATGAACTACATTGCCTTCTCTCTACTCTTAGTTCAAGAGGAGGGATGCAAATTAGTACTTCTAGCCTTTATTTCTTGTTAAGTCCAATGACTAGACTTGCATAATGGTAACAACTTGTACTTCCATAATCATAACATGCTCTATAGAGAGTATTTACATCATGGGAAAACTCTCCTTGTAACTCTCCTTGTATTTCATGTCAATTTGAAATAAGATGGGGAAGTTTAGAAGTGTACATGGCTAACATAACATTTTTTCTCTATCTATGAACCTCACTATACACCATCCCAACACCCAACTAAATCAATGCTATTGGGTGTAATTCATTTTTTTAATTGGTAAAAATATTTTATTCAATACCAAGACTAGTGCCACAATCTTTCTCCTATATGGCATGTGAACCAAGCTCTACAAAATGGCTGAGCTACGGAGGCGATGACTATTCATTGTAATAGTTATAATCTTAGGGTTCAACAATGACCTATTTATGTTGTCATAATGCATTCCAAATGTTTTATTTCTTATCAATACATTTGCTAAGTTATGGAATTGAATTGTTTTCAATCATCCAATTTGAGTTCTTTTCTAAACTTGATTTATACCTTTATAGGCACGCCATAGGTTTTTAATCATCTTTCATGGAATTTGATTTGAAAGCATCTAGGAGGAGTTTTTAGGTGGTCATGGCTACTTTGTAGTTGGTCTTGAAAATTGGTTTCAACCACATCATGTTTTCATGACATTCTATGAAAGTGAACCCCAACCTTTTGAAGAAGCTAATAGAGATAAAAGGTGGAAGGATGTTATACAATTGAAGTATGATGCTCTACTAAAAAACAAGACATGGGATCTTGTCCCTTCACCTTTAAATAATATAGTCAATTACGTATCACTTTATAATGTCAAATATAACTCCATTGGTGAAGTGGACAAATATAAGGCAAGGTTAGTTGTTAAAGGATTTACTCAATGACATGGTATAGTCTATAATGAAACCTTTGCCTTGGTAGCGAATATGAGCACCATTATGACACTTCTTGTTCTCACAACTCATAGTGGTTGGGAAATACACCAAATGGTTGTTTAAAATGCATTCCTAAGTAGTGGTCTTCAAGAAAATATTTACATAACTCAACATAAATATTTTTTAAACAACCTAGAAAGGGAAATTCTTTAGAAACTTAAAAAATCACCATGACCTAAAACAAGCTCCTAGATCTTGGTATGCAAAAATTAACAGCTACTTCAAATCCCTTGGATTCTCTAACTATTATACTAAAAATAATCTCTTTGTAAAATTTGAAGATGGGTAAATCATCATCATTTAGAGTACATGCATTCTAATTGTGGTCATCAAGATACTTGGTGATTTTGAGAGAAAACTTGTGATGATTTAATGTTCAAATGCTCATGTTGACTATTAGATTATCTCAATAAGCTCACAATTGTGAAATATAATATGTTATACTAATGTTTATTTTAATTAATATAATGAAAAATATTATAAATTTGTAATATTTGTTAGTATAAAGCATAATTCTAATGCCTAAAATATGGTTGGAAGGAATTGGACTCATGTTTTGCATAGACCCAAAGAATAAAAAATAATTTTCATGCCATGAAATTGCCTTGTGAAGGATAACTACACATTCTAATAAAGTTCACTAATTAATTGGCATGTACCCAAGTCCTATATAGAAACCCAATACTTGAGGAAGGAACTAAAATAATTATTTGTTTCTCCTTAAAGATAAATTTCATTTTAATTAGGGAGCTTTTAAATCCTTGTGAATTCATGCTTCTAAAAATTGTAAACCATTTTCCATCATAATTGGTACATGAAGAGAGGATAATCATTTAGTCGGAAATGCATGATCATTATCTTGAATGTAATTCAAGTGCATAGGTTATATGGCAATGAATAGCAGGCAATCACATAGTATGGGATATGTGTGTCATTCACTAAGAGATATGTAATCATAAGATAATGCTTGTGTTTTGTGTGGAAGACTTACTCATTACTAGTAGTCTAAACTCCTTAATCTATAAATATAAAACCAAGTTGGTCAAATCATACCTTGTATAGATAGCTAGTAGGAAATTCAATCTACCTTACCATAACTAGACTAGATATTACCTATGCTATAGGCATTACTTTCAAATTTCTATAAGATCAATGTCTTGATCATTGGAAAAAGGGAAAAAGAATTTTGAGGTATATCAAAGGTACATATTATAGATGCCGAAAATGAAAATCAGATGAATCTATAAACCAGAATCAGAACATTTTCAACATCAATGTCAATGGAGTCTATCCTAAATGAATACAAATGCAGAAATAAAATTCTAAACAATAAAAAACAAAACGTAAGTATTCAAAAAGAAAACTAACTCCATTGTTACCTATCACCAAGATCTTGATTAATGCATTGATGCTCTTAGATTTCCATATGCACACATGCAACAAGAGGCTATGGTGAATAGATGAAAGATTATGCTCCAGTATCGATTCTCTCTCAAATTTTTTGTCTCAATTATGTATATCAATGGTGAGAAGAAAAGAGGGTTTAAATAGATGCCTTATAGAATAAAATCCAGATCATGGGAGAAGATGTGGAATTGAATGTTGAAACGGAGAAATGGACATTTGTCCATATTGCCAAGGCTATTTTTGAAAGAAATAAATAGAGCATTTATGTAATAGTGGAGATTTAGATATTCATGGAGAAAGTGGGATTTGTGCATTGAATATGCAATAAAGGTAATTTAATTAAGTGAAATATATGATTAATGAAATATGCAAATGGATAATGATTTATATAAATGTAAGGGTATTTTAACAATTATGTGAATAGAGTATGCATGAAATGGATAAATAATTTTATTATTTTAATGATTTAAATGTTTAGAGGACATTATTAAATGAATTAATTAAATAGATGATAATATCTATTTAATTAATAGAAGAAAAATAGAGGAAATTACATAGTGAATTAATTAATAGAAGAATAATAAGAGAAAGTATTACATGAATTAATTAATTAAATAATAATATCTATTTAATTAATAGAAGAAAAGTAGGATGATTCTAAGGACAAATTTAAGTGTCTACATATGTAATTATGGTATTTAATATATTTGCACCAAAAATGCTAAATTATTTTGTTATTTGATGCCAATTGTGATAGTGATTCTATTGATAGAAAATCTACTTCTACTTGTCTTCAAGTTTGATGTAGGTGTTATCACTTGGAGTAGTGGGAAATAAATAATTATTTTTTATTAACGGATAAAATAGGTTTTGAAAGGACATTAAACCTTTTACATGGGCAAGGCAATGAATACCATATAAGCCACACAACAACACAACTACAGTCAATCTACCACAAAGAACAACAACCCAACAAACCACAAAACCAAAGAGTCAACTTCCTACACAATGCCTAACATTGTCCTTGCAGATTGCATACCCTTGTCCTAGGTATGGGAATTTGATACTAATTTAGGAAGACCTCTCTTCATTCTTTGAACAATCATCCAAGACACACCATTATTAGAATCCTCCAGTCGAGAAGAAAGGAGAGGGAAATCCTCTATGGCTACCTCAGCCAAAGTCACTGTGTGCAATGGGGGAGAATGTCTAACCGAAGGTGTCAAATGTTACACAAAAATTGTAGACAAAGCAAGATCAAGGATTCCACCACAACCCATTGAGGGGGAATGGGATCCAACAATGAAACTAGCATAACCGGGTTTGAAAAAGAAGTCCCAACAAGAATCAAGGAAATCACCAAAGCCATGCTAGCCCCAAGGGGAACCAAGACAAGAGTAGCCATTGGGGCCTCATCATGGCCCACCACCAAGGAAATGGGAGAATAAGACCCATCATCCTGAGAGTTAGAAACATCAGAATCACCAATATTCAAGTAGTCATGGAGTTCATTCTACCACCACCTAGTCGATCCCACATTCTTCTGATGAGAACAAGAGCAATTAGAAGCAAGGTGTTTAATAGAAAAACATCATCTACAATAGAAGGAGAGAACCTCATAATCAAGCAGTTGAGTCTGTGTATGAGGAAAATCGAGAGGTTGAATGATAAAATCAAAGTAATGATAATAACAACTCAATAACCCATAACATAAAGAGATCGATCTAAGTAAAAAGCTAATATCAATGAATAAATCAAATAAAAACAAGAAATCTTTTACCTAGATTGTATTGTTCTCTTTGTAGATATGTGGATTGCTCAATAATGTTGCGAAACCATTTTTGTAACAAGCGAATGTAGGTTGTATGCATGCTCAAAGTGCCCAAAGGTGCTCAAGGGTGCTCAACGATGCGATGAATGCTCAATGCGCTGTAAAGGATGCCTAAGAATAAATGATCGAAGAGGGTTTGTGAAGGAGATGAGGGGAGTTTATATAGGTTTCAAACATGATCGATCAATGGATGAAATAAATCCATAGAATGAATGGTTGAGATAAATCAAATAACTCATGCTGAATGTGCACACGACATGTGTCACTCCAAAAAGGTATTTTTATTAAGATAATTACTTTTTTGATAAAGATAGATTTGATTTCATAAATTAGAATACTTTTGCTTCTAATTCATGAGTTGATGAAAATAAGATAAATTAAAGCCAATTAACTCAAATTGTAATTTGCTTTTTGAAGTTCTAAAAATAAGACTGATTGTGCATGAGTTAACATGATATTTTTAGAGGAATTGGAAGATAATTGAAATTAAATAAATAAATTTATTTAATTGATTGTGCATGATTTTGAAGAATAGATAAGATATGAAGATTTAAATAAATTAAACAAATAATTGATTTAATTTATTTTGCATGATGAAGGATAAATAAAATATTTGATTATATTTTATTTTTAGAGGAAAAAGCAAATTAAATAAATAAATTTATTTAATTGTTTGTGCAAGATTAGAAGACATAAAATAGATTTGAAGATTTAAATAAATTAAACAGATAAATTGATTTAATTTATTTTGCATGATGAATGATAAATAAAATATTTGATTATATTTTATTTTTAGAAGATTTATTTTTAGAGGATTGAGATAATTTAAATAAATTTGCATGATTTATTTAAATTTGGAAGAACAATTTGATTTAATTAAACAATGTAAATTATTTAATTGTAGATAAGAGGATTTGTGATGAATTAATTAAATAATGGGATTTATTTAATTAATGTAGACTTGAAATTTGAAAGAGGATAATGACTTAATTAAATAATAAAAATTATTTAATTTTGGAAGAATATAGAGGAATTTAATAAAATTAATTAAATAAAGAGGATTTATTTAATTAATGTTGAAAATTTGTGATTTGGACGAATTTGATGAAATTAATTAAATAATTAGATTATTTAATTAATGATGACTGCAGGTGATTAGAAAGAATTGATGAAAATGCAAGTGATTCGAAGACAGTCATTTTTGGGTGTCTACATTTTGCCCCTCTTTGATGCATTGCAGTTTACAACGTTGAATCAAAGAATGATTGTTGAAGACATGATATAAGTTTGATGCCCCAGTGTAGCTAGCTACCCCTGTGTAGCTCACGTAGGATTCCCCCTGGAGAGGAAAAATAGGGAAGCGACAGAAGGACTGAGTTGATGCTCGACTAGAAGATTGTGTTGGAGATAGAAGAAAGGAGATAGAAGAGAACATGAGAGAAAGATTGTTGATCGATCTTTGCTTGAAAACTATATAATGACATGGATAAATGGATGAGCTTGTTGCAACGCTTTCACAAATGTTGATAAAGAGCAATCTTTATTTTTTGATATAGCACGTGGATAGTTTACCACCAAGGTATAAATGACCAAGGTGCTATGATATCTGAGTGTGCAGACGTTGACTCTGCAAGAAAGCGGTTTGAACTTAGATCTCTTAGACATAATATAACCTTGGTTGAACATGTGAATGAGCCATAGTCTTGAACATAAAATAAACTTCAATACATAAATGCAAGAAGAATATTAATATGTAAGATGCTAGGACGTAACACACACAAGATAAATATGTTGCTAAGAAAGATACTAAAGATCATTCCTCAAACACGGCACACAAAAGCAATGACTATGCCTCTAATCCATACTGCATCGCAACATATCAAGATTATAGATAAATCAAGGTAGCCTTGAATAGGTAATGGACAAAGGAGCAAAAGCTAAATCATAAATCAAATTGACTGACTTACAAAGTAAACATACAACCAACATATTCTCTTGGCAAAGAGGTTGCTTTGGATAGATTGGATTGGTTGGGTAGATAACAGCCTTATCGTAGGAACGATGTGTCCATTAAAGGGTGTTATCTGTTGAAAAGATAATGCCTAGTTTTAGGAAATGCCACATGTTGTATAAGACACGTGTGTTGGTCTCGATCATGGAACACCCTGTATAAGACAAATTTTGTTGATCTGTTGCTTGGTTGAGATTGATTTAGCTGATGTTGGCAATCGATATGTAGGACAACATATGGCTCTGTAAGTAAGTTGCTTTGCTTTAGGTTTGTTAAGGACTTCTACTTTGAAAGGACGCATTTGTTTGTTTTTTTGCTACTTGAGTTAGTCAAGTCGAGATGAATGGATTTTGATAAACAGAAGACTAGAAAGGTGGCATGTCAATGGATTGAGGTGTGTGAAGAATGATGAATCATATGTGCCTGAGTACTAGATACATCTTTCATATTCCAAACTGCCTACATACCCTGTATCCACTGGATCAAGGCACATTACGATGAAAGATGAAAGATGATAGATGATAATATGTAGTTCTAGGTAAAGTGATGAATGGGTCAAGGTGGTTGAGCTTGGCTTGGTGAAATAATGAGATCTTATGTACCTAAATACTAGAAACTTCCTTCGTAATCTAGACTGCCTACATACCCATATCCATGGGATCAAGATACCTTAAGATTGAGAAGAGATGATATGTAGTTCTAGTTGGTGTTCTGATACTAGTGCAATAGGCCCATAGGGCAGGATTGAGTTGCAGGTGCCAATCATGACCAACTTCATTGACCGTTTTCTTGAGGATTTTGAGAATGGTTTTGTTGGAAGCCTCAGCTTGGCTGTTACTTTGTAGATAGTAGGGAGTTGAAAAGTGATGCTGGATATTGTATTGTGTGCATAAGGCATAGACATCTTGATTCTTGAATGGTCTCCCATTATCAGTGACAATGGCTTGGGGGATACCATATCGGTAAATGAGGTAGTTTAGGATAAACTTGGCTATTTACTTACTGGTGATATAGGTCATGGGAATGGCTTTGACCCACTTCGTGAAGTACTCAGTGGCGGTAATGATGAATTTGTGGCCATTAGATGAGGATGGGTGGATTTGTCCTACAAGGTTGAGACCCCATTGAGAAAAAGGCCATGGAGTCGTCACAGATTATAGTTCATGAGCTAGTGTGTGAATCAAATCTCCATGCTGCTGGCATTGTAGACACTTCTTAGCAAATTGTAAAGCATCTTGTTCTATTGTAGGCTAGTAGTAACCTGTTCTGAGTATCTTCTTAGCAAGATTAGGACTAGTAGAATGTGTACCATAGACACCTTTGTGTATGTCTCATAAGGTAGCTTCAGCTTCTTCCACGTTAAGACATCGTAAGAGAATACCATCAAGACTCCGACGATAAAGTGTATCACCTAGAATGGTGTAATGGGAGGATTGATGGATAAAGGTTTTGTGTTGGGTTGATGATAGTTCAAAGGGAAAGGTACTGTGTTTAAGGTATTCATAGATATCTTCATACCATGGGGAATTGGGACCAACAAGTTCACAGATGATTTTAGTAATTGGAACATCGATGGTTGGTACCAACAATTGCTCGATCAAGAATTCACATTTTTGTGTGTTTGCAGGCATGTCTATAAGTGACTCCACAGAGGCCATAGAGTCTGTAGCCTTGTTATGCTCTCTTGGAATTTGCTCAAAAGTAATACTAGAAAAGTGTGGTTTGTAGGCATCCACTAATTGCTTGTAAGGCACCAACTTTTCATCTTTTGTTTGGTACTCATCTGTGACTTGTTGAATGACTAGTTATGAGTCTCTATATACCTGTAGTTCTGTGATGTCCCATTGAACTACTGTGTTGAAACCTATGAGGAGTGCTTCATACTCGGCTATGTTGTTGGTGCAAGGAAATGCTAGCTGATATGACTTGGGGATATAGTCATTTTGTGGTGTGATAAAAAGAATGCCGGCCCCTAATCTATGCTGTGTGTAGGAACCATCAAAGTACAATTTCCACATTATTTGAGGTAGAAAGAGTGAAGGGATTCTCATCCAGAAAGTCAAATACCATAGGATGTATATCTGTCATGGGTGCTTCTGCTAGTTGATCTGCTAGGGCTTGTCCCTTGATTTCTTTACGATCCACATACTCAATGTCAAATTCACTAAGGATCATGACCCATTTAGCTAGTCTACGTGTAAGAGCTGCTTTTGCTAGTAGATACTTCAGTGGATCAATTTTGGCTATGAGATTTGTATGTTAGTTTAGCATGTAATGCTGCAACTTTTGGGAAGCAAACACTACTACTAAACAAGCTCTTTCCATAGGTGAATAATTGAGTTCCTAACCCACCAAGGTTCAACTGATGTAATAGATTGCGTGCTCTTTTCCTGACTCATCATGCTGTGCTAGAAGAGCCCCTAGGGCTGCAATTGTAGTTGAGATGTACAAGATCAATGGTCTACTGGTGACTGGTGGTACTAAGATAGGAGGTGTAGCTAGATATTCTTTGAGCTGATCAAATGCTACTTGACACTTATCATCCCATCGAAATGAGACATCATTTCGGAGCAAGTGTTGAAATGGTTGACATTTATTTTCTAGCTGTGAGATTAAATACCTAATAGATTGTAACCTTCCTTGTAGGCTCCTTAATGCTTTTAGATTCTTTGGTGGAGGCATCTCCACTATAGCCTTGACTTTTGCTGGATCTACTTTGATGCCTCTGTGAGATACAATGTATCCCAACAGTTTTCTTGATGTTACCCCGAAGACACATTTCTTTGGATTGAGTCTTACTTGATACTTTTCTAGTCTGTCAAAGATTTGTCCTAGAACTTGTATGTGATCTGCCCTAGAAGATTTTAGTAGTATGTCATCCACATAGTCCTCCATGATATGATGAAAGAGGTCATGGAATATCACTGTCATTGCTCTTTGATAGGTTGCCCCTACATTTTTAAGACCAAACGTCATGACACACCAATAATAGTTACCCCAAGGACAAGTGAAAGTAGTTTTATGTTGATCTTCTTCCGCTATCATTATCTAATTGTAGCTAGAGAATCCATCCATGAGAGAAAGCATTTCATGACCTGCGGTCAAGTCTACTATGAGATCAATCTTCGGTAATGGAAAGTCATCTTTGGGACATGCTTTCTTAAGATCTCTGAAATCATTACACATGCAGATGCCCCCATTAGGTTTAGCCATAGGTACAATGTTTGAGACTCATTATAGATAATCAATAGGCCTAATGAACTTCGCATCTAGCAACTTCTATATTTCCACTTTTACCAAGAGAGCTATCTGTGGATGCATCTTCCTTAGCTTTTTCTTGACTAGTTTAACTGTTGGATCCACTGTGAGATAGTGAACTACTAGCTTAGGGTCTAACCCTGGCATATCAACATAGGTCCATGCAATGTTGATCATGCATTGCAAGAAGAAATTGTTAAGATCCTTGTGTTCTTTCTCTAATAATGATGCTACAAGGAATGTTGTCTTTGGATTTTCCTCTGTGCAAGATTTATCTCTGTAGAATCTTCCACTAGGAGAGTTGATTTCTCTTGATACTTAGATGGTAGGGGAAGGTCAAATCCTCCATCCTCAGGTGCCATAGTTGGGTTTTCACCTTTGGATATGTCATTTGTTTTTACTATTTTGTGATCAGGAGGTGCCACGGTGTGGTTTTCACCTAGAGATCTTTCTTTATTTTTACTTTTGCGACTGGAGGATTTGGCATTCTTACCAAAATAAGCTGTTGGCTCTAGTTCCATTACAAAACTAGCTTTGTGATCACTAAGAGGGATACTATCCTGGAGTCCCATGAACTCTGTGACAGCTTCATCATTCTGAAAGACATCTAGAATAGGGCCCCTTGTTGGTCCCAATCGATAAGTTCATGGTAGACAAGTGTTACAATCTGAGTGTTTGTGGTGGATGTTAAGGATATGGATGATAGCATGAATACGAAGGATTCAGTAAATAGGTTAGTCATATGGAGGGAAGAGTCGTTGATGATATCCTCATTAGACATTGAATTGGCAGGAAAAGTTTCTGCCACCTTGTCGAGAATACCCTCTATGTCCAAGGCGTGTGGTATCTTTCTACCAAATCCTAACCCCTTCTTGTCTAGTTTCTTCATCACAATAATGGGTTCCATTGTTCCTTGATTCTATTTCCCAAGGCCACCTTTGCCTTTATAGCCCATGTTTTTTACTATCCTTGAGCCATTGCCATATTGCTTGACTGGTATTGTGACTGGTTCTTTCTCCTTGTAGAGCTGAGAAGAGATGTCTTCAATAGTGTTGTGTCTTGCACACACGCCCCATTCAAGAATGGAGATCCCCTCTTTTGATTTGGCTAGAGAGTCATATGATCTTTTGATCTCCTAAGTGATTGTATGGTCAAAAGTGCATTTTGACCTTGATGGAAAGATAGCATTGCAAATCACCTCAAAATCTGTAAGAATGAATCCTTGTTCTCCCTTTGAGGACCTTGAATTGACATTTTGCGCTAAAATGGCCTTCAACTGACCTTTGTGTTGATTTCTTGTTTGTCCGACCTGGTGCTAAAAACTGCCTAGTCTGACCTTAGCGCTAGAATCCTATCACTTCGACCTGAGTGCTAAATCCATTTCTGACTAACCTAACATTGAATCATTGTATCTTTCTTTTGCGCTAAAAGTTGCCTTATCTGACTTTGTGCTAATTTCTCCACTGTCGGACTTCTGCACCAAAAAGGGCTTCATCTGACCTGCGCTAAAAGTAGCGATCACCAACCTAGTTGGACAACCCCTAAAAGTCTACAGGTTGGGCAAACTGAACTTCTGAGCCTTGTGCTGAATGCTACCCCGTCTGACCAAGTCTGACATGCCTGAATTCTCCGCTAGGTCCGAGCTCAGGGAAATCTGTGCAAAATCCCAAACTGACAGTCCGTACTCCTGCGCATTAATGGCAGATTAGCCAAGGTTTATTAGGAAAGTTAACAAGTTTTAACTCATTTTAATCGCATTTTCAACAAAGAATTTTGGAGCTCCATTCACTATTTTCTGACCTTGCTCGAGCTCGAACCCGCTACCTTCTAGTGTAGACCAAACGTTCGCTCACGTCGCCATTCTTGCCAGGTAGGGTTTTAACCTTGCTAGTTTGATTTTTTGCTTGCAAATGGTTGGAATTTCAGTGTTAGCTGTTAGGGTTTTATGAGATTGATTTATCGAATTTGGGATTTTGGGGCTAGGGTTTGATCAATTTCGAGTCTTTTTGTTTAAAGGACCTAGGTTAGGTCAACTGCGTGAATAAATGGGATCGTCCTGTGTTGAAACTTAGAAAATTTAGGGATTTCACCCTATAGAACCCTCATATCGAGTCAGCGCTAGAACGAGGTCCGACCAACCTGCGCAATGAATTATCATTTTTGGTTGGTCAGAGACCTCCAAAATCAACGCCAAGCACCCAATGCCACTCGACGCTAAAAACTAGCTCATCGAACCTACAAACTCCAAACGCTTTAGTCGGAAGACCTAAAAGGCCCCACAAAATAGGAAATAACCTTTGCATTGAAAAGACCTTCGTCTGACCCTTGCACTAAAAGACCATGTCACCGACTTAGTTGGATGACCTGAATTCTCTCGCAAGGTTGGCGCCACCTGAAAACCCCGCCGGGAAACAATACTCAACTTCAGTGCTAAAAACTGCCTTGTCTGACTTGCGCTATATTACCCTTCATCCTACTTAGTCAGACACTGTCCAAATCAGTGCAAGTTAAACCAACCCAATTTCCACGCAAGCACAGCCGAATTCACATAAACAAGATTTTGCGCTAAAATACCAACCGACCGACTTGCAAACTGTCAGAGGTTGAACACCTTGCCAAAAACTATGCAAAACTCAAAAAAGCATGAAGAGAGCCAAAATACGAGGTCAGACTTGCCCGATTTCCCCGCTGAGGTTGGATGACCTCAGTTTTAGCGCTTTTCCTTCTAAGGGTCAGACAACCCTCAAATTAGTGCAAAACCTTGCAAATGGCCGAATTTCTTGAAATTTCCAAAGGGAAAATTGTTCAAAATGATGTAATTAATGCTGTGTGCTTTAATAATGGTAATTTTCATGAATTTTCTTGCAACATTAGATATTTGATTACATACAGTGTTATTTCAATTTAAATTTCCTCCAAGTGCATGTTAGTAGGAAATGCAGATTTGCCTTGATTTATCTAAAACTTAGGAGCATGTTAGGAATTTCTTCGATATCAAACTTATAAGGTCCGGTCGTGCAGACTAAATGACTGCTCGAGCACAAGAAATGAAGTACAAGTTCAAAGGAGTCCCTCCAGAGACCAAGGTCCACTTAGGGTGGAGTAATGTAGGAGACACGGACCTAGGTCATATAAACCTAGATGACTTCAGACTTAGAGTCTTCAGTCCAAGCCCAACTCCCAGAGCCAAGATACTTAGAGATAGTGGACTTGGACAGGCTGTTGTCTTTCCTACTTTAGTTCAATGTACAGAGCTAATTGCCACCTGTTCAGACAGATATGACATAATATCTAGGCAAATCTAGATAGCAAATGGGGAGGTCCTAGCTGACTTGACCCCACCTGCTCTGGCAGAAATGTTGGACATCCCCTGGCACAAAGTTGTGACTATGCCAGACAGATAAGGATCAAAGACAGCTTACAATAAGGATGTAGAGGGGTGCAGGAAGTATATAAATTATCATTGGGTCAAGAGTAAGAAGTCTGCCCTCATCAAGCTTCCCAAAATACTTTATAGAAGTGATTTCCATGATGAGATTAGGGACATAGTAACCTTTCTGAGTAGAATCTATGGGTTACCAACTGCCTCTACCTTTGAGGACTGGATGTTTTCCATAATTACGGAGATATTGAAGGGAACCAAGTTCCACTGGGCTCAAATCCTCAGTGAAAACATCCACGAGGCTTTCAGCAAATTCAACAAAAATAAATACTTCAGGTGGACATCCTATGTTGTTTATGCACTGGCAAGAATGAACCATTACGATGGACTATCCAAGATTGGTGAAATTGGGAATGATGAGAAGACACAGATCAAAGTATACGAATGCTTCCCATAGCTAACCTCATCTCAATCACTGATTCACTTCAAAAGGGTAAACGATGCATTCACCATGTACATAGCCAGGAAGTTGCAAGGTAACACGGCATTGAGGATTTCTACCGAGGCCATGAATGAAATAACTAGATATGGCAGGTGGTATATCTAATTTGAGAAGTTCACATACATAAGAATACAAGGCTTCACTGGAATGGCCTACAGACTTCCCTGATACCTAGATGATAAGACAGTGCTTCTGGAACTGTCAAGGCAACTGATACCATGTGCAGAAAAACTCAAGCACCTGTATAGGCCAAGTGTTCAATTTCCCATCAAATTTGACAAAGGACTCTATGCATGTCCTTCTCTAGCATCAGCAAATCACTTGGATAAAGAGCTCCAACTCTTGAACTTGCACTACTACAATGCAAGAAGTCATTTTGATCCAAACAAAGTAATGGAGAGATTTGTAAGCAAGAAATTCTTTCATAAGGTTCACATTGAAGACTTTTGGGCCAATTGCCTTGATGATTATGAAATTATGAAGAAGGCACATGCAAGGTTGCCCCTGGACTTCATTAGAAGGTTTCATATAATGGCAGTCCCTGATCAGTTGCAGGATGATGAAAACGTTATGCTCCAAGGACCATGGGAAGTGCAATACCATCGACCCATCCCACTGCCAAATTGGGCCAATACAGAGGAGAGTTCCCTGGATGTTGTTATGAGGGAACCAATCAGAATAAGTAAGGCATGGGTCAGATCACAAGTAGTGTTCTGAATGAACAAGGAGTCCAGCTCACTTACACAGCAGTAGAATCAGACAAAGACTCTGGGGGAGAAGAAGATGAACCCATTCAGGCCTCAGATGAGCCAGAACTAGCTGAAAGACAGAAATCAGATAGTAAAGAGCACACATCTCTGGCAGAGAAGGCAAAGAAGATGAAGAAGCCATCCACAAAGTCTCCTCAGAAGAAAGACCAACCTCCTTCTGCTAGGACCAGAACTTCCAAGAGAAAAGATATGCCAAGTGGCGCAGGAGAGAGCTCCAAGGCTAAGAGAATAAAAGTGAAAGAGGCCAACAAGGAGGCTACCACAACTAAAGATGACTCCAATCCTCCAACTGCCTAATCTCCCACACAAAGTGTTGACGCTACTTCCTCAACCCCTATAACCTCTGCTACCATTCCTTCTTCCCTTCCTCCTTCTTCTGCCACATCCACTTCTCCCATAGTCTCGATGTCCGTGACCTAAGAAACATCTTCTGCCACCTCTCCAGCCTCTACCATCACCACCACTTCTTGCTCACTGGCAGTTTCTTCTAGTGGCTCTAGCAGCCCTATTTCCTCCACTCTTGCCATTTCATATCCTTCCACTACATCTACACCTTCATCTCCTTTACCATTATCTCCCATTTCCACCAACCTTTCACCACCTCTTCCTCTACCTTCACCACCCTTTTCTTCACCCCTTGTCATTTCTTCTTCCTTATCACCAATCTTGACTAGCCTGACCCAGGTCGATACACCTTCCTTCACCATCTCTTCTATTGTTCCCATTTCACAAATGCTAGTAGATTCATTGGCAGTGCCTCTATTGCTCAGGATTGAGAAAGTGTGTGCAGAACTAGGATTATAGGAGCCTAAAGCAGCAGTTGAGGAGAAGGAGGTATTGACTAAAGTAAACAATGAAAGCCTCCATGAGCCTTCAACTGAAGTAGAAATTATTGACATATCTAATAGTCCCCTGGGAAAAGATCCAACAAAGGAAGTTTTGAAGATTGCACAGGAGAACGTAGTTGAAAATATGAAGGACTTGGTCTAGGAAGAAGAGAAGGAAAAAGATAAAAGTCTAGAGAAGGATGAGGAGCAAGAACAAGAACAGTCCAAAGAATTGACTGTATCTGATAAAGATGGAGCTTTGGAATTGAATAAATCTTCTGCTCCTGAGTGGCTACAAGGTAGATTGGCATATCTAGAGCCACAAGTGGAAATAATGTAGCTCAACCTGAGTACTATCCTATCACAAGCTCAGAAGCCTCAGAAGCAGAAAAAGGCCAGGATCCAATCAAGAATCTATAAGAATGAATCAGGGTTAAGGATAGCAGAAATAGCAGTCCCACCTGCTGATACAACAAGAGAACAGGTCCGGGCGGAAGATTATGTCATATCAACTGTTGACCTAGGTCCAACCACTCGTGCTCAAAGAGTGGATGATTTCAAAGGCTCGGTTACATCAATTTTGGAGCAATTGGATAGGGATGAAATGTCTAAGAAGGACTTAAAACAGCAAAATGAAGAGCTACGAGCATGTCTTCAGTTTTTGATAAAACCAGTGGATGCCGGAGGAGATATAAGGACAATTCCTACTTTCCTATCCACTGACGAGATGGCTAAATTGGGCCAGGTAAGATCAAAGTCCCAGGGAATAGAGAATTGGTTGATAAAAGTTTTTGAGATGGGATGTGAAGCCATCAGCGCCTCTGCTCAAGCTCACCAAAAATTGGCTGATTTGCATAAGAAATGGAAAGACTTGTGGGAAGAATGTGACTCTTTCGATGAGTATTACTCCCACATGTATCCCCGAATCAAAGGTATTAGAGAATTGTCAGCCCAGACCTTAGTGCAAGAGAACATTTTGACTGGGGATAGGTCCCCAAAGGCTGTTGAATGGTATCAACAGATACTTTTAAGAAAAGAGACCTTCGAGCATATAAAAGATGCATTCAAACCAGCTGATGAAGAACTAAGATCAGTTATATACGTCATCAGTGACTCCTTGAGGGACTGCAGAGAAGCATCTTATGATGATTATGCCCCATTTGATGTCGAGAAATGCAAGGACAAGTTGCATAAAATAATTTTTGAAGATGACACACTCAGCATGGAAGAACGGTTGGATAAGGCAAGTGATCTCAGAGCTGAATTCAAGGCATTTCAGAAGGCAGGGGCAGAAATAGAAAGAATATATGGCAAATTCAGTCAGGAGCTAGAAGTGTTCGATTACAGGATACATCACTTGAAGGATCCAGACCCATCTGACATTAATCCTGCACTCGATGCCTGGTTGGCTTATCGCAACAAGCTGGCCAACGAGGACAAAATTGACTTGGATAAAGAATCTTGATGTCATTTTGAATATTCTAATGGTACAATCCCGTCACAATTGTAAATTTGGTATATTTGGGTAGCATGTGACTCTATTTTGTCTTTTTCTTGCTTCCCAAATGAGCTTTTCCACTAATGTACTGAGTTGGTTAGTCAAAATGACTAGATTCAATGTATCTGGGGTTGTCTTTCGTCTTTTTCATAAAGGACAAAAATGTAATCTAGGAATTGATGTGGGCTATTATTGATGCAATCTAGACCGTTGGTGTTGAGTTAGTCTCTACCATTCATTTGAAAAGCTAAGGTATACTGCTTTCTATATAAAGGGCTGCCATTTCCACTTTTTGTAATTGTTGACTATATGCCATTTGAGCTAATACAAAGCAAGTTTCTGCAGTAAAATCTGAGAATTTGTATCTTGTGTTGCTTCATATTTTGGTTTTAATGGTTCGCATCTTGCTCTCCCATAGTTAGATTAGTTATGCTTTCATAATATTCATGGTTTGCTGAAGTATTTGATGAACATTCTAAGTCCATACTTTTAGTTGTTTGCTGATGGTAAATGACTGTGTAAAGTTAATCTTGGCTAATTATTTGTGCTAAAGTTTAATTGCATTTCACAAGTTAAGTTGCGCTGCATGTTGGGTATTTAACAAATGAATGCAATCTAAAAATTTGTTGACCTCCATTGAAGATAGCACCATTTTCTGCAGCACTGTAACACCCATTTCAGTTTGGTAACTCAGGAAGCTGGTTCAAAGTTTTGGAATGTTTGTTTACTAAAGATAACCTTGGCATTGTGAACTTCACTTAGGATCCCTCTAAAACCCTAACCTTTTGCCTTTTCTTTTAAATCATTGTTAGTTGTTAGATTAAGAATCTCAGCAACGCTTTATTTTGTTTATCAGCTGAAAATCATTATAGGGTTTATGTGTATTTGCTATCCCAAACCTGTAGATTTGCAGATTACATGTAAGACCCCTTGTAGGCACAACTAGAACATACCAACTAAGAAATTCCAAACAAGCTAAGACCTAGCTGTATTATCCTTGGAGTAGTCTTACCTAGGGTAAGATACTTTTCAAGAGAGGTGTGATACCAACAATCACACCTGCATTATTGCGTGCTAAAACCACCATCAACAAATAGTTTCCTCGGCCAATAATTTTCCCTCTTGGAATTGGGTTAGAGATGTTGGGGGAGGAATAACTACTTTCTTAGTTGCTTTGGCTATGGGCAGTTGGCCATAGGATTTAAGAGATGGAGGCATCTGCCCTACACAACAAGATTTTGAGATATCATATTCTCCAAAGCTAATATCACATATGTGAGCTTTGATTTCAGGAATAGGATGAGGATTGGGTTCAGTTGCAGAGGCTTTTGTCAAATTTTTAGGGTTGACATACAGTGGGGATTCATGGGCTTTGTTATTATTGGGCACTTGGTTACAATTCTTATAACTACCTTGCAAGACACCATAGAATTCGAAGGGATTAGGATCTCTAGGGAAAGTTATCTCTGTACCATTGAATGGGAACTTGAGACATTGGTGGTACATTGAGGGAACAACTTTCATGACATGGATCCATGGGCAGCCTAGGATAATGTTGTAAGGTAGCTCAATGTCAAGGTCTTAGCACCTGGTTTCTAGCATGACCGGGCCTACTTGTATAGGCAAGTGGATAACACCTTCTGAATGGCGCTCTGCATCATCATACCCCTTGATTGTAATACTTTGATCAATGTTGACTTGATCCTTAGAGTATCCCAATTGTTTGAGTAACTTTAGAGAACAGATATTGAGACCAGCACCACCATCTATAAGTATGCGTTTGATCTTGCGTTTATGGATGAGAACTTCATTGTGACATGGATCATGGGATGGGAGGTCCTTTTAAGAAAATATCACATTGTAGGGTGAGGCAATGTTACCTATTATAGCTTGGAAATTTGTGACCGCTATGTTGTTAGGAACCAAAGACTCTTGTAGGGCTTTTTCTAGCACAACTTTATGTGCAAGTGATGACCGTAGAAGGTCCAAGATAGAGATCTGTGCAGAGGTTTTCCCTATATGTTCGACAAGATTGTAATCCGATTGAGTTGGGAGACTTGGTGTTGGACCACGAATGGTGACACGACCATGACGAGTTGTAACTGTGCAATATGTAGATTTGCCTTTGATAGTGAGGGTAGATACATGACTTTGTTCAAAATGACCCACAATGGAGTCATAGGAAGTGGAAGCTTTGTTAACACCTTTACCTTTATCCGAAGGAGGACCTTGACCATGGTTAGGGAATGGTTCCTTGTACATGTTGAGATCCTTGTTGGTGTGTTGAATTGGTTTCTCATCCTTAAAAGTGATTTTGTTTCCATCGATGAGGTTTTGAATGATGTGCTTAAGTTTCATGCATGATGCGGTTCTGTGTCCTTTGCTCCTATGGAATTCACAATATTCATTTTCTCTGTATCGTGAGGATTTGTAAATAGGTTCACCATATGGGGAAGCATCTGGTAAGGTGACAAGTCCATTGTGTAAAAGTTTCTGTAGAATAGACTCTATGGGCTCTCCCAAGGGAGTGAAATGACGTGGCGGAGGGTAATCTTGTTGAGGCCACTCTTGTTGTCTTTGGTTTTGGTATGGTTATTTTTATTGTTGTTAGTTTTGTTGAGGTGAAGTTTGACTTGGTTTGGAAAGCTGAAGGGGTTGTTGCAATGTTTGGACATGTTTAGAATCGACCACACCATCATTGACCATGTTTTTATTTTTGTTCCAAAATTTTGGTTTGTCATTTGATTGTTGTTGGGGAGCATTGTCTTTGTTGTCTTTAAACATTTTGACTACACCTTTAGCAATGAGGGATTTTTCAATGTTGATTCCCTTGTAGGTAATTTCGTTGAAGGTTGTTGCACTAAGAATTTGCAAATGAAAACCTAATTATTGGTTGAGGTTCTGCACAAATATGCTAACAAGTTGTTTTTTAGGTATCTTGAATGGGAATTTACTAGCCATTTGTCTCCATCTTTGAAGGAAGCAAATGAAAGTTTCCCTATTTTTCTATTTATTGTTGCATAAGTTGGGCATGGAGATCTCATGTTCTATGTTGTAAGAGAAATAGGTGGCAAATTTCTCCACAAGCTCATTAAAAGATTTGATACCTATGGGTAGGTGCGAGAACCATTCTATAGCTTGACCTCCAAGACTACGAGGAAAAAGACGCATAAGATATGTGTCGTTATGTGAGACCTCGAAGCAAGCAAGATAGAATTCTCTAAGATGGTCTTTTAGGTCTCCTTTTCCTTTGTATTTATCAAATTTGGGAATAGTGAAATTGTGAGGAAAAAGGATCATGGGTAATGACCGATCAAATGGATAAGGACAAACTTCTTCCAAAGAGAAGGTCTTCTTGGTGTGGCCAAATGTAAGATCAAATAGTTGTTGTTGAACTTTCTGAAGTTTTAGCTCCATAGTTGTGGGAGGGGTTGGAAACATCTCCTATTGTCCTAGAAGTGGTTGTTGTTGCCTATATGGAAGATTGTAGTGGAAGCCATGGGCATTGGTGTTATAAGGGTCGTAAGATTGGTTGGGGTCGTATGCATTGTATGTTGGGTTTAGATTGGGTTGGAATTGGGTGTTTTGACTTTGGGGAGGTGGAGGTGGTGATATGTAAGAATGTAGGCTTTGTGATGGTTGTAGATAAGAGTTTGGTGGAGGAAAGCTAAAGTTTGTTGGGTTTGGTTGCAGTGGTGGAACATAGCTTTGGGAAGTTTGGTTTTGGGAATGTTGAGGGTGGTTAGGAAATGTGTTGAAAAAGGTTAGTGTCAGTGATCGTTGTGGCGAAGGGACATAGGTAGATGTGTTTTGTGATGGTGGAGATTGATTGGGAAATGTGTTGAAAAAGGTTAGTGTTGATGAACGTTGTGGCAGAAGGACATAGGTAGATGTGTTTTGTGATGGTTGGGGTTGCATGACATTAAGAGTTTGAAGGATACGAAGGGTTGATGATGGTGGGGGTGGTGTTTGTGAGACCCTTGTTGCATGGCTACATAAGTGTTTCCTAGTTTGTAATTTGGTGGGAAACCTTCTCGTGATGGGGTAGCCAATGTTCCACCTGCAATTGGTGTGGGCATTTTGGGAGGTTGTTGTGTGTTTGATTTTGCTAGAGCGGCCTGTCTTGCTAGTTCTGCTTGACAATGTAGAGTCTCTTGTTGTTGTTTGTAGATCTCCATGGGAGTCATAAGAGGCGATATGGGTCTTTCTACGGTTGGATTTTGATAAAGAGGATTCTCATATTGTGCAATCTTTCTCCCTTGTGAGCTTTGTTCGAGTAAGGGTGTGGTCACAATTGACATGGTTTGGACCGCAAGCATGGCATCATAAATTTTATTTGTGTCCTTGAGATTGGATAGATCAAAATCTTGAGGTAATTTGGCTCCTTGTTCGGCTAGTAAGCGGAAGAAATAATCTTGGTTCTCGCTAAGGATTTTGTCAAAGGCAGCCATAGTTCTAGGATCTTGTATGATTTCATCAAGCTCTTGTCTATCTTCTTGAGAGGATTGACCTATTTCAAAGTGTCGCTCTTCTTGAGATGGGACTTAAACCACGGTATAACTGGGTGTAGCAAAATATTGAGGCATGCCGATAGTGAATTGAGTTACATCTATCAAAGGGATATGACCTTCTTGAGGATTGTTTGGTTGGTCATGTTGTAGCATGTTTTGAGAGTTGGTTGATCTTTCCATTAGTATCTCTGGAGTACCCTTTGGAGTCATGCTTGGTTGAGGTGTATGAGGAGGTGATTTGTGCTTCCTTGGGGCAACTTGCTTTGCCTTCATAGTTTGATGGAGTCCAGTGGTTACCATGGGATACACTAAGACAATATGCTTTGTTTGAGATGTTTGCTGGGGTTCTGCTGTGTTTTTGGAAATGATAGTTTTGATGAACAGTTTTACTAGACCAAAGGCGCTGTACTATTTGACCAAAGGTGCAAGATTGTGTTACCAAAAGTGAGCTACCATGTTACCAAAGGCATTGGACTAAGCTACCAAAGGCGAGGTACTATTATACCAAAGGCAAGCTATTGTTAAACCAAAAGCGAGCTACTATTATACCAAGGGTGCTGAAGTAGGTTTGCCAAAGGCAAGGTATTGTTATGCCAAAGGCGGGCTACTGTAATGCCAGAACCGTGTTGTTGTTATACCAAAGGCACTGAAGTAGTGTCTGTGATGTTTTATAAGGCAAATTTTGATAGTTTTAGATTTTGATTTTGATTGGATTTGCTTTGGCAAGAGAAAACACATCAAACAAAGTGGTAAAAAGGACTGACACAAAAAATAGTGTATGTTTGAGGCTTACAAAAAGCCCAATGTTTCCATGGGTATAAGACAAATGTAAACAATATCAAGCACATTTTATCCCTAGAGACAAGGTTTCATTGCAGTAGATCAGCTCACAGCTTAATTCTTCATCGACCAAATGTCATTCCATAAAGCTGTTGGACATTTGTATCTTTGCTAGAGACGATAGGTAGGGATATCTCACCCTCCCCTTAGAAAGATCAAGTAGGTCACAAGAGCTTTATGGCCGAGGGAATACTATCTCTTCTCAAGGGAGCCAATGGTGAGTATCTTCAGGGCTTAAATCGATTCCCCTTGCACTGATGATTATCGCAACATTCAGAGGTGGATTAGGTAGTCACTATCTAGATTGGTTCTTAGTAACTTTGAGGGACCAACACCTTACGAGTAATGTGAAAAGCTACTAAATCTTTGACCAATCCTACTAAGAGTATCAAACACTTCACACAATGTGAAAATTATTTCCACAAATTGCTAGTACACCTCTTTTCGATTTGGCACCACAAGGTAAGGCTGACGCTGGTTAGGACTTGGCTTTCGCCTTATCCCTCTTATATAGCAGTTCAAAGGAAAACTCTACTTAGGGTTATCCCTTTTGGATGAAGTGTAATCCAAAAGTAGGCCCTTCTAAAGGAATAACTAAAATGTAAGATTCAAACACATCAAACAAAGGTTCAATTGTCCTGTTATAAGAAAAATAAGGTGCACTTAGATTAGGCACACACATGATTATAGTTGTTAATTGTCCCTTATGAAATTGAAGTGTTTTTGCATTCATGTCCATTGTCCCTTAAGAAAGAAATATGTTTCTAAGACTTAGATTGCAACAAAGATGTTTTGTCCCTTAAGAAAGCAATATGTTCCTAAGACTTAGTTTGCAAAGATTTTGACAATTCTTCAAAGCTTGTCCTACATGAACATGTTAGAAAAACTCATTTGCTCTATTTGAGTGATAAGAAGCTGCAAAAAGTTGATTAGTTCCACTCAAACTCAAAAGTTAGCAAAAATAAAGCAATTTAACCAAAAGCGCTCGACTATATTACCAAAAGTGACTTACTGTATTGCCGAGAGCGCTACACTGTGTTACCAGAGATGAGCTATTGTAGGACCAAAAGTGATCTACTGTGCTACCAAAAGTGCTATATTGTGCTACCTAAAGTGAGCTACTGTGCTACCAAACGTGAGCTACTATACTACCAAACACGTGGTATTGTACTACCAAACATGCAGTGTAATAACATGCCTGCAAAAAAAATAATATTTCGTCAAGAAAGCTAGATTGAAGGATGATTGAATAATTGAATGATGATCCAGGATGTTGATAAGTGATAAGACACTACATCAAGTGATATTAGTTCTAAAGAAAACAACAAGATGTTAGAAATCAAGTCAAAACCCTAATAATAAGTTAGAAACCCTAGAAAAGCAAAGTGAAATCTAGAAAATTGGTGACAATTATAATGAGATACAAAAGATTAAACATCATCAATAGATTCCTTATAATTTTCTATGCAATTTAAAAAAAAAGCATCGAATTTCGTTAAGCTTTGAGAACGTTATAGGGTTTTGAATTTTGCAAGCCTGTTATCCTAGCCAAAAATGCTTTACTGTTATGCCAAGTGTGCTTTACTATTATACCAAGTGCGCTTTACTGTTATACCAAAGTACTTTACTGTTATACCAAGTGCACTTTACTGTAATACCAAAAGCATGATACTGTGCTACCAAAGGCATTGCAGGATCGCCTGAAAGCATTGTACTACTCTACCAAATGTGTTTTTCTGTAATCATAATAACAACTCAATAACCCATAACATAAAGAGATCGATCTAAGTAAAAAGCCAATATCAATGAATAAATCAAATAAAAATAAGAAAGATTTTACCTAGATTGTATTGTTCTCTTTGTAGATATGTGGATTGCTCAATAATGTTGCAAAACTATTTTTGCAACAAGTGAATGTAGGTTATATACGTGCTCAAAGGTGCTCATGGGTGCTCAAGGATGCGATGAATACTCAATGCGCTGTAAAGGATGCTTGAGAATAAATGATCGAAGAGGGTTTGTGAAGGAGATGAGGGGAGTTTATATAGGTTTCAAACATGATCGATCAATGGATGAAATAAATCCATAGAATGAATGGTCGAGATAAATCAAATAACTTATGTTGAATGTGCATAGGACATGTGTCACTCTAAAAAGGTATTTTTATTAAGATAATTGCTTTTTTGATAAAGATAGATTTGAGTCATAAATTAGAATGCTTTTTCTTCTAATTTATGAGTTGATGAAAATAAAATAAATTAAAGCCAATTAACTCAACTTGTAATTTACTTTTTGAAGTTCTAAAAATAAGATTGATTGTGCATATGAGTTAACATGATATTTTTAGAGGAATTGGAAGATAATTGAAATTAAATAAATAAATTTATTTAATTGATTGTGTATGATTTTGAAGAATATATAAGCTATGAAGATTTAAATAAATTAAACAAATAAATCGATTCAATTTATTTTGCATGATGAAGGATAAATAAAATATTTGATTATATCTTATTTTTAGAAGATTTATTTTTAGAGGAAAAGCAAATTAAATAAATAAATTCATTTAATTGTTTGTGCAAGATTAGAGGACATAGAATAGATTTGAAGATTTAAATAAATTAAACAAATAAATTGATTTAATTTATTTTGCATGATGAATGATAAATAAAATATTTGATTATATTTTATTTTTAAAAGATTTATTTTTAGAGGATTGAGATAATTTAAATAAATTTGCATGATTTATTTAAATTTGGAAGAACAATTTGAGTTAATTAATTAATGTAAATTATTTAATTGTAGATAAGAGGATTTGTGATGAATTAATTAAATAATGGAATTTATTTAATTAATGTAGACTTGAAATTTGAAAGAGGATAATGACTTAATTAAATAATAAAAATTATTTAATTTTGGAAGAATATAGAGGAATTTAATAAAATTAATTAAATAAAGAGGATTTATTTAATTAATGTTGAAAATATGTGATTTGGATGAATTTGATGAAATTAATTAAATAATTAGATTATTTAATTAATGATTACTGCAGGTGATTAGACAAAATTGATGAAAATGCAAGTGATTCGAAGACATGGTCATTTTTGGGTGTCTACAGAGTCTAAGGCCTATCCTCCACCATCTGGAAAATATCCCTTGGAAGAGCCTTGGAGATGTTGATGTACACCAAAATATGGGCATAGGTAGTGTAGCCAATATCAAAAATAATTGAGTAAACCTTCACAAAATACCCAATAGTATATCCAACAACCTCAAATAGGAATCATCCCAGAAGTAGAGAGCGAGATTGGGTAGTCTAGCCCAAAATTGCATGATATTGAGAGATTCTATAAGAGGGTTGAACAAGAGAAACCACAACTTGAGCACAAGGGAATGCTCACCCCACATCCACAACTTATCATCCAACACCAACTCCCTGTCATCAAAAGAAGAAAAGGTTGCAATAAAAAATTGTCTAACACAAGGAAATTACTTGATTATTCCCTCAATGAGAGGCCTCCAAAACTCCAAAACTCACTTATGCCATTTAGGAAGAGAAGGCCATGGGTGGTTAAATTTGTAGATCAAGGCACAACCAACATAAAAAAAAATTATTGTCTATCACATCCTGTCCACAAACCACAAAACAAGAGGATTGAGAATAAAAAATGACATGAAGTTTACCATGAGGTAGAGGGTGAGAAGGACCAGAAGGATGTTGGTATGCGGTGACTGATCATGCAAGTACTATACACTAGTTATGTATCCTCGCCGGGGTTTGGGGTCAGGCTGGGCCTCGAGCAGGGGTTTGGGGGCGTAGCCCACGAAAAAAAATTTCCCCTCTTTTTGCACGATCGGAGTTGGTTGTTAATTTTTGTTAACCGAAAAAAGGAAAAACAACATTGCAAAACCCTAATTCTAGAAGCTTCCAAAAATCTTGTTATAAGCAGCTGGGATGTATGTTACGGTGATGTATTCACAATATTGTAATATGTTTTGCACTAGACAATAAAATCATTGGATGGCTGAGTTTTTGTAGATGTATCCCATATTGGGTGAACCACATTAAATTTATGTGTTGATCTCTTTTGTGTTATTCCTCATTGTTATAGTTTGGTTATTTAATTTACATATAATTGTTAGTGTTTATTGCTTTGATCTACCTAAACCCTAACAACTAGTATCAAAGTGGGTTGTGTTTGATTATCGTCTACAGGAAGGTCTCACGGTTGAGTGGGAGTCTCACGATTAAGTGGGAGCAATGGCGGATGAGGGTAAATTGAAGGTAGATAAATTCAATGGGCAGAACTATCAATTATGGAAGATGCAGATGGAGGATTATCTCTATCAGAAGGATTTATGGAGGCCATTGGAAGGAATAGCCAAGAAACTAGTAGCAACGACTGATAAGGATTGGGAACTTATGGAAATAAAGGCACTGGGAACCATTCAGTTGTGCCTAGAACCATCTGTGGCATTCAATATAACAAAAGTGAAGACAACAAGTGAACTGATGAAAGCTTTGGCCAAATTGTATGAAAAACCTTCAGCCTCTAATAAGGTATCTCTCATGAAGCATTTGTTTAATTTAAAAATGATTGAAGGTGGATATGTGTCAGATCATTTAAATGAGTTTAATATGATTACCAGTCTATTAAATTCTGTAAAAGTGAAATTTGATGAAGAGGTGAGGGCTCTCTTGGTTTTATGTTCTTTGCTAGAAAGCTAGAATAGATTGGTAATGGCTATAACTAACTCTGTCTCTGGTTCAAATACTTTGAAATTTGATGATGTTGTTGGTGTTATCCTTAGCGAGGAAATGTGACAGAAAAGCATAGGTGAGAGTTCAACATCAGTTAATGCTTTGACTGTAGAGAATAGGGGAAGAACAAAGGAGAGAGAAAAAAGCCCAACAAATCACAAGAAGTCACAAGGGAAGTCAAAGAAAGGTAGATCTAAATCTAGAGGAAGAATGGATTGTTGGCACTGTGGAAAGCTAGGACACTTGAAGAAGGATTGTTGATCTCAAAAGGGAAAACAAGGAGACAAACAACATGATGATAGTAAGGAAGCTAATGTTGCAAGTAATAAATTACAGCATGCTTCAATTCTATGTTTAGATAATGCTAATGATTCATGGGTAATATATTCAGGGGCTTCATTTCATGCCACACCCCATAGGAAATATTTTGTAGATTATGTTCAAGGTGATTTTGGACAAGTATATTTGGGTGATGATGAACCTTGTTAGATTGTTGGAAAAGGAAAGATAAAAATCAAGTTGCAGAATGGAAATGAATGGTTGCTATAGGAGGTAAGGCATGTTCTAAATTTGAGAAGGAATTTAATTTCTGTAGGACAACTGGGTAGTCAAGGCTACATAGTTACCTTTTTCAGACAAAAACTGGGAGGTCACTAAAGGTGCATTAGTAGTAGCTAAAGGTCAAAAGGTAGGCACATTGTATTTGTGTATTGGTAATACTTATTCTACCTTAGCTGCTACAGAAATAGTTGCTACTGAGATAGTTATAACACTTGCTACAGGGACAAAAATAGAATTATGGCACCATAGACTTGGGCACATGAGTGAGAAAGGGATGAAGATCCTTCACTCTAGAAAGTTGCTACTAGGTTTGAAGCAGATTGACTTAGAGTTCTACAAAAATTATGTTTATGGAAAATAGAAGAGTCTAATTTCTCAAAGTTGGAAAAGAGAAGAAGAGTGAGAAATTAGAGCTTGTGCATTCATATGTATGGGGACCAGCTCAGTTATCTTCTCTTGGTGTCTCTTGCTATTATGTTACTTTTATTGATGATGCAACTAGGAAAACATGGGTGTATTTTCTAAAACAAAAATCAGAAGTATTTGAAACTTGTAAAAAGTGGAAATCTTTGGTTGAGAATGAGACAGGAAAAAAGTTGAAGTGTCTCAGATCTAATAATGGAGGCAAGTATTGCAGCAAAGAATTTGAGAATTACTATTCATATAATAGAATTCGTAGGCAGAAAATAGTTCTTGGAACCCCAAAAGAAAATGGTGTGTCTGAGAGGATGAATAGGACCATTATGGAGCATGCAAGGAGCATGAGATTGCATGCTAGACTACCCTTACACTTTTGGGTAGATGTTGTACATATCCTTGTTTATTTAATAAATATGAGACCTTCAAATCCTTTGGGTGGTGGCATTCTAGAGGAGGCATGGATGTGTAAAAAGGTAAACTATTCATTTCTAAAAACCTTTGGTTGTGAAGCTTTTGTCCATATTGATATTGAAAATAGGACCAAGCTTGACGCTAAGTCTAAAAAATGTACTTTCATTGGATATGGAGTAGATGAATTTGGTTATCGATTATGGGATTATGAAAATCATAAAATCATTAGGAGCAGAGATGTTATATTCAATGAGAAAGTCATGTATAAGGATTAGTTGTAGGAAAAGAAGCATGAACATGCTAAAAAGGAATATGTGGTGCTAGATGAGATTCTAGAAAATAAAATACCATTGGTACCTGATGCTCAACAACAACAAGTTATCCCATAGACTCCTGCAAATGTAAACATTCTACAAGGATAACTAGACCTCCAGAAAGATTTTCTCCATCATTATATTCTATATTATTAATTGATTTTGGTGAATCTAAAAGTTATGAAGAAGTAATGCAGGTAGATACCAAAAAGTAGTGGGAGCTAGGCATGAAAGAGGAAATGGATTCCTTGTTGTAGAATCAGACTTGGGACTTAGTCCAATTGCCTACAGGTAAAAGAGCCTTGCCAAATAAATGGGTTTATAGGTTGAAGGAAGAAGATGGAGACAAGAAAAGATATAAGGCCAAACTTGTGGTAAAAGTTTTTACACAAAAAAAAAGGTATAGATTTTGATGAAATATTTCTTCGGTTGTAAAGATGACTTCTATTAGAACTATTCTAAGTCTTGTGGCTGCAGAAGACTTGTATCTTGAACAACTAGATGTGAAAACAACATTTCTCCATGGAGATTTGGAAGAGGACATATACATGCAACAACCACAGGGATATGAGGTCAAGGGTAAGGAGGAATTTGTGTGCAGGTTAAAGAAGAGTTTGTATGGCCTGAAGCAAGCACCTCAGCAATGGTATTTAAAATCTGATAATTTTATGGATGAACAAGGATACAAAAGATGTCATTCTGATTATTGTGTTTATTTTTAAAAATTGGGTAATGGAAGCTATATTATCCTGTTGCTTTATGTTAATGGCATGCTTGTTGTTAGGTCTAACATGTAGCATATTATTGAACTTAAGAAGAAATTAGCAAATTCATTTGCTATGAAGGATTTAGGTGCAGCAAAACAAATCCTTGCTATGAGGATCACACGGGACAGGACAAACATAAATTTATTTTTGTCTCAAAGTGATTATGTAGAGAAGGTGTTGGAAAGGTTTAACATGCAGAATGCAAAAGTAGTTAGTACACCTTTGCCTAGTCATTTTAGGTTGACTAAGGAGCTGTGTCCAAAGACACAAGAGGAGGAAGACAAAATGTCTAAGATACCATATGCATCAACAGTTGGCAGCTTGATGTATGCAATGGTATGCACAAGGACAAATATTGCACATGTAGTGGGAGTTGTGAGCAGGTATATGAGCAATCCGGGAATGGAACATTGGAATGCTGTAAAATGGATTCTCTGATATTTGAGAGGTACTAATTCAAAGAAACTATGTTGGTGTGGCCAAATGTAAGATCAGATAGTTGTTGTTGAACTTTTTGAAGTTTTAGCTCCATAGTTGTGGGAGGGGTTGGAAACATCTCCTATTGTCCTAGAAGTGGTTGTTGTTGCCCATATGGAAGATTGTAGTGGAAGCCATGGGCATTGGTGTTATAAGGGTTGTAAGATTGGTTGGGATTATATGCATTGTATGTTGGGTTTAGATTGGGTTGGAATTAGATGTTTTGATTTTGGGGGGGTGGAGATGGTGATAAGTAAGAATGTAGGCTTTGTGATGGTTGTAGATAAGAGTTTGGTGGAGGAAAGCTAAAGTTTGTTGGGTTTGGTTGCGGTGGTGGAACATAGCTTTGGGAAGTTTGGTTTTGGGAATGTTGATGGTGGTTAGGAAATGTGTTGAAAAAGGTTAGTGTCGGTGATCGTTGTGGAGGAGGGACATAGGTAGATGTGTTTTGTGATGGTGGACATTTATTGGGAAATGTGTTGAAAAACGTTAGTGTCGATGAACATTGTGGCAGAGGGACATAGGTAGATGTGTTTTGTGATGGTTAGGGTTGGATGACATTAAGAGTTTGAAGGATATGAAGGGTTGATGATGGTGGGGGTGGTGTTTGTTGAGACCCTTGTTGCATGGCTACATAAGTGTTTCCTAGTTTCTAATTTGGTGCGAAACCTTCTCGTGATGGGGTAACCAATGTTCCACTTGCGATTGGTGTGGGCATTTTGGGAGGTTGTTGTGTGTTTGATTTTGCTAGAGTGGCTTGTCTTGCTAGTTCTTCTTGATGATGTAGAGTCTCTTGTTGTTGTTTGTAGATCTCCATAGGAGTGATAAGAGGTGATATGGGTCTTTCTACGGTAGGATTTTGATAAAGAGGTTTCTCATATTGTGCAATCGTTCTCCCTTGTGAGCTTTGTTTGAGTAAGGGTGTGGTCACAGTTGACATGGTTTGGACCGCAGGTATGGTGTCATAGGTTTTGTTTGTGTCCTTGAGATTGGATAGATCAAAATCTTGAGGCAATTTGGCTCCTTGTTCGACTAGTAAGCAGAAGAAATGATCTTGGTTCTCGCTAAGGATTTTGTCAAAGGCGGCCATGGCTCTAGGATCTTGTATGATTTCATCAAGGTCTTGTTTATCTTCTTGAGATGATTGACCTGTTTCAAAGTGTCACTCTTCTTGAGATGGGACTTGAACCGCAGTATAACCAAGTGTAGCAAAATCATGAAGCATGCTAGTAGCGAATTGAGTTACATCTATCAAAGGGATATGACCTTCTTGAGGATTGTTTGGTTGGTCATGTTGTGGCATGTTTTGAGAGTTGGTTGATCTTTCCATTGGTGTCTTTGGAGTACCCTTTGGAGTCATGCTTGGTTGAGGTGTATGAGGAGGTGATTTGCGCTTCCTTGAGGCAAATTGCTTTGCCTTCATAGTTTGATGGAGTCTAGTGGTTACCATGGGATACACTAAGACAATATGCTTTGTTTGAGATGTTTGCTGGGGTTTTGCTGTGTTTTTGGAAATGACAGTTTTGATGAACAGTTTTACTGGACCAAAGGCACTATACTGTTTGACCAAAGGCTCAGGACTGTGTTACCAAAAGCAAGCTACTGTGTTACCAAAGGCGTTGGACTAAGCTACCAAAGGTGAGGTACTGTTAGACCAAAAGTGAGCTACTATTATACCAAGGGCGTTGAAGTAGGTTTGCCCAAGGCAACGTACTGTTATGCCAAAGGCAGGCTACTGTAATGCCAAAAGCGAGTTGCTATTATACCAAAGGCGCTAAAGTAGTGTCTGTGATGTCTTATAACACAAATTTTGATAGTTTTGGATTTTGATTTTGATTGGATTTGCTTTGGCAAGAGAAAACACATCAAACAAAGTGGTAAAAAGGATAGACACAAAAAATAGTGTATGTTCGAGGCTTACAAAAAGCCCAATGTTTCCACAGGTATAAGACAATTGCAAACAATATCAAGCACTTTTTATCCCTACAGATAAGGTTTCATTGCAGTAGATCAACTCACAACTTAATTCTTCGTCAACCAAATGTCATTCCATAAAGGTGTCAGACATTTGTATCTTTGCGAGAGATGATAGGTAGGGATATCTCACCCTCCCCTTGGAAAGCTCAAGTAGGTCACAAGAGATTTATGGCTGAGGGAATACTATCTCTTCTCAAGGGATCCAATGGTGAGTATCTTGAGGGCTTAAATCGATTCCCCTTGCACTGATGATTACTGCAACGTTTGGAGGTGGATCAAGTAGTCACTATCTAGATTGGTTCTTAGTAACTTTGAGGGACCAATGCCTTACGAGCAATGTGATAAGATACTAAAAGCTTTGATCAATCCTACTAAGAGTCTCAAACACTTCACACAATGTGAAAATCATTTCCACAAAGTGCTAGTACACCTTTTTTCGATTTGGCACCACAAGGTAAGGCTGACGCTGGTTAGGACTTGGCTTTTGCCTTATCCCTCTTATATAGTGGTTCAAAGGAAAACTCCACTTAGGGTCATCCCTTTTGGATGAAGCACAATTCAAAAGTAGGCCCTTCTAAAGGAATAACTAAAATGTAATATTCAAGCACATCAAATAAAGGTTCAATTGTCCCGTTATAAGAAAAATAAGGTGCAACTAGATTAGGCACACATACAATTATAGTTGTTATTTGCCCCTTATGAAATTGAAGTGTTTGTCAATCATGTCCATTGTCCCTTATAAAATTAAAGTGTTTTGGCATTCATGTTCATTGTCCTTTAAGAGAGCAATATGTTCCTAAGACTTAGTTTGCAAAGATTTTGACAATTCTTCAAAGCTTGTCCTGCATGAACATGTTAGAAAAACTTATTTGCTCTATTTGAGTGATAAGAAGCTACAAAAAGTTGATTAGTTCCACTCAAACTTAAAAGTTAGCAAAAATAAATCAATTTAACCAAAAGCACTCGACTGTATTACCAAAAGCGACTTACTATATTGCTGAGAGTGTTGCACTGTGTTACCGGAGATGAGTTGCTGCATGACCAAAAGTGATCTACTATGCTACCAGAAGCGCTATATTGTGCTACCAAAAGCAAGCTACTATGCTACCAAAGGCGAGCTACTATACTACCAAATGCACGATACTATACTACCAAACACACGGTGTAATAACAGGCCTGTAAAAAAAACAATATTTTGTCAAGAAAGCTAGATCGAAGGATGATTGAATGATTAAATGATGATCTAGGATGTTGATAAGTGATAAGAAACTACATCAAGTGATATTTGTTCCAAAGAAAACAACAAGATGTCAGAAATCAAGTCAAAACCCTAACAATAAGTTAGAAACCCTAGAAAAGTAAAGTGAAATCCAAAAAATTGGTGACAATTATGATGAGATACAAAAGATTAAATATCACCAATAGATTCCTTATGATTTTCTATGCAATTTAAAAAAAAAGCATCGAATTTCGTTAAGTTTTGAGAATGTTATGGGGTTTTGAAGTTTACAAGCCTGTTATCCCAGCCAAGTGCGCTTTACTATTATGCCAAGTGCGCTTTACTATTATACCAAGTGCGCTTTACTGTTATACCAAAAGCGCTTTACTGTTATACCAAGTGTGCTTTACTGTAATACCAAAAGCGCGATACTGTGCTACCAAAGGCGCTGCAGGATCACTCAAAAGCGCTGTACTGCTCTACCAAAGGCATTTTTTGTAATCATAATAACAACTCAATAGCCCATAACATAAAGAGATTGATCTAAGTAAAAAGCCAATAGCAATGAACAAATCAAATAAAAAACAAGAAATCTTTTACCTAGATTGTATTGTTCTCTTTGTAGATATGTGGATTGCTCAATAATGTTGCGAAACCATTTTTGTAACAAGCGAATGTAGGTTGTATGTGTGCTCAAAGTGCTCAAAGGTGCTCAACGATGCTCAACGATGCAATGAATGCTCAATGCATTGTAAAGGATGCCTAAGAATAAATTATCGAAGAGGGTTTGTGAAGGAGATGAGGGGGGTTTATATAGGTTTCAAACATGATCGATCAATGGATGAAATAAATCCATAGAATGAATGGTTGAGATAAATCAAATAACTTATGTTGAATGTGTACATGACATGTGTCACTCCAAAAAGGTATTTTTATTAAGATGATTGTTTTTTTGATAAAGATAGATTTGATTTCATAAATTAGAATGCTTTTTCTTCTAATTCATGAGTTGAAAATAAGATAAATTAAAGCTAATTAATGTAACTTGTAATTTGCTTTTTGAAGTTCTAAAAATAAGAATGATTGTGCATATGAGTTAACATGATATTTTTATAGGAATTAGAAGATAATTGAAATTAAATAAATAAATTTATTTAATTGATTGTGCATGATTTTAAAGAAAAGATAAGATATGAAGATTTAAATAAATTAAACAAATAAATTGATTCAATTTATTTTGCATGATGAAGGATAAATAAAATATTTGATTATATTTTATTTTTAGAAAATTTATTTTTAGAGGAAAAAGAAAATTAAATAAATAAATTTATTTAATTGTTTGTGCAAGATTAGAGGACATAGAATAGATTTGAAGATTTAAACAAATTAAACAAATAAATTGATTTAATTTATTTTGCATGATGAATGATAAATAAAATATTTTATTATATTTTATTTTTAGAGGATTGAGATAATTTAATTAAATTTGCATGATTTATTTAAATTTGGAAGAACAATTTGATTTAATTAAATAATGTAAATTATTTAATTGTAAATAAGAGGATTTGTGATGAATTAATTAAATAATGGGATTTATTTAATTAATGTAGAATTGAAATTTGAAAGAGAATAATGACTCAATTAAATAATAAAAATTATTTAATTTTAGAAGAATATAGAGGAATTTAATTTAATTAATTAAATAAAGAGGATTTATTTAATTAATGTTGAAAATATGTGATTTGGGCGAATTTGATGACATTAATTAAATAATTAGATTTTTTAATTAACGATAACTGCAGGTGATTAGACAGAATTGATAAAATTGCAAGTGATTCGAAAGACATGGTCATTTTTGGGTGTCTACAGAGTCTAAGGCCTCTCCTCCACCATCTGGAAAATATCCCTTGGAAGAGCCTTGAAGATGTTGATGTACACCAAAATATGGGCATAGGTAGTGTGGCCAATATCAAAAATAATTGAGTAAACCTTCACAAAATACCCAATAGTATATCCAACAACCTCGAATAGGAGTCATCCCAGAAGTAGAGAGGGAGATTGGGTAGTCTAACCCAAAATTGCATGATATTGAGAGATTCTATAAGAAGGTTGAACAAGAGAAACCACAACTTGAGCACAATGGAATGCTCACCCCACATTCACAAATTATCATCCAACACTAACTCCCTGTCATCAAAAGAAGAAAAGGTTGCAATAAAAAATTGTCTAGCACAAGGAAATAACTTGATTATTCCCTCAATGAGAGGCCTCCAAAACTCACTTATGCAAGTTAGGAAGAGAAGGCCATGGGTGGTTAAATTTGTAGATCAAGGCACAACCAACATAAAAAAAATTATTGTCTATCACATCTTGTCCACAAACCACAAAATGGGAAGATTAAGAACAAAAAATGACATGAAGTTTACCATGAAGTGGAGGGTGAGAAGGACTAGAAGGATGTTGGTATGTGGTGACTGATCATGCAAGTACTGTACACTAGTTATGTATCCTTGTTGGGGTTTGGGGTTAGGCTGGACCTCGAGTAGGGGTTCGGGGGTGCAGCCCCCGAAAATTTTTTTCCCCTCTTTTTGCACGATCGGAGTTGGTTGTTAATTTTTGTTAACCAAAAAAATAAAAAATGACATTGCAAAACCCTAATTCTAGAAGCTTCCAAAAACCTTGTTATAAGCGGCTGGGATGTATGTTACAACAATGTATTCACAAGATTGTAATTTGTTTTGCACTAGATAATAAAATCATTGGATGGCTAAGTTTTTGTGGATGTAGCCCATAATGGGTGAACCACGTTAAATTTATGTGTTGATCTCTTTTGTGTTATTCCTCATTGTTATATTTCGGTTATTTAATTTGCATATAATTGTTAGTGTTTATTGCTTTGATTTGCCTAAACCCTAACAACTGGTATCAGAGTGGGTTGTGTTTGGTTATCATCTCTAGGTAGGTCTCACAGTTGAGTGGGAGTCTCATGGTTAGGTGGGAGCAATGGCAGATGAGGGTAAATTAAAGGTAGATAAATTCAATGGGCAGAACTATCAATTATGGAATATGCAGATGGAGGATTATCTCTATCAGAAGGATTTATGGAGGCCATTGGAAGGAATAGCCAAGAAACTAGTAGCAACGACTCATGAGGATTGAGAACTTATGGACAGAAAGGCACTGGGAACCATTCGGTTGTGCCTGGAACCATCTGTGGCATTCAATATAACAAAAGTGAAGACAACAAATGAACTGATGAAAGCTTTGGCCAAATTGTATGAAAAACCCTCAGCCTCTAAAAAGGTATCTCTCATGAAGCATTTGTTTAATCTAAAAATGATTGAAGGTGGATCTATGTTAGATCATTTAAATGAGTTTAATATGATTACTAGTCAGTTAACTTCTGTAAAAGTGAAATTTGGTGAAGAGGTGAGGGCTCTCTTGGTTTTATGTTCTTTGCTAGAAAGATGGAATAGCTTGGTAATGGTTGTAAGTAACTCTGACTCTGGTTCAAATACTTTGAAATTTGATGATGTTGTTGGTGTTATCCTTAGCAAGGAAATACGATGAAAAAACATAGGTGAGAGTTCAACATCGAGTAATGCTTTGACTGTAGAGAACAAGGGAAGAACAAATGAGAGAGGAAAAAGCCCAACAAATCATGGGAAGTCACAAGGGAAGTCAAAGAAAGGCAGATCTAAATCTAGAGGAAGAATGGATTGTTGGCACTGTGGAAAGCTAGGACACTTGAAGAAGGATTGTTGGTCTCGAAAGGGAAAACAAGGAGACAAACAACATGATGATAGTAAGGAAGCTAATGTTACAAGTAATAAATTACAAGATGCTTCAATTTTGTGTTTAGATAATGCTAATGATTCATGGGTAATAGATTTAGGGGCTTCATTTCATGCCACACCCCATAGGAAATATTTTGTAGATTATGTTCAAGGTGATTTTGGACAGGTATATTTCGGTGATGATGAACATTGTTAGATTGTTGGAAAAGGAAAGATAAAAATTAAGTTGCAGAATGGAAATGAATGGTTGCTACAAGAGGTAAGGCATGTTCCAAATTCGAGAAGGAATTTAATTTCTGCAGGACAACTAGGTAGTGAAGGCTGCATAGTTACCTTTTTCAGACAAAATCTAGAAGGTCACTAAAGGTGCATTAGTAGTAGCTAAAGGTCAAAAGGTAGGCACATTGTATTTTTGTCCTGGTAATACTTATTCTACCTTAGCTGCTACAGAAACAGTTGCTACTAAGACAATTATAACACTTGTTGCAGGGACAAAAATAGAATTGTGGCACCATGGACTTGGGCACATGAGTGAGAAAGGGATGAAGATCCTTCACTCTAGAAATTTACTACCAGGTTTGAAGCAGATTGACTTAGAGTTCTGTGAAAATTGTGTTTATGGAAAATAGAAAAGAGTCTGATTTCTCAAAGTTGGAAAAGAGAAGAAGAGTTAGAAATTAGAGCTTGTGCATTCAGATGTATGGGGACCAGCTCGGGTATCTTCTCTTAGTGGCTCTTGCTATTATGTTACTTTTATTGATGATGCAACTAGGAAAACATGGGTGTATTTCCTAAAACAAAAATCAGAAGTATTTTAAACTTTTAAAAAGTGGAAAGCTTTGGTTGAGAATGAGACAGGAAAAAAGTTGAAGTGTCTCAGATTTGATAATGGAGGTGAGTATTACAGCAAAGAATCTGAGAATTACTATTCATATAATGGAATTTGTAGACAAAAAACGGTTCTTGGAACCCCACAAGAAAATGGTGTGTCTGAGAGGATGAATAGGACCATTATGGAGCGTGCAAGGAGCATGAGATTGCATGCTAGACTACCCTTACACTTTTGGGCAAATGTTGTACATACCATTGTTTATTTAATAAACATGAGACCTTCAAATCCTTTGGATGGTGGCATTCTAGAGGAGGCATGGACGTGTAAAAAGGTAAACTATTCATTTCTAAAAACCTTTGGTTGTGAAGCTTTTGTCCATATTAATATTGAAAATAGGACCAAGCTTGACACTAAGTCTAAAAAATGTACCTTCATTAGATATGGAGTAGATGAATTTGGTTATCGGTTATGGGATTATGAAAATCATAAAATCATTAGGAGCAGAGATGACATATTCAATGAGAAGGTCGTGTATAAGGATTAGTTTCAGGAAAAGAAGCATGAACATGCCAAAAAGGAATATGTGGTGCTGGATGAGATTCTAGAAAATAAAATACGAGTGGTACCTGATGCTCAGTAACAACAAGTTATCCCATAGACTCTTGCAAATCTCAAATGTTCTACAAGGATAACTAGACCTCCAAAAAAAATTTCTCCATCATTATATTCTATATTATTAATCGATTCCAGTGAATCTAAAAGTTATGAAGAAGCAATGTAGGTAGATACCAAAAAGAAGTGGGAGCTAGGCATGAAAGAGGAAATGGATTCCTTGCTGCAGAATCAAACTTGGGACTTAATCCAATTGCCTGCAGGTAAAAGAGCCTTGCCTAATAAATGGGTTTATAGGTTGAAGGAAGAAGATGGAGGAAAGAAAAGATATAAGGCCAAACTCGTGGTAAAAGTTTTTGCACAGAAAAAAGGTATAGATTTTGATGAAATATTTCTTTGGTTGTAAAGATGACTTCTATTAGAACTATTCTTAGTCTTGTGGCTGTGGAAGACTTGCATCTTGAACAGCTAGATGTAAAAACAACATTTCTCCATGGGGATTTGGAAGAGGAAATATACATACAGCAACCACAGAGATATGAGGTCAAGGATAAGGAGGAATTTGTGTGCAAGTTAAAGAAGAGTTTGTATGGCCTGAAACAAGCACCTCAGCAATGGTATTTGAAATTTGATAGTTTTATGGATGAACAAGGATACAAAAGATGTCATTCTGATTATTGTCTTTATTTTTAAAAATTAGGTAATGGCAGCTATATTATCCTATTGCTTTATGTTGATGACATGCTTGTGACCAGGTCTAACATGCAACATATTAATAAACTTAAGAAGAAATTAGCAAATTCATTTGCTATGAAGGATTTGGGTGCAGCAAAACAAATCCTTGCTATGAGGATCACACGGGACAGGACAAACATAATTTTATTATTATCTCAAAGTGATTATGTAGAGAAGGTGTTGAAAAGGTTTAACATGCAGAATGTAAAAGCATTTAGTACACCTTTGCCTAGTCATTTTAAGTTGACTAAGGAGATGTGTCCAAAGACACAAGAGGAGGAAGACAAAATGTCTAAGATACCATATGCATCAACAGTTGGCAGCTTGATGTATGTAATGGTATGCACAAGGATAGATATTGCACATGCATTGGGAGTTGTGAGTAGGTATATGAGCAATCTGGGAATGGAACATTGGAATGCTGTAAAATGGATTCTCTGATATTTGAGAAGTACTACTTCAAAGAAACTATGTTTTGGAGGAACAAATTCTTCTTGAAAAGGATACGTTGACTCTGATCTGGCAGGTGATATTGATAGCAAGAGGAGTACTATAGGGTATGTTTTTACTATAGGAGGTACTGCAGTCAGTTGGATTTCAAGACTGCAAAAAGTTGTTGCACTTTCAACCACTGAAGCTGAGTATGTTGCTGCTACAGAAGCTAGAAAGGAGATGATTTGGTTACAATGTTTTCTAGAGGAATTGGGGCAATGACAAGAAGATAGCCCTTTGTACACTGATAGCCAGAGTGCCATTCATCTTGCTAAGAATTCAACTTTGCATTTAAAAACTAAGCACATACAGCTCAGATACCACTTCATCCGGTTAGTTTTGGAGGATGGGCAGTTGAAGCTAGAGAAAATTTACACAAGTCAGAATCCTGTAGATATGTTCACAAAGGTAGACACATAGGAGAAACTGATTTCCTCATTAGTTTCTGTTGGCCTTCGCGACTGATAATGATGGATATAAGAAACCAACAAGGTCTGTAATCCAATGGGAGCTGCAAGTGCAGCAGTGTCATCCAGGATCAGTCTCCAAGTGGGAGATTATTTGGTGTGGAGCCTGATCAGTCTCCAAGTGGGAGATTGTTGGTATGTGGTGACTGATCATGCAAGTACTATACACTAGCTATTTTTCCCTCTTTTTTGCACGATTAGAGTTGGTTGTTAATTTTTGTTAACCAACAAAATAAAAAATGACATTGCAAAACCCTAATTCTAGAAGCTTCCAAAAAGCTTGTTATAAGAGGCTGGGATGTATGTTACGGTGATGTATTCACGAGATTGTAATCTATTTTGCACTGGGTAATAAAATCATTAGATGGCTGGGTTTCTATGGATGTATCCCATATTGGGTGAACCATGTTAAAGTTCTGTGTTGATCTTGTTTGTGTTATTCCTCATTGTTATAGTTGGGTTATTTAATATGCATATAATTGTTAGTGTTTATTGCTTTGATCTACCTGAACCCTAACAAAGGAAGACCCAACTATGGCTACATAGGATAGTGGAGAACCACCATTCGACACCTTCATGCCACAAGCATCCAAGGAATCATGGGCAAGAGAAGTCACATATTCAAGCACATTTGACATCGGGAAACTCATGCCGCTACCAACCACAAAACTTGTCATGAACATCAGAATGGGTAGCAAAAGAGCCCATAGCAATAGTCTTAGAGGAAATCCCTAAGACACCACCTGGAGATATGCAAGACCTAGTAATCAAGCCAAGGGACAACCAAAATACAAACATTGTCACCAATAGCATCATCCATGCCTCCACTTGAGGCTACAAGGACTAATAGAAAAACCTCATTCAATTACAAAGGTAGGGTTCCAAGGATGGGCGATGACAACATTTTATGCCTCTTACAAGATATATCAATACATATTTAGGAAATAGATAATTGTTACTATAGATGAGAGGAAATAGATAATTGTTACTATAGGTGAGAGGAAATAGAAAATTGTTGCTCTCTTATCTATAGTAGCAAAATATAGAAGTGCAATAGAAGTAGTAAAGGAAACAATGTGTTTTAGAAGATCATTAGATGAGCTACATATGGGTAATACTAAAAGTACCACATTTTTATGTATTAACGTCATGTGTTTTAGAGATTATATTTTTTTACAAAATTGGGTAACAAGTATGTGATTATTAGAGCTGATTTGGGCACCGTAAAGACAAAAAACAAGGCAATTTTTTTCAATTTTGGAGGTAATTTTGGGAAGAGAATATCTCTCATTTTTGTGAATATTTTCAACATTTTTAAAGGGTTTTTCAAGGACATATTAAACCTACTACAATATAGTTTTGAGACCAATTGGAGCATAATTAAGGGAGTTATTGTAGATTTAGGCTTTCCACCATTTTCACTCCTAGGGATGCAACTCAACAAAAAAATTTATGATTTTTGGAGGGTTGAACAAGGGAACATTGATATATCTATAGTCCTTATTTGAAATCATTTAGAGTATATCTAAGGAAGTTATTTTAAAATTAGGGTTTCCACCAAATTAGCTCTTAAGACTGTAAATCAACTAAATATGTAGAGATTTTTTCTAGGAAGTGAGATCTAGGCCCGAGTAAGTTACAATAAAATTTTTAGATTAGTTGGACTTATTTTGCATGATTTATTGTAATATTATGTTTTTCCATCATGGTAGCACCTGCAACAAGAGGCAAAAATAATGTTTCCACACCTAGAAATCTCTAGCCAATGAGGATGTGGAAAATGAGTGGATTGTTCATAAAAAAATAAATTTATATTTGAACACATTTGGAAAGAAACCAACAACATAAAGGATGAAATCTTTTTAATTGTGTCAAAATGAATGCAAGGGTTTGCTAAGACAAGTGATATCAAGAAAATGATGGAGAAATTTGTTTATGGCCAACATCCTAGAGGTCCCAAACATAGGGAGTCACACAACCATGATTAGGAGGAAGAGGAGTCTCCTAATTAGAAGGATGATTTTGGGTTTGAATCAAACCTAAAGATGGATCATCACCTAAATAATTCTATCACTAAGCACTTCGCACCAAAGATGAATATGTGGAAGTTTGATGGAAAAGATCTAACTAATTGGATCTGCCAAATAGAGCAATTCTTTGACATTCATCATGTTCATTATCAACAAAAGTTGGCAATGGCTTCCTTATACTTAGAACTTGACCAATTCATTTGGTAACATTGGCTATGTGAAGAAAAGAAAAATAAGGGATTTTTTGTCACTTGTTTTGTTTTCTGAGAGGAGCTCACTACTCATTACGATGACAATCTTATGGATAGCTACTTCAACCAAATTACCAAATTAAGGCAAAAAGGTATGTTCAACGATTGTATTCATCAATTCTAAACTTGCTCTTTAAGAGTGGAAAATGTAGCAAAAGAAAATTTGTTGTAATTATTCCTTAGGAGCTTAAAGGATCACATTAAATATGAGGTACACATGTTCCATCTAGAAATTCTATTTGCCAAACAATGATTATGGCAAGGAAAGTAGAGGAAAAAAATACAGTTACTAAAAGACAAGGTTTTGTAAACGTAAGAGATAAAAGCACTCCTACACAGTCACTTCCTTGACCTATTAGGTTGGCACCACAAAAAAATGAATAGAAGAGAGAAAAAGAGTTATGTTTTAACTATAATAGCAAATATAGTTGAGGACATAAATGCACTAAAAATAAATTATTCTATATTGAAGGGTCAAGTGAGGAATAAGAGGAGGAGGAACCAATATTAGAGGGTGACAATTAGTTAGATGAGAAATCACAAGATCCCCAACCAATCATTTCTTGTCATGCACTCTCAGGTTTTACCACCCCACAAACTCTCAAGGTGGTGGATTTCTTAAATAAAGAGAGTAACAATGTTGATAGACTCAGGTAGCACACATAACTTCATCAACAAAAAGTTGGCTACTCATCTAAATTATTTTATATATCTAGCTCTAGAATTTTAGGTCTTGATTGTAGATGGGGATAATGTTTGTTGTTCTAGGAAATTCCATAGCATTAAATTATCCATGGGAGATTATCATCTTGATTTCCTAATGTTTTCTATCTCCATGGGTGCAACAAATATTGTTTTGGGAGTACAGTGGTTTACTATGTGAACAATTGAGAAGAACTTCTTGGAATTATTCATGCTCTTTCACTTAAAGGTGAAAGAGAATAGAACTAAAAGGGTTGGGTTCAAAGTATCCAAAGATGATAAGCTGTCACCAAATGCAAAAGATGCTTAAGAAGGGGGTAGATGGGTTTGTGGCCCAATTACTTTCATTAGAAGTATATCACCCAAAGGCTTCTATATCACTTGATCTTTGAGAAATTATAGATAAGCACTCAATAGTTTTTGAGCAGATGCCAAAAATATTGCCTCTTAAAAGGGATCATGATCATGACATTCAACTAGTACTAGGGAGCCAACCACCCAACATTATGCCCTATAGGTATCCATATGTGCAAAAAGGTGAGATTTAGAAGATAGTTCAAGAGATGCTAGAGGCAAATATTATCAATGATAGTCAAAGTTCTTACTACTCTCCTATGGTAATGGTACACAAGAAGAATGAAAATTGGAGGATGTGTCCTGATTACAGAGAGCTCAATAAGTACACCATAAAAGATAAGTTTCCTATTCTAGTAATTGATGATTTGTTAGATGAGATTAATGGTGTTGTTTATTTTACAAAACTTGATCTCCATTCTGGTTATCATCAAATCAAAATTAGAGATGAGGATGTACATAAGATAGATTTTTGAAACCCATGAGGGCCACTATGAATTTTTGGTAATGCCTTTCGGTCTCACAAATGCACCGTCAACATCTCAAAGTTTGAAGAACTCTACCTTTTGGCTTGTTGGTTCCAAAAATAACTACAACCCAAAGCCCTAAAACACTTTGCAATACCTAGGCCAAGGGTGTCAACAGGGTGATTAAAAGAATTTATCAATAGGCTAAGGGTGATTTTGGTGAACTGACAGGAGTGGGTAAGCTCCTCTACACTTCAAGCTCAACTTAGACTCTAGAGGGATATTCCCAGGGGTATGCCTTTACAGGTATTAACTTCAAATCAAATGAACAACTAAAAATAATTGAACAACCAAACCCAAATCACCTTCTTGGCCCCAAATTTGTTAGTGAACTAAGAACAACTGGTTGTTATAAAAACCCCTGTATAGCTGATATGAGAAATCATACAGAATGAGGATGCTTATGGAACTACTACTGCATCCTAAGACAAATATACTATTTTGTTTTGTGTTATGGAGTAAAAAGTGTCCACATGTCTTTTTACCTCCTTGTTTAGCTCCTAGGTCCCCTTGATGGCATTATACATTCAAAATGTTAATCCTGAAGCAAAATTGTCCCCAAAGTAAAATTAGAATATGGGCCCCTTGTTTTAACTTATCCTGGACCTAAATAGGGCTAATGGATCTGGGCAGTACCACCCATGTCCCCCCTTTTAGGTCAAGGCTAATTTAAGTGCATGTCAGCCTAGGACCTTTCTAGAGGTTTCTCCTTGTCAACTCTTTTGGTTGGAATTTAAGATTGTGAGTGGGAAAGCATGTATAAGAGTGTTTTTGAGTTCATTTGTAACTAGGATGAAGAGAGCATAACTTGAGATCTTGAAGTGAAGCAAGCAAGAGCATTCATTATGATTCTAGAGCATATTTGTGTGTTGTTATTGTGTGTTGTTGCAGTCATGGAGCTATCATTTTTTCTTCCTTAGGAGTTGAAGTATCTTCATCATTTTAAGGGTTCATCACATATGTGATATCATTTTTTGTTTATCATCATTTGAATCATCTCATTATTAGTGCTTTCAGCCTATGCCCCCATAAGGGCACACACTCTTTATCAATTAATGGTGTTGGGAATCTTGAATGCTATCCCAGGATTTGATTGAGGAAAGTCCCTAAACACCATAACCCCCAAACCCCTTCATTTCTTCTTGTGTATAGGTTAGAGGAGTGATATCTGGAAAATATAGAGCTATAGGAAGACTGAGTACATATTAGGGTTTTAAGATCCAGAGACAGATTTAGAGTTTTCAATCATTTAGGACTTGGGTGATACTACCCATGTCCTCCTGCCTTTTTAGAGTTTAGATCTAGCATCAAGACATCATTTAGAACATCTTTCTAGTTTGCACCTCCAGTAGATTCTTCTAGTCAAAACCTGGGTGGTCCCACCGAGGTCCTCTGACACCTCTTCTTTTTGGAGACAGGTTTTATCATCTCCCTAAATATCCCCGTGCAATTAGTTTTTGGGTTTCTATTGTACTTTCTTCATTATAAGTATATCATTATAGAACTAGGGTTTCATGCATTGTTAATCTAGGGTTTGAGGAAAAGACTAAATTAAATCTGATCCATCTATAATGTAGGAGTCACAAGATTAGTAGCTAAGTCCTCCTTCACTTGGTAATGATTTGGCTCGGTCTTGTCCTTGAATGTTATATGGAAAAGGGTTTGATCTAGTTTGCATTCTAGTGGTTATCATTCTCCTTTGTCATACTAAACATTTTGGTGAACCTATAGCTTCAAGCATTTGCATCTTATTGATTGTTCAAATCAAATTTTGCATTGATTTATTGCACATTTATCAATATTCATTTGAAAATCTTGCTTAATTTTGAAAAAAGTGGATATTTAGGCCTTCAGAAAGCCTGTATTTTGGTAAAATTTTGTATTAGGGTTTTAAAAATTCTCTTGCATTCTCATATTGGTGGTTGTACATTGTTGTTCCAAGATATTTCATTATGGCATCTTCATGGCATTTCTCTTTGGTATCTTTGCATACACATATCAAAGATCTTGAATAGTTTTAAAAATTCATTAATATGCATCCTTATGTTTTGGATATTAATATCTTTAAAGGCTCTTTATATCAAATCCTTGGTTGCATATCTGACTTTGATAGCTTCATAACCCTCATGGGTGAGCATCCTTCAATATCAGAAGATCCAACAAAATTCATCTCCATTATAGTCATGAGAAAGATGACCATGATGGCACTTCTTCTATTTCCATGGTTCTAGTATCTACTACATGTGATGGTGACCTAGCTTTGCCTATTTCACCCTATGATTTGGATCCCTCTCCCAAATTTTTTCCCACTTGTGAGGACATTTTGGCACAAGAAGATGAAATCATTGATACATTCCTTAACATCACCCTACCCTATTTTCATTCCAATGCTCTCCCTTTGAAAGATGAAACATTAGTGGATGAAAAACCTCCTCTCAAAAAGGATCCTCCATGGGTAGATAATGGGTGTTCATCTAATAATCTTAAATCTTCTATTAATAACATAATACATGAGGCTTCTATGGATCATACTATGGATCACTCACCCTTGATTAAATGTTCAAGCACATTGGATATCACTAAGGAAGTGAAGACCCTTGATCTTCCTCCTTTGGTTGAATGTTCAAGTACCTTGGATATCTCTAAGGATGTGAAGACTAGGGATAGTCCTCCTTTGGTTGTATGTTGAAACTCCTTAGACATCACTAAAGATACAATCATCAACAATTCTCTTAACAACACTTTACCTTCCCTTCACTCAAATGCTCTCCCTTCAAAAGACAAAGCATTCGTGGATGAAGAAAGGTCTCTCACATTAAATACTTTGGGGATGGATGTTGAGTTGAATCAAAGTAAAAACAATGTTAATTCAATCATTATTAATAGACTTATTCAACCCACTAAGGGAATAGTGGATAAGTGTACTAATTTTCCTAAAATTATTGTGCATCCTCACTTCAAACTAGTGATTATGGTTCAAGGTGCTCCAACACCACCTTGACCCCCAGGTTACATTCTCAATTATGCAAAAAAAATTACTCAAGGAAATCAAGTATATCAAAATGTGTCACAACAACCCAACTACAATGTGCTTTCTCACATATACAATACATGAAATAATAAAAAAAGTAAACAATAGTTAAACATTCCAATCACTTTACCAACTTCTCAACCTGTGCTTTCTCAACCACCTCATCTTACTCATAATGTTGGTTGAGATTATGATCTTGTTGAGCACCTTTGTGCTACTCCCACTAAGATCTCTCTCTGGGAACTCATACAAACATCACCTACACACCACAAAATACTCCAAGAAGCTTTACAAAAGGTGGTTGTACCACCCACTATTAAGCCAAATGATGTAGCTGTTGGATCTAGGGCATACAACTGAGAGGGGGGGGAGTGAATCAGTTGTATAAAACTTCTTGTTCTTTCAAACACTTGATTCTTTGTTGTTAGTTAGCAGCATATCAATTAATCATCCATGAAAGCATAATACATAAACACAAGAGCAGATAAGCATCAACACATTGAACACCAAGATTTTGACGTGGAAAACCCGGTTAAGGGAAAAACCACGGGGTGATTAACCCAAGAATTATTCTCTGTTAGAAGAATAAAGAAAAATGAATGGCACATGCCAATTAGGGCTCACTGCCCGAGCACACTGCTCACAAAGAGGCCCACTGCCTACAAGGAGACACACTGTCTACAAAGTGATAAAAATCATAGTCTTGAACTGGAGAATGACATCTCTACCATGTCCAGATCAGTTCCAATTAAGCCCAAAAACCTCTGTTCTGCCTTTCGCACTTCTCTTCGCTATGCCACACACATCCACACACCGAAATGAACTCACAGACCGTTATTTGTACAAGACATCGACTTAGGATCAAACATCTAAGTCGGCAAACAATCATAAGAGTATCCGCAAGATGAATAACACATCCGGTCGGCCACCACAAGAACATTCGCAGGATGAACAACTCATTCGGTCGGCTAAACAGAGCAAGAACTTCATCCGGAAGAACAACTTCAATTTCGGGCTCTACTATCAATGCGGATCAACAACACAACCTCAACACGATCCAGAAAACTTCACAAGCCTGCCTGAATGTCCGGATACATCCGCACTTCCTTTACTTGCTGGAATCTCTTGTCTTCCTCATCCGGAACTTCAAGAACACAGTCTGTCGCCACTGTAGAAGGTACTTCCGGACCTTCAAATCATACATTATCAATGCGGACCAATGACACAATCTCAACATGATCCAAGAACCTTCACAAGCCTGTCTGAATGACCAGGTACGTCCGCATTTCCTTTACTTACTAAAATCTCTTATCCTCCTTATCCGGAACTTCAAGAACACAATCTGTCGCCACTGTCATAATGCAAGAGGTACTTCCGGACCTCCAAATCATACACAACTCAAGATGGCACATCACAAGGACATCCCAAATACTCTTTCCAATCCGCAGATTAGGATTGTACAATTCCGGACCTCACCGGACCTTTCTGTGATCCTCTGTCACCTCTAAGCACTTGCCGGAACCGGTTCCACACAGACAGCCATAACTTCTTCAGGTCTTCATGCGGACCTCTGAAAACTTGACTGAAGCATCTCAAGACTCATATCTGCAAACCCTTTAATCTGCATCCTCCGGTTCTCAACCTATCCAATATATTTGCCTTCTTCTCATCACTGTTCTTCACTGTTCCTGACTGAGGGTAATTTTCTCAATATCCTCAACACACAGCTCATCCAATCCTTCTTGTCAATGTAATATGAGTATGTTGACATCAATGACAACACTGGTTCACCTCATACTTGCAACAATCTCCCCCTTTGTCATTGATGGCAACATATGATGTGAAAAACCATCAAGACAAGAACTTCTCCTTTCTGTCACAGCTCCCCCTATCAACAACAACTTTTTACATGTCTTCTTTCCCCCTTTGATCATTAACCACTTGTTTTTCACATGTCTTCTCTCCCCCTTTGACATCAATGGCAAAGGGCTCATACTTGCAATTCTAATACATCAGAATCATACCATCTGCTCCCCCTTAGTAGCAGCTCCCCATCATCAATCCGGATCACAAGATATGACTGTGATATCTACTGGACTGATGCACATCAGTGCATCTTAGTTTATCACCGGAGGGGCCATGACCCCTAACTTCTCCCGGAGATATTCAAAAGAGTCCTTGGGAAGAGGTTTTGTAAAGATATCTACAATCTGATCCTTGGAGGGAGCATACTCCAATCTGAATTCTTCCTTGTTTACTTGTTCTCTTAAAAAGTGAAATTTGATAGATATGTGCTTAGTCTTAGAGTGCAATACCGGATTCTTAGAAATATTAATTGCACTTGAATTATCACAGAAAATTGTGATAGGCTCCTCATATTCAACTTTGATGTCTCTTAGCATCTGCTTCATCCATAAGATTTGAGTGCAACTACCTGCTGCTGCAATGTATTCTGCTTCAGTTGTAGACAGAGATATTGCATCTTGTTTCTTGCTTAGCCAAGAAACCAATCTCTTCCCCAAAAAGAATGCTCCACCACTAGTGCTCTTCCGGTCATCCACATCTCCTGCCCAATCTGCATCTGTGTAAGCATGAAGAGAGAAATCCGGATCTCTAGGGTACCATAGACCATACTCAACTGTTCCTTTCAAGTACCTAAAAATTCTTTTGATTGCCATAACATGAGATTCTCTAGGATCAGCCTGGAATCTTGCCACAAGACCAACAGCCTGCATTATATCTGGTCTAGTTTGAGTGAGATACAACAATCCACCAATCATTGATCTATATTTTGTCTGATCTGCCTTTGGAGAATCATCATCTTTGCTTAACTTACATCCGGTTGCCATAGGAGTGTTCATAGGCTTTGAGTCTTCCATACCAAATTTCCTTAACAATTCTTTCACATATTTGGTCTGAGAAATGAAGATCCCTTCTTTTGTTTGAGTAATTTGTAGACCCAAGAAGAAATTCATTTCACCAAGCATAGACATTTCAAACTCACTTTTCATCTGATTTGCAAAAGTTTTGCACATACTATCTCTTCCTCCAAAAATGATATCATCCACAAACACTTCAACAATCAATATATTTTCATGATCAATTTTGAAATATAAGTTACTGTCAGCAGTACCTTTGTTGAATCCAATCTGCACAAGATGCTTATCCAACCTTTCATACCATGCTCTTGGGGCTTGCTTCAATCCATACAAAGCTTTCTTCAACTTGCAGACCATATCATCATTATCAGACAATTGAAATCCATCCGGTTGTTCAATGTAGACTTCTTCTTCCAGATCACCATTTAGGAAGGCAGACTTGACATCCATCTGATATACCTTGAAGTCTTTGAAGGCAGCAAATGCAAGAAGTAATCTGACTGCTTCAATTCTTGCCACCGGAGCAAAAGTCTCTTCAAAGTCAATTCCTTCTATTTGAGAGTAGCCTTTGCAGACCAATCTAGCTTTGTTTCTGATTACTTCACCAGCTTCATTTAGTTTGTTCTGGAAAACCCACTTGGTTCCAATTACATTCCTGTCTCTAGGTCTGGGAACAAGATCCCAAGTATGATTTTTCTCAATTTGCATCAATTCATCTTCCATTGCTTTAGTCCAGTTTTCATCATTGCAGGCTTCATTTATTGTTTTAGGTTCAATCTTTGAAATCAGACAACATTCATCCTGATTTTGAGCAACATTCCTTCTAGTTTGTACACCTTTGCTTTTGTCACCTATGATCTGATCTTCAGAGTGGTTCAGTCTTACATACCTTGGAATTTTGGGAGTATCCTGCACTGCTGCTTCTTGATCAGGCTCATTCAAACCTATCTCTTCTTCCTGATTTACCGGATCAGGCTGACTCTGTCTCACCGGAGAGGATTGAGGTCCTTGAACACTGTCTTGGTCATCTTCATCAAACTCATAAAATCTTGAAGGCTTCTCAATTCCTTCATCAACTTTCACATTGGTGCTTTCTATCATCTTCCTCAATCTCTTATTGTAACACCGGTATGCTTTGCTTTGAGTGGAGTAACCCAAGAAAATTCCTTCATCACTTCTAGCATCAAACTTTCCTAGATCTTCATCTCTTTTAATATAACACTTGCTACCAAATACTCTGAAATATTTCACAATAGGAGTGATGCCAAACCAGAGTTCATAGGGGGTCTTACCGGTGTTGTTTCCGATTTGAACTCGATTGAGAGTGTAGACTGCAGTGCTGATAGCTTCCTTCCAAAACATTTGAGGAACATTTGCTTCCAACATCATTGTCCTGGCAGCTTCCTGAATGGTCCGGTTCTTTCTCTCAACCACTCCATTCTGCTGTGGAGTCCTAGGAGCAGACAACTGTCTCCTTATACCCTGCTTCTCACAAAAATCAATGAACTCACCAGATGTAAATTCACCACCTCTATCAGACCTTAGACACTTTAGTTTCAATCCGGTTTGATTCTCTACCATAGCTTTGAAGATCTTGAACTTCTCAAATGCTTCTGATTTTTCTTTTAGAAAGGTAACCCACATCATCCGGGAATGATCATCAATTAACAACATGAAATATCTATCACCTTGCAGACTCTTGATTCTTGTCGGACCACAGAGATCAGTATGTACTAATTCCAACAATCCGGTAGAAGACTGATCTTTGCTTTTGAAAGAGACTCTGCTTTGTTTACCTAGCTGACATTCTTTGCACAAACTATTTGTAGGTTTCATCAATTTTGGAAGATCTCTTACGGCCTGAGTATTGCTTATCTTGATGATGTTATCAAAATTTACATGGCACATTCTTCTATGCCATAACCAACTCTGATCAATTTGAGCAAACAAACAACTTTTATTTGAACCAACCAGATGAAAGATATTACCTTTTGTCTGAGTACCGGATGCAATCTCAGTTCCGGAGCTTGTAAAGATTCTGCATTTTCCATTTCTGAACCGGAGATCATAGCCTTTGTCCACTAAATGACCAACACTAAGAAGATTGTGCTTCAATCCTTCAACATACAGTACGTTACCTGTTTTGCTCTTTCCATCGAAGGAAATAGTTCCCCTGCCTCTGATTCTGCCAGTAGAATTGTCACCAAACTTTACCATTCCTCCTTCATACCTTTCCAAATTCAAGAACTTATTCTTGTCACCAGTCATATGGTGAGAACATCCACTGTCAATAACCCAATCATCCTTTTCTTCCACTTGAGTAGCCAAAGCTTTTTCAACAACTTTGTGATTGACAGATTCAGAGAGTATTGAATCTTCTTCCTTGATGGCAATAAACACCCACTCATTTCCGGATTTGCTTCCTAGTTCTGATTCATCATCTATTACTCCTTCATTGTCATCTTCTTCGTGAACATAATAGCAATTCTTTTGAAACCTTTGTCTGTTAGTATTAGACCTTGCAGATCTTTCCGGACATCTTGAAGCAAAATGACCAATCTTATTGCAGTTGAAACACTTAAAGGGTAGTTTTCCTTCATACTTACCGGATCCTCTTGGCAGTCTCTTTGCAATGAGGGCTTCAAGTTGAGCTGTTTCTGCTTCTTCTTCTTCCATGTCTCTTCTTGCTTGATCATACCATGATATTTTCCTTGATGAGTTTTCTCCCGGATCAAATCTCTGTTTGCCTTTCACATAGGCACTGGTTTTGAAAGCAAATTCAGTCTTGGGAGGATCATCTCCAAACTCGGTCATTTCAAATGCAGCTAGTTTGCTAGCCAGTTGTTCTCTTGTGACAGTTGTGTGGGCTCTGAATTCATCAATGGCAGCAACCTTGATTTTGTAGGCAGCAGGAAGGGATCTTAGGATTTTGCAGACAATCTCATTTTCATCTAAAGTTCCACCAGCATTTCTGATTCCACATACCAGCTCATTCACTCTTGGCATAAAGGTAGTGATGTTTTCATCATCTCTCATTTTCAATCTTTCAAATTTCCCTTTCAGACTTTGCAACCTTGCACTTTTGACAAACTCATCTCCTTCATACAGAAGTTCCAGTTTAGTCAGGATCTCATATGCAGTTGGTAGGTCAATAACATTTGAGAGATCTGAGTCATTCAATGTGCTTAGAAGAGCTTCCTCAGTCCGCAGATTGTTTTCAGCTTCTGTGATTTCATTCAGAGTTATCGGACCACCTTGTGGAGGTACATATGGTTTTGAAACCATAGCCAAGTATGCTTTTCCCATACATTCCAAGTGACACTTCATGCGACCTTTCCAGAGAGTGAAGTTGGTTCCATCGAACTTCGGACTATCCTTCTTGTATGACGACATCCTGGATCTCCTCAAGCGGTTAAGCTCCTATCAGAGGAACTTAGCTCTGATACCAATTATTGGATCTAGGGCATACAACTGAGAGGGGGGGGGTGAATCAGTTGTATAAAACTTCTTGTTCTTTCAAACACTTGATTCTTTGTTGTTAGTTAGCAGCATATCAATTAATCATCCATGAAAGCATAATACATAAACACAAGAGCAGATAAGCATCAACACATTGAACACCAAGATTTTGACGTGGAAAACCCGGTTAAGGGAAAAACCACGGGGTGATTAACCCAAGAATTATTCTCTATTAGAAGAATAAAGAAAAATGAATGGCACATGCCAATTAGGGCTCACTACCCGAGCACACTGCTCACAAAGAGGCCCACTGCCTACAAGGAGACACACTGTCTACAAAGTGATAAAAATCACAGTCTTGAACTGGAGAATGACATCTCTACCATGTCCGGATCAGTTCCAATTAAGCCCAAAAACCTCTGTTCTGCCTTTCACACTTCTCTTCGCTATGCCACACACATCCACACACCGAAATGAACTCACAGACCGTTATTTGTACAAGACATCGACTTAGGATCAAACATCTAAGTCGGCAAACAATCATAAGAGTATCCGCAAGATGAATAACACATCCGGTCGGCCACCACAAGAACATTCGCAGGATGAACAACTCATCCGGTCGGCTAAACAGAGCAAGAACTTCATCCGGAAGAACAACTTCAATTTCGGGCTCTACTATTAATGCGGATCAACAACACAACCTCAACACGATCTAGAAAACTTCACAAGCCTGCCTGAATGTCCGGATACATCCGCACTTCCTTTACTTGCTGGAATCTCTTGTCTTCCTCATCTGGAACTTCAAGAACACAGTCTGTCGCCACTGTAGAAGGTACTTCCGGACCTTCAAATCATACATTATCAATGCGGACCAATGACACAATCTCAACATGATCCAAGAACCTTCACAAGCCTGTCTGAATGACCAAGTACGTCCGCATTTCCTTTACTTACTAAAATCTCTTATCCTCCTTATCCAGAACTTCAAGAACACAGTCTGTCGCCACTGTCATAATGCAAGAGGTACTTCCGGACCTCCAAATCATACACAACTCAAGATGGCACATCACAAGGACATCCCAAATACTCTTTCCAATCCGCAAATTAGGATTGTACAATTCCGGACCTCACCGGACCTTTCTGTGATCCTCTGTCACCTCTAAGCACTTGCCGGAACCGGTTCCACACAGACAGCCATAACTTCTTCAGGTCTTCATGCGGACCTCTGAAAACTTGACTGAAGCATCTCAAGACTCATATCTGCAAACCCTTTAATCCACATCCTCCGGTTCTCAACCTATCCAATATATTTGCCTTCTTCTCATCACTGTTCTTCACTGTTCCTGACTGAGGGTAATTTTCTCAATATCCTCAACACACAGCTCATCCAATCCTTCTTGTCAATGTAATATGAGTATGTTGACATCAATGACAACACTGGTTCACCTCATACTTGCAACAGTAGCATCTTTTTTATACTGTATGCTCATGACAAAATGGATATTTTGTTTCAACAACACGAATTACTATCAAATGAAGTTCAAAACTAATATGATCCTCTTATAATCTTTGTCATAATAAATAAAAAGCTGGTAAAGTGAACTTTGATTGACAACAGATTGACTCTTAATGTTTGTAGCATTGAGGTACTACACAAAATCAAGGTTGACACATCTTTAATCAAACTAGATAAACTTGACATTCATAGCTTTGATAACATTGGTAGACAATCACTAGGTACCATAACTTTACCTACAAAGGCTAGACCTGTGACATTATCTACCCTTAGCCATGTCATGCCTGGTGTGCTTTCATATAACATCATTCTTAGTAGACTGTGGATTCATACCATTGGGGGCAGTTTCATCTACCCTTCATCGATCAATAAAGTTTATTTATGCAAATAAACTTCAAACCATTGAATTTGACCCAAATCTTGAAAGTAGTTTATAAGTTGAGGCACAAAAACAAGTTATCAATCACACGATTCTCAATAATTTAAAATTTGATTCATCAATACATATTTCCATAGATAATGTTGTGCAAGATTCCAAATCACCATCGAATGCACTTCTTAGTGACGATTGGGGTTCATTAGATTATACTCCTTCCTTTATGGAGGAATATAAACTTACTAACCCTAATCCTGAAACATCAAAAGTTTCCTCGATCTCATCCAAGCAATCTTTCAAAATACCTATGAAACCTAAAGTTTCTTTAGTAGAAAACAAAGACAATACACTTACTTATACTACAAATTATGAGACTTATGAGGCCTTGCCTTCTTCTAAAGTATGGATTCTCTCTATGGTCGTGGATTTCAAATCCTTTATAAAAATTGTAACTATGAAGGTAATGGTTGTGGCATAAAACAACAAGGAATCAAAGTACCCTTAGAAGCTATTACACATAGCTGTTCGAATGGTATTGGGCACCATCCTTTGAAGCCCACCAAAGCTTACCATCATCCTACTCTCAATGTTAACACAATATCAACAAGTCCAACACTAAACCTGATATATCATGAGATGATAGACATAGATTGTCCACCAGGAAATATCTCGTTAGAAACTTTTTCAATAGTTGGAGCATCAACCAAATTCAAACATACAAAATCTTGTGAATCAAGCACTGCACGACTGCAAGTATGTATTTCTCCCTCATTTAGCCATACTTGATGTAGAACCTCTTTCAGTTGCTCTCAACAGTGGCCTCCTCTAAGGTATATATGTTGATGTGTTGTGTTCCACTATGTAGTGTTAAATATTTGTTTAGGTCTCCTTGGATGACCCTTGATACTCTTGTAAGGTCAAGGATACAAGGAGACTACCTCTGTTGTGACTTTCCTGCTATTTGTTTCTCTATTCTTCTACACTTCTCTTCTTGCAATCTTTGTGTGTGGTGCCATGGGGGCATAACTTTGTGGAGAGTGTCTTGGGGGCATCTTCCCACATTGTAACCCTAAGTCACTTTCATCTCCTCTCTTGTTTTTTGTGATTTCATTCTTCTGTTGTGCTTGTGGGTCTACTAGTCGACGGATGACGACAACAAATATACACTTTTGATAAGGATTGTGCATACCCAAACAAGAAAATAAAAATGGACCCAATCCATATATGAAGACAGGGGTAATTTGTTAGTGACGTTTGACTAGTAGAATCACTTTATGTCATGATGTGATCATGTATCATGTTATGAAATTGTTGTAACAACCCTTTGCAATACTCTAAATCTCATTTTATACATTTTGGAATGTTGTTGTATCACCTTGTAGCTATAATCAGTTTTGAGATACCTGAAGTATAACCTCATGGCTATACTCGGTTCTAAACCTATAAGTATGACCTTGGTTTGTTTGAGTGGCATGATGCCTTATTTGTGTATCAATTTCATGAGATGATTTGGTTGTCATCTTAGCTTAGACTTTCTAACCAAACCTTTTTGTTGATCAATGGTTGTTAGCAAATGATATTGATGTGTTTCTATCGTGATTATTGGGAATAATTTGGTGATTGTAAGCACTTGTTACATTGGGGCATGGGCTTTGCAAAAGCCTTTGTTCCATCGCATGTTTTCAACTTTACCTTAAATGTGATTAATACTGGCAAGTGGGAGCAACCACTTTAAGATGGGGGTATATATTGTGGTAAATGCTTGGATATGTTAGATATTATGATAAAATGTGCTATATACTACCTTTTTATTGTAAGGCACCTCTATGATGTAGGTGGGGTTGTATATTTTCGTGTGTTTGTGTATACTTCCTTTTCACCATAAGGCATATATGTGATGCAGTTGGGGTTGTATACTTTGTGCGCATGCTTCCTTTTCACTGCAAGGCATCTCTATAATGCAGGTGGTGTTGTATTCTTTTGAAATCCCTTCTATGGAAGGTGGGGTTGTGTCATCTCTTGAGTGGTTGCACATCCTTTTTGAAAAATCCTCTTGCAGGAGGTGGGGTTGGGTCTTGAGTTACTCACCCTTAAGCGTGTCTTTGGCTATTATGGTAGCGTAGCTTGATCGTTAGGTGCGTTTGGCATGTCTTAGATAGAGGAGCGTAGTGATGAGCTCCTCCCTATCACCTGTGTTTGTTGTGTATATAGTGGGTCGATGACACACTCTATGACACTCGTGTATTCTGTGTGTTTTTCATGTTTTGCGGAGGCATGTAGTAATGAGCTCTCCCCACACTATGTATTTTGCATGTTTTGTGGAGGTGCATAATGATGAACTTCCCCCACACTGTGTGTTTTGCATTTTTTTTATGGTGGCATGTAGCGATGAGCTCCCCCCATTGCCTATTAGTATAGTATAATTGTTGAATCGTGTCTTCTCTTTGTGTATTGTGCAACTGTGTTCATGACTTCTCTGTGTATTGCATGCTTTTTTATTGTCTTCTTCATGTATTACATGTTTATCATGTGTATCCTTATGTTTACCTAAGCTTGGGGGCTAGAGACAGTCTTCCAAACTTAGGGTGTGCTTTTGGCTCTAGTGTCTGATGTGCTTGCTATGTTTTGACCATACTTTAATGCATGTACTAATCATAAGATCATACACACATTAAAGTGCGGCTAAATTTTATGGAATAAAAAGTGCACATGTATTTTTACCTCCTTGTTTAGCTTCTAGGTCCCCTTGATGGCATTATACATTCAAAATGTTTATCCTGAAGCAAAATTGCCCAACACCAAAGTAAAATTGGAATATGGGCCCCTTGTTTTAACTTACTTTAGACCTAAACAGGGCTAATGGACCTAGGCAATACCGCCCATGTCCCCTCTTTTAGGTTAGGGCTAATTTAAGTGCATGTCATCCTGGGACCTTTCTATAGGTTTATCCTTGTTGGCTCTTTTGGTTCGAATTTACGATTATGAGCGAGAAAGCATATATAATTGTGTTTTTGAGTTCATTTTTAACTAGAATGAAGAGAGAATAACTTGAGATCTTGAAGTGAAGCAAGCAAGAGCATTCATTATGATTCTAGAGTAGATTTTTTGTTATTATTATGCGTTGTTGCATATATGGAGCTATCATCTATTCTTCCTTAGGAGTTGGAGGATCTTCATCATTCTAAGGTTTCATCAATAGGTGATATCATTGTTTATTTATCATCATTTGAATCATCTCATTATCATTTTTTTTGGCCTCTGTCCCCATGAGGGCACACACTCTTTATCACTCAATGGTGTTGGGAAGCTTGAATTCTATCCTGGGATTCGATTGAGGCAAGTCCCTAAACACCATAATCTCCAAACCCCTTCTTATCCTTGTGTGTGCAGGTTACATAAGCGAGATCTAGAAAATACAGAGCTACAAGAAGACTGAGTATAGATTAGGGTTTTAGGATCCATAAACAATTTTAGAGTTTTCAATCATTTAGGACTTGGGTGGTACCAGACATGTCTTCCTACCTTTCTAGAGTTTAGATCTGACATTAGGACATTATTCAAAACATCTTTCTAGTTTGCACCTCTAGCAGATTCTTCTAGTCAGGACCTGGGTGGTCCCACCAAGGTCCTCCGACACCTCTACTTTTTGGAGATAGGTTTTATCATCTCCCTGCATATCCCTGTGCAATTAGTTTCTGGGTTTTTATTATAGTTTCTCCATTATAAGCAAATCATTGTAGAATTAGGGTTTCATGCATTGTTAACCTAGGGTTTGGGGAAAAGACTAAATTAAATCTGATTGATCTATAACATAGGAGTCACAAGGTCAGTAGCTAAGTCCTCCTTCACTTGGTAGTGATTTGGCTTGGTCTTGTCCTTGAATGTTAGATGGAAAAGGGTTTGATCTAGTTTGCATTCTAGTGGTTATCATTCTCCTTTTTCATACTAAACATTTTGAAAGCTTGGGTGATCACAAGCTTCTTAGACTGGTGCCTATCTGTTAGGCTACAGAGTTTCACATTTATCAAGTTAAAATAATTTCAAGAAAATGTATGACTGCCTATTTGAAGACTCAAATGCATAACAACCATTATCAAATCATGAGAATACTTAATAATCCAACACTATAAAACACTCCTCCATTTGTAATACTGGAATTACCATTTAAAATGCTTGAAAATGGATTAAGAACTGTCACATTCATTCAAATCAGATTTTACAATCATACTACTAAATGTAGCAAGAGAAATCCTAACTACAATCAAGATTTCATAAAAGAACACTTAGAACAGTGGAGAAAAACACTGATTTAATAAAATGATTACAATATATCAACATACATTTTCTGCCAATTCCCTTCCTAAAGAACATAAACTAAAAATCAATCTTTTCCAAAAAATTGCCTCTGGATATCTACATCTACTGAGAGAAAATGCCCAACTGATCAACCCCTAATGCATCAAAAGATATGCATATATAGCAATTCAGCTCATTGCACAATTCAAAGCGTTGCACTTTGTCATCGAGTACACCCTGCTGCATTAAAATTAGCCTAGAGGCATTGTTAGAAGATACATGGATTTTCTAGATGCCCATGCCCTGTCAAAAGATATTTCCACCAAAAGAATGTTTGTATACACTATTTTGCCAATCATAAATGTAGAAAAATCTTGATCTGATCCGCAACAATTAATACAGAAATATCTGACAATGAAGGAGCTGAGAAATATTTGCTACATTGAATACTAGCAGCTGACTCATTCACCTACATAATTAAATATACAACAGGTACCCAAAACATTGATGAGGGAAGGTTGAATCAACTCCCTGACAAGTTATAGGACTGACAAAAGAAGATTACCCACATGCCTGGAGTATTTGGAGCAATAATGAGGGATGGTTTAAGTCCACTCCCTAACACCTACAACATTAATTTCATATACTTTGTTCTCCATGAGTACTTGTGCATTGCATAATTTTACTGTGCCAACCACCTACATAACCTTGTTCTGTAGAATCATTAATTTTGAGTATAAACCTACAAGTTTCATCATGCAATCATGGTGCAAATTTAGGAAACCACACCCCCTTTAGCTTTTACAACACTTTAAAAGTGTTGTCCAATTTTCACTTACATGCCCCTTTGAATCTAGTCGTACCTGATAATTCAAAAATCTACTTGATTGATCTTCCTTTTCACCTCTATTGGGCCATCTGAACTCAGGTTCTATCTCTCTCTATTATGAGAATCTTCATTTCCCCTTCGTTAGTAATTCTGGTTGACAAATTGCCTAATCGGTGAACTTTCAAGTTGGTGAATCCACTATTTCTCCGGTAAGGGCCCTTTGTGGATTTTGTCCTCACTTATTCACTTTATCAATGAATTCTCTTCATCTTGAACCATGGAAAATTCTTTCTTTTCTTTTTACTTCACATTATCTTCATCTTCAACCTCTCTTTTTTTCTCCTTATTGACAAAATTTGATGTTCACAAACTGTTCATTTCTTCTCTGCCATTTATCAAAAAATCTTCTTCATTGCAAACCTCTCTTTTTCCACTTCCTTCTTCCTTTTTTCCTTTGACAAATCTTTCTCTAACTTTCAAATTCTTTCTTTCACCCTTTGGCCGCTTTATCGATGAATTGGCGAAATGGTGAACCTGTGAACTTAGTCAGTGAGTTTGGTAGTTTGCTAACTCGCCAACTTGCTGATAAATCCCTTAGAAGATTTTTCTTTGCTTTATCTTTATCTTCCCTTGTTAGAGAAATCACTCCATGGTGAAACTTTATGCCTTCATCTCTTTTGCCTTTGCTGTCTTTATCTCCATTTTCCTTCTCTTTTGTCAGAGCCTCCTTCAGTCAACGAAATCCTCATCGAAAAAAGTTACCACCGAGAAACTTAATGGTTCATGAAACCTTACTTTTGTTGACAATGATACCGCCCTTTCCTTTTCCTTCTACCTTAGATAAATTTCACTCCCTGCGGTCCCCTCTGTTGTCGGTGAAGTTGTCGCCAGCAAAACCTTCTATCATAGAACTTGACAGCTCGTGAACCAAAAGTTTGCCAAAGACTTCATCGCCTCCTTTTCTTTTTTTAAACATCCTCTTTCACCTCATTGTCACTTTATTGGTGAATTGGTGAAACTACAAACTCATGAACGTAGTCGACAAGTTTGTGTGTTTGCGACTTTGTTGATTTGTCGACAAACACTTAGCTTGAACAATTTTGCCAAAGTTATTAGAGTTTTTTTCCTTCAACATTTTTATTTCCTTGGAAAAAACTTTCCACTTGCCTTAGAGAATTTTACCTCTTACAGCCACTTTTCATCTCTTTCAAACCCTATCACTTTCACCACTAGATCGCCTTATCGATGAATCAACAAAATTAGAAACCTATGAACCTAGTTGACAAAATTGATAGTTCATGAACTTGCTGATTTCCCAACAAAGCCTTCAAATTGCAACATTTTTCAATCTTTCACCTGTTTCCTTCACTTCTTTTTCCACCTTATCACCAAATCGAAAAACTAATGAAGTCATGGACTCACGAATTCAGTTAGTGAAATCAACAGTTCACAAATTTGTTGATTTGCTGACAAAAGACTCAAATGGATAGATCTTTTCTAAGGGAATAAAAACATCAAGACTTGGGAAGTTTTACGTAGAAATTTTTGAAAGAAACCCATTTAAATTGTCTCAGATTGGCTATATATGATGGGTTTAAAATGCAAAGGCAAAAAGTGGGAATTATAATAGATTTTAGGGAAAAACAATGCATGTTCAGGAGCTAGTTTTTATAGGTGCAAACATTGGCTCTAGTTGGGGACATGTGCCAAGCAATAACATAGAAAGGATCTCAGATTTCTAGGTAGACCAAAAAACACAAAACACACAAAAGGGAAAAAACACAGAATGTATTTACATGAAAATGTACAATCATAAGCGTGAGAGCACAAAAGATAGTTGATTGTATTCAAAATTTTAAGGGCAACATTACTTACTAAAAGTAAACTTCAGATGTTATCCATGATAGGTAGCTCCAAAAGTTATCCCTCCATATTTATGATGTAATAGGTGTCCTAGCAGGAGTTTTCATCAATTTGATATGGGCCCAGCTATAAAAGGCTCAAACTTACCATGCTTGCCCTTGTCTTCTAATCTTGCATTCTAGAGGAGAACTAGATCACCAATTTGAAAGATCCTTTTGACTATTTTCTTGTTGAACAAATGCTCAACCTTTTGTTTTTACAGCAGATTTTTATCATGTGTCATTCTTCTAATTTCATCCAACTCTGTCAATTCATACATTCTTAATACCAAAGCATCATCCCCATTGTCTCCTATTTGTTGTCGTAGTTGATATACTGGCAATTCTAATGCCATTGGCACTTTGGTCTCTAACCCATATACCAGTTCAAAAGGGTTTTTTCTTGTAGCATGTTTGTAAGTGATCCTATCAGCCCAAACTGCATACTATAACTTGTCATCCCACCTTTTCTTGTTCATTTCTAGAGTCCTGTTCAAAATTTTCATGAGACTCTTATTGTTGGACTCATCTTGTCCATTACTCTAGGGATGGTGTGGTGATGAATGAATCATATTGATTCCATATTTAGAACACATGTCTACTATGTCTTGAGATCTGAAGCACATGGAATTGTCTACAACAATTCTGGATGGCACTCCAAAAATGTTTATCACATTGTTCACAAGGAACTCAATCACTACCTTGAATGTAGCATTGCGAGTGGGGATATTCTCTACCAACTTAGTGAAATAGTCAATGGCCACAAGGATCCACTTAAATTCATTGCTATATTTCTCCTAAATTTCCCCTATAAAATCAATGGCTCATTGCTGAAATGGTGCTTCAACTACAACTAGCAAAAGGGGTAATGCTCCAAGAAATTTCATTTTTCCAGAGAAACATTGGCAAGCATCACATTTTCTGACCTATTTTGCAGCATCTCTAAAGATTCTCAACCGCTAGAAACCTGCCCAGATAATCTTATGCATTGTGGTTTTGGCATGGAAGTGCCCTCCACATATTCCCTAATGATATTCCTCAATAAGCTCCTCGGGTTGTCTCTGGTCTAGATATTTCAACAATAATCCCTCATGATTTCTCCACATTAAAACACCTTGAATCAAAACATACTTCTAAGACTGGAGCTTAAGTGTCCTTTGCTCAGTTACATTCATGCCTGGAGGACAATGTATGTTGACAAGATAAAATATAATATCTTATACCATGGATCATTTGTCAACATACACACATTAGCATATGTAATAATATTTACCTCATTTATCTCAGCTACCTCTAAGTTAGAATTAGCCATCAACTTAGCTAAACCCTGGCCTCTAACCAGTTTGGTGACCTGCACCTCAATGTCATACTCTTGGATCCTATTGATCCATTTGCATCTTCTCCCAAAAGCCTCCTTCTGCATGAAAATATCTTTCACAATTGAATGGGGTACATATGCAATTGTCTTTGTACCCATAAGATATGGCTTGAAGTTTTTTACTACCTTGACCGAAGTATATGCATGCTTTTCCATAATTGAATAATTCAATTTAATAGCCTGCAAAGACTTTCTAAAGAATCCTATTGGCTACTCATATCCATCACCATTCTTTTGCAACAATACAACAACAATAGTATAAAATTAAGCAAAAGAGAAGAGTAGGAAAGGCTTTACATAATCTGGGCTTACCAACACTGGTGCATTCTTGAGAGCCTCCTTTATGTCAACAAAAGCTTTAGTTGGTTCCTTTTCCCATGCAATAGACTGCCCCTTCTTGAGTATCTTGGAAATTGCCTTAGTCTTTTTAGCAAAGTTGGGGACAAACCATCTTACAAAGTTGATTTGTTCAAAGAAGGATTGGACACCTTTGACTATTTTAGGCTAAGGGATTTAAGGTCAATGGCCTTAACTCTTTCAGGATCAATTCTAACCCCATCCATTGACACAATATGTCCTAACAACTTTCCTTCTACTCCAAAATAACATTTCTTGGGATTCAAAGAAATCCCATACTCCAAACATCTATCAAAAATTAGTTGCAAATGCTTGCAATGATCTTGAATGTCTTTGGAGAATGTAGTAAGATCATCCTAGTACATAACCATGATCTCATCAATGATGCATGCAAAGACCACATCCATTGCCCTTTGAAACATTGATCACACATTCTTCAAGCCAAATGACATTCTCAAATTAACAGAGGTTCCCCATGGAGTAGTGAATGTTGTCTTGTACTGTTTAGACTCCTTGACCAACACCTAATTTTAACCTAAGAATCCATCCATCATAGACATCAATTCTGAACCAAAAACCCTCTACAAAATATGATCCATACTTGGAAGAGGATAATTATCTTTAAGGGATGTGATCTTCATATTTCTAAAATCTACACACAGTCTAATCTCCCCATTTTTTTTTCTCACTAGGACAAGATTAGACACCCTATCAAAATTTATGATTGGTTTTATAATACCTCCCTCTTTCATTTTCAACAATTCTTTTTGGATCTTGGGAGCTATGGTTGGATTTACAGGCCTCTTTTGTTGCCTAAAGGGTTTTGCATCAGGTTGAAGGGTGATAGTGTGCTGAAATAAATCCTCCCTATAAGCCTTCAATTCATCATAGGACCATGTAAAACACTTTCTAAATTTTCTTAATAAAGCAATCAACATTTTCTTTTCATGGGTTTTGAGTTGCTTACCAATATACACCATTCTTGGTGCCTCTTGAGTGCCAAGGTTAACACCTTCAACATTTTCTTCTTCAACAGGTTTCCCCTTTCTTTTCCAACAACGTGCATTGTCAAACATTCTTTCTAGTGCCACTAGACCTTTTGGAATTGTATTTGTCATAAGTTGCACTACCTTGCTACCAAACAAAGTTTCCTTGCCATGAAAAACTTCTACCATTGGTTGCCAATCAATCAATTGACTGTCAAACTCATACATGCAATTTAGGAAATTTTAAGTCTGATTTCTATCATTGAAAACATGCCAACTGTAGATGTTATCAAGGATTGTTGGCCTTGTAAGTACTTCCACAGCATAATGGTCATGATGAAATTTTGACTAGGGGTCAAATTTTGATGCAGTTATAGCCAAGGAATCTACCTTCTCATTTTCAACTCTTTCAACCCATTCAATGTCAATAGAATCAAATAGTTCTATAGTGTCCCACAGTACATTCCTGTATGCCCTTAACCTATTGTCCTTGGTAGCAAAAACATTTCTAATCTGTTACACAACTAACTCTAAATCACCATATATCTTTAAGCACTTAACTCCATGCTTATGAACAATATTTAAACCTAACAGTAATGCCTCATATTCAAATATGTTGTTAGTCCATTTAAAATCAAGTCTAAAAGACATGCCAAACTACTCTCCATCTAGTGCTATCATAACAATACCAAAACCTAAGCCATCCTTAGAAAAAGCACCATCAAATTACAATGTCCATAACACATTTTCATTATGAACAAGAGCTACAATCTTTAGCAGATCAACACACAATTTATGTTCATTGTCATCACAAAACCCCATAAAATAATCAATATCAGTAACAAAGAAGTTCACTTCTTGGGTTTTGTAATGGTCCTCTATGTTTTGGTCTTTTACCTTCTTCTCCCTATACAACTTCACTTACACACCCTAGACTGGAATGGTAGCACATGAAAAATCCATTTGGATACTTCCACCCATGGAAGCTACCCATTTCCTAGATAATAACGTACCCCATTTAGCAAGGCAGTCTACAACAATAATATCCATCAAGAATGATTTGTCTGGATAGGTAGAAATTTTGACCTCAACACCCTTAATCAAACCTATCACATTAACCTCCCTAGAATTCATAGAAAAACATTTACCAAAAAGACTTGTACACCTTCAACCCCAAATCATTCATGATTTCAAGTGGCATGACATTGCTAGATGCTCCTAAATCAAGCATATAGTTATGTAGCAACCATCCATTTATGATCAACGTGGTGTAGAAAGGATCCACACCCATCCAGCTATTGACCATAGATAACCCTAAATAAACCTCAACTATTTCATCATGGCCTTTACCCTCATCATCACTACTAGGAACTACAACATGTTTTTTTTGTGCATCTACAGTAGTGATGAATGATGCTTCCCTATCTCTATGTTTAGGGATTCTAATGAGTTCCCCTATAGGCACTAACATTATGATTTGGCTAAAGACTTGAACCATGTCAATAAGGCTATAATTGGGCAAAGAAGCATCACATGAAATGGTAATATCATTTGCACAAGGAATGTAATGTATTACTTGTTTTGAGGAAATATACACACATTTTTCCTTTGTCTTCTCCTTTCCCTTTTCTAGTTATTTTTGTGCATGGGGTTGATCATGCCTTTTACTGCCTTTTGGATCATGAACCCCTGGAATGGGTACCACAACTGGTTGCCCCACATGTGCAGGATTTTTCTGCACATATTTATTCTTTGTTGTTGGTGGTTGCGTTGAAATTTTCTCCTTTTCAGGCACATTTTTCTTAGGAGCACTGAAATCTTTCTTTTCCATATTTTCCTTACACTTGTCGTTATTCCCATTCAATCCTTGTTGTCTTAACTCCACAATAGGAGAATTTTGCATAGGCACTGACCTATTTCTCAGCTGATAACCTCCTTGGACCTACAAAATGACTGCATCATTCAAGGCTTTCATGTCTTATTTAATCAAAGGCTTGGACTGCTGGTACTTCTGCATAAGATCTCTCAAATGCCTGAAATTATGAACTGGTAGTTGATATTTATTTGGACCTTCATCATAATCATATTGGAAAATATGATCCTCCTCCTCATAGCTCTTATAATCAACACCCTAACCCATCTGCTCATAATCTTGCGTCAAACTAATTTATCTCCTTTTTATAGTACTCAGTTGCACCTTCTTCATTTGGAAATTCTTCATCTCTGCTCATTAAATGAGCCACTGCACAATTTGCTGGATCATGGGGAAGAAAGCAAGCCTAGCACCATAAAGACTCGTCTTGAAAATTGACTTGTTCCTTTGTCAATGGATCATGAGTGTCCCTTTCAATATGTTTGAAACTTACATGCCTAGGGGTAGCTTGCCTTCCATTCTGTTGTGGTATCTTAGACCTGTCAGTATGGTAAGGCCTATTATGCAGTCTCTAACCTTCATTGAAATGTGTTGTAGCACCCTGAGGTGGCAACCCTTTATCATTTCTACCAACATTATAAGTTAAATCTTTCACAACCCCCATGAGCTTATCCAATTTGTCATCAATAGTGAGGGGTTTATTGAAAGTTGCCTTGTCTAGCTGGGATAGTTTTATATTAGATCTTTTGAAGTGTTTTCCTGAAGCTCTCATATTTCTCTCAATATTAATAGCTATAGAATATGTCTCCTTAATGTTTGTGGACTCTTGTCCCTCAAGCAATAACCAAATTTTGAATCAAATGCAACATAGTACAAGACCAAACACATAGATTCATTAGGCCTCATATGACGAGGTACCTTTCTCATTGTCATGATGAAGTGGTTGTTAAAATCAACTACTGTCTCATTTATGACCTTTTTAATAGCTACGTGTTCATGGATAGCAAACCTGGGGTCAATCCTATCCCCATACTACAATCTAAACACCCTCACGAACTCCTCCCAAGAATCAATATTGTTATCAAGGAGAGCCTTATACCACTCTTTAGCACTTTCTTCCAATGAGTGCATAAATAATTTCATCATGACATCTCCATCCTCAATTTCATATTCATTAGTGATATTAATAAAATGTCTAAGATGCTCCTCACCTATGACAACATTGTTACCTTGAAACCTAGGAATCTTCCCCCTAATCTCATTTGGAATTGGATTAGGAGAGTCAAGTATGCCAAAGAAATCAAGTTGTTTATACCTTTCAGCTCCTAGAGGCTACCTTTGTGGAGGAAATCTCTGTGCTTGTCTTTGCTGGGCAAGCCTAATATTTTAAACATTGCCATGTTGTTGATTCACTTGATTCTATGGTGGTTGATTGTTGATATTTTGAGTAGGGGCATTATTTACACCTTGTTGTCCCATTTGTTGATGTTGACATTGTTGTTTTTGTCTCTGATTGTTCTACTAGTTATATTGTTGATTATGGCCCTGCTACTATGCATTCTAGTTTTGTTGGGATTGCTAGGCAAGTTGAGCTTGTTGTTGATCAAGCAAGGTCTACACCTCTCTTTGTCTTTTATGAGGTGATCAAGCAAGTCAAGCTCATCCTAGATTATTCTTTCTCTTTCCTCATCACCAGGCTATTGTTATTGATCTCCCTCATTATGAATGTTATCACATTAACTTCTAAGTGATCCCGTGGGAGAATCAGGATGCTTGGTATCTTGATATGTCTCTTCATTCTCACTGGTCATCTTGAATGTTCTCAAATGTGGATCATGAGATCTATCTCTACTTCCTCTACCATTAACATTTTCATTTCTTCTAACATCATACTTAGTCCTATTTCTTCTTATGTTTGTTCTGAGTATGTTATCTACAGAGTCCTCAAAAGTATACTCATACTAGCCTCTAAGATAAACAAAGACATTACTTCTACCAGATGTACCAGTTTTGTCTTGTTGAATGCACAAGACAACTAAGAGGGGGGGTGAATTAGTTTTATCTTATAATTTCAAAACCCTCATAAACACTCAGATCCACATTAATTCAATTAACCCTTAAACATGTTATGATGATTAAGCATGAAAAGCAAATAACAGAAACTAAATCATAATAGCATCATACACAAGACGACACTAGAGTTTATGTGGAAAACCCAAGAAGCGAAAAACCATGGTGAGGATTAGCTCACAATATAAAGTAGTAACAACACCGAATTACAAAAGGCTCACTGCCACAAGGCTCACTGTCCTGAAAGAAAGATAGAGAAGAGATGGATCACTGCCAGAGATGAACTGTTATAATTGCATCTAACATATGCAAGGAGTACAGTTTCAATGAAGCTCAATACTTACCACAACATCAACATCATCTTTGTAGCATCACTGAGGAATAGTAGACACCTTCTGCTCACTACATCCAATAGTCTACCACATGAAGGCTTGTACTACATTGCACATTCAACCACTCTGTTATTCACAACACATCCATCATGCGTGCATGCAATCACAATCCCTTGACACTCATTTATACTATCTTCAACCTTGAGAACATTCTCCAAGATTGGCAAATCACTTTAACCTAGAAGATTCAAATTAGGTCCTAACCTAAACATTCCCACAGTGGAAAGGAATGAAGGCATAACACAACACATCTTAGCTTGGACCTAAATTTTCCAAGTATGCTACTCCACACTTTCACAATCACCAAAGCAACTTCACAATTAGTGTAATCACCCAAAGTTGGCCAAACCTTTGTTAACACCATGATCTTTAAGTACACACTTCCTCAAACCCAAAGAGGACTCTTGGACCACATGCAAGGTTTCAACACAATCTAGAGTATTCCACAAACATTCTGAAACTTCTTGAAATCCAAAAAATTCCTTTGCAACAACTTTCACTTGCGGCACAACCTTATCCTATTTACTCAGCAAACTCAAATGTCTCTGTCATACACTGCAACTCAATAAGTCCTATTCTAGAGCACTAAATCATGAACAACCTCAACTAGAGAAAGATAGGAGCCTTATAAGTACACGTCTAGAACCACAAGACCAAAATCCATTTTGTAGAGAAATGTAGAGCAAAGACATTTCTCCCAGACACCTCTCTAAACCTCTGAAACATAGTCCATACACTGGTGAACACAATTTTCTTTGCACAATGAACTAGAGCACCAAATTTGGAATATAACATCTTTGAAGATCTCTTAACAACATATCCAAACCACAAAGACAAATCTTTAATATAGAGGAAATACGGAGCAAAACCAGAACACTACTTTGTAATCCAAAATGCCACCTCACTATATTGTTTCCTTTATTAATCAAATTTTCTCAAAAGTACTTGGAGACCAACCATCAGAAACATATTCCTAACATCTTCAGCACTTCTTCAAGGCAACCAAATCATCTTCAATTGAAGCAACTCAATCAAACGACAACAACCTCATCAGTAGACATAGTTGACACCAATGACAACATAAGCATGTTGACATCAATGACAACACTGACTACACATACTTGCAACAATCTCCCCCTTTGTCAATGATGGAAACACATCATGTGAAAAACCATAAAGACACAGCTTTACACCAAACTTCTTTTCTTTCTTACTCTCCCCCTTTCTTTTACACATCTTACTCTCCCTCCTTGACCACATACTCTTTCTTTTTCGCATTGCTCTCTCTCCCCCTTTGACATCAATGGCAAAGGTCATCACATCTTTTCTTTGACTCTTTCTAGGTCACACCATCTTTTTCCATTGCTCTGAATACTCCCCTTTAGGAGTACACACCAAACTATATCAACCCTCACTTGCCCTATTTGCAAAAATCATCATGACCACTACCTGCTCCCCTTGAGAGGTAGCCACCAACATCAATCTAGAATAAGGAATGAAACTTGAAATCCACTAGACTAATGCATCTCCTTATGCATGTAGTTCAAAGGAGGGGCAATAACCCCTAACTTCTCCTGAAGATACTCAAATGTATCCTTAGGAAGAACCTTGGTGAATATGTTAGCAAATAGATCATTTGTAGGCACATACTCAAGAATCACTTCATTCTCTGCAACCTTCTCTCTCAAAAAGTGATACTAGATTGAGATATGTTTTTACTTGAATGCATCACCGAATTCTTTGAAATGTTAATAGCACAGGTATTATCACAAAAGCTAGGAATTGGCTCATCAAATACAACACTGATATCCTTCAGAGTTTGTTTAATGTGTGCAACAGGATGCTAATGCAATGTATTCCACCTCTATAGTAGATAATGATACTAAATCTTGCTTCTTACTTAGCCAAGACATCACTCTGTCTCCAAGAAATAATGCATCCCCACTTGTACTTTTCATGTCATCAACACATCCCACTCAATCTGCATCTATGTAAGCACTTAGAGTAAAGTCATTATCCTTTGGATACCACAAGCCATGATCTGAAGTGCCCTTTAGATATCTGAATATCCTCTTCACTACTGTAACATGTGACTCTCTAGGATATTCTTGAAGTCTAGCACAAGACAAACTACATGCATAATATCTAGTCTAATAGCAATTAAGTATAACAGTCCTCCAATCATTGGCCTATATCTACTCTAATCAACCTTAGGTGATTCATCAATCTTTCTCAACTTGTAACTAATTGTTATAGGGGTACATACTAGTTTAGAATCTTCCATTCCAAACTTCTTTAATATTTCCTTGACATAATTTGATTGTGAAATGAAAATACCTTTACCTATCTAATTGATCTATAGCCCAAGGAAGAATTTCATTTCTCCACACACTGACATCTCAAATTATTTTTGCATCTCATCTGCAAAGCTCGTACACATACCTTCATTTCCTACAAAAATTATATCAGCCGAATATACTTCAACAATCAGAATTTGATCTTCACCTGCTTTGATGTACAAATTGCTATCTACAAAGCCTTTTTTGAATCCTTGTTGCAATAGATACCTGTCTGACCTTGTATACCAAGATCTAGGGGCTTGCTTCAAACCATATAGTGCCTTCTCTAATCTACAGACCATGTTAGGTTTATTTGATAACTGAAATCCATCTGGTTGTTCTATGTATACTTCTTCTTCCAACTCACCATTCAAGAAGGTAGACTTCACATCCATTTGATATACTTTGAAATCCTTATGTGCTGTAAAATCCAAAAACATCTTATGGCCTCCATTCTTCCCACAAAAGCATAAGTTTCCTCATAGTCTATTCCTTCTACTGGTGAGTAACCTTTACACACAAGCCTTGCCTTGTTTCTTACCACTTCTCAATTCTCATTTAGTTTGTTCTAGAACACCCACTTAGTTCCAATCACATTCTTGTCTATTGGTCTTGTTACAAGTTCCCAAGTCTAATTCTTTTCAATCTACATTAGTTCTTCTTCCATATCCTTGATCCAGTACTCATCCTTGCATGCATGCTTCAATCACTATTTTGGGTTCAACTATAGAGAGCAAACATAGACTTACCTATTCTTCAAAAGCTTTCCTTCTTGTCAACACACCTTTGTTTTTGTCACCAATGATTTGATCTTTAGAGTGATGCTTCTGCACATTCTTGGGAGTTTTAGGAGTCTTTTCCAGATCTTTAGGAGTCCTTTCCATAGTTTCTTCTTCAATTTGTACTTCCTTTCCACCAACATTTTCTTCTTCTCTACAAGATGACTCATCTGATTCATATCCATCAACTTCTAAATTCCTTTGGAGATCTTCATCAACTTTGACATTTGTACTCTCAACAATCCTTCTCAACCTCTTGTTGTAGCACTGGTAAGCTTTTCTTTTAGTAGAATACCCAAGGAAAATACCTTCATCCGACCTTGCATCAAATTTTCCTAGATTTTTCATCCCTTCTGATATAACATTTTCTTGCAAACACTCTGAAGTACTTGGTAGTCAGAGTCCTTCCATACCATAATTCATAAGGTGTCTGTACTATTTTCTCTTGCCTGCACTCTCTTCAGTATTTAAACATTAGTATGGATTTCTTCTCTCCAATAGAACTCTAGTAGGTTTGCTTCTTTTATCATTGTCCTTATAGCTTCTTGAACAGTCCTATTCTTTCTTTCAACCACTCCATTCTGCTGAGGAGTTCTAGGGGTGGATAATTGCCTCTTTATTCCATGCTTCTCGCAGAACATGTTAAACTCATTGGAGGTGAACTCTCCACCTCTATCAAACCTCAACCATTTAATTGTCATTTCCATTTCATTCTCAACCATGGCTTTGAATGCTTTGAACTTATCTATGTTAGTGTAGGTTTTTATTTCCTAGTTGGGTTATTTATTTTTCCCTATATTCCTAGGTTTTTCCTACACTTCTATTAATCTCGTTTAGGTTAATAAATCATGTCTTATTAGGTGAGTGGTTGCGAGGTGTCACCTTCCTACATGTGAGCATCCATTAGCTATCTTGGGAAAATACTTTGCTATCTTTAGTCCGATAGATGGTTGCTCCTCATTGGTCAGTGTTGCTACCTCCTCCCTCTTCCTAGTCTATATAAGCATGCTACCTGGCTTGTATTTTATATCTTTTTCTTTTGCATCCTCTTAATTCTATTTTGCTTCTAGCATTTGCATTACTCTCTTAGAGACTAACTCTGTGTTGCTATTTTGATTTCATATCATTTGCATTCATAGTTTAGATATCTATTCTTTGCACTAGTTTTCTGGGTTAATAATCTTTTTAGATTCTAACATGGTATCAAAGCTGTTCTATGTGCAAGAGTAGATTTTAGTTTCCATATTTGAGAGATTTGGGGGGGCTAATTAAGCTTATTGCAGATTTTTGAAAAACCCAGTATGCTCTTCTCTTGCATCTTCAGATGATCTTGAGAATCAGAAAAGTTTGACGGAAACTTTTTTAATCTCTGGGGTTTGCACATGTGTTTTATGAAATCTAGGTGATTGCAGCATTCCCAGCTATTCCAATGGGTCCAGGAGGCTTGAGAAAGTTAGATTTGGCTTTCGTTTCACCGAAATCAGAGATCGTCATACACAATTGCGGAACCAGGGTTTCAAGCTCAAATCTAACAACCAGCTTGCATATTTGGTGTTTACAATCAATATTGCAAGTTCCAGCATGCCATTTCTTGTCTTAGGTATCTGATTCAGCCTTTGCATGTCATTTTTTTGTTGCTGGGGTCAATTTTTGTTGCTAAAGGCGTTCTATTTACATTAGAACTACATCTTCTATAAATTAGCAAGAAAAACACCTTCTGGTTTTTGTTCGTAGGACAGAAAAACCATCTAGGTATCTTTTTGTTTTTGCATGCAGTCTATATATTTTGTAGAAATGTGCTTAGAAAACTATAGTAGGACCCCTCTCCATTGGCAGTTGCAGTTTTGAAGGCAATTTTCAAATGCTCCGTTCTTGCTCATATGAACTCCTTTTCCGACGAATGTTTTTTTGATTTTGGCTATTTTTTTGTGCTCTATGCACTAGTGCAGACATTTTTTGGTTTTGATGCCAATATTTTTTTAGAAACTACAAATTCTCAGTCGTGACATTGCACGGTTCTCATTTTGGGAACTTCGGAGGATCATAACTTTCACATACGACCTCGTATCGAGGCGATTCATTTTTTGAAAATGCATGATTTTTTGAGTAGATCGCAGTGGTGCTATTTATTTCTCTGAGTATTGTGCCAAAGTTGTATTTTTAGCATATTCTCTTCTTGAGGGTTTTTGTAATGCATTGAAATCAAGACCACTTAGTATTTCTTTCTAGTGGTAGTTGTAAACGTACTAATATAAAGTGCCAAATCATATTTTCTTGGGGGGGTTCTTTGATTGAGTAAAAAGGGGGTGTCTTATGTGCTCTCTTTGGGTTACATTTTTTATGGGGTTATTGTAACCATTTTGGGGGTTCATCATGGATTTCGGTTATTTTCATCCTTTTGTTATTAAGCTAACCTCAGAGAACTATTTGTCTTGGAAACAAGGGATAAAGAATCATTGCCTTGAGCAAGATCTATTGCCCCATCTTCTTGGACTCGTTCCTGAGCCAAGTGACTATGAACAGAAGAATGCATGGTTTAACAATAATGACATGGTCTGTGGACTAATATGCATTACCATTTCTAAGGATATTCTACATCACATAGAGCACACTGAGTGCCCTTTCACTGCTTGGACCATCATCCAACAGTTGTATGGAGACTTTGGATCTTCATCTGATAGTGATGTTTCCTTGGATGACCAGGCTCTGGTGGATGATACTAAGTCTTCTTTTACCCCATCTTGTGTGACATGCATTGATATCCCATCTTCAGATACATCGCCTGTTGCTTCATCAGATTCCAGAGATGCTTCTTTGAGAGCTTCCAGTGATTCTTTGTAGCAGGATCATTACAGTCTTCCTGATTGGGATTCCTATCTATCAAACATTGCATCTTTGTTTGTGGAGTCTCACATTTCAGATTTGGAGGACACATTTGAGGGGCTATCTCTCCTCTTTCATGACAATTATTTTGTCCTTGCACCTATTGCTACTTTAGAGTTTAGAGTTGCTTCTTCGAGGGCTTCCACTAATTCTTTGCAACAGGATTAGATATGTCTTCTGGATTCACTTCATTGGGACCAATTTCTACCAGGCATCTCTTGTTTGCTTGTAAAGTCTCATATTTTGGATCTAGAGGACACTCTTGTAGGAGTCAATGGCAACACTGAGAGGGGGGTGAATCAGTGTTGTGTTAATTCTTAACTTTTTGCAAACTTTACAAGACAAGTAGAAAGAAATACATTAATGGTCTATTGATCTCATATGCACAAGACAAATAGTCAAAGATGTGAACCAAAAACTTATCAATAAAACACAAATATGCACACATAGAGACAAATTATAACACAGAAATTTTTGGAGTGGAAAACCCTCTCAGGGTAGAAAAACCACTCATGAAGTGCCTCACTGACTTAACTTTAAAAACTTCTTACAAAGCCTCACTGGCTGAGGAAGGTCTCACTGACCAAGGTCTCACTGACCACAAGCCTCATTGGCATACTATGCCTCACTGGCAAACACAATCACTATTAACAAAACATCAAACTTTGTGTGCAAGACATGATTGCCGTTCAATCAGATTTGCACCATTTTATACAACCTTATACCTCCTGTTTGATTTTCAAATCAAGACCATTTTCTTTTCTGCAAACAAGCTCCATATACAAATCTCTATAAACAATTTTCTCTGTAAATTATCTCTATCAATCTTTTATCAATCACTGCAATCAAAGCTTGATTCAATATTTCTTCTACTCTGCAAATTGGTCATCTGTATTATCAAATCATTAATCTGTGTAACCTTGACACACATTATATGTATTCAATCTCTCATCATCTATATTTTTATCTATGTCTTCTTCATCAACACACAGCAATGCACCTAAAAAAACATTTTTATACAAGTTGAATGTCTTTTCATCTTTCATCTTCTGTATGATCCATCTCTGTCAAATAAAATACAACTACCCTTTCACATTCTTCTAATTCACAAAAACCCTTCAATCTGCAAATTTCTTCAACCAAATTTTCATTATCCTCTTTGTACAAAACCCTTCAATCTCTGCAAAAATAAAATCATATATACATGTATATATTTTCTTCTCTGCAACATGATTGGCAAGATCATTGAAATTCCTTCTTCCTTAAAACTTTTTCAATATTCAACAACCTGCAAAATAACTCTTCATATCCTGCAAAAAGACTTTAATAATAATAAAATTCTTTGACTGCAACTAAAACAATCTTTACCAATTGGTCTTCTTATTTTGAAAAATACCTCTCTCATTTATCTGCAAGAAATATAAAAAGACTCTCCAAAAACATTTGATCTTCTCACAAATAAAATCATCTTTTTGTGCCAAAAATTTTCTTTATAAAAACTCCTCAAAAATAAGTTTCTTTCCTCAACAATGTTTTTATTTCCTTGCTTTTAGAAAAGACTAAAAGATTCTGCCTTGAAAAAGAAATAAATCTTTTAAATAGAAATTCCTCCAAATCTTAACTTGCCCACCTTTTGCTTAAAGTATAATTAGAAATTATTTTTAACGTCATAAAATGACATAAGGTGGGGCCGACCACTTTAGTGGTTCAAAAACAAAATTTCTAAAAAACTAAACTAAAGCCATAAAGAGCTTAAAAATGGGCTTCCTTCCTTTTCTAAATAAAGCACATTCAACACCATATTATACTTATCTCATACTAGTTTCATTTTTAGAAAAGACTTCAAATGCAACTTCATAAACCGCGCTCCCATTATGACTTTTGAATTATCTATGCTTAAAGCATATCCTCCATGCGCTCCACATACTCATTCAATGGTCTTAATTAAATATATTTCCTTTCTATAAAGGAGACCAAAAAAATGCATTTCATGCTTTAAACTTTTCATCGAATAAAAGCTTTACCTTGTAAAAAAAAACTTCAAGACCAATTTCCCGCCCAAGCACCGGAGGATAGACCGACTAAGTCCGTAGCACTAGGGAAGGAGGGCCAGTTTGCATATGATGTCGATACCCTCAAGTGATGACTTAAGTCATCATTAACATGTGCTTCAAGTCACCGTTAAAACATGACATAAAGAGCATGACATCTAAAAATAGATGCTTTGAAATATGTTTCAAAAAAAATTTTAGGTCACATTAATATCCTTTGAGTTTGCCTTGATATGTACAAAACCTCTGCCACTGAATATAGCTAATAATAGAGACCTTGGATTCCTGTATGATCAACATTTGAAGCACAAGACTATCCTCAACACATCACTGATAATTATGACATCAAATAACATCAAATATTGTTCAACTGAGATCCAATTGAGAAACCTTTGATTTTTTCACATCATAACTTATATCAGAGCACATAGTAGCTGATGACATCACCTTGAAGAAACTTGCATGAAATCCAACTGATATCTGCATCTGTAAACTCAGTGGTATGACAACTCCTGTGATCACTTCTATCAATCCTTGATATAGAGTATGCCACACAAAATGAAACCAATTCTTATTGTAGAGAAAGTCAGACAACATGATGAAGGCTACTGAGATCAAATTACCAAGTCACTACAACTACAAGTCATCTGTAAAGAACACACAAGATGATGTAATCAATAACATATAAGATGATATAAACTCTACACAGGATGATATGAACTCTTTGCTCCTCCTGATCCTTTAACAAGTATGTATCTCTACACTGCATAACCAAACATGATATGCACTTCATCAAGTATGAAATGAATCACAACTTCTAAGCAAACTCTGTCCAAACATAGATGAGCACACATGAATGATGAACATTTGTCCAAACTTGACAACCCTAAACAAATCACCTTTTGACTTCACTTACCAAAGAACATAAGCAAACACATTGAAGGCCAAACCTAATCCACCAGGTCCTGATGACATCAAACAAACTGAGGACACCTTTTTGACATCAATGACAACCTGACTCCATCAACTCTTGAGGGCATTCAACTCCTCTTTGATGACAGTCATTTCATCACTGTTATCCCATCTTCCTTTTCTTTGGATCTTGTACCTCTTGGTTCTACACATGGGATTGGATTGTTTCTATCTTCGTTCATTGAGGCATATTTTGGTATTCACATGGGGACACTTGAGCAGAGTTCTGAGACAAGATACATCTTGAGACTTCCTTCCTCACCTTGCTTCTTTGAGTGGGAGTTACTTCGGCATTCACCATTGGATTTGTTTCTTCCTAAGGGGAGAAATGTCATTTGTCAAAAATGGATCATCTTCAGCATTCATAAATGGGCATCCTCCTTCGACACCGGAGCTACTTCATTGTGGGGGGGATTCATAGTCTCTTTCACTCTCTCTACTTTGGGGGGGGTCTCTTCTCTCTCTATCTTGGGGAAGAATTTTATGTACATGGGTACCTCATCAGGCTTGATTTGTTAGGACTCATTTCTACATCCACTTAAGCTTTGCTTATGGGGGGTGTTAGTGTAGGTTTTTATTTCCTAGTTGGGTTATTTATTTTTCCCTATATTCCTAGGTTTTTCCTACACTTCTATTAATCTCGCTTAGGTTAATAAAGCATGTCTTATTAGGTGAGTGGTTGCGAGGTGTCACCTTCCTACATGTGAGCATCCATTAGCTATCTTGGGAAGATACTTTGCTATCTTTAGTCCGATAGATGGTTGCTCCTCATTGGTCGGTGTTGCCACCTCCTCCCTCTTCCTAGTCTATATAAGCATGCTACCTGGCTTGTATTTTATATCTTTTGCTTTTGCATCCTCTTAATGCTATTTTGCTTCTAGCATTTGCATTACTCTCTTAGAGACTAACTCTGTGTTGCTATTTTGATTTCATATCATTTTCATTCATAGTTTAGATATCTATTCTTTGCACTAGTTTTCTGGGTTAATAATCTTTTCAGATTCTAACAATCTAGGGCTTCAAATTTTTCTTTAAGAAAAGTAATCCATGTCATTTTATAATAATCATCAATCAATAGCATGAAATACATGTCACCTTGAAAACTCCTTACCTTGGTAGGACCACAAAGATTTGTATGCACCAATTCCAACAGTCTGATAGAAGATTGATCCTTGACTTTGAAACTTCTTCTTGCTTGCTTTCCAATTTGACATTCCTTGTAGACAACATTGATGGGCTTTGTAATCTTTGGCATATCTCTCATGGATTGAGTTGAACTTATCCTTACCAAGCTATCAAAATTGATGTGACACAATCTTCTATGTCATAGCTAGCTTTCACTAATCTGAGTCATGAAGCAATAGACATTACCACCTTTGAGATGATATACATTTCCATATGTCCTCTTTCCAGCAGCTATCACAATTCCATAATCTTTTATAATCTCACAACCACCATCCTAAAACACAAGATTGTATCCTTTGCTACACATTTGTCCAACACTCAATAGGTTATTCTTTAAACCCTTAACATAAGGAACATCGTCAATATTATGCTTTCCATCAAAATTAATTGGGCCTCTTCCACATATCTGAGCAGCTCTTTCATTACCAAATCTAACTAGTCCTCCATCATATGTTTCAAGTTTAACAAACTTAGTTTTATCACCGATCATATGATTTGAGCATCCACTATCGATGACCCAAAGATTCTTTTCTTGTGTAGTATGAAAGCAGATATCACAATGTTTTCAGCATTAAGACCTCCCTCCAGAGCCTTTTCCTTCACACATCTCCCAAAGTTAGTAAAAACAATATCATCTTATAAATCTATAAACAGACATTCATTATTCTCTTCATTTTCATAATTAAATTCATCATCAGATATGCCTGCATCTTCTCTAACATAGTAACTTTTCTTAGGTACTCTACCTTTGTTCTCCCTATTCTTGAATTCAAAATTTTTTCTAAACATATTGAAGCATAATGACCTATCTTATCACAACTGAAACACTTGAAAGGCAACTTACCACTGTACTTACTAGTACCCAACTTTATTCTTCTTGCAAAATTAGCTTCCAAATCATCAGAATCCTCCTGATCTGATTCTATAGTCTTCTTAGATTTTCCAGCCTTAAAGGCAGTCTCAATCTTTGCACTACTTGTACCAAATTCTCTTAGTTCAAAAGCAGTTAAGGTGCCAAGCAACTGATCTTTGGTAAACTGATCCAGATTTTGTGATTCTTCAATAGCAGAGACCTTATGACTGTAAGATTTAGGAAGAGTTCCAAGTACCTTCAATATCACCTCTAGCTTTCCACCAAGACCTTTAATGCCATTGACAACTTCATCCACTCTCTATAAGTATCTTGTAATGTTTTCATCTTCAGACATCCGCATGGTTTCAAACATGAGCTTTAAATTTTGCATTTTAGCTTGCTTGACCTTAACATCTCCTTCATGAATACTTTATAACTTCTTCTAGATTTTATTAGCAGTTTTTAGATCCATAACTTTCACCAAATCAGAATTGGAAAGACCACTTAAAAGAGCATACCTTGCTTTTCCATCAATTTCATAGGCTCTGACCTCATTTGTAGTGCTCAGACCATTCTCAAGTATTGTATATGCATTCATTGTGGACTTCTAGATGTTGTATCTAAGAGAAATCAGATAACCTTCCATCCTTATTTTCCAGAAGGCATAGTTAGATCCATTAAATTGGGGAACATCCTTCTTGTGCACCATCCTGGATCTACCTCAAATGGTTAAGCTCTCTTTCAAGGAACCTTGCTCTAATAACAATTATTTAATGCACAAGACAACTGAGAGGGGGGTGAATTAGTTGTATCTTATAATTTCAAAACCTTCATACACACTCAAATCTACATTAATTCAATTAACCCTTAAACTTGTTATGATGATTAAAAATGAAAAGAAAATAACATGAACTGAATCATAATAACACCATACGCAAGACAACACTAGATTTTACGTGGAAAACCAAAGAAGGGAAAAACCACAATGAGGATTAGGTCACAATATAAAGTATTAACAACATCGAATTACAAAAGACTCATAGCCCAAGGACTCGCTATCCTAAATGAAAGATAGAGAAGAGATGGCTCACTACCAGATATGAACTGTTATAATTACATCTAACATATGCAAGGAGTACAGTTCCAATGAAGCTCAATATTCACCACAAAATCAACATCATCTTCATAGCATCACTGAGGAATAGTAGACACCTCCTTCTCACTACATCCAGTAGTCTAACACATGAGAAGGGAAAAACCACGGTGAGGATTAGCTCACAATATAAAATATTAACAACACTGAATTACAAAAGGCTCACTACACAAGGACTCACTATCCTAAATGAAAGATAGAGAAGAGATGGCTCACTACCATATATGAACTATTATAATTGCATCTAACATATGCAAGGAGTACAGTTCCAATGAAGCTCAATATTCACCACAACATCAACATCATCTTCATAGCATCACTGAGGAATAATAGACAGCTTCTGCTCACTACGTCCAGTAGTTTAACACATGAATACTTGTAATATATCACACATTCAATCACTCTATTATTCACATCACATCCATCATGCACACATGCAATCACAATCCCTTAACACTCATTTATACTATCTTCAACCTTGAGAACATTCTCCAAGGTTGGCAAATCACTTTAACATAGAAGATTCAAATTAGGTCTAGACCTAAACATTCCCGCAGTGGAAAGGAATTAAGGCATACCACAAAACATCTTAGCTTGGACCTAAATTCATCCAAGCACGCTAATCCACACTTTCACAATTTCACCAAAGCAACTCCACAATTACTGTAATCACCCAAGGTCAGCCAAACCTGTGTTAACACCATGATCTTTTAAGTACACGCTTCCTCAAATCCAAAGATGACTTTTGGACCACATGCAAGGTTTCAACACAATCTAGAGTATTCCACAAACATCCTAAAACTTCCTAAAATCTAACAAATTCCTCTGCAACAACTTTCACCTGCCACACAACCTTATCATATTTACTCAGCAAACTCAAATGTCTCTGTCATACACTACAACTTGATAAGTCCTCTTTTGGAGCACTAAATCATGAACAACCTTGACTAGAGAAATATAGGAGCCTTATAAGTATGTGTCTAGAACCGCAAGACCAAAAGCCATTTTGCAGAGAAATGAGGAGCAAAGACATTTCTCCTAAACACCTCTATAAACCTCTGAAACACAGTCCACACACTGGTGAACACAACTTTCTTTGTACAACAAACTGGAGCACCAAATTTGGAATATAACATCTCTGAACATCTCTTAACAACATATCCAAATCGCAAAGACAAATCTTCAATATAGAGGAAATGTGGAGCAAAACCAGAACACTACTCTGTAAGACAAAATGCCCCCTCACTACACTATTTCCTTTATTAATCAAATTTTCTCAAAAGCACTTGGAGACCAACCATCAAAAACATATTCCTAACATTTTTAGCACTTCTTCAAGGCAACCAAATAATCTTCAATCAAAGCAACTCAATCAAACAACAACAACCTCATCAGTAGACATAGTTGACACCAATGACAACATAAGCATGTTGACATCAATGACAACACTAACTGCACATACTTGCAATAGAGCTCAGGTATTCAATGGAAGCACCACATTGGGGTTTCTTGTCCTCCATCTACTCCTCCTATTTCTTGCATTTCTAGAGATCCCTTGTGCCTAGGCTTCTCTTGGTTCCTTCCTTTATGCATTGTAAATATCTTTTCAGATTGAAATTAATTTTTGGGTTGTAAAATAGAGTTGCCACTTCCCCTATTGGGATGAAATATTTGAACAAACATTGCACTTCAATATCATAGAAAATAGAATTAAATTAATTCAGTGGGTCCTTGACAATGGCACCAAAATGTTGGTTCCCAAAATAACTACAAACCAAATCCTTAAAACACTTTGCAATCACCTAGGCCAAGGGTGTCAACAGGATGATTAAAAGAAGTTTATCAACAGGCTAAGGGTGATTTTGACCAACTGATAGGAGTGGGTAAGCTCCTCTACACTTCGATCTTAGCTTAGACTCTAGAGGGATATTCCAAGGGGTATACATTAACAAGTATTGACTCCAAATCAGATGAACAACTAAAAATAATTGAACAACCAAACCCAAATTGCCTTCTTGGCCCCAAATTTGTCACTAAACCAAGAACAACTGGTTGTTATAAAAACCCCTATATAGTTGATATAAGCAATCCTATAGAATGAGGATGCTTATGGAACTACTATTGCATCCTAAAATAGATATATTGTTTTGTTTTGAAAGATTGAGTGATCACAGGCTTCTTAGACTAGTATCTGTTTGTTAGGCTATAGAGTTTCACATTTATTAGGTGAAAATAATTTCAATAAAATGTATGACTACCTATTTGAGGACTCAAATGCATAACAACCATTATCAAATCATGAGAATACTTAATAATCCAATACTATACAACACTCCTCCATTTGTAATACTGAAATGACCATTTACAATGCTTGAAAATGGATTAAGAACTGTCACATTCATTCAAATCAGATTTTAAAATCATACTACTAAATGTAGCAAGAGAAATCCTAATTGCGATCAATATTTACTAAAACAACATGTACAACAGTGGAGAAAAACACCGATTTAATAACATGATTACAATATATCAACATATATTTTCTACTAATTCCCTCCCTGGAGAACAAAAACTAAAATTAATGTTTTCCAAAAAAACTACCTCTGGATCTTTGTGCATGCTAAGAGTAAATGCCCAACTGACCAACCCCTAATGTATCAAAAATATATGCATATATAGAAATTCAACTCATTTCATAATTTTAAGTATTGCATTCTATCATCAAGTACACCCATGATGCATTAAAATCAGCCTAGAGGCACCGTCAAAAGGTCCATGGATTTTTTGGATACCCATACCTTGTCAAAAGATATTTCTATCAAAAGAATGCTTGTATACATCTATTTTGCCAATCATAAATCTGAAAAAAATCATAATCTGATCCACAACAATTAATACAAAAATATATGATGATGGAGCTGAGAAATATCTGTTGCATTGAAGACTAACAGTTGACTCATTCACCTAAATAATTAAATATACAACAGGTACCTAGAACATTAATGAAGGAAGGATGAATCAACTCCTTGACAAGTCAAAGGACTGACAAAGGAAGATTTCCCACACACCTGGAGTATTTGGAGCAATAATGAGGGATGGTTTGAGTCCACTCCCTAACACCTGCAACATTAATTTCATCTACTTTGTTCTCCATGAGTACGTGTGTATTAAAGAATTTTACTGTGTCAACCACTTGTATAACCCTATTCTGTAAAATCATTAATTTTGAGTATAAACCTGCAAGTTTCATCTTGCAATCATGGCACAAATTCAGAAAATCACACCCTCTTTAGCTTTTACAACACTTTAAAAGTCTTGTCCAATTTTCACTTATAGGCCCCTTTGAATCTGGTTGTACCTGATAATTTAGAAATTTGCTTGATTGATCTTCCTTTTCACCTCTATCAGGTCATCTAAACTCAGGTTATGGGTATGTGCAGGATCATGATGGGCCAAACTATACCTCTAAGTGGCAATGAAAATACAAAAAATTAGACTTTATCAAGTTCATGTGAAAATTTGAATGGATTATCTACACAATTTAAAAAAGATGTAAGAACAAAATTTGTAGAGAATTGAATCTAGTTTATAGGCTACTATTTTTTTTTTTAAAACTAAATTTACTTAGTGAAATTGAATATTTCAATTAACAACTTTTAAATTTTTCAGAAAAAAATAAAAAGTGGGTGTCTGTCCAGCCAACCTAACTATGAATAAAATTATATATATTTTTTTGAAACTTTCAAAATAAGTAGAGGACTCATGTCCGGATGTGACGCATATTTATTTGAAATTTTTTTCCAATAAAATAATTAGTTATGATTTTTTTACTGTGACTTTTTTTAAAAACTAAAAAGTAATTTTCCAACCAACCTAACTTGATAAAAAAAAATTTGAAATTCATTTTTTTTAACCTATAGCCAGAAAAGCATAGAGTGTGATGCAGGTTTCGAATCTCAAAAAGGTGAAATGGTTTGAAAGTTATGGATGTTTTTCAATCAGTGTGTCCATCAGGATTTTAGAGACATGATATATAGAAAATTATTAATAATTATTTAATAAAATGATAACCAAACAAATCTTATATTTTTAGAAAGCTAACAATTTTTTCTATAAACCCTTTTCATTTTATCAATTTTGCATAAAAAAAAGTCATCAGCACGAAGGGTGAAGTTCGAATAAGAGACTGAAACATGAAAACATGTTAGAATCCATGAAAAGTCAACAACCAAAATGGATATCCATCTTGCTTTGCACCAAAGCAAGACGGATATCCATTTTGCTTCGGTAAAAGCAACTCAAAATAGATATCCGTTTTGGAAACGGATATCCATTTCCTTGATCTATGAAAAATTTTGTACCATTGGTTTTGGATGAAGAGAAGCAACATATTTGAAACATCGAGGCAATAATACAAGAAGTTAAAGTTAGTTGGTCATTTATAGGTGTATCTATTGTTTCATATCACATTACACATAGAATTCTAATTAACAATCTAGTTTCCTCATTTGGGGGAACATTTTTTTATCCATTTCTAATGGAAATATTTAGGTAAAAATTGGTGGCTCCTTGTGAAAAGTATGGGCTCTTATCAAGCACGCATAACCAAGAAGGTTGATATCCATTTTTCTTACATGTTTGTTGATCACATCTTATGAATAGGATGTTGCTTGGTGATAGTTCTAGGTTTAGTGAACAATATTCTCAAGCTTATTGCAATTTTTACACTTGTGACCAAATTTGGTACCAAACCCTTTCACCTTTTCAATTAATCCTGATAGTGTCATCTCACTCCATGCAAATCAAACCAACATTAGGACCATGTGAATGAGATTAAGGATAGCCTTGAAATATGAATCTTTGTACTATTGATTATCCTTTTAGCATGACAATCCTTTAGGATCATTGTACCTAGGTGCAACAATCCTTCAATCTTCTTTTATTTATATTTCTTTCCTCTTCATACGCAAGATTCTTGTGCCTTGTAGTCATGACAATCCACAAATCAACTAACTGTATTTAGTGAGACTATATCTTATTTTGACAGTGATAGTCATCGTCCATTCACAACTCTCCTCTTTAACATAGATACCCTTTGCACATGTTTTGACTTCATGATTTTCCTTTTGTATGTTGTATTATGGTATGAAAATACTATGGCCCCTTCTTCATCCTCTTGTATAATGAAATTGATGGTTGACACTTACGGTTACTCTTCTTTATTACTTGGTGATAATGAATCCCTAATTTTTGAATGTCTTGAAGCCAAATTTACCACTGTTGAGACAGTCAGAGTTGATTTTTGATCATGAATATTGTGAATTACTTCAAATATCCATGGACAATTTCAATTATGTTTCTTAAGACACCCATGCCTTGACTATCCCTTGATGTTGGTCATGATTGTGCTTGGATGGCACAATAGTTCATAGTTAGATTTTTGCCACTAAAGTTTTCCTTTGACAAAGTCATATTTGTAGTCCACCTTTTGATGATGTTCAAACAATATAAATACTTATTCTTAACATAAGCAATACATTTCTCACAAATACCAATGCATTCTACTCATAAGGTTCATGGCACCATGCCTAAAGGTATGATAGTCAGCAGTGTACTATTATGGCAGCCTATGGTTGGTTTGACAATCTATAATAGTGATAGCATTCATGCCTAACAGTCCTTATCGTTATTGTCATAATATATTTTACATTTGAGGCCTTGTCTACAACATACAAAGTTTACCTTTCTCACCCATACCTCCAGTATATAAAGGACATTGATAGGGAATTTTTAATTTCCACTCAGTCAGTGCAATCTAGGAGAGGATAGATTGTCTAAAGTTGTAATCTATTTCCATTTACACTTGCCATAACTAAAAATGCTTAGTGTTTATTCTCAACCCTGGTATATGAATAAAATGTGACCTATTGTTCTAATAGGCCTATAGGGACAAAGAGGTGATAAAGCCTTTAATTTTAAACTTGACATGGTTTTGATAACTTCCCATATTGGTAAGGTCCTGGATGATAATCCTTTGATGCACCTAATTGTAATAGGTGTTATGATAGTCCTTGGTATCTTTTCATTTCTTTCTTGAATAGCCTACAAATAAGACATAAGACCTATTAGATCCTTCATAAATAAGAATTCTCATACATTACATTTAAACTTAAACTCCCTAAACATCCATTAATATCAAAATGCCATGAATATCCTATGATCAACCATTCTAATTCCTAGGATAGTCATATATTGCAATTTTGCTTCTCTATACTCAAATAGCCCAAGGAATATCTACCCTTGAATTTGTATTTTAACAATCTAATGTCTTTACGAATAACATTGAGCCTTCTTTTGGGACAACATTTTTGCCTTTAGAAGCTCCTCATTTGATGATAGCCTAAAATAGAATAAGTGGATAGTCATAACATTTTAGCATATAATGGGAAAACTCTAAAGTGTGATAAAGTCTATACATTATCTATTCCCATCCATGTCACAAAGCAACTATTCAAATGCTAGGCCAACATGATTTAAACAATCATAAGGGCCAACAATCCACTCCAAATGCATGGGAAAAGGACAACTCTTGGATCCCATATTAATCATGTTCACATGGCTGCTAGCATCTTCAAGTGAGTCAATACAAAATTTGAAAGCCTCAAACTCATACACTTCAGAAAAATATACCTAATTATAAATTTGATATGCATGAATAAGAAAGTCCTCATGCAATACAAACTAAAATGTGTCATATTTAGACATGTCATCAAGTTGAACTACATCATGTTGAGACTTGTGTTTACTTAAGCATTACAAGTCACTAGCCTCTTTGCATGCTTCAAAGTTCCAAACAAAGGACTCAACTTTAGGTGTAGTAGAGTCCTCATCAATGACTGATTTACATGGCCTTCAACAAACTAAAATTATATATTATCTTTCTGCTTATATGGAGGCTATATCATCTTTACAATTGTATGTCTAGGATCTTTAGGAGTCTTCACAAATGTGTCCAAAGTAAGATTACTCAAATCAAATAATGGCTTATATCTAGAGCTTTATTAAGTTGATACCTAGGTGGATTAGTGTGTAAACATTCATATTAGATGGTAATTCACAAGTTTATAGAATAATAAAATGAATCCTTAGTCTAGAATGTAAATGTACATAATAAAATGAATATTTGTTTTGTAGTAGCGATATGGACGTTGCAGAGTGTCCATTGGCAAAGAATTGGGATTTAAGAAATGGATATCCGTTTTGTAAATGCAGAAAAAGACAAAAGGAATATTGTTGGGCCCGACATCCACAACCATAGACCCTCTGCTCTCGAAATACTAGTGATTTTTGGCTATGATAGTGAAAGGAATATTTTTATGCACTTTTGGAGACACAATTTTCTTGTTACAATCATAAGGGTGATATTTTTGTTCCCCTAATGGGGAGCAACAGTCATCGTAAAGCAAAAAGGAGGAGGAAAGTTACATTGGAGGAAATTGAAGCAAATAGGGAAAAAGATAGGGAAAGGAAGAGGATTGGAAGAGTGGGTTTGGCGGATGTTCATCAAGGTGAATATTCTTCTTTACCATCTAATGACATGCAAATTGAAGATGTTAATTTTGATTATAATGAAATGTTAGATAAGAATGAAATTCACCATGATATTGCAAATGAAAATATTGAAAAATGTTATGAAACACCTATTCATAATAGCAATACCATGGACAAAGAAGAAGAAGAAAAATGAAGACATGCACTTGAAGAAAGTGGATATGAACATCATGATGTTGAAATTGCACTCCATAATCCATTTGTTGATAAAATTGATGAGGTTGATAACATGGATGAAACAAGAACAATCAATGTATCTCCAAATTTCATAAGAAGAGAGGACATTTGTCAAGAAGACAATAATCGTGATGAAATTGGAAAACACCCAAGAACCCCAAAATGGTTACTTGAAATTGATGAGAACATAATGGAAAAACTTGAAGGCAAGAGGTTGTCACGAACGGTTCAGTTGTGGGCTACAAAACTCTTCAATGAATACTTTGAGAAGATAACATTAACCGAACAATGCCAACTTTTTGTGCAATTATTAAAGATGTACAAAATGAGACCTTTACTAAAGAAATTAAAGATTCAGTTAAACAAAGTGTCTAATCAGAATAAAATTATTGTTAGAAGCCTTTTCAATGCACTCAATTCTATTGGAAAGACTAGCAAGGAGAAAGATAAAAGAGTTGCCCATAGAGTAATAACAACCTCAATAGTAAGCAAACAATTAAGAAATGCTCGATTAATGAGGCAAACTTGTGTTGACTTAAGATTGAATCGTAAAACATTGTCAAAAGCACTAGCATTAAGATCAAGGCTAGATAGTCCTCTTGCCAATGATACTTGGGGGCTTTCAGTGGTAGGCTTCCACGAGTTGACAAGAAGCTAATTGATAGCACAAAGGAAGAAATTGAATGATTTTGGCACACTAACTCTAGGGTATCACCAAATGAAAAAGAAGTTGTAAAGTTAAGAATTGGTGATAAAGACCGCACACCACATCCTAAACATTACTTGGAATGTAGCCAAACAACATTGTACAAACAATATTGTGAAACTCACCTAGGTATGACAATCTCACAAAGAGCATTTGAATCTCTTAAGCCATTTTATTGTGTTCCTCTTAAAGTTCGTAATACATGTTGCAAATACCATGTAGAGTTTTCTATGTACCATGAATTATTATGCAATATTTGTTCTACTTTGCACACTAATGAAATGTTATAGGAGTGTGGTGCAATTCAACTACCAAAGTCATCTAGGGACTTATTGGATTTATTTCTATGTATTAGAGATGATGGTTGCATGTTCTACAAGAATGATTGTTTAAATGAAAAGTGTTTACAATGTGGTGGGTTATCAAAGTTTCTATCATGTTTTCATGAGGGCAACGGGCATGATTTTGGAAAGAGAATGGTTGAGAAAAAGAGATATGAGACAGTGAAATACAATTTGAAAAGTGGAGGTGAAGGTTCTAGATGTGAGTTGATTGTAAGAGAGGTAAGTATTGCTGATTTTATTGATGATTTTAAGAAAAATCTTTTCTACAAGTATCTCAGACATAGCCACAGGTCTCGATGGTTAGATCAACAGTTTAGGATGTGTAAAGACTCTTTCCTGATTGGAACTATTGTCTCTGTAGTTGATTTTGCAGAAAACTATACATTGCAACCCCAAAATGAAGTTCAATCCCAGTACTACAATTCTATTCAAATTGCTATTTTTGTTCACATCACATACAGACATGCCCCCAAGAGTATAGAAGAGAACAGGAAGATTGTCAAAGAATACCATTTTTACATGAGTGATGATCAATCTCATTCAGCAGATTTTGTGCAATATTGTTTTCAACAATTTTATGGGTTCTTGCAAGAAAAAGATATTATAATGGATCAACATCTCATTTGGTCAGATAATTGCACTGGTTAATTCAAGAATGCTCGTAATTTCTATTGGTTGAGCAAAATCCATGTAGAGAAGGGTATAGCTCATATTTAGAATTTTTTTGAAGCTAGGCACGGAAAAGGTGAACATGATGGAGTAGGTGCATGCGTGAAGAGAGCTCTTTTTAAAGAACAACTAAAGATTAGAGGTGGTGCTACATTCAGTGATGCAGATTCCATTGTTAAGTGGTGTAACTATGTATTGTCACGAGGAGTGGCTCTTGATTCTGAAGTGCGCAGGTTCTTTTGGTTGGTTGATGATGGGATAGCGATAGAGAAATTAGAATGTCAGAGAATCAGTGAATCATCAAAGATGCATTCATTTCAAAGCTCAGATGCAAGTACATGGACTATTTGGACACGAGAATTAGCTTGTTTTTGTCAGAGTTGTATTAAATGTGATTGGAACAATTGTGAGTCAAGTGAGTGGGTAGATGCATGGATTCTACAATATTTAATCCCTTTATATGAAGGTCAATCATCTTCCATCAATGACATGGAGAGCTCATTTGACTATGAACATCTTTCAAACCTTGTACAGCCAGGTCATGTTTATGCAGTTGTTGCACTACATGGAAATGAAGAGAGGTCAGACTATTGGTTGGCACGATGTGTACAGGGAAAACAAAAGCTAACACAATCTATGACAGATGATGATGGGTTCACATATCCTACAGGATTAGTTGTTATTGCTGGGACTTGGTTACGAACATATATGATTAAAAATAATGGCATCCCGGCCTTTGAAGACTTTGAGAAGCATAAAACCATATTGATGTATTCTTACCTAGTTGTAGCAACAAATGTCAACTTACTAAAGCATTGTGGAAAACCAAAATTAAAAGAACTATGGACAATTAGTAATGCTGATCATGAAGCAATATTGGATACTTTGAAGGTAAGAGATGACCCCTCAGGTACGCTTGACTAGCATTTAAACTTCCAGATGGACAGGTATGACATTTTTTATCTTAACTTGTTCTTGTTTTTTCTATTTTTTAGAATTATTTTATTAAAAATCTTGTTACTTTAACTATAATGCATGCTTTTGACTATACAGGACTGCAAATAAAGTTATTTTACATGGCATCGTAGATTATTTTGCATGGCATCATAAATTATTTTGTATGGCATCGTAGGTTATTTTGACTATACTCGAGGTATGATTTTTAGTTCTCATTTGTATTTCTTAATATTGCACATTTGTACCTTTTTCTACATAAGGCATTCCATGAGATGACATGTATTTGATGTCTTTTGCTGATAGTTCATGTGCCTTGTCTATGCTTTCACATATTACATACATGTGTCACATGGCAATTGCAACTACAACATCTGACAAAATTCTCATTCCTTTGAGGTATTCCACCAAATAGTTCATGTGCCTTGCCTATGCTTCCTTACTTTGCATTCTTATAAAAGTCCTATAACAGTCATAATTAATCTTCATACTAATCTTGATATTAATATTGTCATCATTGTATTCCATGAGATGACAGTCCTATAACAGTCCTATACATGTCTACTAGGATAGTTTTAACTACAACAGTCCTACAACAGTCCTAAAATAGTCCTAGAACAGTCCTATAATAAGCACAACATTTAATGTACATATTTATGATATTCATGTTTACTTAAATTTGCTTGTTCATGCTTCTCACAGGATGTCACCTCCCCTAAACATCTAGCTCTACAGAAGAAGAGAGACAAGAAATGATCAAGAGGGATCACCAATTGGCGGTAAGTGATTGATTACTTATGTCATGTTATATATTTTAAATATTAAATTCTATATTAATGTGCACGTTGTTTGATTGTATTAATAGGTGGAAATTCAAAAATCTTTATCGAGGAGGTCTAGTCGATGAGCGATAGAGGATGAGTCATTGATTGGTTCACCATCTTCATGGCCTAGCAAGAGCCATAGATTATTTGATAGCAATCTGGATAGGAGATTTGATTTTGGGACATTTTGTTACATATGCCTATTTGGCTTTGTAAACATACTTTTGTATGTTATCGATGTATATCGTTGTATATACCCATATGGTTTTATTTGTACATGCCTATATGGCTTGATATATACACTATACATTATTTTCATGACATTATGCATATATGTATATATAAGATCCTAATTTGGCACAAGTAGGGAGAATGCTTGCAAAGGTTATGGAATTTGGTTTTAAACATTCCAATTGTATTTGCTTCAAAGTTTCTAAAGCCTTTTCAAAAAATCCATTTTGTGCATATCTTGCAATCATTGCATTCCATGAGATAGCATCTCTTTGAGGTGTCATGCCAAACTATTCACATGTCTTGTCTATGCTTCCACACTTTGGATTTACACCCGCCAATTGCATTTTCTTAACATTTCCATTCAATCCTTATCAAAAATTATGTTTTATGCACATATTACAATCATTACATTCCTTCATTTACAACACATGATTAAATAAGAAGATGCATATTTACAACACTTAAGAATATGTAGTAGTGTTGCTCATGTCACCAATACTATGTTTACATCTTCACATACATGGCTTACAACATGTGACAATATGAATGATAGAGAATGTTTGCATCAACATGATGGCACAACATGAACAAATTGCATGTTTGCATCAATTTCATTGGTTCAATGATTGAGAATGTGTCAAGTTGAACAATATTTTTTGTTCTTCTCATCAAGACCTTCATGAAATGATACATTGGTTTCTTGATATTCAATCATGCATTGGAGATCTTCAAAGTGTTAAAGATGTTTGAAGTGATGAAGAAACTTGTTATTTTGATGTATTTCAACTCCAAACTTCCGCCTAGAAGTGAAGGTGCTAATCCTTGATCAAACTAACCTAAAAGTGCACCTTGGTACTTAGGGCGCTAGATTATGATTGATCAACCTAAAATGTGCGCCTAAGGCTAGATAGTGAATTGGAAGGATAAAATGCATCATCAAAGGAGTTTATAGTTATTGAAGGCATCAAATGATGACTTGGGCACACATCTACCTCTCTACACCATCAAATGTGCACCTAGATTAGTGAGGTGCCACTTCATATCTCTATGACTTTGGATATGCGCCTTGATAATGAATACAAGGCGCCAATTATTGAATAAACAACCTAGAATGAGTGCCTTACTATTTGAGGTGCTAGTTCATGCTTCTAGAACACCAAAAGTGCGTCTAGATGTTGAGGTGCTAGCTCTTGTTCAAGCAACCTTGAAAGTGCACTTTCACAAGGAGGTTAAAATGTATTATCAAAGGATTAAGTTGATGGAATCATCATTGAAGACAAGTAAAACATGATTATGAATGAGTCATTATAAGCTATAAGCTATCGGTAAAGTCACTTTGCCGATAGCTTATAGCTCAGAAGGACTGGGATGCTTTGTACACAAAACAAGACCTCCCCTAGCATTTACCCACCCACCCCAACATGTTGGCATAATCCGTTTGGTCCTAGGACCTGTGGAATGCAAAATTTCAATCCTAGCAACTTTTGACTTTGTTAGTAGCTTACAGCTCAGAATGACTGGGACACTTGGAGTACCAAACGAGACCTCCAATGGCATTTACCCATCCACCCTGATAGTTGGCGTAGTCTGTTCGACCCCACGAGCTATGGAATGAAAAATGTCACACCTAGCACCTTTCCACTGCATCAAATTGAAGCATTTTGTAACAACGCGTTTGATTTCAACACGGTCAAATGGAATGGAGTTGACCAAAAATGAGAGAGGTTATTATGGATGGACTCCATGTGCACCTGTAGGTCTAAATAGAACATTCCCAGCTATCACAAATTTTGAGAACTGCTCTGTCAAAGTTTGGCAGTTTTTTGGTCTCAGGGATCTTACTGGACTTTGTCGGTAGCCTCTTGCCCGGAATCACTGGGATGCTTGGTGCACCAAATGAGACCTCCAATGGCATTTACCTACCCACCTCAATGCATTGGCATAGTCCGTTCGACCCCATGAGTTATGGAATGAAAAATGTCACACCTAGCACCTTTCCACTGCATCAAATTGAAGCATTTTGAAACAATGCGTTTGATTTCGGCATGGTCAAAAGGAATGGATTTGACCAAAAATGAGAGAGGTTATTGTGGATGGACCCCACATGCACCTGTAGGTCCAAATAGAACATTCCCAGCTATCATGAATTCTGAGAACTGCTCCATCAAAGTTTGGCAGTTTTTTGGTCTCAGGGATCTTAAGGGACTTTGTCGATAGCCTCTTGCCCGGAATCACTGGGACTCTTGGCACACAAAATGAGGTTTTTGGGAATGTGACTTTATCCTTCCACTCCTTATTGAATGATGAGTTTATTCTCAAAGTTTGATGGCTTTTATGAGCATATACACGATGTTTTAGGATAGTCATAAATGGCAGTTTTTGGATAGCCATGTGTATCTTTTTAAAAATCATAAAGGGCAAGTTGTACATGGACTGTGACAGTCCCAAAACTCATATAAATCATCCATTTTGGTGTTTGACAACTTATAAATCCATTAGATCATTTATACAAACCCTAATGCAACTTTTAAACCCTCTTTGCATAGTAATTTCATGAATGACTGTCTTGTATGATTGTTTTGTGCATTTTAATAGCACAATGAGGATTGTATGGTGTTGTCATCTTCATGATTTTAACTTGATGCAGAGATAGGATAAAACTCAACATGATAGAGGCATCATTACAAATGGATTGAATTGCAATAGTCGGAGAGCCAACCTCCTATCAATGAGAGTAAATAGAGAGCTACTTGACCATAAATAGGATTTACATACATACATATATATATATATATATATGATCTTGTAGGCATCTAGGTTTCATACACAAATTGCAATAGTTGTAGAGCCAACCTCCTATCAACGAGAGTTGAATAATAATAAATAGAGAGCTTCTCGGCCATAAATGGGATTTGCATACACACACACCCAACTGAAATAGATTCCACCAGCTTTCAATTACAATTTCTCTCAGGCCCTAACACATCCATACAGGGCTGTACTAAACAAAGAAATAGCAGGAAAATAGTAAAATCTGTAAAAACAGAGTTTCTTGACATTAATTTCATTTAAACTTGTCTTCAATTCATCTTCAAAATGTTTTCAATACATCTCCAATGCCTTTTCCATGAAGGTTTATCCATATTTATACATGATTTGAGGGAAACCAATAGTCTCCAATTGACTTTTGAGTACTTGACTGTTCATCTTCCATACTTTTGCATTTTTTTTACATTTTTCATATGACAACTTTGACATATTTACAAAATTTGACAAGATGAAGACTAAATACATGATGAAATGGTTTATCATGACCTTATTAGATTTCAAGCTACTATGCTTGATTAGGGCATATAAGGAATTTTGTCATATTGATTCTATTGATCTAAAACCATTCTCAATGCTAAACATATCATCAATGGACTAAAGAACTATCATCATAATGTATGGCATCATGGGAAGTATCATGACATGCACATAAGGAATTTAAATTATATTGTATATCAAGGTGTATATATATTAAAATCTAGTCCATAATGGTAGACATATACAAAAATTTGGCAAATATGCCAACTCAAAACATTTTTTACAAAATGTGGCATATGCCATGTCTCAAAATCTATATACAATCTACATGCCAAATAGCTACATCAAATACTACAAGTCCACTGACCCTCAATCTATGATGGATCCTCAATTTGTGATGGATCCTGAAAAAGTGTCCTCTTTGTACCAAAATGTCTAGTAATTGATGGAGTCGAAGTTTCCTGCATTAACAAGTCAAAACACAAGTTTGATTAATCTCTTCAATGGTAAATAAAAATAAGTTAAAGTTAGTAAATAGATTCTTATCTACTACAATTAAGAACTTTCATTTATTAACATACATCTAAATCACTACAATCAACTATAAGACTGCTAGATAAACTATCAATTATTTAGAAAAATTCAATTCAATTACCTCGACTCTATGTTGTTGTTCGGACAATCGTTCTGCAAATGATTTTCTCTTAAGATGATCAGGTGTCCTAGTGATGCATGATGGCAAAGGTGGCACATCACTCACATTCTCAAGAGACTACATAAAAGCAAAGTAACATTGAAATAAATTAATATATAATTATTAAACAAAATAGGAAATGAATACATTTAAAAAGGTTAGATGTGTTACACACAAATAATGTAGAGTGCACTACACAAAAACTTATCTACTAGAAAACAAGCACATACCAGCATCAAGGCCTCCTGCATCAATTGAGAAGGACTCTGAATTATCAAAATGATAAGAATGTAAGACTCTAAATGACTATAATCAAATATTTAAGTTTTCTAAATTATCAATTAAAGTACAATTCAATCAAATTACCTCCACCCTTTGTTGGCATTGAGAAAGTCGTTCTACAAATGATAGTCCCTTGGGTCGATCAGGAGTTCAAGAAAAGACTATTGGCAAAGATGCCACATCATTCACATTTTCAATTGACTATAAAATAAAATTAACATCAAGATATAAATTAATATATAATTACTCACAAAGAAATAAATGCATAAAAAAAAAGTTGATGTGTAGAACAAATTATACCAGTAAGTCCAAGCCAAATTGGATGGCAGACAAAGTTCCATGATGAACTTCTATCAACTCCTCCTCTATCATCAACTGTTATCCCACTTAGATACATTAGTACTAATAAATTTGTTTATATATTCAAATGGAATAGACCATAAAATTTAACTTTAAATTTTACCTGCATAAAAGATTGCTCATGCATTTCTCCTTCTCTATGGTTCACTGGTCCGGTAGCTTCTATTCTTGTCCCTGACCCCTCAGCTTGAGTTCTAGACCCCATTGCCTCATCTCGTGAATGGAGATCGTACTCTAATGTGTTCAACGGTGGCTCACTACTCTCCATAATAGGACCTAAGCATAAATGATTGCAAGAAATGCAATGATGGGGCACACATACATGTGTGGATGATGACAGTCTAGTAGAACCAGGTGATCCAATATCATCACCTTCATCAGGTGCTTGTGCAAACTAAGATGTCTATATAATCAAATGCTCGGTCAAAGAGTGTATGGCACTAAGGCCCTGTTGTGTTGCATTTGCAACAATGTTTGGGTGCTGTAATGGGGGTGGAGAAGGGATAGTAGGAGGGGGAATATAGGGACCTTGTACTTGTCTAATTGCCCCAGGTCTATCTTGAGGCATTCCTTTTCCCACTCCTTGAAACTCTCTAAAATCAAAATAATTAACATGTTGACCCATGACTAACTCTGCATAGAGTTTACAAAGGAAATACAAAGGTACATCTAAATTGTTGTTGGGTGGTTTATCAAAAACCATCCACCAATGATCCCAAAAGTTCTAACTAATGCCCTCATGAATACACCATTTGATTAAAAACTTGGGCTTACGGACATCAACATGCAATCCAGTTTTAGGATTGACAAAGTGTTGGGCTAACATAGTTTTTGTAATCTCTAATTCTTTGACTTCATCATATGACAAACCGTTAGCATATTCGGCCTTCTTGGCTTCTCGCCATGGCCTAAATGATTCATGTTGGGTTGACAAGGTTTGAACATGATTAATGATTCCCTCTAAATTCGATGTCATTGTAGACAATCGAGGGTGGCGGCGATACATTTCTATGATCCTACTTATATGATCAATATTTCTTTGAATATTCTCTTCTATTATTGGAGGGGGAGGGTTTGGTGGTGGAGGGTTTGGATTTTCATTTTGTGCATCCATTTTACCTAATTAAAAAAGGAAAACATACCCACTTAGCATAAAAAACCAAAACATTTGCTTGAATATACAAAACAAACAAAAAAAATGCTAAAGATCTTACCTTTTTGGATCGGATATCCATTCACCTCTGATATACGTTCTTCAAAGATGCCACTGCGTTTTGCAAGCCGCAGATTTGCAAAAACGCAGTGTCTTTTTTTCTTTTTATGTTTTTCAAAACAGATATCCGTTTTCTTTTTCTCAATTGTTTTCATTGCTTTTTATTTTAGTATTTTAGTATTTAGGCATTTTAGCTATAAAATACAATCCAAATTTTAGAAAGGCTGTATCATATGAAAGGAGAGATTTTGGACAAACTATCAAAATTTATATAGGATTATGATCATATATATATTTGATTTTTATATGATTTACTTATACTAAGGTATCTCATAGTATTTCAAAGGCATCTATATCTCCCTATTGGTCCTCTCTCTCTAAACACTAAACCCTAAACCTCTAAACCTTAACCCCTAAACCATAAACCCTAAACCTTGAATAATGCCCCTAAACCTTAACCCCTAACCCCTAAACCCTAAACGCAAGCAACCCTAAACCCTATCTCCTATCTCTCCCTTATCTCCCTATCTATATCATCCCTCTACCTCTCAATCCTTCTCCCTATTTCTCTGGACATCTCGCTCACTCTCTATCTCCCTATCTCTCCCCTTTGTCACCTCTATCTCTCCCTATTTGTCTCCTCTCTCTTTCTATCTAGCTATCTCCAAAACTGAGAAACCCTAAACCCAAGTACACCCTAAATCCAATTAACTCTAAACTTATATCTCCCTATCTCTCCCCTATCTCCCTATCTCTATCATCCCTCTACCTCTCTTGATCTCTCTCCCTATGTCCCTGGCCATGTGCCTCACTCCATATCTCCTTATCTCTCTCCTTGGTCTCCTCTCTCTATCTCCATATCATTCCTCTGTCTATAAACCCTAAATCCAAAACCCTAAACCTCTAAACCTAACCCCTAACCCCTAAACAATTTAAATCCTAAACCCTAAATAATGCCCCTAAACCCTAACCCCTAACCCCTAAACCTAAGAAACCCTAAACCCCTAAACCATAAACCCTAAACCCAAGTAACCCTAAACCACTATCTCCCTATCTCTCCCCTATTTCCCTATCACCTTTGTCCCTTTACCTCTCAATCTCTCTCCCTATGTCTCTGGCCATATCCTTCACTCTTTATCTCCCTATCTCTCCCCTCAGACTCCTCCATATCTCCCTATCATTCCTCTCTCTCTATAAACCCTAAATCCAAAACCCTAAACCTCTAAACCTAACCCCTAACCCCTAAACAATAAATCCTAAACCCTAAATTATAATGCCCCTAAACCCTAACCCCTAACCACTAAACCTAAGAAACCCTAAACCCCAAACCCCTAAACCCTAAACCCAAGTTTAACCATAAACCACTATCTCCCTATCACCTTTGTCCCTCTACCTCTCAATCTCTCTCGCTATGTCTCTTGCCATGTCCCTCACTCTTTATCTCCCTATCTCTCCCCTCTAACTCCTCTATATCTCCCTATTGGTCCTTTATCTCTCCCTAAACCCTAAACCCTAAACCTCTAAACCTTAACCCCTAACCCCAAAACCCTAAACCCTAAATAATGCCCCTAAACCCAAGCAACCCTAAACCTGTATCTCCCTATCTCTATCATCCCTCTACCTCTCAATCTCTCTCTCTACGTCTCTGGACATGTCTCTCACTCTCTATCTCCCTATCTCTCCCCTCTGTCTCCTCTATCTCTCCCAAACTCTATCAGTCCTCTCTCTCTATCTCTCTTTAAACTGTAAACCTTAAACCCCTAAACCTGAGCAACCCTAAACCTCTAAACCCTAAATAATTCCCCTAACCAACCTCTAAACCACTTCTCTATATAGGTGCAACTAATACCACTTTTTCATTGTTTTCCACATTTAATTATATTCTTTTCCATTTTCCAAGTCCTACATGTGTCCAATTTGTATTGTTTGTCAAGTTTTTAGTCTAATTGTTAGTCCTAGCTCTCATGGTTATTAAAATGTTAGTATAGTTAGATTTATCCTTCAGTAACATTAATTTACACATTGTTGCACAAACAACCACACTGAAACATAACGTTACCTAATTAAGGTTAACCTTTAAGGTTCTTTCATAAATGGCGAGCTTAACAGATCCAACTAGTTCAATGTTCTTATAGTCCATGCTTACCCTTCCAAGAGAGTTCATGCCATGTTAACTTTGCATTATGTCCTAACATATCACATGAAGGACATCATCATCACAAGGAATAACGATGTCATGAAGGATTAATGAAGGTGTAGCTTCACCACATAAAGTATCATTCATAATTTTATCACTAGAGGGTAAGGGTATATCATGTGTATCCTTCTCAAACCATGTATCATGAATCAAATCATATGAAGGATTGGGTAAAGCAATTTAGGGCATGAAATCCAAAACGCCCCAAAATACATCCCCTGTTGCCCCACCATTCCTATCCCCGAAATATTAGAACATAGTCTAAAAGTGATTATTTCACATGATGAACAAAACTGAATATTTTATTATTGATTATTTGAGTAATTCATTAGTGATGATTCTTAGTGTTTAACAAATCCTTATGGATCAATGTGTAAAGAAGCTACCAATGTTAATTTTCCCTCCTCCTTCACTAGAAACGGTCTTTAAGGAGGTTCATATATTGATGGGAGATCTAAGATTTAAGAGGTATATTTTCAAAAAGAGTAAAAAGCCTTTTTCCCAAATTTTTTTAGAAAATCGATATCCGTTTTGAGAACGGATATCCATTTTGAGAACGGATATCCATTTTGGTTTGGTATCCAAACCAAAACAGATATCCATTTCAAAGTCAAACTTTGCCAAGTCGCGAATTTGGCTAAGTAAAAACGCGATTTTTTTCCTATTGCCACTATTTGGCCCACGATGATCCTACACATACCCTTATATCTCTCTTTGTTCTGAGCATCTTCATTTCCCCTTTGTCGGTAAATCTAGTTGGCAAATTGTTTGGTTGGTGAACTTTAAATTTTGTCAATAAGGCAAAAAAAAGAGACTAAAGATGAACACAACATGAATTAAAATGAAAAGAAAGACTTTTCCATGGTTCGTGATAAAGAGAATTATCTGATAAAGTGAATAAGTGAGGAGAAAAGCCATAAAGGACCCTTGCCAAAGAAACTATTAAATATTCTTCATCATGAACCTCCCTTTTGCCACCTCCTTCCTTTTGTCCCTTGGTAGATCTTTCTCTCACTTCAAATTCTTTCTTTCACCCTTTGGCCGCTTTATCGATGAATCAATGAATCGGTGAAATGGTGAACCTGTGAACTTAGTGAGTTCAGCAGTTCATGAACTTGTTGACTTGCCAATAAATCCCTTAGAAGACTTTTCTTTGTTTTATCTTTGTCTTCCCTTGTTGATGAAATCACCTTATGGCAAACCTTTATCCCTTTATCTCTTTTTGCTTTGTTGACTTTATCTTCATTTTCCTTCTCCTTTGTTGGAGCCTCCTTCAGTCAGTGAAATCCTCATCGGCAAAACTTACCACTAGAGAACCTAACGGTTCATGAAACCTTCCTTTTGCTGACAAAGATACCATCCTTTCTTTTTCCTTCTTCCTTAGACAAATTTAACTCCACATGGCCTCCTCTGCTATCAATGAATTTGTCATTGACAAAACCTTCTATTGGCAAACTTGATAGTTCATGAACCAAAAGTTTGTCGAAGACTTCACTACCTCCTTTTCTTTTTTTCAAACTTCCTCCTTCGCATCATTGTCACTTTATCAGTGAATCAGCAAAACTACAAACTCATAAACCTAGTCGGCAAGTTTTCATGTTCATGACTTTGCCAATTCGCTGACAAACACTTAGCTTGAACAATTTTTTTGAAGTCATCAAACTTTATTTCCTTCAAAAATTTTGTTCCCTTGGAAAATAATTTCCACTTTCCATAGAAAACTTTACCTCTTGTAGCCACTTTTCATCTCTTTCAATCCCTACCACATCCACCGCTAGGTCGCCGTACCAGTGAATCAAAAAAATTAGAAACCTACAAACCTGGTCGATAAAATCAATAGTTCATGAACTTGCTGATTTGCCAAAAAAGCCTTCAAACTGTAACATTTTTCAATCTTTCACCTATTTCCTTTGCTTATTTTACCACCTTATTAGCAAATTAGAAAACTGACGAAGTCACAGACTCACGATCTTGGTCAGTGAAATCAATAGTTCAAGAATTTGCCGATTTGCTAACAAAAGACTCAAATGGACAGATTTTTTGTAAGGGAAGAAAAACATCAAGACTTGGGAAGTTTTTCTTAGAAAATTTTGAAATAAACCCACTTAAATTATCTCAAATTGGTTATATATGATGGGTTTAAAATACAAAGGCAAAAAGTGGGAATCATAATGGATTTTGGGGGAAAACAATGCATGTTTAGGAGCTAATTTTTATAAGTGTGAACATGGCCCTTTCTAAGGAAATTTGTTTTGGTATTTTTTGTTGACATTTTAATATATAGTAAAACTTGGGAGGAACACTTGCAACATGCAAATCAAGTTTTGGACATTCTTGAGCAACACTAGTTGTATGCAAATCCATCCAAATGTGTGTTTGGAGTTAAGCAAGTGGAATACCTAGGTTATATTGTCTCATGAGGGAGTCACGGTAGACCCTCATACAATCAAGGCTATTGTAGAGTGGAAAATGCCTAGGACCCTCAAGAACCTATGGGGTTTCTTAGGGCTGACAGGTTATTATTATTGATTTGTAAAGAACTATGGTAGCATGCATCACCTCTCACAACTTAGTTGAAGAAGGATTTCTTCTAGTGGAATGAGGTAGCTACAAGGGCATTTGAGGAGCTAAAGGAACCCATGTGCACAACTCAAATCCTAGATACCCCAAATTTTTCTAAAATATTCATTGTGGAATGTGATGCTTTAGGTCATGGCATAGTAGGAGTACCCATGCAAGAAGGAAGACCCATAACATTTGAGCGCCATCAACTCAAACATACAAATTTTTTTAATCCAATTTATGAGAAGGAAATGTTGGCTATTTTGCTTGTATTTAAACAATGGTGACCTTATCTAATGGGAAGACCCTTTAAGGTAAAGACAAATCATGATAGTCTCAAATATTTCTTGGAACAGAGGTTGTCATTTGAAGAACAACAAAAATAGGTCACAAAGATTTTGGGATATGACTTTGAGATGATATATAAGAAAGGAAGGGATAATATTGCGGTTGATGCTCTATCAAGTAGGGATAATCCCACAGAGTCACTATTTTATGCCATTTCCATATTACAAGAAGATTGGGTAAATGAAGCAAGAGAAGAGTGGGAGGACTCAGATACTCAATCTCTCATTGAGAAACTCCAATAGGATTCAAGTGTGTCAAAAAATTTCACATGAAAAGGAAATGTTCTTTGGTACAAGGATAGGTCTTACCTTTGTAGGAATTCCACCCTTAAGTTTAAGGTGTTGGAAAAACTACATGCTTCTCTAGTAGGTGGGCACTCTAGATTCTTAAAAAACTTATCATAGAATCAAGCAAGATTTATTTTGGGAGGGGCTAAATGGGATGTTTGAATATTCATAGAAAAATGTATGGCATGTCAACAAAATAAAGGTGAGACAATTAATACTCTAGGTCTTCTACAGCCCTTATATGTACCAAGTTAGTGGTGGGAGGAGGTATATATGCATTTCATCATAGGTTTGTCTAGATCTAAAGGAAAAAATGTCATCATGGTTGTTGTGGATCATCTCACCAAATATGCACACTTTGGTGCTTTGGCACACCCATTGGTAGAAAGAACTATAACAAAAGCCTTTATGAATACTATTCAGAAACTACATGAGACTCCAAAAGTTATAGTAAGTGATCGTGATCCTATATTTACAAGAAATTTTTGGACTAACTTATTTTCATGTTTGGACACTCATCTTGATCATAGTTCATCATATCATCCACAATCTAATGGATAGACTGAGGTGGTCATTAAATGCTTGGAAGGGTACCTTTGATGTTTTTCTTTGGATAAATAAGAGAGATAGGTGTAATGACTACTACTAGCAGAATGGTGGTATAACACTTCCTTCTATACTTCTTCCAAGATGCCTCCATTTTTGGCATTATATGGGTATCAACTGCCATCAATCACCTCTTCATTAAGGGCACAACTAAAGATTCAAATAGTTGAAGAACACATTCAACATTAACACGAGGTATTTTCTAGTCTCTGAGAGAACTTGACAATGACAAAACAAAATGAAACAATAGGCTAATCAACATCATAGTGAAAGGAATTTTGAAGTGGTAGATTGGGTGTTTGTGCGATTACATCTATATAAACAAATGTCTCTAAAACAACAATAGAAGGATAACAAGATTGCACCCAAGTACTATGGTCTTTATAAGGTGTAGCAAAAGATCAGCAATGTAGCATATAAATTGGAGTTACCTACATAAAAACAATTCATCTAGTCTTCCATGTTTCATGTTTGAAGAAGATTATTGGGTAGAAAGTTATAACACAAACTGAGTTACTAAATCTTGATTAGGAGGGAAGAATAGTCTTGGATCCTAAGGGAATTCTTCAAACACACACCGAGAGGCTATAGACAAGGGAAATCATAGAGTATTTGATAAAATGGAACAACTCTCTAGTCAAAGTTATTGCATGGGAAAATGAGGTTTTTGTACAAAAGCATCCACATTTGATCAAGCATTGAGGATAATTATTTTTTGAAGAGGGGGGCATGCTACACTCTTAATCCTATAGGTGCTTAGGGTTGAGTAGTTGGCTTGTGACTACCTTAACTCTTAATTAAGCATATAATCATTATTATAGTCATATATAGGTAGTTCAGTCATCGTAGGGGTTATATTTAAATATCTAAGTCAGCCTAAGTGGTAACCATGGCCTAATTAGGTATATAGTAGGTGTAAGTTTATTATCATCCTTTCATAAATTTTACTCTCATTGGAGATATTTGGAGGCATTCACCCTTGAAGTGGCTTGTTATTCTCAATTATTATCAAGTATTTGTAACATCTTTTCCTATTATATTATTCTCTCGTGCGAGTATTTCATTAGATTATCACCCCCATGGAAATGGACAATAAATTCTAGTAATAAAAATATGATGAAAAACATTAAGAGGACTCCATATTAGAACAAGAATAGATGGGATGATAAAGTTGGGTATGCAGTCTAGGCTAATAGGATTCCCTGTAAGAAATCCATAGGTAAGTGTCCTTTTGAGCTTGTATATGAGATCAACATTGTCTTACCAATGAGTTTGAAGCTTTCTATATTCAAATTGTTACAACAATTTGGTGAGGTAGAAGATAAATCTATAACTGAAAGGATTAATCAATTGGTAAAGTTAGATGAGATGGTAAGAATGACCAATTAGAAGAATTTGGTGTATCAAGAAAAGGTGAAATTTTTGTTTGACAAGAATGAAAATCTAAGATATTTTCATATTGGTGATATAGTTTTGATGTGGAATGCTCAATCAAAGGATAAGGGAAAGCACGATAAATTTTTTGCCCTCTAGTTGGGAACTTACCTCATTGAAAATCATTGTGGGCATGAGACATTCTATCTAAAGCATTAGAGTGGTGAATTCCTAGAGTTTTTAAGTCACGAATAACATTTGAAGCATTACTTCCCCTAAAGAAAGATCATTATTCTAACCATTGTGTTTATTAAAATAATATAAAACACAAAATGATTACCAAGATATTCCATGATATTAAATTATATTCAATTAATAACTAAGGAGTGAAAGCATCCTTAAATAAGAGTTTACAAATGCTTTATCTGGAAAGGATAAGAGTGACAAATAAGTGACAAATAATAAAGCAGAGTTTACAAATGCTTATCCAGAAAGGATAAGAGCGACGACTAATAAAGCAGAGTTTACAAATGCTTTATCCAAAAAGGATAATAGTGACAACTAAGTGACAACTAATAAAAAAAAAGGATAAGAACATAACTAAAAGAAAAAATAATATTCCTAAAGTCTATCCTAACAACTAATTGACCATTAAATGTTACAATAATACTTTAATACCCTCCCTTAATGGTCAATCTACCAACTATATTAAGGTTATCCCAAATCTAGAAAGCAAAGAAGGCTGACTCCTCAGAATGCTCCTACTTCCAAGTGTTATAATATTTTTCCATTGAAGCATTGGTTGCCTTCCAACATGATGTTGGGTAATGAAGCCATCCCTTATACAACTCGAAATCATGAAAAAAAAAGAAACATGTTGGTATCACAATCACAAATTTTTATAAAAAATCATCAAAAAACTTGATGTATCAAACTTGCCAAAACCCTAGGATGCAAAACACACCCATGATTTTGTGAAAAAGTCATCAAAAAAGAAGTTGTATCAACCCTACCAAAACCCTAGGCAGCAAAACAAACCCACTATTTTTAGAAAAAAATGCCAAAAATAGATAAAAAAATCTCCACAATCTCTAATGCCAACACCAAAAAGCCACAATTTGGAATTGAAAGCACACTATTTTGTTGAAAAATAGCCAAAACATAGGTCTGAAACATGCCAAAACCCTAGGTTCTCAGAAAAGGATCACGTTTTTATCCAAAAAAGAGTTTGACCAGTCGTTGTCTAAGAAAATCTACTAAAAAACATAGGTGTAGAAACCCTAGGTGCCACAAAAATTTTGGAACACATGATTTTTGGTAAAAATCATTCAAAAACAACCATCATTTTATTTAAAATTTGCCAAAAACAAGTTTCAAAACCACCACTAACCTTAGGCAGCACTTAAAAACTATTGAAACCCACAATTTTATTAAAAAATTGTCAAAAACTTGAGAGTACAGGCACGTTTTCTAAAAAATGACCCAAAACAATAGTCATAGCTTCAGCAAAAGGGTCAAAATGGCATGATTTTATTTTAAAATATCCACCCAAAAACTTCTTCAAAAAAATCTATGATTTTTAGAAGGAAACCCTATGATTTTTGTCCAAAAAATCATCCAAAAAATTAACTAGAAATGTGCGCAATTTTTTTAAAAAATTACCAAAAACTTGTGTGATTCAATCACACAAAAGCCATGATTTTTTTTAAATCACCAAAAAAACTTTTGGTACTTTACTATGTCATAAAAACAAACTTGCAATCCCTTATTGTCGGTAGAAGGTTCGAGGAGGATTCACCTTCACAGATCCTGAGGTTTCCAACTTGGGCTTTGATACCATAAAATAATATAAAACACATAATGATTATCAAGATATTCCATGATATTAAATTATACTCAATTCATAACTAAGGAGTGAAAGCATCCTTAAATAAGAGTTTACAAACACTTTATCCGAAAAGCATAAGAGTGATAACTAATAAAGCAGAGTTTACAAACACTTTATTCGGAAAGGATAAGAGCAACCACTAATAAAGAAAAAGGATAAGAACATAACTAAAAGAAAAAAGAATATTCCTAAAGTCTATCCTAACAACTAATTGACCATTAAATATTACAATAATACTTTAATATTTATTGTACAACCATGATTGTTCATATACTCATGGTGTAGTGTTAGCTTTTGTTTAGATGATTGTTTCATTTGTGTTGTTTATGCCTATATATATTATATATCAATATCTTTGGGAATATTTTTAGTGTTTGGTTTATATTCCTAAATAGTTTTTTGAATTCATGTCATACTTGATGGGGCCATGTGTTCCCAGCTAGAGCCAATGTTGAGAACTAATCTAAGAATTTTTTTAGTTTGGGTCATGGTAGTTTCGTTTCTAGGTCTTATTATTTTTCTCCTATAATTGTGTGATTTTCTATCACTTCCTTTCCATTATTGTTTTCATGGTCAAGATTTGTTATATTGATGTTCATGTCCATGGTGATGTTTTAGTATATATTTTTAAAGATTGTGATCAAATATTGTCATTTGTTAAGTTCTTTATTCACATGGAAATGTTTACTAGTTAAAGAGGTCATCTATTGTCTCAATATTATGTATTATTCTTATGTTAACTAGTGAATGATCTTAGAACATCTATGGAGCAGCTTGAGTAGTTAATTTCCATCTTTCCACATTCTAAAATTTTCCACATCATCCATGTAAATACATCCCACAAAAAATTCTAACACTTGCTATGTTGACATGTATTGTTCTAATTGGATCACATTCAAACTTGTGTCTCCTAACAAAATCAAATTGGAAATATGTGATGGACCCTTATTCTTCAAAAAGGGGAAGGCAATGCAGAAAATTCCAATAGGTTTCTACAAAGCTATAGATGCTCAGTGTGGGTCTAGTGGAGGTCTATAGATCTGCTAATAGTTATTGATACTCTATGAAATTATCTAGATTATACCAAGTGGCATATTTTGATTGGTTTCTATGGATCTATAGATCATTTGGGTGTGCATCTTTTGATCTTTAGATTGACTATGTTAGGATTAAGGTGCCATCAACCTTTTAAATCCTATTTAATTAATTGCTCCTAATATTGTTTGTAAATCATTCATAAGGGATGAAGTATTTACCAAGTAGCGATCTTGTTTCAACTACATGTTTGATCCCAGTACCTAACAGATGTAGGTTATCCTGGGGGTGTAGGGGATACCCCACTTGCAAGGTCTGGGGGGACCATCCGCCCAATGGGGGGTCTGGGGGCCGCGTGCCCTGGTGGGGGTTCATGAGCAATGCCCTCAAAAGCCACTTTTTTTATATAAAATTACCATTGTAAATCTGGACCGTTCATCATTAGGTCACATATCTGATGGTAGAGGTTATGTTAGGGTTTTTTCCCTAGAAAGCAACACTCTTTTAATGAGAGCATTGTATTACAACTATGAATGAGTATTACAGGCACTGTTGGATTGAAGATTGAAGAGGAGATTGATAGTGTTGTATTTTAAACTCTATTGAAATTCATACAAACTAGTGCATCTCTTCTTGTGTGGAGTTTTTTCCCGAAAGGGTTTCTCCACATAAACACGATGTTATGTGTTTGATCTTCTATTCTATTTTTTTTTGTGATGATTTCATACCATCTCCGTTTTGGTTATGCATAGTTAAATATCTATATTATAGATGTAATTAGTTTTTCATTGATAGTTGTTTACCTTCATTTCTAAGATTTAGTATCAAACCCTGGCTAGTTCTATGTCTTGGGTGGAAGTGTGAGGGTTTTTTGAGTTGTAGTGGGAGTTTTGGTTGAACTTATTTTGCATATTTGTGTAGAATCCATGGTTGCATCCTCATCCCGATTAGACATCAAAAAATTCAATGGAATGGGTTATGAGCTATGGAAGCTAAAAATGAAGGATCTCCTTGAAGAAAGAGATCAATGTGTGTATAGGTAAAATTGAGATTGAATAAGATCAAAACAATGATAACAACTCAATCCTATAACATCAAAAGATCCATCTCTAAACAATAACAATATCAATGAATATGCAATTAAACAATTGAAAGCTATCACCTAGACTATATTGATCTCTTAGATTTATGTGGATTGCTCAATACGTTGCGTACCCATGGTTGCAACAAGCAGATGTAGATAAGTGTTCAAAGTGCTCAAACAGACGATATGTGCTCAATGATATGGTGTATGCTCAAGTGTTGTATGGATGCCAAAGCTTAAATGACTGAAGAGGATTTATGAGGAGGATGGAGAGAGTATATATAGGTTTCAAGGTAAGATTGATCAATGGTTGAAATATATCAATGAAATCAATGGTCAAGATAATTCCAAAGCTCATGATGAATGTGTACACACCATGTGTCATGCTTTAAAAGCTATTTTTATTGAATTAATTACTTTCTGGCTAAAGATAGGATTTGATTTCATAAATTAGAATGTTTTTTTCTAATTTATGAGTTGATAAAAATAATAAAGATTAAAGCCAATTAACTCAACTTTAGATGTGCTTTTTGAAGTTCTAAAAATAAGACTGATTGTGCACATAGAAGAAAATGATATTTTTAAAGGAATTGAAAGATAAAACAAATTAAATAAATAAATTTATTTAATTTATTGTGTATGATTGAAGAAAAAATAAGATATGAAGATTTAAATAAATTAAACAAATAAATTGATTTAATTTATTTTGCATGATATAGGAATATAAATAAAATATCAATTTTATTTATTTATAGAAGATAAAGTCAACTAAAATAAATTTCAATAATTCATTTAAATTTAGAGGAATAATTGATTAATTAAATAATTAATTGTGGGTAAGAGGAATTTCAATGATGAATTAATTAAATAATTTATTTATTTAATTAATGTGGATTTGAGGAATTAGAAGAAGATAAAGGTTTAATTAAATAATTAAAATTATCTAATTTAGAGGAATAAAGAGGAAATTAATGAAATTTATTCAATTAATGTTGGAATTAGGGAAAATAGAGGAAATAGATGAATTTGATGAAATTAATTAAATAATTAAATTATTTAATTAACATTAGATGCAAGTGATTTGGGAGAAACTGATGTATGCAAGTGATGCGATGCGAAGGGTAATTTTTAGGTGTCTACATTTTGCCCCTCTTTGATACAATGTAGTTTACAGGGTTGTTTCAAAGAAAATAGTGATAAAAATATGATACAATCATGCCCTAGTGTAGCTGGCGTAGGATGCCCCCTCGAGAGAAAAGACAAGGAAGTGACAGAAGGACTGGGTTGACTCTCAACTAGAAGAAAAGGATAGCGAGACAGTAGAAACAGGCTTAGAAGGAATAGACTAGATGGAGGCTAACACAATGATAAAAAATAGCAGACACGAGAAAAAATGGGATAAGTGGTGGGAAGAACTAGGGTAGGGATACTATAAATAGGGCCCAAGGGGTCCCTCACAACTCATTTGCACACCTAAAGTTCACAAATTTTGAGAGCCATTAGCCCTCTAGCTTAGAGAGATTTAGAGATCTGTAGACATGCCGATCCTAGTATAGAGGCATCATGGTGAGCATGTGCAGACCTACGAGAGGCCAGCGGGAGCTCTGGTAGTGGTGAGTAGTTGAAAACTTGCTTTTTGTTACATTTAATAGGACATTTAATAGGGCTTTCTAGGTTTTTGGCCAAAAGCGCCTTGATAGGATTGAAGTGCAAATGGCGCAAGTTGAAGCATCTTTGGCATAACGATGTGCATATGTAGCACGCTAATGCACCTTTGGTGATAAAGAAACACCTTTGGCCACTTTGTAGAATCAAAGTTTACTTGACCCTTGCCATAACGCATATGGTCAATATTGAAGCATAGTTGGTCGATAGTGAAACATACTTGGTGGGGATGAAGCGCACTTGGCTAGCAGTCAAGCATGGGTGGTTTAAGTTTGAAGCGCCTTTGCAAAATAGCAAGATGCATGTGAATGACATCTAGGTGCATGTGAATGACATCTAGGTGCACTTGGTCTAAAGGAAGTGCTTATGGTTTTAGGTTTGGAGCGCATTTGCAAAACAGTAAAGCGCATTTGGAGGACAACTAACGCAGTTAGTAAAAATTAAGCGCTTTTGGTTTGGCATAGACTTTGACCTAGTTTGACTTGGAAAAAGAGGTTGAGGTAGGTTGACTAGGGTTGACCTTGGGCTTTTTACTATGTTTTACATAGTAGTTAATTGTGTTTGACTTTGGATTAAACTTAGGATTATAATTTGTTGACAAGAGATAACAAGTGATTGTCGTGGATGCAGGTTGTCTTACCACCCTTGTAGTCTAGAGAGATATTTCATCGACGCAGCCAAGGTGATCTAGATAGATTGGGAGGATGTGTTTCTCAAGGTCATGGGATTATGGCATGTAGCCCATCTTACATCAATTAGGGCTAACTTTGCATTGTTGATAGCTTTGGTTGAGAGGTGGGACAACGAGACATCATCCTTCCACTTTCCTATAGGTGAGGCTACTGTTACACTTGAGGATGTATGGTGTATCCTTAAGATTCCCATCTATGGAGCCAGAGTAGATTATGACACAGAGTGGGGCGAGGATGGCATGAGAGAGGTGTTTGCTACTTATGACCTTGGTGTGTAGGAGCATGAGATCTGGTGGGCTCGAGTGCCTTGACTTTGTGATAGGATTCAATGGATTGTGGTGGCTCAAATTAGAGGATTCCTAGTGCTCGATAGACACTCCAGAGGATTATCAGTTGGATGGGGCACTATACTATCAAGGATGTTCATGCATGGCATTAGGTATGCCTAGGGACCCTATGTTTTGGGTCAGGTTTACCATGATTTACATGATTGTGCATACAAATCAGGGGGAGCCTAGCAATAGGGGTGACTCTATTACAGGTATGGGCTTGGGAGCACATCCCAGTGATTAAACCCATATCCCAATGTCACTAAGAGAGAGGCAAGCCTTTTGTTTACTTATATGATGGTGTATTGACTCATAGGCAGCTTGGATTCATGAGCTATTGGAGGAGATAGATAGATGAGATGGGCATCTTTGTATGGTGTCTATGGAGATTGTGAGTTGTGGGAGGATGATGCAAAGCAGCTTGTCTACTGTAGACAGGTGAGATACCTCTTTGGTCACTGAGTGGACACTATAGAGAGATACTTACCAGAGAGGGTGCCTTGGCATTTTGGACTGCCACAAGGGGAACTAGTGGGTGATGTTATACATGTGCAGACTCAGAGGGAAGTCAGAGACTGGGGGCCAAAGATTGTGGGGCCCACAACATTGGTAGATTTACAGGGACTTGCCCTAGTGATGTGGGATTGGATCCTTAGAGAGGCAGATCCAGGGACACTACTAGCTTATGATACATATTGGTAGACACACATGCCAGTAAGATTCACAATCCCTGGGGTAGAGGGAGTAGTGGGGGACATTGCAGCACCAAGCTAGGAGGCTCAAGCTCGCAGAGAGGCTCATCAAAGAGTTTAGATGTAAGCATAGGTAGGAGGATAGGGTGATGTGCCTATGGCAGATGTTGTGGCACCACAACAGGTGGTGCATCTTGTAGAGACTGAGCTATAATAGGCTCACATATTGTTACAAGAGGAGACAATGAGGAGAACTCACATAGAGCTGAGGATGGTGAGGATAAGGAGAAAGCGAGATGCTGCCTAGACTGAGGTGAGACAGGCTGAGGCCTAGGCTTAGATATAGGCATAGGTAACAACAACAACATAGGAAGTAGTAGCAACAATAGTAATGCCACCACCACCTCTAGTAGATGATGGGATGATTTCCTGACTAACGGCAGATAGATGCGACCGTGCAGTTGAGATAGACGCGACCGTGCAGTTGAGATTGGCAATAGAGGTCATCCTTTAGAGGGTGAGGAGAGAGAGACATGGCTCAGCAATCCCTAGGTTCTCATCAGGTGACATTGGTAGGAGAGCTTACCCGGGTACAGGATGAGCTAGCAACAACAGGCAGAGAGGTCAAGTACTACCGAGGCCTATACTTTGGAGTAGTGCTAGCAGATCAGAGGGAGCTGAGCTTTAGGGAGCAAAGTAGATCAGGGGCTTCATCTTCATAGAGTTCGGGGAGATCAGGTTCATCAATCATGGGTCCCCCATGGGGGCCACCTGTAGGAGGACCTTCACTGAGTGTAGGTGGAGCATAGGGATTGTAGTAGGTAGGGAGTTTGACGCATAGCTCTCACTAGAGCATGATTGTATATATGTTGTTCCAGATGTATATTGTACCATTTTGTATCATTTATGTATTTTGGTTATGATGCTTGTGAGCATCCAATGTATATTTTTGAGGGCTCATGATAGCCATGATGTACTATAGCACCATTTTTTATGTGCATGATGTATATACGGGCATTTGTATTCTTTTGATGACCTTGATGATGATATATGATATGTTTATGGATGTTCATGTTTATGATGATGTTTGATTTCTAAATGCTATGGATGTATATGTGCTTATATTTGATAATCTGTTATGATTTATGTTCATGGATGTGATGACATGTACTATGATTATGGATTCATGTGATGAGGTTAATGCTTATAGATATATGGATGAGATGACATGATAATATGATTATGGACTCATGTGATGATGTTATGCTTATAGATGTATGGATGTGATGTCTAACATGTGGTTGTTTTGTAGGTATACAGAAGACTTTGACGATAGATAGAAGAAAATGAAATAGAATAGAACATGATAGATAGAAAATAATAGATTATTGATCGATCTTTGTATGAAAACTATATGATGATTTTGGATGTATGGATGGGTGAATGGATAACTTGTTGCAATGGTTACACAAATATTCATAAAGAACAATCCTAGATTTTTATATAGCACATGGATAGTTATGCAACCAAGGTATATAAGACCAAGGTGCTGAGATATCCAGTGCAAGGACATTGACTCTGCAAGAAAACGGTTTGAACTTACATCTACTAGACATAATATAACCTTGTTAGATATGTGAATTAGCCATAGTCTTGAACATAAAATAATCTTAATACATAAATGCAAAAGACTATTAATATGTAAGATGCTAGGTTGCAACACACATGTGAATGAGCCATAGTCTTGAACATATAACAAACTTAATACATAAATGCAAAAGTATATTATAATGTAAGATGCTAGGTTGTAACACATGCACAAGATAAATATTAGTCATAGTAAAATGATAAGAACATTCCACAACCACAACATACGAAAGCAATGACTATGTCCCAATCTATACTGCATCGTAACATACCAAGATATAGATAAATCAAGGCAATCTTGAATAGGTAATTAGAAAGGAACAAAAGATAAACCAAAAATAAAATTGACTGACTTACAAAGTAAACATATAGCCATCATATTCTCTTGCCAAAGAGGTTGCTCAGGGTATATAGATAGATGAAGCCTTATTATAGGAAAGATATATCTGTCAAAGGTTGTTGGTCTGATCTAGGATAGATGGATTGAAGTAGCAGATGTGGCAAGTGGATATGAGGGACAACATATGGATTTATGAGTAGTCTTTTTGCTTCAGGTTTGGATAAGTACTTTAGCCTTCAGAAGGATGCATAGTTTGTTATCTACGTGAGTTAGTAAAGTCTGGGTGGTAGGATGGATTGTGATAAATAGAAGACAAGAAAGATGGAAGTGTTAATGGATTGGTATGAATGATGAATCGTACATGTCTGAGTACTAGATACTTCCTTCGTATTCTAGACTGCCTACATACCCTGTATCCACGGGATCAGGGCACATTATGATGAAAGATGATTATGATAATATGTAGTTCTGGGAAGTGTGGTGAGATGGGTGAAAGGTGATGAGAGATGTTTAGGGGAAATGATGATATCTTGTGTACCTGAGTACTAGATACTTCCTTCATATTTCAGACTACCTACATACCCGTATCCATGAGATCAAGGTACATTAAGATTGAGATGAGATGATGATATGTAGTTCTAGGAGATTTGATAATGTAGGATAAGATGAAGTGATGATTGATGTCGTGGTCATACCTCGAATAAGGATCCATTCCTAGACGTAGGTTAAGGAAAACAATTGCCCCCATTCAAGTAGAGGTTTTATTATGGATGACGATGGATGAACTGACATAGGATGAACTAACTTATGGATAACTAACATAAGATGAACTGACTTATGGATAACTGACATAGGATGAACTAACTTATGGATAACTCACATAAGATAAACTGACTATGGATGATATTAAAGGATAACTGACACTGACAATTTCCAACTCATGATAGTTGGGAAAGTGGAAAATGTAAATTCAATGATGGATGGATGAAGATTTATTATGGATTGATATGGATGAGATGGATGCATGACTTAAAAGATGGTGGATGCTGACACTATGCATAGCATCTATTTTATAGGTTTTCACTACATCAATGGTACTTATCCAAGGCACCTTTTTACCAAGTTTCACCAGAGGATGGATTATTTTTTGGTTTTTTTTATATTTTTCTATTTTTTTGTTTTTTTCCTGAAGATACTCTGAGGATCAAGCATAAAACCTCTTGAGATGAACACTATTGATGGGTTCATCTAAGGGAATGCCTTCAGGTGTTGACAAACTAGAAGCTCCTAATCTATAGATTGTTGTGATAACATATGGTCCTAACCAGTTGGGCTCAAACTTGCCTTTCTTGTCTCTATATGATTGGTTCCTCTGATTTTCTTTAAGGACAAGATCACCTATTTGAAACCTTCTCTCCTTAATCTTCTGATTGTAGTTACGATGCAGGTGATTTTGATATACATGAAGATAATTTAGTGTTGTTTGACGCCTCTCATCAAGTAACTCAAGCTTATCTAATCTAGTACTCCTCTCCATCAATCAGGTGCTACGTAGATACTCTAAGAGACAAGATCTCAACCTCGATGGGTAAAATGGCTTCAATGCCATAGACTAATGTAAAGGGTGTAGCACTAGTTGGTGTTTTGATACTAGTGCAATAGGCCCATAAGGCGGGATTGAATTGCATATGCCAATCATGACCATCTTCATTAACCATTTACTTTAGGATTTTGAGTATGGTCTTGTTCGAAGCCTCAGCTTGGCCGTTGGACTGAGGATAATATGGAGTGGAAAAGTGATTTTGAATATTGTATTGTGTGCATAAGGCATGAACATCTTGATTCTTGAATGGTCTACCATTATCAGTGACAATGGATTAGGGAATACCATACCGAAAAATAAGATAATTTAGGATAAACTTGGCTATTTTCTTACTAGTGATATAGGTCATTGGAATAGCTTCTACCCATTTAGTAAAATACTCAGTGGTAGTAATGATAAACTTATGGCCATTAGATGAGGATGGATGGATTTTACTCATGAGGTCGATCCCCATTGTGAAAAAGGCCATGGAGTTGTCATAGGTTGTAGCTCATGTGTTGGTGCATGTATCAGGTCCCCATGTTGTTGGCATTGTAGACACTTCTTAGCAAATTGGATGGCATCTTGCTCTATGGTTAACCTATTTGGAGTATCTTCTTAGCTAGAGTTGGACCAATGAAATGTGATCCATAGACACCTTCGTGTATATCTCTTAATGTAGTGTGAGCTTCATCTGAGTTAAGACATCTAAAAAGGATACCATCAAGACTTTGATGGTAAAGGGTGTCACCCAGAATAGTGAAACAAGACGCTCAATGGATGAAGCTTTTGCATTGAGTTTGGGATAGTTCAAAGGGAAAGGTACCATTTCAGAGGTATTCATAGATATCTTCATACCAAGGGGAATTGGGACCAACAAGTTCATAGATGAATTTAGTTGTAGGAACATCAACGGCTGGTATCAACAGTTGCTTGATTACGAATTCACATTTCTAAGTATTGGCAAGCATGTCCACAAGTGACCCTATGGTAGCCATAGAATCAACTGCTTTATTATGTATCCTTGGAATTTTCTCAAAAGTGATGCTAGAGAAATGAGGCTTGTAGGTATCAACCAATTTCTTATAAGGTATCAACTTATCATCCTTAGTTTGGTACTCATCAATGACTTGTCTAATAACTAGTTGAGAGTCCCCATATACTTGAAGTTCCTTGATATTCCATTCTACTACTATACAGAGACTTGTGAGAAGTGTTTCATACTCAGAAATATTATTGGTACATGGAAATGCTAGCTGGTATGATTTTGGAATGTAGTCATTATTGTTCTTATATGGAGCTTAATTAGACTCGAAGGTTAAAATTTTCCCACTTTTATTAGCGCAGTTTCCCCCCAAATTATTTAACGGGGGTTTGTAACCGACATAAGTCTTGATAAAAATGGTTAAGGGTTAGGGTTTCCATTGATATTGTATTGTAGCATTTACAATGGTATTTAGTTGCAAGGATTGTTGGTTGTAATCGGTTTGATTTGCTAGATAATAATATTAGACTCTCTCTTGGTTGATATAGCCCGAGTTTGGGTGAACCACGTTCAAAATTATCTCTCGCTATTATTATTTATGTGTATTTTTCATTCCTCTGTTTAATCTTTATTTTCATTTAATTGATATCTTCTATATGCAATTCCTAACAATTATGTGGTGTGATAAACAAGATTCTTGCCCCTAAACCATGTTGTGTGTAGGATCCATCAAAGTACAACTTCCAGTACACCAAGGTAGCAAGAGTGAAAAGACCCTTATTGGGAAAGTTAGAGACCATAGGATTTACATCTGTTATTGGAGCTTCATCTAGTTGGTCTACAAGAACTTGTCCCTTGATAGATTTTTTATCAACATACTCTATGGTAAATTCACTCAAGATCATGATCCATTTAGCTAGTCGAACTGTGAGGGATGCCTTGGATAACAGATACTTCAATGGATCAATCTTAGAGATAAGTTTGGTGTGTTGATTTAACATATAATGTCACAACTTTTGGGAAGCATACACTACTACTAAACATGCTCTTTCCATAGGAGTGTAGTTGAGTTCATATCCAACCAGGGTGCAGCTGATAGAATAGATAGCATGTTCTTTACCCGACCCATCATGTTGTGTGAGAAGAGAACCTAATGTTGCATATGTAGTAGAGATATATATGATCAAAGGTCTATCAGGCACTTGTTGTACCAAAACTAGAGGATTAGTTAGATATTCTTTGAGTTGATCAAATTCCTATTGACACTTGTTATCCCACCAAAATGAGACATCCTTGTGAAGCAAGCTTTGGAATGGTTGACACTTATCTACTAGCTGTGAAATAAAGTGTCAGATAGATTGTAATCACCCTTGAAGGCTCCTTAGTGCCTTGAGATTATTTAGTGGAAGCATCTCTACAATAGCCTTGACTTTTGCTCGACCCACTTCAATTCCTCTGTGAGATACAATGTACCTCAATAGTTTCCCTAAAGTGACACCGAAGACACATTTCTTGGGATTTGACTATACTTGATACTTCTCTAGTCGATCGAAGATCTGCCCTAGGCTTTGAATATGATTTATCCTAGAATATTTTTCCAATATTCCATCGGCATAGTCCTCCATAATAGTGTTAAACAAGTCATGGAATATTACTATCATAGCTCTTTGATAATTAGCTCCTACATTTTTGAGACCAAAAGGAATAACTACCCAACAGTACGTACCCCAAGGACACATGAAGGCTATTTTATGTTGATCTTCTTCTACTATCCTAATTTGATTGTAACATGAGAATCCATCCATAAGAGAAAGCATCTCATGACCTGATGTCAAGTCCACTATGATATCTATGTTGGGAAGTGGAAAATCATCCTTAGGACATGCTTTATTTAGGTCTCTGAAGTCTGTGCATATACGGATGCCCCCATTCAGTTTAGAAATAGGTACAAGATTTGAGACCCATTCTATGTAATCAATTGGTCAGATGAATTTTGCATCTAGTAACTTTTCAAGCTCTGCTTTGACTAGGAGTACTATCTGTGGGTGCATCTTGCGAAGCTTTTGTTTTACAAGATTAGCATTTGGAGATTACAACTAGATGATGAATCACAAGTGAAGGGTCCAATCCATGCATGTCAACATATGTCCAAATAAAATTTATAGTTCTTTGCAAGAAGAATTTGGTGAAATCCTTCACCTTTTGTTCTGATAAGAAATCTGCTAGAAATGTGACCTTTGGATTTTGAACTGTACCAAGGTTCATCTCTTGTGAATCTTTTACTAAGAGAGCTAGTTTTTCTTGATACTTAGTTGGTAGGGGAAGGTCAAATCCTCCATCCTCAGGCACCTCAAAGAGGTTTTCACCTTTGGATATGTCCTTTATTTTTACTATTGTATGATCAAGAGGTGTCACATTGTGGTTTTCACCTAAGGATCTATTTTTATTTTCTATTTTACGATTGGAGGATTTGGCATTCTCACCAAAATAAGAATCTTGATCTAACTCCATGATAAAACCAGCTTTGTGATCTCCAATCAAAATACCAGCTCAGAGTCCCATAAATTTTTCAATAGCCTCATCATTCTGAAAGATGTCTAGAACAGGGACCTCTTATTGGTCCCAATCAATGAGTTCAGGGTAGATGAGGGATAGATTCTACATTTTTGTGGTTGAATTTAGGGAGATGGATGATATCATAAATATCAAGGTTTCTTGGAATAAGTCTGTGATATATAGGGAAGAGTCCTCGATGGTATCCTCATTAGAGATTGAATCTATGGGCCAAGATTTTGCTACCTCATCGAGAATAAACTTGATGTCTGAGGCTTGTGGTAGCTCCTTACTGTATCCTAACCCTTGTTGGTTGTATTTCTTAGTCATAGTAATTGGTTCCATTTGACCTTGACCATTCTTTCCTAGGCCACCTTTGCCTTTATAGCCCATGTTTTTGACAATTCTAAGACCATTGCCATACTTTTTGATAGGTAGTGTGACCAATTCTCTCTTTGTAGATCCAAGAAGAGATATCTTCAATAGTTTCTTCTTCTAACAAGTGCCCATTGGTAAACTTTGTGAGAAGAGCTGGTATTTTGAGCTTTTTGGTAACTTTAGCAATGGGAGGTTTGCCGTAAGATTTTGGTGAGAGAGGCATCCTCCCCACACAAGAAGATTTTGAGATATCATACTCGCCAAATCCTATGTCTCTGATATGGACTTTGATTTCTAGGAGGGGATTGGATGCATCCGTAGAGGCTTTATGTAAAGTATCTGGATCAATATATAGTGGGGATATGGGGGCTTCAATATTGTTGGGTATTTGGTTGCTCTTGTGGTAACACCCTTGCATAGCATAGCAAAATTCAAATGGATTAGGATCTCTTGGGATGGTGATTTTAAAACCATTATATGATAACTTTATGGATTGATGGTATGTTGAAGGCACAACTTTCATGGCATGAATCCATGGGCATCCTAAGATGATATTGTATGGTAGCTCAATGTCTAAGACTTGGCATTTGGTTTCCAGCATAACATGGCCCACTTGAATAGGCAAATGTATCACACCATCTATCTTGTGTTCGGCATCATCATATGCTTTGACAATAATAGATTGATCTGTATCTATGTGATCCTTAGAGTATCCTAACTGTTTCAATAGTTTGAGGTGACAAATGTTAAGACTAGCACCACCATCTATAAGTATGCATTTGATTTTACATTGGTGGATGAAGGCTTCAATGTGGAGTGCATTGTTGTGACTCTTGTAAGACTTTTTCAAACACTGCTTTATGAGTGGGAGATGACTTTAGAAGGTCTAATATAGATATATGTGCAAGAGTCTTCCCTAGATGATCAACAAGATTATAATTAGAAGTGACAGTAGGATTTGGTGTTGGCCCACGAAGGGTAACATGACCACGATGAGTTGTGATGGTACATTCAGGATTCTTTCCCTTAATGGTAAGGGTAGATATTTGACTTTCTTCAAAACGGCCCACGATGGAGTCATAATAAGAAGCCTTGTTAATGCTCTTACCTTTATCAGGATTTTGGCCTTTACCATGTTGAGGGAATGGATCCTTGTATACATTGAGGTCTTTGTTTGATATATGTTGAGGAGGTTCATCAAAGGTGACTTCACCTCTGTCTATGAGGTTTTGGATCAAGTGTTTCAGTTTCATACAAGATGAGGTTCTATGTCCTTATATTCTATGGAACTCACAATATTTGTTATCTTTGTACCATGTTGGTTTGAAAGCAGGTTCATCATATTGACATGCTTCAGGTAGCATGATGAGTTCATTTTGTATTAGTTTCTTGAGGACAAATTCAATAGGTTCGCCCAAAGGAGTGAACCAACATCTTGGAGGATAGTCTTGTTGTTGTTGTTGTTGTGGTTGTTTTTGTTGTTGTTCTTTAGGAGTAGATGGGGTTGCTTTTGATAGATTGAGTGGTAGTTGGAGAGTTTGGACATGTTTGGAACCAACAATTCCATCATTGACAACATTTTTGCTTTTGGATTAAAATTTAGGTTTATCATTTGATTGTTGTTGAGGAGTATTATCTTTGGTCTCTTTAAAGATTTTGACTACACCTTTTGCAATGAGCGATTTTTCTATATTAGTTCCTTTGTAAATGATCTCATCAAATGAGGTAGCACTTTGGATTTGAAGATGAAACCCAAGGTCTGGATTAAGATTTTGTAAGATGCTAATGAGTTGCTTTTTAGGTATTTGAAATGGGAATTTGCTAGCCACATTTTGCCATCTTTGTATGAAGGAGATAAAGGTCTTGCCATTTCACTGTTTGTTTTTACACAAGTCTGTCATGGAAATCTCATGTTCATTATTGTAAGAGAAATGAGTAGCAAATATTTCAGCTAGTTCATTGAAAGTTTTAATACCCATGGGTAGGTGTGAGAACCATTCTATTGCTTATCCTCTAAGACTATGATGAAAGGCACATAAGATATGTGTCGTTATGAGCAACCTCGAGGTAAGCAATGTAGAACTCTCTAAGATGGTCTTTAGGATTGCCTTTTCCTTTGTACTTGTCAAATTTAGGTATGTCGAAGTTAGGTGGAAAAGGGATCATTGATAAAGATTGATCAAATGGATATGGACAAACCTCCTCTAACGAGAAGGTTTTCTTGATGTGACCAAATAAAATATCATCTAGTTGTTTTTGTATATTGGAAAACTTAAGCTCAAGAGCCAATGGGGTTGTTGATAAAGCCAAATTTTGTTGAGTTTGGGGTGGTTTTTGTTGCCCATAAGATGCATTGGAATTTAATCCATAAGCATTAAGATTGTATGGGTCATATGAAGTTTATAGGTTGTTTTGGGTAGGATTAATGAAGAAAGTTGGAGGTTGTTGATTTTGTGGGGGTGCTAGATATGAATGTTGGCTTTTTTAATGTTGAGGGGTGTTGTTTTGAATTTGATGTTGATGTTGTGGGATGACGTACGTGTTTCAATTTTGAGGTGGTTGAGATAGATTGACATAAGTAGTGTTGGGATTTGAAGAGTGTTGGGGTGGATTGACATGAGTGGTGTTTATAGTTGAAGAATGTTGTGTGTTAGGGTTAGCCAACAGAAGATATCAATTAAATGCAAATAAAGATTAAACAGAGGAATGGAAATACACGAAATAATAACAGCAAGAGACAAGTTTTAACGTGGTTCACCCAAACTCGGGCTACATCCACTAAAACAGAGAGTCCAATATTATTATCTAGTAAATCAAACCAATTATAACTAGCAATCCTTGCAACTCAATACCACTGCAAATGCTACAATACATCAATGGAAACCCTAACCCTTAGTCATTTTTATCAAGACTTTTGTCGGTTACAAAAAAATAGGTTTTTTTATGTCAGCCAATGAAAAAATAACTCTTGACGCCTTAATAAAATAATAAAACTGTTATGGAACCCACAAGGGGCGCTGCCCCCAAACCCCCGCAAGGGGCTCTGCCCCTTGACCCCATAGGAATTTGGGGGAAAACTGTGCTGATAAAAGTGGGATAAATTTAACCTCTGAGTCTGATTAGGCTCCATATAACAACAATCTCCCACTTGGAGACTGATCAGACTCCACACCATATCATCTCCCACTTGGAGACTGATCATAACACCACTGACCCTATAGCTCCCACTGGAAATAAGCACCCTGGACTCTACTATTTTGTTGTTGTTGTTTTCAATCTAGAAGACCAACCGAAGCTAAAGAGGAGCTCAGCTTCTCCCTTGCCACTGCCTTTGTAAACATATCCACTAGATTTTCATCTGTATGTATCTTTTCCAGTTGTAATTGTCCATCATCCAACACTGACTGAATAAAGTGATACCTCAACTGTATGTGTTTGGTCTTTGAATGCAAGGCAAAATTCTTTGCAAGATGTATGGCACTCTGACTGTCGGTATACAAATAACTATTAGCCTATTGTTTGCCCAATTCTTCCATGAAAGATTGCATCCATATCATCTCCTTGATTGCCTCTATTGCAGCTACATATTCTACCTCCGTGATAGATAAAGCAACCACCTTTTGCAACCGTGAGATCCAACTCACCACTGTCCCAACTACAATAAAGACATAACCTGTAGTACTCCGCCTGGTATCAATATCCCCTACCAAATTTGAGTCTACATAACCTAAATTAGTATTAGAGCCCCCAAAACATAAGTGTTTATTGGATGTACCTCTCAAATATCTGAGAATCCATTTTACCGCATTCCAATGCTCCAATCTGGGATGACTCATATACCTGCTAATGACTCCTACAGCATGTGCAATATCCAGTCTCATGCATACCATGGCATACATTAAACTTCCTATAGCTAAAGCATATGGTACCTTGGACATTTTATCTTCTTCCTGTTGTGTCTTAGGATACATCTCCTTAGTCAATTTTAAATGACTAGGCAAAGGTGTGCTAACAGCTTTTGCATTCTCCATATGGAATCTCTACAACACCTTTTCAACATAATCAGCTTGAGATAGAGTTAATTTTCTGTTCTTCCTATCTCTACAAATTTTCATACCAAGGATTTGTTTTGCTGCCCCCAAATCCTTCATAGCAAATGACTACGCTAACTGTTGTTTTAACTCTCTTATGTGATCAATGTTAGACCCAGCTACAAGCATGTCATCAACATATAAACATAAAATAATGTAGTTGTCATTATCCAACCTCTTAAAATAAACACAATGGTTATAATTACATCGGCTGTAGCCTTGCTCAACCATAAAACTATCAAATTTCAAATACCATTGCCGAGGTACTTGTTTCAGGCCATACAAACTCTTCTTCAATCTGCACACCAGTTTCTCCTTACCTTTGAACTCAAATCCTTGGGGCTGTTCCATGTATATCTCCTCCTCCAAATCACCATGGAGAAAGACAGTTTTCACATCTAGCTATTCCAAATGCAAATCTTCAGTAGCCACAATACTTAAAACAGTCTGAATAGAAGTCATCTTGACAACTGGAGAAAATATCTCATCAAAATCAATGCCCTTTTTTTGTGCAAATCCTTTTACAACTAACCTGGCTTTAAATCTTTTCTTACCTCCATCTTCCTCTTTCAGCTGATAAACCCATTTGTTTGGTAAAGCTTTTTTACCGGCAGGCAACTTACATAATTCCCAAGTCTATTTTTTTAGCAAGGAGTCCTTTTCTTCTTTCATTGCAAGCTCCCACTTTACCTGTGTATCAACCTGCATAGCTTCATCATACCCTTCTGGTTCACCAGCATCTGTTAACAAAATAGAATACAAAGAGGGAGAAAACCTTTCAGGAGGTCTACCTAGCCTTGTTGACTGTCTAACATTCACTAGAGTTTGTGGTATTTCTGGTTGCTGTTGTGGAGCATGAGGAACCACTAGAACATCACTATTTGGAGTATCATCTAGCACCACATAATCTTTTTCTTTCTTCTCTGCTGCTACAACTGATCTTTTTACAACACCTTCTCATTGAATATAACATCTCTGCTTCTCACAATTTTCTGATTTTCAAAATTCCAAAGCCTATAACCAAATTCATCAATGCCATATCCAACAAAGGTACACTTTTTTTATTTTGCATCTAGTTTGGTTCTATTTTCAGAATCTATATGTGCAAATGCTTCACATTTGAAGGTTTTGAGAAAAGAATAACTCACCTTCTTACCTGTCCATGCTTCCTCTGGAATACCACAGCCCAAAGGAATTGAAGGACCTCTATTAATTAAATATACAGTAGTGTTGATAGGCTCTACCCACATGTTTAAAGGCAGCCTAGCATGCAATATCATGGTCCTTGCATGCTCCATTATTGTCCTATTCATGCGTTCAGCCACTCCATTTTCCTGTGGAGTCCCTAGAACCATTTTTTGCCTATGAATTCTATTAAAGGAACAATAATCCTCAAATTATTTGCTACAATAATCTGAGACATTTTAATCTTTTACCCATCTCATTCTCAACCAAGCTTCTCCATTTCTTAAATGTTTCAAATACATCAGATTTCTGCCTAAGGAAATAAATCCATACCTTCCTAGTTGCATCATCTATGAATGTAACATAATATTGAGAGCCATTGAAAGAAGATACCTGAGTTAGTCCCCATACTCTATATGCACAAGCTCCAACTTTTCATCTTTCTTTTGCTTCCCATCTCTGAGAAAACTGACTCTCTTTTGTTTGTCATACACACAACTTTCATAGAAATCCATATTAATACATTTCAGACCTGGTAAAACTTTCTTAGAATGAAGTACCTTCATACCTTTTTCACTTATATGCCCAAGTCTGTTATGCCACAGTGTTGTCTCAAAACCTACAGCAACTGTTTCAGTCTCTTCCTGTGAACCTACAACAACTGTTCCTGAACCTGTTTGTTTTTTCTCTACAACAACTAAAGTAGAAGGACCAGTATGACCTGTACAAAGATATAAGGTGCCTGCTTTCACACCTTTTGCTACTATTAAGGCACCTTTTGAAACCTTCCAATTTTTATCAGTAAATGTAACAATGCAACCTTCTTCAGCTAGCTGTCCTGCTAAAATTAAATTCCTAATAAGCCTTGGAACATTTCTTACCTCTTGTAGTAGCCAATGATTCCCATTCTGCAACTTAATCTTAATTCTTCCCTTTCCAACAATCTAACAAGGTTCGTTATCTCCCAAATAAACCAGCCCAAAATCCCCTTGGACATAATCAGGAAAATAACTTCTATGGGGCGTAGCATGAAATGAGGCCCCTGAATCTAAAACCCATGAATCATCAGCATTATCTAAGGAAAGAATCAAATCATCATCTTCAGATTTATTACTTATCACATTTGCCTCCTTATTGCCTTCTTGTTTGTCTCTTTCTTTATTTTTCTGAGCCCATCAATCTTTCTTCAGATGACCTAGTTTCCCACAATACCAGCAATCCTTCTGTCCTCTGGATTGGGATCTCTTGTCCTTTGATTTTCCTCATGACTTCCCATGACCTCCAGAACCTTTTCCTCTCTCCTTTGATCTGCCCCTGCTTTTTGTATTCAAAACATTGCTTGATGTGGATCCACCTGAGCTTTTCCTACGAATTTCCTCACTTAGAATAACACCAACAACATCATCAAATTTTAGGGTATTTGAACCAGAAATAGAGTTACTAACTGCCATTACCAAACTATTCCATCTTTCAGGCAAAGAACATAATATCAAGAGAGCTCTAACTTCTTCATCAAATTTTACATTTACAGAAGTCAATCGACTAACAATCGTATTAAATTCATTTAAATGATCTGTCATAGATCCACCTTTAACCATTTTCAGATTAAACAAATGCTTCATGAGAAATACCTTATTTGAGGCTAAGGATTTTTCATACAATTTAGCCAAAGCTTTCATCAGGCCATCTGTTCTCTTCGCTTCCGTTATATTGAATGCCACCGATGGTGCCAGGCACAACCGAATGGTTCCCAGTGCCTTTCTGTCAAGAAGATTCCAATCCTCTGATGAAAGTAGATTGTCATTGATGTCAAAAAGGTGTTGGTATTGATAGGAGTTGTTCATATACTTCAGGTTGATATGTTGCTTCATGGCTAAGTTAGGAAATGCTAACTTGTTTAAATGGGCACGAATATCTCATGCCATATTTAAATGATGGTGAGCAAAGGCATGTTTTAAATATTCATTCAAAGGACTTTGTTTTATGCAGAACCTTATCTAATGAGAGCTACATTTACTAAAAAGCATCCAAATATATTTGAAGATCAATATTTAATGGGAGCAAATTGGAAGGAGAGCTCAAATTGCTTTATTTAAATAAAGTGGACTTTACATGCTTAAAAAGTGGGGAGCAAAAGCATTGAATATTTAAATATATAAAGTTTGATTTTTATCCTATTTTGTTGATCCCCTTTAAATGCCATATTTTATGACATAAATAAAAATGTTAAGTTACAAAGCTACTTTTAAGGAGATTTTCAAAGCTATTTTTAAGGAGATTTTTGTGGGAGTTTTTATGAAGATTTTTTTCTTCTTTCTATTCTTTAAACTCTCCTTCATGGCAAGAAGAATATTAAGGAGTAGTTTTTTTTTTAAAAAGAAGGGAAGTTATTTTGAGAGATATTTCTTATTTTGATGAGAAGGTTAAAAGTTTTTTTTGTGGAGAATATTTTTATTTTGCAGATGGTTTTTTTGGAAGAAGAAAATGAAGAGAAGTATGGAAGTTTTTTCTTGAAGATACTTTATTTTGCAGATTGAAGATTTTTTGAAATAAAATTGCAGAGAAGATAAAAAGGCAGATTGGTTTATTTTTGAAGATATTTGTAAAGAAGGGTCATTTAATGAATATTTTTTATGAACGTTTTTTCCAGGATTTGAAGTATTTTTTTTGTGAAGCTTTTTATGTGTAGATTGAGGAAGATTGACAATATTTCATTGAAATTTTTTTATTATAGAAAATCAAAGGTTATTTGCAGATGAACATAAAGTTTTGACAGAGATTTTTTTATGAAGACTTTATACAAGGCAAAATGATTTTTGAAGTCTTGTTGAAAAGAAAATGAAAAATGTGAAGGAGAAGATGAAGGGTTTGAGAAGATGAAAGTTCTCAGAGATTTTTTATTTGCAGAGGGAAATTGAAAAGTCTTTGAATTAAATATGCACAGATAAATATGAAGATTTATATTCTTGCAGGAAAATGGTTTTTGCAGGTGAAGATGAATGGATCAGAGAAAAAGCAAATTTGAAGATGAAATAAATTATTTCATATCAATCTGATTTAATTCTAAAAGATATTATTATTGTAATTTATGAAGAAGAAATTGCAAGTCTTTGAAGTGCAGAGAAAATATGAAGTGTTTTTGAAGATATATTTTGAAAAATAGAGATTCTGACAGGGAATTGAATGGGTGCATTAAATGGAAGACATTTACAGATATAAGGGCAAAAATAAGATATTGAAAATCATTGAATTTGTTTTTTAGAATATGAAAGGTTTTATGCTCACTAAAATAGATTTGCAGGACAGAGAATTTGAAGAGACCATATTTGGAAATGCAAGAATATCATCTTATATATATTGGCTTGGCAGATGGATTAATGAAGAGTTGTTAAGTATATCCGGATGTAGGATTGATCTTGAATAGAATGGACATTTGACAGACACATGAGAGAGAAGAAATGTTTTGTATTGAAATAGAGAAACCCTCTAAATTCTTGTTTTCAGTTTGTTCTGTAGTAGGGGTTGGTGCTCCTTGAAGCTGGTGCTTCTAAACAGGATGCCAGTGAGGCTTGCAGGTCAATGAGACCTTAACATTTGTCAGTGAGACACATATTGTAGCCAATGAGGCTTCTTTGTAGCCAGTGAGGCATGTTTTATCAGTTAAGCCAGTGAGGCAGTTCTGGAGTGGTTTTTCTACCCCTGGAGGGTTTTCCACTCGTGCAATTCTTGTGTCTTGATTCATATTGATTATCTCTCTATGGTTGTATGTTTTACTCATGAATTTTTGTTTTCATTCTCAGTTATGTGCATATGTGTTTGACAATTCAATGATAACTTTCTCTCCTTGTGCTCTCCAAGTTAAAGTTTTTAAAAAGATTAGAAAATTCACACAACACTGATTCACCCCCCCTCTCAGTGTTGTCCTTAACTCCTACATCCTCATCAGTCATTGTTGCTAGTTTCTTGGCTAATCCTTCCAACGGCATCCATAAATCCTTTTGATAGAGGTAATCCTCCATCTACATCTTCCATAACTGATAGTTCTGCCCATTAAATTTATCAACCTTCAATTTACCCTCATCCGCCATTGCTCCCACTCAACCATGAGACTCCCACTCAACCATGAGACCTTCCTGCAGATGATAATTGAACACAACCCACTCTGATACCACTTGTTAGGGTTAGCCAGCAGAAGATATCAATTAAATGTAAATAAAGATTAAATAGAGGAATGGAAATACACAAAAATACTAACAGCAAGAGACAAGTTTTAACGTGGTTCACCCAAACTTGGGCTACATCCACCAAAATAGAGAGTCCAATATTATTATCCAGTAAATCAAATTGATTACAACCAGCACTCCCTACAACTTGATACCACTGCAAATGCTACAATACATCAACAGAAACCCTAACCCTTAGCCATTTTTATCAAGACTTTTGTCAGTTACAAAAAAAATTGGGTTTTTTATGCCAGCCAATGAAAAAATAACTCTTAATGAATTAATAAAATAATAAAACTACTATGGACCCCACAAGGGGCGCTGCCCCCAAACCCCCGCAAGGGGCACTGCCCCTTGACCCCATAGGAATTTGGGGGGGAACTGCGCTGATAAAAGTGGGGTGAATTTAACCTCTGAGTTTGATTAGGCTCCATATAACAACATTGTGGTGGTATGATGTAGATACTGTTGAGAGTTTGATTGGGTGATGGTTGGAGTGTTTGAACTTGTGACACTTGTGGCAAAGTGACGTAAGAATCTATAGGTGTATAGTTGGAAGGAAAAGATGACCATGATGGGGTAGCAAATGCAAGATTAGATATGGTCATATGAATTTGTGATGTGCGTGGAGGATTTTGGGAATTGGTAGGTATGCACTTGTCTAAGAAGGGGTTTGTTTGTTGAGCTTGTTTTGCAATTTTAGATTTTCTTGCTTGAGTTCGGCTTGACGGTGGAGATTTTTTTGTTGAGATTTATAGATTTCCATGGGAGTGAGGAGAGGTTCAATTGATGTTTCTCCCATGAGGTTTTGATAAAGAGGATTTACATATTCTGATATGAAAGGATTAGATACCTCCTCTTGTGAAGATAATTCAGGAATTGGTGTAGATATGGTAGACATGGTTTGGATGTGGTTCACTTGTGTTCTACCCATAGCACTAATGGCATCTTGAAAGGGTCTTTCTCCTTAAGAGTAGATGTATCAAAGTCAAAAGGCAATTTGTCTCCTCTTTGAGCAAGCAAATGGAAGTAGTGATCTTGATTAGAGCTAATGAGTTTATAAATCGCTGCCATAGTTTTGGGATCTTACATGATTTCATCTAGATCTTGAGACCCTTCTTCTTGAGATGATTGACCTCCTAGAAAGTTTCATTCTTCGTAAGAGGTATTTTGATCAATAGTGTATCCTGTTGGAAGGAGATCATGAGGATGTAGCCCTATGGTATATTGTCTAGTAGCTATCTTTGTGATATTATTCTCTTGAGGATAGATTGGGATAGTGTTGTGAGAACTAGTTTAAGTGTTTGATGATGGATTGTTTGGGATGTTTTGATGATACTATTGTTTAGGGGTGTTTTTCTTAGCATCCATGGCTTGACGGTATTGCTATCTAGTGTTATCCATAAGATGACATAAATGCACTAGAACAAGGATTTAGGGATTTGATTTTTTTGTTGGACTAATTTGATAAGGTTGAGATTACTAGTTGATGATTTTGATATGGATTTGCTTGTGGAAGATTATGGAACTAGAGAAATAGTTGATTGGGATAAGTGATTACCTATCACAGAGGTAGACTAATGACCTCAAATGAAGGTGGATAGGGTTAATGGCATAAAACCAACTCAAGAGAAGTTTATTCTCTAAGCTAATAAAAGACCAATAACGGATACTAATTCCTCTTTCAAAGACCTAAGAGATGTGATCACTCTCAAATCAAAGATGAAATAGGGGATTGATGTGATCTAGAATCTATGATGGAGACCAAATTACACAGCTGGAAGAAGCGTAAGGATTTAGGCCCGTTTGATGAAGATGGAGTCGATAGATAGTAATCTCAAGAGGACAAATGGTTCAAAAAGTCCAAATTTTAGCTATGATAATGGATGAAATGGTTTGATGGTTGATGAAATAGGTCTGGCAATACTATAGGTTTCTAGCTCATAGGTTTATTTGATCAAAAATTGAAGCTTACTATGTTACGGGCTAAATGGATGATAGACAGTTTAACAAAGACCAAAGGCACTGGACTGTGGTTCAAAGGTGCTTTACTACTTGCCAGCAGCACTGGAATGTGATTCAAAGGTACTTTACTTATTTCCAAAGGTGTTGGACTATGTTTCAAAGGCACTTTACTGCAGTGCAAAGGCACTTCAAGATTGTGCAAAGGTATTATTTTACTGACAGTGATGTTTTCAAGGCCAATTTTGATAGATTTTGGTGAAATTTCTTGGCAAGAGAGAAAACACAGTAAACACGATGGCTGATGACAACAATAAGTGTATGTTCAAGTCCAATAAAAGCCCAAATTTCTATAAGTATAACACAATTGAAGACAAATCAAGCACTTTTTATACCTAAGGACCAACGCTTCACTGTGATAAAATCAACTCACAACTTGGAATCTCCGCCGACTCAAGTTTTACCACACCTAATGTGGGTGCGTATACTATTTCATCTTTGTGAGAGAGGATAGATAGGGATCTCTAGGACTAGAAGGATGACCCAATCACCCTTTCCCCGGAAAGCTACAAGTAGCTTATGCTAAGACAGGGATTTCTATCTCATCTCAAGGGAGCCTTATGGTGAGTAATCTTGGGGGCATCGTACCCTTGCACTAAAATTTATCACAATGTTCAGAAGTAGATCAAATAGGCACTAGCTATATGGTTTTTAGTTACTTTGGGGAACCAACACCTTGCAAGCATCTGGCAAGATACTAAAATCTTTTACCAACTTTACTAGGAATGCAATATACCCTACAGAAATGTAAAATTTCTTTCACAAGAGTGTTATGTACAATTCCTTTCGAATTGGCACTGTATGGCAAAGACTAACATTGGTTAGGAGTTGGCTTTTGCCTCAAGCAATTTGTATAGTGGTCCAAAGGAAAAAATTTCTTAGGGTCGTCCCTTTTGGATGAAACACAATCCAAAAGCAGACCCTTCTAAAGGATAAACTGAAAGTAAAAGATAGATGAGTCTAGTTTTTTGATCACCCAAGTTTTCACAAGGGGAGAGTATATACCTATCACCTTACAAGCATGTCACACACATGTTCATTTATCCAATTATAAAAATAAGTGCAACTATTCTAATCATACAAGATTGCAAAAGATAGATATAGATTTCCTTTAAGAAATTTAGGTGTTTCTAAGACTTAGTGAAAAAGATTTGCAATCTTCAATGTTCATCCTACAAAGATGTGTTCGGAAACCTATTTGCTTTATGATGAGTGATAAGATGCTACAACAAGTTGATTAGATCTATAAAAACCAAATAGTTAGCAAAAAATAAATCAATGGACCAAAATCGCTTCACTGCAGTTCAAATGTGTTTCAGAAAATACCAGAGGCACTTTACTATGTTGCATATGCACTCTGATTCTGACCAAAAGCACTTGAATATTATTTAGATGCACTTATTTTAGACAAAAGTGCATGACTGTTGCTCCTATGTGCTTTGAATCAGACCAAAATGTGTGACTGTGTTGCAGATGCGCTTTTTTAAAACAGACCTACAAAAAATAAGATTTCATCAAAAAAGATAAATCAAAAGATGATTGAATAATTGAGCAATGATCCAGGATGTTGATGGATGATGAGATCTATAGTCTACAACAAGAATGAACCACAAGAAACCGTGTAATGATGGATTAGCTCAAAAATGATAATACCCCTAAATAAATTAGCTTAGGGAGTATGTATGATAATTGTAAGACAAATAAATCAGCTTGTCTTAATAATGAATAATCAATATGATAAAAGGAACCCTATAAATCAGAAAAACCAGTCAGAAAACCCTAAGAACCAGAAGTGCTTCACTATCATGCAAAGGTGCTTGTGTGTCGACCAGGTGTGCCTTACTGTGCACCAAAGGTGCTTCACTGTCCCCCAAAGGTGCTTTACTTCAGACCAAAGGCACTTTACTATAGTTCAGTTCTGCTTTTCTGTGTTGTTTGTGCTTTTCTATACTATACTTCAAGAAAAATAAAAAATTTCTAAACAAAGCAAGGTTAGTGGGTCCGCCGAGCGTGCCAAAATGTGTATAGGTAAAATTGAGATTGAATAAGATCAAAACAATGATAACAACTCAATCCTATAACATCAAAAATCCATCTAAATGATAACAATATCAATGAATATGTAATTAAATAATTGAAAGCTATTACGTAGACTGTATTGATCTCTTGGATTTATGTGGATTGCTCAATACGTCGCATACTCATGGTTGCAACAAGCAGATGTAGATAAGTGCTCAAAGTGCTCAAAGATACGATATGTTCTCAATGATACAATGTATGCTCAAGCGTTGTATGGATGTCAAAGCTTAAATGATCGAAGAGGATTTATGAGGAGGACGGAGGGGGTATATATAGGTTTCAAGGTAAGATCGACCAACGGTTGAAATAAATCAATTAAATCAATGGTCAAGATAATTCCAAAGCTCATGATGAATGTGCACAAGCCATGTGTCATGCTTTAAAAGCTATTTTTATTGAATTAATTGCTTTCTGGCTAAAGATAGGATTTGATTTCATAAATTAGAATGTTTTTTTTCTAATTTATGAGTTGATGATAAAATAATAAAGATTAAAACCAATTAACTCAACTTTAGATGTGCTTTTTGAAGTTCTAAAAATAAGATTGATTGTGCACATAGAAGAAAATGATATTTTTAGAAGAATTGAAAGATAAAACAAATTAAATAAATAAATTTATTTAATTTATTGTGCATGATTGAAGAAAATATAAGATATGAAGATTTAAATAAATTAAACAAATAAATTGATTTAATTTATTTTGCATGATAGAGGAATATAAATAAAATATTAATTTTATTTATTTTTAGAAGATAAAGTCAAATTAAATAAATTTGAATAATTTATTTAAATTTAGAGGAATAATTGATTAATTAAATAATTAAAAATTATTTAATTATGGATAAGAGGAATTTGAATGATGAATTAATTAAATAATTTATTTATTTAATTAATGTGGATTTGAGGAATTGGAAGAAGATGATGATTTAATTAAATAATTAAAATTATCTAATTTAGAAGAATAAAAAGGAAATAATGAAATTAATTAAATAAATTTCATTTATTTAATTAATGTTGAAATTAGGGAAAATAGAGGAAATAAATGAATTTGATGAAATTAATTAAATAATTAGATCATTTAATTAGTGTTAGATGCAAGTGATTTGGGAGAAACTGATGTATGCAAGTGATGCAATGCGAAGGGTCATTTTTAGGTGTCTACACAATGGTTGGCTGTGACAAAAGAGATAAAACCTGATACTATTAGTCAAGATGAATGGGACAAGATGGACAAAAAGGCATGGGGTACAATCTAATTATGCTTTGCAGACTTTTTCCTGTTGAATGTCTCTACTGAGAAGACTACACATGCTTTATGGAAGAGGTTAGGTGAAATCTATCAATCTAAGAGCCTGATAAATAAATTGTATTTCAAAAGAAAGTTATTTTCGCTTAAAATAAAGGAGGGCGATTCGATAGCTGAGCACTTGAATACATTTAATTTGATTCTGAGTCAGTTAGCTTTTGTGGATGTTAAGATAGATGAGGATGATAAGTGTATTATGTTTCTTTGTTCTTTGTCTAAGTGTTGGGAGAATTTCATTCTTGCTATCACTATTAACCTCAAAGATCCAAAGATGGATGCCCTTGTTGCAACTTTGTTGTCACAGGAAATGAGGAAGAAGACTATGGATAGCTCAGTGGATGCTCTTAATGTCAAGGGGAGGTCTAAAGAAAGAGGACCAAAAGGAGATCAAAAGGGGCATAAGGAATCAAAAGACCGGTCTAAAACTCTTGGGAAGAATAATAGAGTTAAGTATTGGAACTGTTGTAAGAGGGGGCATGTGAAGAAAAATGTAGAAACCCAAAGAAACAATGGGATTCCTCTACTAAAAAGTCCTCAAATGCAGGTGATAAAGTTTTACTTTCTGCATGTAATGTTATGTCTAATGAACAGTGGTTGATTGACTCAGGTTGCTCGTATCATATGACTCCTCATGAGGAATGGTTATTCAAATATGAGAAATATGATGGAGGTATTGTTTGCCTTGGGGACAACTCTACATATCTGATTGTTGGTCGAGGAAAGGTATAGTTATGTTTTAGTGATGGAAAGATTAAAACCCTCCTTTGTGTTTTACATATTCCTGGATTGGCTAGAAATATTATCTCTATTTTGAAGTTGAACGATTCAGGAATGCATGTAAAATTGAATAAGCATGGTTACAAATTGGTGAGAGGAACCTTGGTGGTAGCCAGGGGAACAAGTATGGGAACTCTATTTAGGCTTGAGGCCACTATAGTTTCTAGATTCACTAATGTAACTGAAACTGCTGAACATACATGTATGTTGTGGCACCATAGATTGGTCCACGCAAGTGAAAATGTTTTAAAAACAATTATGAATAAAAAATTGTTGGATGATTTCTTGTATTCTGGTGAGCACTTTAATTTTTGTGAGCATTGTGTGCTTAGTAAATAGAATAGAAATTCTTTTCCTTTAGGAAGCAATAGAGTGAAAAAGAATTTAGAAACTATTTATTCAGGTGTGTTTGGACCTGTGGATAATGATTCTATTGGAAATTTCATTATTTCATTAGCTTCATTGATGATGTATCCAGATTCACATGGATTTATTTTATGAAGCATAAATCTGAAGTTTTCACTGAGTTTAAGGAGTTTAAAGTCTTAGTAGAGAACCAATCAGGACTTAAGATAAAAAAATACTAAGATCTGACAATGGAGGGGAATATTGCTATAAGGAATTTGATGAGTTCTATAAGCATGCATGTATCATAAGACAAAAGATAACTCCATATACACCACAACAAAATGGTGTTGCAGAAAGAATGAACTGAACAATAATGGAAAGAGCCAGAAGTATGTCAAGTGATGCACAATTGGATAAATACTTTTGGGTAGAAGCTATGAGTACCACTTGTTACTTGTTAAAAAGATCTCCTTATAAGGCTCTTGATTTGACACCTTATGAAGTGCGGACAGGTAAGAAACCTTTTGTTTCACATTTAAGGGTTTTTGGCTATGAGGATTTTGTTCATGTGCCTAAGGAAAAGTGATCTAAGTTGGATCTAAAAGCATAAAAATGTATCTTCATTGGATATGCTAAGAATGTAAAACGTTATAAGATTTGGGATTCTCTTACCAAAAAAGTTATCTTTTCTAGAGATGTGATTTTTTGGGAACTTAGAGCTATTTCTAATCCTGTACATCCAAAAGAAAAAGAAAGGAAAAGGATAGTGCATTTTGATTTACAACAAGAAAATGCACATTGGGAAGAAAAAAATGATGGATTAGGGGATGTAGAAGAAGAAGATTCAAGTGAAAGTTTAGATGAGGAAGACTCTATTGTTATAGAAGACGTTGAGCATACAGAAGAACATGAGGAAGAATCTCTTACTCCACCCTTGAGTAGATCCACAAGACAACAGAACCCAATTGATAGGTATAGCCCACCATATATCCATTGTTTGCTTTATTGAGTACTAACAATGAACCTAGATCCTACAAGGAAGCTATTCGTGAAGATGATAGTGAGTCTTGGAAGCTAGCCATGCAAGAGGAGATGATGGCTTTAGATTTGTGTGACATTTGGGATCTCGTATGTTTGCCTAAAGGAAGAAAGGCCGTAGGATGTAACTAGATCTTCAAAAAGAAGTTTGGAACAAATGGTTCATTACAAAAGTACAAGGCTAGACTGGTAACTAAGGGCTACTCCCAGAGAGAGGGAGTCAATTTTAGTGAAATTTTCTCTCCTATTGCTAAATTATCTTCTATTAGATTCCGTTTATTCATTGTTGCAGCTTATGATTTTGAATTGAGAAAATGGATGTTAAGACCATTTTTGCATGGAGATCTAGAAGAGGAGATTTATATGCAATAGCCTACAGGTTTTGAGGTAAAATGGAAAGAACATTGGGTATGCAAATTAAAATTGTAGCATCGTAAAATGTGTACACTAGAATTTTACACCTAATTTAACTCATAGGTTGGACCTATTTCACTGCCTTTGTTAATTAGGACCTATTCTAACACATCTTTGAGCTCTAAATGATGGATATCTTGATCCCAACAAGTAAACCCAACATAATCAACTTAGGACTGGACTAATCCTGCATTAAAGACACTTTTCAAAGTTTGTGGACCAAAGGTCCAGGGTGCTCGAGCGCCCTGGTCCTGCTTAGGTACTTTGGTCCCACTTTGTGACACTGTCATCTTAAGACACTCCTTTAGTTAGTATTTGTTGGCCTAAAGTTGTTTTATTTGTTGAAGGTGAGTGTCAATATATATTTAAGTGTGTTTGGTAGTTCATTTTACACCTAACAAGATGAATGCTAAATTACCCTCATGCAATGTACTATGCTAAAGGATTCTTCATGTTTAGATTATCATTTACTTGTGAATGCTATTTAAGTTGTTTGCAAGATTTGAAGGAAGGTTTAAGCCCTCTTCATCACTCTCCTATGTTGGTGTTAGATCTTCATCACCTAAGGTTGGATATCTTTTGGTTATTATCATTATTTTTCATCATTATCTATCATATTATTGTAGATCTAGCCTCTACCCTCCTAGGGCATGCACTCTTGGATCTTATCATTCACTATAGTGGAGGTGGGAACACAAACATGGGGTTTGACTAAGGCAAACCCTTAAACATAGCAAGACCCTTTCCCTCTTTCCATGTGTGTAGGTAAGAAGAACAGGTTTCAAAGGATAATTTCTGGGAAGAAGACAATGAAAACAGGTATAGGTGTGATAATAGCTGAAGTTCTACCTAACCCTAAAATAGGATCAAGGTGCCAAAGTGCCCCTATCCTAAGCACTTCTACTATATTTTCTAGGTTCTGAATTCTTCTCTTATCTTTGTTCTACTTGCTGATCTAAGAGGTTCATTTTCTGCAGTCAAGTATAGTCTGTTATTCATCATTTTATGGTTTAATCATAGTCTTGGCTTGCTTGTTTGGTTTTGATTGAACTTGGTTGGTCCTTCTATATATAAGAAAAGGGTAGAGCCACCATAGTTTGGCTCTCCTCCTTGGGTAGAATATAATATGCAGCCCTGTTGTTCTTTTTAGATTAAAAATACTATATTTTTTTTTTGTGTTCTTTCAAATTAGATAGAAGATGTATAAGGGTTTTTTGTTTTGATTGAAATGATTTTAAATATAACAATAGATTACAATAATTATTTGTAGCAAATATTAATTCTAAAAATACTGAAATTTCATGAAATATAATAGTAGAAAAATTCTAGATTTAAACACTGATCAAAATATTTATTTTTCCTTCAAAATAACAACCTAGTTCATAAAATATCACCACTTATCTAAATAAAACATACCCAAATTTAGTTTTGGCCTTGAAACCACTACTGTACTAAAAAATTAGGTCTAGGAACACTCTAATCTGAATGCCACTATTCAGAAATAATACCAAACTGACAAAGAGTGCTTGCATGCCCTGGGTGCCACCATGCAACTAGAAATAAGACTGAAACCACAGCACCACCTCTATAAATGAACCAAATCAACATGCACAACTAGCCACAAGAGGTACGGTTAGCAGATGGAATGGGTATGGCTAGCAAAGAGAAGGGTTCTACAATCCAAAATTTAACATTCTCCTTTAGATCTGCCTAGATAGCTGAAAATATGCATTGACCCTGAAAACGTGAATTATAAACTCTATAATAAACCCACCTGTGATCTCTGAATGAAATCACTAAGAATCTCCCAGACTGTGTCTTTCAATAGTGTAGAGATGTCACATGTAAGGGGTTTCATCCTCACAAACTAGAGAGAAGCAATCTCCTCCAAAACCAGAGCAATATCCAAACATAACACATAACATAAAATGAGCTCCAAATGAAACTTATATTTCTTTACCAAATTGGACACCAACTTTCAGCCCTAATTCTTGATGGTAGTTGGTTGTCATTGATGTCAAATGTGTTGTTACAAAATTACATCATCTTGTGTCTTGTTAAAATTGTCATGATTGATCTTTACAGATACATATATCAATTGAAGTTGTGAGTTGATCATCATACAAACAAATGTTGAAATCAAGGAGATTGGTCTCCATAATATCCTTTAGTTGGTTTTAACATGTTCTCAGGATGGATTCTCATGTTTAGTGTGTATATTGGTTCATATCTTCAAAGGTCACCTTTCAGGAGGTAAGTGCAAAAGGTTGTTGCATCAAGAGTTGTGTGAAGTTGTTAATAGGAGCATGAGACATCATCTTGTGTATGATAGTAAAGTGGTTTTATTCTATTATCATGTTGAAGTTTGAGTGGTATCGAGATACTAAGGAATTCAGTTAAACCAGTTGTTGCTTTTCCTTGGTAATGTTGATCAAGTTGTTTATATTGAACATCAGAAGCATTGTTTGTTATCTTGAAAAACTTAGAGGAATAAGCTTGTTTAGTTCTTGTTGTAGCTCATAACAAGATTGGAATTATTTTATTGAAGTTTATAAGCTCAAGGTTTACAAAGGAGTTTATAAAGTTCTATTTTTCATATATTTATGTTATAATTTCAAACTGACCTGTGACAGAAGGTCATTTCACTAAATGTCACCTGGTGGAGGGTTTAATACCACAAGGCAATCGGCCCCCTTTCCCCCTTTCCACCGATAGTGCAAGTCATCTACATGCGCGGGTTGTTTTAAAAAGATTTCAATGTTTTTGAATTTAAATTTGTCACCGCCAAAAGGGTAAAAAGGCATGGTTTTGTATGAGGCTGAGGCATTAAGGAAAAAGCTTTTTTTTCTTTCTTGAAAATATGTAAAGAGTTTAGAATTTCTTTGAAGCCCAAATCAAATATAAATAGTTTCTTTTTTAAAAATTTAGTAATTTCCTTTTGGTTGATCCCTTTTGTGACAAATGTGAGGAGTTCTTTTTTAAGGAGATTTTTATTGTTTTTTCTAAAAAGGAAAAATCTTTATGAAGATATTTTTGTATATTGGAAGTCACAAAAGAGATAAACATAAAAAAATTTTGAGGAGATTTTTTTTTTGGGATTTGAAGAATATTATTGAAAAGAATATGAAGGATCATGTTTGCAGAGAAGATAAACGAAATTTTTGAGAAGGAGATGATAGATTGGAGGGATATTCAAAATGAAAATTGAAAAGAAATTGAATTTTTTTCAGAGATGTAATTCATTTGGTTCAGGATTTGTTGCAGGTTCTTTATAAGGAAGAAGTTGAAAAGATTTTTTATTTGCAGGAGATTATCTTTTGGGATGAAGTTTAAGAGTTTGATGATTAAATTTTCTTGCAGGAATATCAAGAGAAAGATAATATTTTCAGGGCAGATTGGTGCAAAAATAAATATGATTTCTGACTCTTATTTTGCAGATTGATTGAAGGCTCATTTTGATATTATTTTGTAGGTGAAGAAAATAATTTTTGTGTGAGATCTTAAAAATGGCAAATGATCAGGAAATTGAAGAGAATTGAAATGAAAAGTCTCAAATATGAAAAGATATTCTTTCATCTCTAAGAGGAAATTATAATGGAAATTTGGTTGAAGAAATTTGCAAATTGAAGGGTTTTGTGAATTAGAAAGGGCAGTTGTATTTTATTTGACAGAAATGAAACATACAGAAGATGGAAGGTGGAAGGACATTCAACTTATATAAAAATGATTTTCAGGTGCATTAATGTATGACTTGCAAGACAGAGATGAAATATACAGAGTAAAGTAGTGTTGTTGAGAATATCAGAATACAGGATTGATATGCAGTGTTGTTGAATGGATTATAATACAGGATTGATATGCAGTGTTGTTGAATGAAATAGAATACAAGATTGATATGCAGTGTTGTTTGTATATGGAGCTTGTTTGCAGAAGTATGTAAAAGAAAATGGTCTTGATTTAAAAATCAAACAGGAGGTATAAGGTTGTATACAATGGTGCAAATCTGATTGAACAGCAATCATGTCTTGCACACAAAATTTGATGTTTTGTTTAAAGTGATTGTGTTTGCCAGTGAGGCATAGTATGCTTGTGGTCAGTGAGACCTTGGTCAGTGAGACCTCTTATGTCAGTGAGACATTTGTAAGAAGATTTTTCATTTAAGCCAGTGAGGCAGTTCTAGAGTGGTTTTTCTACCCCTGGAGGGTTTTCCACTCGTGCATATCTTGTGTCATGATTCATATTGATCATCTTTGTGTGTGTTTGATTTACTTATGAAGTTTTGTTCTTTTTTGTATTCACAGTCATGTGCATTTTACAAATCAATGGTATCTTTCTTTTGAGCTCTGAAAGTTGAAGTTTAAACAAAGGTTTTGAAAATTCATACAACACTGATTCACCCCCCCTCTTAGTGTTGCCCTTGATTCCTACAATTCTCACACCTAAAAAGAAGAAAGAATATTTTAATTTAATTTATCCATCCCTTATGTCTCCCTCAACTTAGGCACCAAATTCTAGGAGTCCCCCTTTTTAAAACAACTTATGATCACTCATGGGCCTTTTTATAACTTAACTTTATAATTGTTAAATAACATAAGTTAAATATTATATTTAATTTTAATATATTATTTTATTTAAAATAAAGCACTAGACCATATAATATATCAAAATATTGATTTCAAATGCTCCCACCGACACATCTAAAAATAACAAGACTGACCACAGGCACTGTCGGTGATCCAACCTGACTTACTAAAAATAGTAAGTACTAGAACTCACCCAAATATTCTCCAAAAAAGGGGATTATGCACAAGAAAGCCATTGGAACTCATCTGAAAGAGAAGATATTGTAAACATAGTGGATAAACTACCTCCAGAGCTCCCTAATCCCTACTCATTAGCCTATGGGAACTCAATTGAATATACTAATGGTTCACCCTACCAATAGGTTAGGAAAGGGACATTATAGTTTGCCCTTCCCAAAATTCCTTGTCCTCAAGCAATTTTAGTACTAGATGCTGCAAAATTTGCTCACTCTCCCATGTTGCATCCTCCATTGGAAAGTCTTTCCATTTGATCAAATACTCCTTGATAACCTTCCTCCTAAGAACTAGTTCTTAGAGATCAATAATAGCCTTTGGTATTAGAACCAACTTCCCCTCCTCATCCAACAGTGGTAAAATAAATGAGGGCACTACATTATGCCCGAGTGCCTTCTTGAGCCTAGATACATGGAAAACATTATGAACCCTGTTGCTAGCTGGAAAATCAAGCTCATAGGCAACCTCTCCAACCCTCTTGGTAACTCTGAATGGGCCATAAAATCTAGGCTTGAGCTTCTTGGCTCCACTCTTCTTAAGAGTAGATTGTCTATATGGTTGCAATCTCAAATATACCATATCCCCAACCTGAAAATTGTGCTTATCCACTATTGATCAGCATACAACTTCTGTTGATTCTATGCCTGTTGTAGATTTTCCTTCAATGTTCTCATGATATCTTGACTTTCTTGAAACCAATCATTTTCCTTAGGCACTTTGTTGTCTCCAAAAAGAAGATCCATGAAATTAGGAGCCTCATACCCATATAAAGCCATAGATGGTGTCATCTTGATTGACATATAATAGGTGGTATTGTAGCAATACTCACCAAGGTTCAGCCACTTAATCCACTCTCTGCTATCCAGAAACATAGGTCCTAAGATGCCCTTCCACCCATTTATTAACTATCTCTATTTGTCCATCTATATGTGGGTGGTAGCTCATACTAGGAGTGAGCTCAGTCTCACTCAACTAGAAGAGATCCTTCCAAAAGATACTCGGAAACTTGTTGTCCCTATTGCTCACAATACTCTTGGGTAGCCCATGTAGTCTAAAGATCTACCTGAAAAACAAATCAGCTACCTGAGCAGCTATATATGTCATTGAAATGGCGAAGAAGTGGGCAAATTTAGTCAATATTTCAACCACCACATATATATTATCTTTGCCTTGAACCTTAGGCAGCCCTAAAATGAAGTCCATAGAGATGCACTCCCATTTCTTATCAGGAATGGGCAATGTATAAAGTAGACTAGCTGGAAATGTATGTTCATTTTTATTTTGTTGGCAAACTGAGCACTCTCTAACATATTTAAGGACCTCATTCTTAAGTCCCTTCTAGATGAATCTCTCACGAATCTACTTGTAAGTCTTAAAGAAACCCAAATGACCAACCATGGGTGTATCATGAAATATCCTCAAAATCTTCATCTTAAACTGTGAGGAAGGCACCAAATATATCATGTCCTTGTACATGATCAACTCATTGACCACTATGTACCTATCATCATGAGTTGTACTCTCTACAATCCATGTTGCCCATTCATCCTTGGTGTACTCAGCTGTAATTAATTCTCTCCAATCAACAACAATCTCCACTAGAGAACATATTTGAGGTCTCCTAGAAAGTGCATCAACAACTATATTTTTTCCCCTTGACATAAACAATGCCAAAGTCATAATCTTGCAATCTATTGACCCACTTTTGTTTCCTATCATTAAGGTCCTTCTGATTCATGAAGTATTTAATACTGTTGTGGTTTGTTTTGATGATAAATCTGCCCCCAATCAAATATGGTCTGAACTTGCCCAAAGCATGCATAATGGCCAACATCTTCCTGTCATAAACTGAGTAGCTCCTCTCTACACCTCTTAATTTCCTACTCTCAAAAGCGATGTGGTGCTTATCCTACATCAACACTGCTCCTATCCCTTCTCCAGAAGCATTGCATTCCAACTTAAAGGGTCTGGAGAAATCTAGTATGGCCAACACATGACATATAGATATCACATGTTTGAATTGCTCAAAACACATCAAATCTAACCACATAAATGCTCCCTTCTTGGTTAAATATGTAAGCGGAGCTATAGTCTGTGAAAATCCCTTAGCAAATCTCCTGTAGAATTTATATAGGCCAAAGAATCCCTTAAGTTGTGTGAGATTGGTAGGAGTAGGCCATTCCATTATAGCCTTAATTTTCTCCAGATCTACTCTCACTCCTTCTGCACTAATGATGTGGCCAAGATAAAGCAACTTTGTCATCCCATAGTCACATTTTGACTCCTTAGCATAAAGAGACTCACTCTCTAGAATGCTCAAAACCTCCTCTATGTGTTGTAAATGCTCCTCCCAAGTTCTACTAAGAATTAGGATGTCATCAAAGAATATTAGAAAAAATTTCCTCAACTTCTTCCTAAACACTCGATTCATACAACTCTGGAAAGTGGCTGGAGAATTCATCTATCTGAAGGGAATTACAAAGAACTCAAAATGTCCAAAATGGCACCTAAAAGTAGTCTTCTCTATATCCTCTAGCCTCATCTGAATTTGGTGCTACCCTAACCTCAGATCAATCTTAGAGAAGTACCTAGCCCCATGCAACTCATCAATCAACTCATCAATTCTGGGAATAGGGTACCTATTATTGATGGTCTTTTTGTTTAATGCCCTATAATCAATGCACATCTACATTGTGTCATCCTTCTTTTTGATTAATACAACTGTTGATGCGAATGGACTCTTACTAGGCCTTATGTGTCCCATCTCCAATAACTCCTTAATTGCCTTATCAATTGCATCCTTGTTCCTCTTAGGATGTCGATAGGGAGTTGTAATCACTAGTTTGGCCCCCTCCTCCATCTCAATGACATGCTCTATTCCCCTCTCAGGTGGAACTCCATGAGGGATATTCCCGAATACCTTGATATGCTTAAATAGCAATCTTTGGATGTCTAGATAGTAACTGTTCTTTTGTTGGTTTAAAATTTATGGGGCTGTTGGTATGATGAGGCACTCTGCTTCCCACTCAACCTAATCATGCCTTAGTGGTCACTCCATCCTCTTAAGTGACACCACTCTAAGCTTTCCATCTGATAGACCCCCAAGAACTACTTTCTTTCCTTGATGTTCAAATTTCATTTCCAGCTTTTGTAGATTGAAAGAGAACTCAACAAGAGACATCATCCATGCCATGCCAAGAATGACATCATTGTCTCCCATGTCTACCACATAAAATTCATCCTGTAGTTGATAATCACCAAACTACATAATCAAATTTGAAATCTTATGAGTACAAGGAATCTTATACTTGTTTGCTACAATCACTTTAAAACCACTATGCTCCTCTGTTTGCAAACCTCTCCTAGCCACAAACCTTTCATCAATGAAATTATGTGTTGCCCATGTATCAATCAAAGAAACCACACGCTGTCCTTGTATTACTCCTCTCACCTTGAAAGTAATAGCCTTTTGGGCACTAGAGAGTTGTACAAGGGTATTATCATCCTTGGGCTCTTCTTCTGAAGTGTTTTCCTCTTCACTATTTTTTGAATCAGATTGTTGTTCTGATTCTTCTTATGCAGTTTCTTCAGCTAAAAAGTACTCCATTTGTTTGGATTTTGGTTTCATATTGCATTTATGTGAAGGATACCATGGTTCTCTAGAATGAAAAAACAATTTTTTCTTCCTGAGATCATTTAACTGCTCATTATCCAACCTATTTGAATCATTACATGGCTGAAGTGATTCCCTCTAGAAATGTTTTTGTCTTTGTCTTTCTTCTGAGGGAACCCTTTGGACTGAAATTTGCTTCATGAAGTAGTGGACTCCATATCTCTAGCTTTCTTGATCAGTTCCTATAGAGTGGGTGCATTGAGTGCCTTAATCCATCCCCTCAAAGGTTCAAATAGACCATCAATAAAGAGTATAACAAGTCTCCTCTCAGAAATATTTGTCACCAAAACTGAAAACCATTGAAAATCAGCAACATAAGAATCCACTGTACCCCACTATTTTAGTTGTATTAGCTCCTTGAAATGCAATTCTGGATCCTTCTTGTCAAACCTCTCAATTAATTTTTTAGTAAACTCTACATATGATGTGATCTATACATGTCCCAAAGTGATCATGCCATGGTGCCACCACTCATGAGCAACTTCGTCTAGATGCATGGCAACATATTTTATGGATTCTTCTTCAGGCATAGGGTTAAGATTAAAATAAGTATCTACTTTTTGAACCCATGCTCGAGCTGAAGTCTTACCAGATCTAGCGAAGGGAGACTAAGCTTCCCAACCTTCTTGTGCAATTCATTATGTTGCTCTATGTTGCCCATGTTGGGCATATGCCTCATCCTAACAGCCATATAATCATGTAGAGACATGTCACACTAAAAATCAAGTCCTACATCAACCCAATCCTGTTGAAATTAATCTTGCATTTCAACTAGTGTGAGTTCATTCCCTACAAGTGATTCAACTCTAGGTGGGAAAATAAGCATAAGAGGTCTCGCTACTGCTATCATTCAATACAAATCTTCTACCCTGTGTGGATCTTGACCATTCCTCTGGTCCTCATTACCCCTGTTATTAACTTTCATTAAAACAATTGCATCAGCCAACTGAGCCATGTGCTGATTTGTTTGTTCCTGACTTCTAACTAAGGCATCCAAAATAAGTGTTGTATGATCTGGTTCTAGATCTCTACTACCTTTGTCACCCATGTTTCTTAAGTGTGTTGATTGTTGTTCCTCTGTATCAGGAAGCCAATGTTCCCAAAGATCTTCTTCCCTTTTCTCTGTCTTTCCTGATATCTTCTTTTTTTGGCACTAACACTCATAGAAATTCATTAACCCACGGGATGGCAGGAAAGGATGTGCTCTAATACCACTTTAATATGTAGCCCTGTTGTTCTTTTTAGATTAAAAATACTATGTTTTTTTCCTTTTTTGTGTGTTCATTCAGACTAGACATAAGATGCATAAGGGTTTTGTGTTTTGATTGAAATGATTTTGAATATAAAAGAACATTACAATAATTATTTGCAGTAGATATTAATTCTAAAAATACTGAAATTTTATGAAATACAATAGCAGAAAAATTCTAGATTTAAACGCTGATCAAAATATTTATTTCTCCTTCAAAACAACAACCACGTAGTTCATAAAATATCACCACTTATCTAAATCAAACATACCTAGAATTAATTTTGGCCTTGAAACCACTATTGTACTAAAAAATTAGGTCCGGTAACCCTCCAATCTAGACACCACTATTCAGAAATAATACCAAAGTGACAAAGATTGCTTGCATGCCCTAGGTGCCACAATGCAACTGGAAATAAGACTGAAACCACAATGCCACCTCCATAAATGAACCAAATCAGCATGCATAGCCAACCACAAGAGGTACAGCTAGCAAAGAGAAGGGCTCTACAACCCAAAATTCAACATTCCTCTTCAGATCTGCCTAGATAGCTTAAAATATGCATTGACCCTGAAAACTTGAATTATAAACTCCACAATAAATCTAGTTGTGATCTCTGAATGAAATCACCAAGAATCTCCCAGCCTGTGTCTTTCAACAATGTAGAAGTTGTCGCCTGTAAGGGGTTTCGTCATCACAAACCAGAGAGAAGCAATCTCCTCCAAAGCTAGAGCAATATCCAAACATAACACATAACATAAGATGAGCTCCAAATGAAACTTATATTTCTTTACCAAATTAGGTGCCAACTTTCAACCCTAATTTTCACACCCAAAAAGAAGAAAGAATATTTTAATTAAATTTATCCATCCTTTATGTCTCCCTTAACTTGGGCGCCAACTTCTAGGAAGCCCCCTTTTTAAAACAACTTATGATCACTCATGGGCCTTTTTATAACTTAACTTTATAATTTTTAAATAACATAAGCTAAATATTATATTTAACTTTAATACATTATGTTATTTAAAATAAAACACTGGACCATATAATATATCAAAATATCGATCTCAAATGCTACCACTGACACATCAAAAAATAACAAGACTGACCACATGCACTATCGATGATCCAACCTAACTTACTAAAAATAGTAAGTACTGGAACTTGCCCAAATATTCTCTAGAAAAGGGGATTGTGCACAAGAAATCCATTGGAACTTGTCTGAAAGAGAAGATATTTCCAACACAGTGGATAAACTACCTCTAGAGCTCCCTAATCCCTACTCATTAGCCTATAGGAACTCAACTGAATAGGCTAATGGTTCACCCTTCCAACAGGTTAGGAAGGGGACATTACATAGAAGGCATGCTCAGTTTGTACCCCAATGTTTTGTAGAAGAGGGATGAACTAGTTTAACTCTTAATGATACAGATCTCTTTTCTACATTAAATTTTGGTGAACCCGTCGTCTCTTGCAGCTTGTGCTTCTTCTTTCAGATCTGAGTTGTTCATCACTCTAGATCTGATTGGGAGCGAGATCTTTAGTGGCTTTCCATTCATACATAGTTAAATTTGGCATAATTTCAAACTAGGGTTTGTCAAAACTTTGCATTTATAGAAAATCTTGCTAGTTTTGGCCCTAGGGTTTTTAGATTTGAAGGTTGTTTAGATCTTGTTACATTGATTAGAGCATTTACATTTGTTGTACCTTTTATTAGTTGTTGTTCAAAATCATTTTTTACTCTTGCATTTGAAAATTGAAAAAGAAAATTACATCCTAGATTTGAAAATTACATTGTTGTTATTTCGTTGCATTGAAAATTGTGTTTAGCAATAGCATTGTTGTTATTTGTTTGAATTGAAATTGATTAAGGATATCATTTATTATTTCACTTAAAAGACAACTCAAATATTTCCTTTGCTACATCATCAAACTTCTATTTTGGGCATCTTGTGTGTTATTAAAGCTTGTAGTCGCTTTATGAGCTTTGTGACCTAGTGCCCTGATTTTAATACCTTTGTGCGAAGAAGTATTCAAATTATGGGTTCTAATGTTGATGCATCCGAATCTAAAATTCTTAATCAAGTCACATAAGTTCCTACTACACTTATCCCTGAAACATCAACTATTGAAGAATCCTTCGATATTGATGACATTGTCGCTCATGTTCCCGAGGCCCAAATTCAAAAGTTAGACACAAAGTTGGCTATCTTCCAACAATTTGTGAGTGTGGAACATATAATTGAGAAGGTTGTCCCTATCATTGAGAGTCTTAGAGGGTTGTTTCTAGAGGGACAAGAGGGAGTGGAAGTCTTGTGTGGCCTAGCTCACATAGTGTTTAACAACATTTTATCAGCAGCTAGTTGTGTTGAAATCATGACGAATGTGACTTTCCTAATCAAATAGGGACTCAAGTGTCAGCACCCCCATACCCTCACTCCCTATGCCTACTTATTCATCTACTATCCTTACCATTACTACAGAACTGAGTAATAATGCTACCACATGTGTTGGGTTATCCACTAGGAATCATATTCGCCATTATGGTGTTGTTCCTTATAATTACATAAATTCTACACCTAGTGTTACTCCACCCACATCCAAACCACCTATCACATTTCAAAAGACTATTCATACACCATCACCTAGTTCTTCATTTCAATCTCTACTTGGTTCCACTTCTAATCCTATCATAAACCAATTGTTGAAGAACATCACATCCATGCAACAACAATTAGCTAGCATGAGTACTAGTCCACCTAAAACTAGTATAACAACACATTACCTCCATAGCCCTTTGTCCTATTCTATCCTAAGAACTCCTATGCCTGAGAAGTTTGAGACTCCCCACTTTGAGAAATATAATGGGAAAGGAGACCCTAGCAACCATGTGGCAACTTTTACCACTATGTGTAGTGATTTCTACTTTGAGGATGCGATCTTCGCAAAACTTTTTCCTAGGTCACTCAAGGACATAGCCTTGGATTGGTTTTGCATGCTTCCTCCTAATTCTATAGCTACCTTTTCACAATTAGTTAACAAGTTCCTCAAGCACTTTCAGGCGAACATTGGACCTCAAGTCTCTTTGACAGACTTGGTTCATTGTAAACAAGGAACGAAAGAGAAAATAACTAATTTTATGGGGCATTATCAAGCCCTCTTTTCACAAATCCAATATTCTATTTCAGATGCTGATGTGCAAAGAATATTTATAGGAAACTTACAATCTCACATCTGTGATAAGATATTGTTGATGCGGTATAATTCATTCACTCACCTTTGAACAAATCTTTGTGATTATCAACTGTCGGTTAGTTGTTATAATCATAATCCCTCATCGGCTCCAGTTGGTCAATCTGAAGCCTCTAATAATCATTCTTTCAAAATACAAAATAAAAATTCCATCAAGATAAACAAAATTTCAATAGATAACATTAGAAAACATGTGGTGGTAGTGTCATCCCCTGCTCCTGCCCCTTATAAATTGAAACCAAAAACAAGAAATTTTACACCATTATCATAATCTCTTCATTCTATCATGACACAACTTTTACAAAACAATCTCATCAAGCTTCCACCTATTAGACCTCTCGATCCAAGCAAGATGCAATCATCTTCCTTTGATGTGGATGTCTTTTGTCAATTTCACTGCTTTGTTGGCTAGGACACTAAAAGATGTATGCATCTTAAACATGAAGTTCAAGACCTCATTGACTCAAATGTCATCCAAGTTGCTAGTGTGAATGACAAAGGGAATAAAATGGTGGTAGATTCTAATCAAAACCATCAAATATATATTGATCCTTTACCTCATCGTGAATCTAATGTGGCAAATATATCTCATGACGAAGATTATGATGAAGATATTTTTATGGTGGGTGCTCACCCTCATAAAGAGCAAGTGGATTTGGAACCTGCTATATCTTTCACTCCACATGATGCTACAATCAAAGCTCTTGATGGGCCTCTCTACATTACTATTTGAATCAATGATAAACCTATTCGGGGTGCCATGATAGATCCTATATATACATGGTGAATGTAGCACCTAAAGAGTTTCTATACATGCATAGTTTACATCAAGATACATATGATGTATCGAAGATGGCTATTGGAGCACATGATGGGTCTATCCATCCAACCCTTGGTGTTTTAACTCTCAAAGTTAAAGTTGGGCCAAGAATCTTGGATATTCATTTATTTCATGTGAAGTTGGGCTACCCATGGCTCTACTCCATGAAAGCAGTCCCCTCTATGCTCCATAAGTGCTTAAAGTTTCCATTTGAGGGACACGTGCATGTTGTACATCATAGTTAGTATCACCTCGTTCCTTGAAATGGATACTTTTCACTTGACTACTTCTAGCCACAACCAATAGTAGTCACTTGAGAAAGAGAGGATATATTTTTCTTATCATATCAAAAATTTAAAGCAAAGAAGATAGAGAAGTTATTGTTTATTAATATTCCCTCTAGTGATGTTCCCAAACCTGCTCGATCTTCTGAGGCTCCGGCTATAATTCCTCATGTCTCAAAGGTAGTGAATGAGGCTAAGCCCAAATTGAAGGTTCTTCCATTTCCCCTAGCATCTAGTAGATATGTTAAGGTTCCTCCTTCTCCATCCCTCCAAGGACAATGAGGTAACCTTCGTACACAAAACAAACCTCCCCATAGTCACAATATAACTTTTTTTCCACCTGCCTCTACAAAGACTAGTGGTGGTCAATTGATTGCGCACGTTTTATTTCTTGAGGTTTCTCAACTACTTGAGGATGCTCCTATACTTCCACCTATTTCACAAGCTGAGAAAGAAGAGCACCCCATATTGAGGAACCCCTCCCCCGTAGTCTCCTAGCCTTCGGTGGTTCCTCCTATTTCTTCTAATGTTTTTGAAACAAAGGAAGAAAAGGAACCTGCATTGGAAGATACTATGGCTGCCCTTAAGAACATCATGAATAAAGCTAAGAAAAATAAGATTGCATGAGAAAAAAGAAGCATCATCATGCTATGGCTCGACTTGCTGCAGGATAGGAGAATCCCCCTCCTCGCAAGCGTTTATCACCGATGGACGTCAAAGAGATAGTTGCTACTCTCGTGTCTTCTGCAAAGATAGAAGAAGCTTCACAAGACACTATGGAGCCTATTGTACTACATTCTGATAGTGATTCTAAAGATAATATAGGTATGGCTATTATCCCTTATACCTCATGTGCCATAGTTCCTCTTGCATCTTGTCCTCTTTTTCAAACAGATGAGGAACTAGATTGGGAGGAGGATGACTTGTTTTAGGTTGACTTGCACATGAGGTACCTTGTTTCTTGTGTTATGTGTGTATGTTATTGTGTTTCCCCCGTGTTTTGTTTCTTGATGCTTTATTTGTGTTTTTGTTTTTTTGTTGTTGTTAAGCTCTCTTTGGATGACCCTTGACACCCTTGTAGGTGCAAGAATACAAAAGGACCAGAATCTGTTGTGACATTCTCTCTATTTGTATCATCATTCTTCTATATGTGGTAATTTGTGTTGTTGTGTCCTTTGGGGATGATGCAAGGTGTAGGATGTTTTGATATTCTCCCTTGTTGACCCAAGGGATGTTTATTTGATTTCATGTGATACTTCTTTGTTTCTGTAGTTCTACAAGCTAGCGAATGATGGCAATTCCATATATATATGGTCTTGAGACGTCTCCTATTATACAACCATTCCTACACTGACGCTAGTTAGTAGATCCCTTTGTGTTGTTATTATTGCTTCTTTTATGTTTTAATTTTTGTGGCACCTTGTTGTTATGCTCAACGTCATCCCATGACTACACAAGCCATTGTATATCATGCCTATAGCATCGCCTTGGTCTTGCCTTTCATGGGGGCAACCCCTTGGTGCAATGTAGTTCTTTGGAAACACATATCTTATGGGCATGTGCTTTCAGAAAGCTCTTGTGCCTATTTTGTGATTTGTTGTACCTTAAAGCAATTACTCCCTGATAGGAGTTAGCAATAACTTTAAGGTGGGGGTATACATCGTACTATTCTCTCTTTTGGTTACATATTTGCTTGTTGGGAGGGAACTCACCTAGTGATTTGATCATCCTCACTAGCCTATGGTGCTTCCTTTTTGGTCCATGAGCCACCTAGTGCAACATAGTTGGCTAGCCCATGTGCTTCATGTGATTTGTCGTGGTCACCTAGTAATTCGGTGATCCTTACTAGTGTGTGATCCATGTTGGCACTTCTTTCCACATGACCCCTAGCGATAGAGCAAGCTAGCATTAGAGTCATGTGCCTTTTGTGTTTGCTCTATGTGTATTCTTATGTTTGCTCACGTGTTATGTTTTCATGTTTCTTTATCATGTTTTTTCCTTGTCTCTTCTTATGTGTTTGCTTCGTGTCAAATGTGTATGTATTGTGTATTGTGTTGACTTTTTCCCAGACTGGATGCTTATTCCCGGAGTCCCTACAAGGTAGCCATCAGTGATCAACAGGAGCTCCGGGCCAGGGGGTCAACAGTATAGGAGATAGACTCTATATTTTATCTCCTCTTCTTCTTCAGGCTCTGCAAGACCTAGGGGGGTATTCCCTACTCAACATCCATAAGGATATGCATGCAAGGCTGGGATGTTGACAGAAGGCAGATGAGTCCTCCTGTATGTAGACCAAAACTGAAAGATAAGGGCAAAGGGGCTAGCTTTGGGCCTATTTGCAGTTGTAGACAGAGGACTGAGGATCCTAAACTAACTCTAATGTCCTAATGTTGGATTTAGATTTTGCTTTGGAGTTTAAGTGTGGATGCAAAGCTGGATATGGTTATAACACAAAACAAAGCATGATTGGTGCCTATCCAGGGCCTGGAGTCAGTAGACATACACCTGTGAATGATCAGCATAAACAACTAAAACTGGATTTCAAGGGGATCTATGTGATACCTGCCTTACAGGCATCTCCCAATACAAAGTGTTAGGTTATCTCTACTTATGGTATCCCTACTGCAGTATACCCTTCCCAATGTTCAACCTAAAAATAGTTTAATCTACCCCTTGAATAGAAGTTAAAAGATCAGACATTCAACACAGGAATTCTATGCTCTAGAATCTAAACATTACCAAACATCCAGATTCAGAAGAAGGATACATGCAATACTGGAGACAGAATTAACACAACACATGCCAAACAGCATTTCTCATATAAGTTTAATCATGAAATCAGTGGGTTCATGCCAAAAACAAACAACAAGAGATACATAAACTCACAGGTAAGCTGTACAGAGCAACCAGATCAGCTTGTCATGCATTACAGAGCCAAAATCATCAACTTTCAACAACCACAAATGAACAACACAACCTGCTTATAACAGCCAGGTAGGTGCTCAGCAATTAATTACATTGTTGACCGAAATTTCGCCAGATACACAGTATCATGAAAATGGCGCTCAAACACAACCGGATTGGCGCCCAAACTTGAATGCAGCAGGTAGGGGAGGAGACAGGAAGATTTCTCGAGCCCTGCGCTCCTGCCCGCTGATTGACACCTCCAGTCGGGTACAAGATCGACCCACGCCATCGCCCATACCTCTGCAACAATCGCCATTAATGGCGCACCAACCCGCGGCCTTGGGAAAATCATCAAACAGACCATCGCAAGCTTTTCCCGCCGAGACTCATCATCATGATATTTCGAATATGCAGGATCACATTATCCCACATGCACCCCGCAGCAACCTCCTTTGCACTTTATATACTAGGTCATGAGCATATATCATGTCGGTACTTTTGCTCCCGACGACACTAGTATAGACTTCATCATCATCATCCTCCAGCAGCATGATATCCTGTTGTTTGAAATATCACCCTGACATCATCATGATATTTGAAATATAACCTTCATGATAATCGACACAACCTGATCCTTCGGAGGAACATCCTCCTGCTGAGCTTATAACAAAAGTCTGGCCAATGAACATCCTGATGACGTCATCATCATATCCTGCTGACGTCATCATCATATTCGCCTACTGCGCACCTCCTCACATCCGGATGACGTCATCATCATGTTTGCAAATATCCGGAGGTCTCTTCAAGATGATCAGTGTTAGAAATATGACCCCCGCGGGACCTTGATGACGTCATCATCATATTCACATCATCATGATATTCGGAAGACAACCAGATATTTGGAAATATCCTCCTGATGTTCAAATATCAGGTTGCACTGTAGCTCCTCTATAAGATCGGGGCGAAAACTGAATATGATGATGCTGCTTGAAAAGATCACCCTCAATAGATAACACGCGAAACTAGCAGGCGGATATCTCCTTGATATCAACATCATCATGATGCTGGAACAAACATACACCCGGGAGATATGAAATATCACCCCCTCCTTCAGAAATATCATGATGCAGATAGGCAGAGAACCGGATATCACCCTGACGTAAGAATGACGTCAGCATCATCAGGATGACAAAACAACGAACAAGAAGTGATATAACATCATCAGGATGATATTGACTAAGATCATCCTGACGTTCAAAATATGATGACCCCAGTGAATATCGGGTCACACTTAGAACTCTTCAACAACATCATCAGGATGATCATAACCAAGATCACCCGATGATAAAAATATCACCCCGGCAAAAATATCATGAAGGCAGAAAATATGATGACCTCCACAAGCAGCAGGATGATAACTGGAAATATGATGATGATGAACACGACCCTTAGGAAAAAAAACAAGTTAGGTCGAGCAATTCAAAGAATAAGCAACATCATCATCATGCCTGCGCAAGGTGATAAATGGAAGATCACCGGAGACTTTGAAGAATCACCCTCGCAAGCAGATCAGGGCGCACTGTAGCACATCAGCATCATCATGATAAAACCCGAATATCACCCGACAGCGGAATATGATGATGACGATGAGAAACCGGTCGAAGGAGAACATGATGATGCTGACCCTCATGGAAACAAACATGATGATGATGACCTCCTCCTCAAGAAAATATGATGATGCAGCTGAAAAATACTGAGGAGGTCCGTTACTTAGAGCATTTTTTGGATACTTAGGGAGAGTGCCTGAATGAAGATTTTTCAAAAAACTACCAGTCAATTCAGGCGTCAACAGTGGCTCTGTCTGGGGACGTGCAGGTGAAAGACTGCAGCGAGAACCCCAGATCTCTGGGATGCAGACCAGTCCCTTATCCATTGGGCACAGAGTCAAATACTGCACTGACCTGCATCACCAAACACACTTGATGGCCTAAGGCCACCAAGAAAAGAAAAACATGTATCTCCCTTTGTCAAATATCTTGTTTTCATCTGCATGCACTGGGTCAAGCTTGGAGATACTGCAGACATCCACCCACAAACAAATCTTGTCATCTGCATATTCAATCCTCTGATTTGGCTTGTCATCATCACCCTTGTGCAGATAACCCTCAGCATCATGTGACATGTGGGTGCAGAATATATCAAACAATGCATGTTCATATGGCATATAGCACTTATCATCTATATCATCATCATGCATTGCAACATGATCTCCTAGCTGGACTGCAAATAGGAAACACTCAGAGTCCACCACAAAACTAGGAAGATCAAGGCTCATTGTATTATATGCTGGCTCATCAAAAGAAAAGCTTTCAAAATCACAATTGTGTACATCATGTACACAACCATCTGGTACACCAGGCTGGAAAAGATCAGGCTCTGGCATCTCTTTCAAATCAGGCACATCTTCACAGTCACTTACCTGATGTATGTTGTTTCCCCTTTCATCATGATGAGAAATAGAATCCAAGCCAAAAATAGTGTCTAGATCCCCACCATACTCAGACAGATCCTCATCGCCATATGTGTCATAAATGGGTGACCCAGGTGCATCAGTTTCATCAGAGTATGCCATTTGTTCATGGGCAGCAGAGCACATCTCTTCATCATCAATGGATTCACTCTGTGGAGGAGTATCAGCCTGTGTGTCATAAGCAAAACAGCCAACAAATGAAAAACAATCATGCTCTGAACTAGCACTTATTTCAATTTCTGACTGCTCTTCATGATCTCCATGTGTTTGAAAGATAGGCAATGGGTCACACATAGGACTGCTTCTCTGTTTGCTTATATCTTCTCTGTCTTGAGTACAATACTCACAATTTTCTCCACAGGTCCATTCTAAAAATTGCTCATTGCTGTCCACAACCTCATTATTGTTTTCATGGTCAGATGCCTCATGATTGCAATGGGAATCCTCATTAGTCCTTTCACTGGCATCCTCAACATTCATCTTTTCATCTTCACATGATGCCTTCATGACTTGGTCATTTGCAGCTTCATAACCATTTTTCACACCAAGGCCTGGGGAGAGGGGTTTCAGCAGGTGCATATTTCTCATTTCTTCTACATTCTCAATGAACCTGTATGCCATCTGCATACTTGTCACCTTGAAATCCCTCAGTAATGCACTAGAGCCCTCCTCAAAAGCTTCAAAGAATATGCCAACACAGGCTGAAATATCAGGTCTGAAACTTTCAGGGACATGTGAAAGGGCTACTGCAAACCTATGACTGAAATCAACACATGGCTCTTCATCTTGTTTTCTGATTCTCATCAATTCTGCAACAAGATCAGCCGGTTCTTTTGCAAATTCTTCTTTGAAACAGTCAGCAAGTTCATCCCAACAGGCAAAGGATCTCTTTGGAAAGCTCAAATACCAGTCTTTTGCTTTTGCATCAAAGGACCTAACAAGAAACCTCATCCACATATCCTCATCTCTGAATGAATATTTTCCCATAAAACTTTGAAAATTTTGGATATGTGCATTCCCATCACATACATTGTGACCACTAAATCTAGGCATCTGACAGTATATCCTAGCAGGCATAGTTTCTACTTTATAATCCACCCATGACAAATCCAGTTGGTCATACAAAGGATCAAAAGGGCTGACAGGAGGTTTAGCTTTCTGACAGGCAGACACAACAGGGTTACTGCTTCTTAACTGGGCCTGCTCAGCCTCTAAGAGTATCAACCTATTTCTTATCTCTTCAATCCCTTTATCCAACATTTTACCACTGAGTGTGGGATAACTCATACTTGGATTCACAAAAATCTTACTCTTAGACATTGTTTGTCTGTCTAAGACCTAAGGCTTCCCCTGGCATCTAAACTATGCAGTAAAACAGCAAATAAAGGGGAAGGAAGGAGGTACCTTTTCTCATACAGATGCAGAAAAATGTACATCTTTCAACCAATAACATACATCTATCTTTCATGTGCATTTGGATCTTTGTTGCAGAGTCGCCACCTCTCCAGAGAGGACAAAATTTTCAATAGCTGAAAGCTACTTTTCCAGGTTCATTCCACCAGCAGAGCATCATTTTGTTAGTGACTCGGATGGGTCACAAGTATTATTCTTTATTTTATCAATCCTCCCCAGCAGAGTCGCCATTTTGTGTTGACTTTTTCCCAGACTGGATGCTTATTCCCGGAGTCCCTACAAGGTAGCCATCAGTGATCAACAGGAGCTCCGGGCCAGGGGGTCAACAGTATAGGAGATAGACTCTATATTTTATCTCCTCTTCTTCTTCAGGCTCTGCAAGACCTAGGGGGGTATTCCCTACTCAACATCCATAAGGATATGCATGCAAGGCTGGGATGTTGACAGAAGGCAGATGAGTCCTCCTGTATGTAGACCAAAACTGAAAGATAAGGGCAAAGGGGCTAGCTTTGGGCCTATTTGCAGTTGTAGACAGAGGACTGAGGATCCTAAACTAACTCTAATGTCCTAATGTTGGATTTAGATTTTGCTTTGGAGTTTAAGTGTGGATGCAAAGCTGGATATGGTTATAACACAAAACAAAGCATGATTGGTGCCTATCCAGGGCCTGGAGTCAGTAGACATACACCTGTGAATGATCAGCATAAACAACTAAAACTGGATTTCAAGGGGATCTATGTGATACCTGCCTTACAGGCATCTCCCAATACAAAGTGTTAGGTTATCTCTACTTATGGTATCCCTACTGCAGTATACCCTTCCCAATGTTCAACCTGAAAACAGTTTAATCTACCCCTTGAATAGAAGTTAAAAGATCAGACATTCAACACAGGAATTCTATGCTCTAGAATCTAAACATTACCAAACATCCAGATTCAGAAGAAGGATACATGCAATACTGGAGACAGAATTAACACAACACATGCCAAACAGCATTTCTCATATAAGTTTAATCATGAAATCAGTGGGTTCATGCCAAAAACAAACAACAAGAGATACATAAACTCACAGGTAAGCTGTACAGAGCAACCAGATCAGCTTGTCATGCATTACAGAGCCAAAATCATCAACTTTCAACAACCACAAATGAACAACACAACCTGCTTATAACAGCCAGGTAGGTGCTCAGCAATTAATTACATTGTTGACCAAAATTTCGCCAGATACACAGTATCATGAAAATGGCGCTCAAACACAACCGGATTGGCGCCCAAACTTGAATGCAGCAGGTAGGGGAGGAGACAGGAAGATTTCTCGAGCCCTGCGCTCCTGCCCGCTGATTGACACCTCCAGTCGGGTACAAGATCGACCCACGCCATCGCCCATACCTCTGCAACAATCGCCATTAATGGCGCACCAACCCGCGGCCTTGGGAAAATCATCAAACAGACCATCGCAAGCTTTTCCCGCCGAGACTCATCATCATGATATTTCGAATATGCAGGATCACATTATCCCACATGCACCCCGCAGCAACCTCCTTTGCACTTTATATACTAGGTCATGAGCATATATCATGTCGGTACTTTTGCTCCCGACGACACTAGTATAGACTTCATCATCATCATCCTCCAGCAGCATGATATCCTGTTGTTCGAAATATCACCCTGACGTCATCATGATATTTGAAATATAACCTTCATGATAATCGGCACAACCTGATCCTTCGGAGGAACATCCTCCTGCTGAGCTTATAACAAAAGTCTGGCCAATGAACATCCTGATGACGTCATCATCATATCCTGCTGACGTCATCATCATATTCGCCTACTGCGCACCTCCTCACATCCGGATGACGTCATCATCATGTTTACAAATATCCGGAGGTCTCTTCAAGATGATCAGTGTTAGAAATATGACCCCCGCAGGACCTTGATGACGTCATCATCATATTCACATCATCATGATATTCGGAAGACAACCGGATATTTGGAAATATCCTCCTGATGTTCAAATATCAGGTTGCACTGTAGCTCCTCTATAAGATCGGGGCGAAAACTGAATATGATGATGCTGCTTGAAAAGATCACCCTCAATAGATAACACGCGAAACTAGCAGGCGGATATCTCCTTGATATCAACATCATCATGACGCTGGAACAAACATACACCCGGGAGATATGAAATATCACCCCCTCCTTCGGAAATATCATGATGCAGATAGGCAGAGAACCGGATATCACCCTGACGTAAGAATGACGTCAGCATCATCAGGATGACAAAACAACGAACAAGAAGTGATATAACATCATCAGGATGATATTGACTAAGATCATCCTGACGTTCAAAATATGATGACCCCAGTGAATATCGGGTCACACTTAGAACTCTTCAACAACATCATCAGGATGATCATAACCAAGATCACCCGATGATAAAAATATCACCCCGGCGAAAATATCATGAAGGCAGAAAATATCATGACCTCCACAAGCAGCAGGATGATAACTGGAAATATGATGATGATGAACACGACCCTTAGGAAAAAAAACAAGTTAGGTCGAGCAATTCAAAGAATAAGCAACATCATCATCATGCCTGCGCAAGGTGATAAATGGAAGATCACCGGAGACTTTGAAGAATCACCCTCGCAAGCAGATCAGGGCGCACTGTAGCACATCAGCATCATCATGATAAAACCCGAATATCACCCGACAGCGGAATATGATGATGACGATGAGAAACCGGTCGAAGGAGAACATGATGATGCTGACCCTCATGGAAACAAACATGATGATGATGACCTCCTCCTCAAGAAAATATGATGATGCAGCTGAAAAATACTGAGGAGGTCCGTTACTTAGAGCATTTTTTGGATACTTAGGGAGAGTGCCTGAATGAAGATTTTTCAAAAAACTACCAGTCAATTCAGGCGTCAACATATTGCATGTCTTTTGTGTTTATTCTTATGTATGCTTTTAGTAATCCATGTATGTGTGAATTAATGTCACAATGTCTTGTGTGTTTTCTCTTTGCTTATGTGTTTGCAACCTTAGGATCCTAAGTTTGGGGGTTACTTGTAGGTCACAACAATAGAATTCTTTGCTCTTATATGTTTGTGTGCTTTGTCTATCCCTTTAGTATGGGTTCAAATGTAAGGTTGTCCCAACACTAAAGTGGGGGCTAAATGTAGCATCATAAAATGTGTACACTAGCATTTTACACCTAGTTTAGCTCCTAGATTGGACCTATTTTGTTTCCTTTGTTAATTAGGACCTATTCTAACACATCTTTAAGCTCTAAATGATGAATATCTTGATCCCAACAAGTAAAACTGACATAATCAACTTAGGATTGGACTAAGCCTGCATTAAAAGACACTTTTTGGAGTCTGTGGGCCAAAGGTCCATGGCACCCGAGTGCCCTGGTCCCGCTTAGGTACTTTGGTCCCACTTTGTGGTGTCAACTTAGGACACTCCTTTAGTTAGTATTTATCAGCCTAAAGTTGTTTTATTTGTCGAAGGTGAGTGGGAATGCATATTTAAGTGTGTGTTGTAGTTCATTTTACAACTAACAAGATGAATGCTAAATTGCCCTCATGCGATGTTCTATGCTATAGGATTCTTCAAGTTTGGATTATCATCTACTTGTGAATGCTATTGAAGTTGTTTGCAGGCTTTGAAGAAAGTTTGAATCCCTCTTCATCACTCTCTTTTATTGGTGTTAAATCTTCATCAACTAAGGTTGGATATCTTATGGTTATTATCATTATCTATAATATTATTATAGATCTGGCATCTTCCCTCCTAGGGTACACACTCTTGGATCTTATCATTTGCTATAGTGGAGGTGGGAACACCAACATGAGGTTTAGCCAAGACAAACCCTTAAACACAGCACGACCCTTTCCCTCTTTTCGTGTGTGCAGGTATGAAGAACAGGTTTAAGAGGCTAATTTCTAGGAAGAAGACAGTGCAAATAGGTATAGGTTTGATAATATTCAAAGTTCTATCTAACCCTAAAAGAGGACCAAGGTGCCCGAGAACCTTGTTCTGGGCACTTCTGCTATATTTTCCAAGTTCTTGATTCTTCTTTTATCTCTATTGTACATGTTGATCTCTGAGGTTCATTTCCTACAGCCAATTATAGTTTGTTATTCATCATTTTATAGTTTAATCATAGCCTTGGCTTGCTTGTTTGGTTTTGGTGGAACTTGGTTGGTCCTTCTTTATACAACAAAAGGGTAGAACCCATATAGTTTGGCTCTCCTCCTTGGGTAGAAGCCATGCTCAGTTTGTGCCCCAATGTTTTGTAGAAGAGGGATGAACTAGTTTAACTCTTTAGGCTAGAGATATATTTTCTACATTACAAAAAATATCTCTTTATGGTTTAAAATAATCCCCCAGAATGTGGTACCAGAAGTTTGATTTCATCTTTTTGAAATTAGGCTTTGTTAGAATTGAAATGGATCATTGCATTTATATTTGATGTATTGATGATCATATTCTGATTAGTGTCTTGTACGTGGATGATATGTTATTTTTCAGTAACACCAAGGGTATGATCAATGAGTTGAAAGATCAACTTTCAAGTGCGTTTGACATGAAGGATATAGGGGTAGCTAGGTATATTCTAGGAATGAAGATCAAAAGAGATTGAGGTAACATAAATATTTGGTTATCACAAAGTATGTGAATACTATTTTGCACAGCTTTGGCATGCAGGATTGCAATCTAGTTAGAATTCTTTTTATCGGTTGGTACCAAGCTTTCATTAGATATGTGTCCTAAGAATGAAGATGATTTAGAGAATATGTCTGATGTGCCATATA